>OZ038423.1:13160590-14360590 GCA_964036155.1 Diploscapter coronatus | reverse complement strand
CTACAAAAATATCCGCTATGCAAGCTCCTAAATCACTGATTGCGAAATTCAACATCAAAATCGAGTAGACTCGTATGGCTTTTGGAGTACGAAATAGGCAGAGATAAACTGAAAATGAGAATTTTGGTAATACCTTCTTAATTTGCCATAATTTCCATCTCTTGAAAAATCTCTCGTTTTCTTTGCTTTTTAAAAATAACAACAAAATTTATAATCTAAGTCGAAGCTCACTCAATATTGAATTGAAAATGATTCCTAACGAACTCGTGGTGTAATGCCATGCTTGAAATGCCAAACGTCCATATTCCTCCATTTCATAAATGAATTTTGGAAATCTGCAAAAACGCTTATGCTAGCTGTCAGTTTGTAAAGTTGGACAACAAAAAAGCGAATACTCGAGAAAATATGAATTCTCCTACAACGCATAATTTTGCACGAGAAAATAAGCAAAATGGATATTTGAGCTATTCTTATTCATTCATTCACTCATTTGACTAATAATAAAGATCGGGAAATGTTCTCATTGGTATGGCAAAATGAAGGTTCAAAGTAGGATCTAACCAAATTGTATCCAGTGTTTGGCCAAGAGAATAAATTAGAAAATCTGGGGATCAAGTGAGATTTGGAGGAAGTGATATAATGGTTTGGGTACAAAGTAGCTGAAATGTCGAGAAGATCTATGCTAGATTGAAGAATCATAAATGAGACCTGAAGATCATGTCTCAAACTACTATGGAATTAAAGCCAGAACATGATAAACTAGGTTAAATTTTCAAGATGATATTCGGATAAATTCAACTTTTGAAACCCAATTACAAATTTAGAGCTAATGACATTTCTGCAATAGTCGTAAACAATTTAATGCATTTGAAATGGTTAGTCAGCAATTAATTCGTCAATAACACAAAATGGCAACAAATTCACATTCGCACGTGGTTTATTGGAGTCGAGATCCGGATTTTCACAAAATTAAAATGAGTCAGAGGCCAATTACGTTTATAAAAAAAAACCTTTTTTACTTGAAATATGAAAGTAAAATATTTTGTCATACAATTTCTCATGAAGAATTGAGCCTAGTTTTCATGAATCAGTGGAATTCTTGACTCTCAACTTTTTTCATGTAGTTTCTCAAATGATAAAGTACAAAATGTCCACATAAATAAACTTGAATCCACAATAGTCATCATATACAGGAAATTGGGGCTAAGCTTCAGATTATCGGATAATAGTTTCTAGAAGCAACAAAAAACTGCATTAGTTTCCGCAAAATTAACTCAATTTAATATAATGTGAGCAATTTAAAAAATGACCCATGGAAAGTGGTCATATTACGAAAGAGTGCATGGAAATTTGAACAGTGGGTAGTACTTTTTTAGTCTTTTAAAATATTATAGCAACTGGAAAATTATCGTGTTTAGCAGTTAATGAATAACTAGTAATTTAGACTCAAGAAATTATGATTTTTAAGGAAGTGATTAATCTAATTACGCGAAAATCAAATTTCACTACGAGAAACTACATATTTCTGGAATTATATTACAGATGCAGTGTGCAAATCGTCCAAAGAAGCTTTATAAAGGCAAAATACATGTGAATATTTTGTCTAGAGAAAAAATCTTCTACATCGTTTTTGACGAAAATGGATTTTCTCATTTTGATTCCAATAGTAGGAAGGTTATTTTTCAAATTTCGAAAGGTGTAAGTTGAGAGAAATCGAGAAACAGGAAATCGCAGGATGAATCTTCATTTCTGCATAAGCTGGTTCCTTGTACAAGTCACAACTTGACTAAGTTTTGCAAATTTTAAAGATCTTATGAAATTCAACGTCATGAACGATTTCCAACATTCTGGAAATGCCCGATAATTTCCATATAAATGCATAATATCGAAAGAGCCGCCGTAAACAATCTCAACAATGGGCCGCATGATTATTATGGGGTGGATTTACGTGAGCGTGGAGTGATTGGAATTAGATTTTCTAGTGAATTGTGGCCAGACATTTCATATTCTTGTAATCATTTGATCAAGAATTGCTCACATAAGTAAAAATATAGCTATTATGAAATTTTTTGTTTTCTACTGCATCATAGCATAATTTGGAAGGAATTATTTAATGAAAAATTAAATTGGCAATATATTTTGCAAATGATTACCAAATAATGTGTGGACGAAAAATTTCTCGAATCGTTGTTTCGCAATATCGAATGAGGAAATTATATACAGTGGCGACAAAAGTGAATCATAAGATTTTCTATAGCAAAATGGGAGGTTAGCCTAGCAAATGAGAGAAAATTTCGGACATCTTATGAGTGAGCTAAGAAATAGTATTATTTATGATCAGTCAAGCTGAAAGACGGTAAAAATCCTTACTATGCAGCAATTTAGTTTCGAGCGCCCTTTCGTTTTGGCCTAAGTGCTCACTAAACTCAAGAGAATATGCAATTATTTTAGATAAAATATTTATTCGGACCCAAACTATTGTGAATATAAAATAGAAATATGAAAAATCATTCCAAAGAAAATATTATTGATAAAAATGAGCATTTTTGTAGACGGAACTCCGAAACCATTTAAAGTCTTGCAGTCAAGAATAAGATAAAAATAGTAGAAATTAAGTCGAATTGGAAAGTTTAAAATCTATCTATCATTAATCAATAAATTTCCGTTCTGAGGTATTCGTAGAGGGACATTAAGAGCGCTGATGGAGTTTCCCCGCCTATAAAAGATTGCCGGCTTCCATTTCTTCCAGAATAGAAGTCTTCCACACCCGACAAAAGCGGCATTACGTAGTGTACCTGATTAAAGCATCATTTTTTGTTGTTCAATAATTTGACTAACGATTTGCAATGAGAAAGCTGAGCGCAACGAGATATGAGCCGTCCTGATCAAACTGCATTGATGCCATGAAATACTCCTGATAATCTTGCAATATTCTTGTTTGATCTGACCAATCTATGTATCTATAAAATATGGCCATAGTGATTGGGCGTAGCTGAAACTTTTATGACAGTCTGTGAGAGATTCAATCAAGGGGTGACCAGTGACAAAAGTTTCGTTTTTTCAGGATTTTTTGATGTTAACTAACTATATTCGACATGAAAACCATGATTCTGAGCTTTTTCCAAATTTTTCAAGTTTGAGTCCCGGAATTCGGATTTGAACTTAAAAAATTTAAAGAAAAAAGCCCGAAATTATGATTTTCGGATAGAATATAGTTAGAAACCACTAAAATGGAACTTTTGCCACTGGCCGCACCTCGTTAGAAAGCCTATTCTTTCACAGACTCTGTATTATAAGAAAAAAAAATTTTCGTTACCGTATGAATTATTAAAACTGGCACAGCTTGTAAAATTAAGCGAATTTCAGATAGCTTGGCTTTTCCACGAGTAAGCCATATCCTCATCAACAATGCTCCGTAGACAAATAGTATGGTAATATTGACTACTACTCTAATGTAGTCATGTATTTGAGGAAAAAAGATTCGTTTGAGAACCTAAAGAAACACATCGAACTCATTAGTATTTTCGATTGTTTATGTTAATGCTACCTTAACTCTATAAGTATAAGCATAATTTGGACTAGTATAATGAGCCAGTATTTCCGAAAATGCAATATATTCAGTGATGCCAAAGTAGAGCATCAATATTAGAAATAAAATAATGTTAAAAACAATGTAGAATCTAAAATGATGTAAATTATTACTCATTTCATTTGGATGAGTAAATTGGAATCTCATTGTAAGGTGAAAGATATAAATTTATGATTAAAGCTTACATATTGTGAGTATTCTGAAACCATGGCAAGAACTTAAAAAATGCACTCACTCGTTGAAGTAGAAGTTGTATGTCAAGTGCCATTAGTACTAAAATAAACTTAGGTTTTTACATGATATGCTTGTTAAGCAATAGTGGCATTCACAATTAGAAAAGTAAAATTTTTAATCTTAAATAGTGCTTAAATGACTTGCCAACTATTTATGAGAAAATTCCGTAAAAGAATGTTTTAATTAAAATCCGAGCATGTGATGTTTTTATTCAATTCCTGTGCTTATTAATGAATTTATGTACAATTTTGTAGATAAAGAAAGATAAATCTTACACCACATCATGACATTGTGCCCAACTGTAAAAGGGGCCATATTTCCTCCAAGTGCATTTATAATACTGGGTCCAAAAATATCTACGATTAGTCCTTCGTAAATGATTGGGAATAAGAGAGTGTAAGTATTAATAATAACCATTAACACAAAATAAGGCAACTAAAATTTATATATTTAAATTAGTTTATATCAGAAATATTCAAATTGACAGGTTGTAAAAGAGAACCTCATAGAAAACGAAATGTTTTAGGGTAACTATATCTAATCTTGATACTATGATATTTCGGGAAAGCTCTTTAAATTTGAAAATTTCCAATCATATAAATAAACAAAAGAAAATGGAACAAGTTTCGTGAGACATTGTTTGATATACCTTTTTCTCAGTTTTACGAACTCGAATTACCCCTCGGTAAAAGAATATATGGATGATGACAGTAAATATTTTTGTGAAAATATCGTATACTACATAGGCAAAGGCAAGAATAGTATACAGTCGACAAATTCCTCTATTGCTTTCCATAGTATAATGACAAGATACCATTTTTCTAACGATCTGATTAAATTATACTAGAATGAATGTCGTATATGTATAACTATGCTATGACGGTTTGAATATTGAGTAGTTGTGAAAATAGGAATTTTCGATTTTGAGCAAAAGAAACTCAGCCTTGATTAAATTTTATCAAACCTGTTTTCAGACGAATTGCCAAATTTTTACTCCACCATAAAAACTCGTTTATTTTTCATTTACTCCGGTCGTAGAAACCATAGTAATAAAAATCATCGTCTGTCTAGCAAAATCACCTGCCAACTAATTAGCGTACGGCCTGGCACAGTTTTTGCAAGAAAATTTGCCAGTTATTCAAATCAAGTCGTGTTAAACTCAATGTTGAAGCATGCAGATGTAAAATCGGTTGAACATTTGAGTATAATTTTGTCTGGTAGAAAATTTGGATACGCTGAGTTCCTATTTTCTTAATGATCATAACAGGTGAAATTTATAATCTCTGGGTTTAAAATCTCAAATTCAAATGGTCACTCAGCATCATAATATTTTGCATACTGTAGAACATGAAATTTAATGAATTCATGCAATAACATTGTCAGCATGCCTAAAAAATGTTCTAAACTTGTGCTTTCTGTTTTTTAAATGTTTATCTTATTCATGAAATGAGTCGACAAATCGAAAATAAATGAAAGCACCTGACGAAGTTATACCATTAAATACGCAGTGTAATAAGTTAGGTATTGTGATTATTCATATTTTGACTGAAATATGATGATTTTGTGTCGTCATGATACACGCCTCCACAAATGTATGTAGACAGTTTTCAAAATAATTACATGTTTATTAAAACAACAAGGAGCTAGAGATAAATTGTCGTAAGTTATTGGATAGATAGGTATATAACGAAAAGGATCTTTGTGGCAATATTTGAGTCCTTCAAATAAATGTAGTATCATGAAACGCGTCTCCACAATTGAACATGTATGTGAGAGACATTGACTGTGCTGCGTCTTCGGCTCAACTCAACCTTCTTCAATTTTCTCCAAAATTTCTTAAAATGGAACAACTTTCCAAGATCCCCGAAAGCGCCTTGCCTTAATGTTCCTGAAATTACAATAAAAATTTTCATTAAGGCATTTTCTTACGATTAGCAATAAGAAAACTGAGCGTCGTCAAATATGTGCCATACCAATCCATCGATTGCCCGATGAACATGAAAAGCTGCCCCTTCGTTATCCAAAAGCATGGATTGTTCCAATCGAAATTATGCTCGGCAATTGTCATGATAATTGAGCGTGCCTGAAAGATGTGTGAATTTAATGGTGAAGATATTTTATACATTGCGTGCATATTAATTCATAATTTGTAGGCATAAAACTGTCTGTCAAATAGAAAGAAATTTAAAAAATTACCGAATGGAAAATCAAAATTGGCACAGCTTGTAAAATCAGTCGAATTTCCGACAACTTTGCATGTCCTCGAGTTGCCCAAATACGTAGCAGAATAACGATGTAAATATTCAAAGAAATTATATTGATCATGAGTCGAGTGTAGTCCAAGGAGCTTGGAAAATTCAATAATTTTATTCTCTAAAGATACTGTTATCAATTTTGAAGAAAATAGACAAACATTCATTCTTCCAGCGGCTCCCTCAAATTTATCATCACTAGGCATTAAAATGATATTTCGAATCCCAAAAATTATACAAACCATCAGGAATATGAGCAAATTTGCAACGAGATAGGCGCTAAATTATTCAAATATCCGAAAACAAGAATGAAGTAAGTTTTCCTACCTATTATGAACTCTCTGAAACCATGGAAAAATTTCAAAAAATGTGCATATCCTCTGGATCAAAAGTTGGAGATCGAGAAATAATAGAGCTAAAGTAAAAAAAAATTTAAATGAAAGAAAAAATATTCCCACTCCACATCAAAATATCTAGTCCCATAGTTTCAATTCCCAGCTGATATTTCGGGTTGTGGTTCACTTCAATGAATATAGCGATACCGATTTCGTAAAGTATCGGGAAGAAAAACGAGAAAGTATTGATGATCACCATCAAAACGAAATATGGGTTCTAAATTAGGTTAACTTAAAAAATGGTACATTTCACCTTCTTTTCAGCTTTGCGTATCCTCCAAATACCACGGTAGAATAATATTTGAATGAGAATGGACGCGATGAATTCGAAATTATTGTAAATGCCCATAACATATCCGAGATGAACGAAGAATTTGGTGTTTTCATTTTGGCAATCAGACATTTGTGACATAATCTATCGAATTTGATGTTGATTAGATGAATGAGAGAGACTTTCTTGATGATTTTCGAGAGTTGAAAAATCATGCAACTATTTTACTCCACAAAATTTATTTTCGCCAACAATGATTTTTAATCTCACACTAAGCAAGTAAATAGCAATTATTTGAATCACAAGTGGGGATAAATTTGTCAAAACATTCAATTATAAACTTCGTATGCGTGATTATCCATTCACCAAGATCTCAAAGATTACAAGTATCTGAAAATAGTAATTATGAACAAAATTTTGTTTCTAATTTTAATGCAGGAGGTTTATTCTGATTGTTCTATTCTTATAATTTATTTCATATATTTTCGACATTGACATAAAAATAAACATAAGCTTTCGAAAATTTACAATAAATCTTAGATTAAAGTTGCACTAAGATAATAGTTATCATCAGAGAAAAAAGAGATTGATGTTGAATGATCGCGATAAAACTCTCAAATTACAGAATGATATTCGGATCATTCAAGTAAAATAATTCTGACAGTGAAGAGTAGCAGAATAAACTTAGGAGCTGCGTAAAATTATCACAAGTCGAAGTGGGGTTTTTGGGTCGCATGAAAAGGAGCGAAATCCTCTCATAGAGCAAGTGAATTGTTATGGACCAATGCAGTGATTTTTGTCATTAGAAAAAATCATTAATTTGAAGATTAAGAAAAATGTTCATATTAAAAAAATTTATCGAAACTAGCAAACTCATCTTTTGCGTGAAAAATTTGAGAATTGTCTGATTTTGCAAGAATATGTCTCAAATTTTCCTGAATAACCTTTGCATATCAAATATTGAATAGATTATTTTTAACGGATTAACTCAGAAAATTCAGGTAGATAAGTGATAAGTTACAAAAAATTATAAAAGCACAAGAATATTGGCAGTGAATAAAGGGTTATATGGAATAAGGAAACTGCCAGCTTTTGATTGACGCAAAAATCAAGGACAAAAATAATGAGAGTATCGATTTTGAGTATTCAAATAAAGAAGATATTTTTAGCCACATATTGGGTTTGAAATAGAAAGAAAAAACTATAGCTTTCAAACCCAATAAATCGTATCAATTCTACAAGATCTGCTAAATAGCCATGTTCAAAGAAAAATCGAGCAAAAATGTAAATGGTATGTGGGTGATATGATGAACGAAGTCTGAACAATTTTCTGGCGATAAATGCTCGAAATATAAATGAAATGATGAAGGTTAAGTATACGGTAGCCCATATTCAGTTAAAAGTCAATATTTAAATTAAATTTCGTAATTCAAACGGATTTCTGTGGGTTGGTCACCCAAATCGGGGATTTGTTTTCGCCGTTGATGACGCCATAAACGCGAGCCATGATTTCCTCGTAGCTCTGCGGGCTGTTGATCACTTCTGCAAAATATAAACTTTGTTAAAGTTTTGTTGAAGCACAGTCTGATAAGATTTTCCTTCGGAAATTTAAGGGAATGTCGGAGATATGCAGAAGCAAGAAAGAAGAAATAACGATATCATTGCGACTTTTCTTCTGTCTCCATTATCCGTTTCTCTATTTCCCAAAATATTCGAGAGAAGTTTAAAGTTCTTTTTTCTTAGCTTGGAGAGGAAATTTAGCGCTGCATAAAGTAATTATTTGAAGCTTACGCGTAAACAGATCGCCGAATCCTTGCTCGATTCGTTGGCAGCGGTTGAGCTGGGTGATGGCCTCGTCTTCAGTCATATTCGGATCCCATTGCCTGAATGTGAAGATGTTTGCGTTGAGATAGGAAACAAATCATGATTATTTGTGGATTAGTTTGTGCTTTCTAGCATAAGTATTCTGTTTTGGAATAGTTTTCCTCCTGGTAAAATTCCTTACATAATCTGCTGATGGCTGTATGGCTTGATGAAAATGGCAATTGGATGAATTCCGGCAATGGATTGCAGACGACGAATCGCGTTGCCGCTTACGTCCAGGATACAGTGTCGTCCCTAAAATCACTCTTTTAAGACGCTAGTGGAATATTCGCCAACAGGTATAAGTTGTCTAAATTATAATATTTTTACCTGAGCAGCAACCTCCTTGACACTCTGTATGCTAGTTCCATAGAGGTTGTTCTGGAATTGTCCAGCCTCGATGAACCTGTTGCTCTTCACGTCATCTTCCATCTGGGCCTTGGACACGAAATGATAGTCCCTTCCGTTGACTTCGTTCTCACGTGGAGGGCGGGAGGTGTCTAGAATTTTTAAATCTGTTTTTTATTCGAAAATCTTAAAATGTTGGCGATTTAGTAATCTTTACAAAATATGAAATTTAATTTAATAATTCATAACTATGAATGACTTACGAGGTACGCAACTGCTAAATCTATCAGGTTGTCGCGATACCAAATCGTCATTCACTCGGTCTTTCAGCGCTCCCAGAACGATGACCGGGCGAGGGTAATTAGCTGAAATAATTGGCGATAGTTTATGATCTAGTTATGGAAGTCAGAATAACTACCTGCAGCTTGTTCAACGGGAATGTAGGAGAAGATTGGCTCATCGTTGACGCCAACTGAAAATAGAGTTTTTAAATCCGATTAGAACTTGAATTTCACTGCATTAACTGAAGAATCACCCATAACTTAGTAAAATTTAAAAAAAAAAATCTCCGCACGCTCTAAACTATTTGCTTTATAACTCACAAAAATCGCTACCGCTTGTATAGTCGGTTAGCGTCGTGGTGGTTAGGAAACCGGCTAGAAATAATATTTCTTTAAAGAATTGTATGTTTCATAATCATTGATAAAAGCAATCGATTTATAAACGATATTCCTGATCAACTAATGAGATTATCTTTAAATCTATATCATAAGTAGCTCACGTTCATTATCGGTAAACTCGTTGAGTCGTTCAGTGCTCTTGACGAACGGGAATTTGCGAGAGAAGGAGAGCTGCGTTCTCGAGCCTCGACGGCCTTCCATTCCACCACCACCACCACCTCCTTGGTTTCTGCCCAATGACATAGAACCGGCATTGAAGTTGACCTAAATTAATGACATATATGTTTTCTTTTTACTTTTGATCAATTTTTCTTTAGATTGATTTTTGAAAACAATTTTAGCATTAGCGTTCTTCTATATATCATTTTTCTCCAATATGTCATCAATATTTTTTTTAGAAATTTTGCGACTTATTCTAACCTGCTTTCTCCTTGCTCGCTCTCGTTTCTCGACGCGCTTCTTGGATGGAATCACTCCTTCGGGGCTTTCTTCGCCGTTGTCGAGTACCTACAATTTTGATCTTCAAAATTGTGTTAAGAAATAATCTTGCATACCCTCTTAGCAGTCCACCAGTCATCGTCGTCCGAGTTGATGATGTGCAGGATGTCTCCGTACTGGAATGGCATCGACCTGTGGGGAACGCCGACATCGCGAGCGGGATCGTGGTCGAACAGGGCTCTGAAATGGCACAACTAATTTATTTCTATATTGGGGGAGGATTTGAGATTTTAAAGACTTTAGTTCGGAAATATTGAAGGTAAGACAATTTTTCCTATTTTGTTGTATGGGTTGAAAAGCGTGTGCCTGTAAGAGAATTTGCTTCTCAAAATTCTCAGTGACGATAATTGAATATACACGAAGCTATAGTCGTCATGCATAAGTTGTTGAGCGTGATACGTTGTAACTTGAGGTGAAAAATTAGCAAGATGAATACTGAGAAAAATCTATATAGGAATACACCAACGATAGATACAATTCTATTCCCTATTGTGCAACATTTTAGCGGTAAATAAATGAGAAAATGGGTAGAACTAAAATAAGCAACGAAGCAAAGGGTAAAACGAAAATTTTTATGCAAATTATTACTTAGAGGCGTTTGATTTGTGAAAATATTTATTGAAAACTTCCGAAAATGCAAATAATTGTTTTACACAAGTAAGTAGTAGAGGAATGCAGCAAAGTATCGGGGGTTATTTTCCACTTGAAATGATAAGACTAAAAATTAGCTGAACCTCATCTGAATGTTGCACAATAGGGGAGGAAAATCATAAAGATAAAATAATTTCCATCAAATGCACAAATAAGTGAAATTTCATGGGAAAAATGTTTTATAAAGAACATTTTTGGATATAAGTGCATCCAAAAATAGTCTCTTTTAACTTATGTGCGTCAGAATCTTGTATGTGCTGATAGTTAGAAAAAAAAACATGCAAAATTCTGACAACACGCCATTTTTGAGGAGAAATACGTGAATTGGGCTTCAAAACATCGCGAAAAAAGTAATTTCTCTGAAGCCCATTTTTAAGTTTGCAAGATTTAGTGCCTAGTAACATCACTAAACAATAGCATCACTAACTCATAAGTCTGGGAAGGGATGATAGAAAAGAAGGGTTTCATTAAACCTCATACTGTTGATCAAATAATGGAAGAAAAGCTTCTGCGAAAATGTCTCAAGTCAAATCAACAGTACACTGAATATCACCAAACACCAAATAAAGTTATTGTTCTCTTCGAAGTAAAGTGAATAGTATTTAGTCCCCTGACTTTATTTCGAAGCTTGGATAATAGAAATTCGTGAAGTGTCTTACCTGACATACAAATCAGGTCTTCTCTGAAGGGTACCAGAGCGGGATTGAGCAATCACGTCATTGCGGAGACGCTCGATTTTCGTTTCGAAGGCGGCGTATTCTGTAATTTGAAAACTCAATTATATGTTATATCACAAATTTTCTACTCAAATTAATCTTTTCACGATAAAGACAATGTCTTATTTTGTTGTTTTACTGTCAGAATTTACAAAAAAAAATTCTATATACCTTGTGGTCTATACTGCAGCACGAGAGTGACAGGATTCATGGCATTCTTCAGAGCTTCAGCAGCCTCTCTGTGCGTGGCATTTCTTAGGTTCACCCCATTCACCTCCATCAGCACATCGCCCTTCCGTACGTTTCCGGACAAATCGGCCACTCCACCGGGCAGAACGTAGGAGATGTAGATGGGCTCTCCGTCCTCACCACCGACGATGTTGAAGCCGAGACCCTGAAAATAGTGTTTCAGAATTTTTCATAATCAATTGAATGCTTTTCTTTCGCAATAATCTCTTGATGAGAATGGAAGTTATGAGCAATACAATTAAAAATTGTCTCTCATTGTAGTAAATGAAACACGATCACATTTTTATAGTAAAAACTACCTGATTTCCCTTATGGAGTCCAACAGGTCTGGGCTCCAAAGTGATTGGCATATAGTGCTGAGTGGGGGTGCTGATTCCCACTGGCTGTCCTCCATAGGCCAAATGAGTCTGGGAATCGATGGATCTGTTCTGGAAGTCCTGCATCGATCCTGCTCGGAGAGGAGTGGTGGGGCCGAATTGAGAACGGATCACATCGCCTTTTTGGATGAGGAGAGAGACCTGGAATTTTAAGTGATGATTAGATGTTCTCTTTTAGACGCGTTTCAACTATTTGCTGTAGGAGCATTGGTGAGTTTGATTATACATGTAAATGATGACAGTTATTCTTCAACGTTAGAGAGAATTAAATTTCCATCGATTATCAAATATTCGGCTGCTACCTTGACTCCAGTCTGTTTCAGCACATTGACTGCATATTCATGTGTGACGTTTTCGAGAGGGATTTCGTCGACGGCCAAGATCTTGTCGTCAATGCGAAGTCTGCCGTCGTGTTCGGCAGCGCCTGTAGAAATTCGGTAATGGAGAAAACTGTCAAAACGCATACCTCCTTCAATGATCTTGGTGACGTAGATATCGGTATCTCCTGGTACGTGCTCGTTGCCAACTCCACCTGCAATGGAGAAACCAAGACCCTTGGCGCCCTTGTAGAGATCGATCCATTGAGTGCCAGGTCTGTTCTCGAGTCTTCTGATGTCAGCCGTTCTGTAGGGAGTTGAGAGCTCTCCCAGAGAAGAATGATGAACAGGAGGCGGGGGAGGAGGGTACGACGGGGTTGTCGGAGAACGAACGCTAAAATAGGATCAGTGATATTTTTACGATGGATATGTTTCAAAGTGTTGCAAAATTATCGCATTGAAATCAACGTTAGTTCTGCTGTTATTATTATTGTTATTATCATCCAAAACCAAACAAGTTCTTCACAACTCAATATGAAAACGGTTCTTACCCTAAATTTCCCGCACTCAGGCTGGGCGTCATTCCGCTTCTGGCCAGCTGGCTCATCGAACCACCTAGACTGCTTCCGATTGGAGGCAACTGCTGCATATCAATTCGGCGGCGTTTCAGGGACTAAAGTACCAGTCCTGTTTTAGCCCAAACTCTATCGAATTTACCAATTTGACGACGTTGCCAGCCTGCTTGAGGGCATTGACGGCAACCTCATGGGGCACTCCAACGCAGCTGACTCCATTGACATTCGTGATGATGTCGTTCTTGCGCATTCGCCCATCAGCCATCGCGGCTCCGCCAGGAATGATGTTCGTCACATAGATGGCAGTATCTCCCTCATCGGTCGGCTGATCAGTGCCTAAATTGTGTGATTTTGCTACTTCTCATCCAGCCCTGACACCGCAATGCCTTCTACGCAGTCTTATACGAAATTTTTAAAGATACATGAATAGTATTGAAAAGTTTATTGGTTTGAGGATGTTTACATATCTTTTAGGTTTCAACTTCTTTTAGAAATTTAATTAAACTCTTTCAAACTATTCATTCGCAAACAACGGCATCCAAATTCACCTCCGGTGATGGAGAAACCAAGTCCAGTGTGTCCTTTCTCCAAAATGATATCTTCGATCTCCCAATGTCTGCCGTACTCGTCGATGACACCGTTGTGCTGAAATTTCTTCTCATCCCAAATGTATACATTTCATTGTTAGGAAAGGATAACGATAATGATATTGCTTATCTTTATCACAGATCAGCCATAAATTTATCAGTGAATCAGATATCGACCCTCGTAAATTCTCAGTCACTCTTTGTCTCTCTCATTTCTACTCCACTTCCTCTCAAGGACCCTCGAAAGGCAAGCAAATTGTGGTCAGTCAAATTGTGCGGAAGGTATGGTTTTGCTTGAAAAGAACGACGAAGTCTGAGTTTGTTTGTGTGAGAATCGTCGTGGGATAGAATTGCATTAGGTTTACAGAATATGAGAAGCATGAAAAGTTGGCCATTTCGTGAAGTTAAAGAAGGTTTAACTCTGATAATATCTACTATAAACAAACAAAAAAACTCATTCCACATAGGAGTGTAAGGGTTTTTTTTTATAAGGATTTCATATTTGTAGAATAGTTTCTTTGAAATGAAACCATCTGCTAACCACAATGGGTACTTACCGTGATGGTCTGCATCTGCTGATGGCCCCCAGGTCCATCCATAGTCTTGGTAGTCGTCTCGACAGTGTGCCAAGTGCCATCGTGACTCAGCTGTCGGGACCTCTCATGGACGACGTGGCTCGACTGGGAGAATGAAGAGTTGCCTGTAGTAGGCAGAACCCCATTGCCAAGTCCACTGCTGTTCAGATACGTAAATCCGCGGTCCTGCAAATACGCGATGTGTTTGCTTCAAGATGAGGAAGCGCTATTTTAGATATTGAAAGATTGTTGTCAATAGCTTGAGCATTTGGAATTATTCCATATTTCTTACCTCAGAAGCCAGAGGCGCAAACCCACCCCCGACAGTTGTGTGAGCGTATGCACTTGGAGTGAGCGGGGGTCGTCCCGCTCCAGCACCTCCAAACGGTGGATGAGATTCCCATCGATCGGCCATTTTGCGAACTTCCATGTTCTTCTGAGCATAGCTTTTCGACGACGAGAGCAGTGTATCTTCATAGAGTTCTTGGAGATCTATAATTTCAATTTGTTAGATCCTTGACTAGGTATGTTTCAATAAATGGTCAGGACTAATCACATCAAAACTGCGTTCATTTCGTTGAAAGATCAATTGAGTTTCAAACATTCTCACCAAGTAGCGCCTGGAATAAACCCGATTTAAAATAGTTGATGAGACGTTCGATGTTTCTGCGAAGCTCCTCATCTGAAGGTCGGCTCAGTTGCGAATGATAGTCTTCGAGTAATTCGAGGGCGCGGTGCGCTTCTGAAAATAGTCATCGTGATGGTCAATCGAATTTTTATTGATTCTTTCAAACATTTAAACTATTTCACAAAAATCTCTGATTATTGATTTTCATCGCTTTAAATCAGTGTCCACCTTCGAATCTAAAGTGCATGGACGTGAAAACGTCGTAGAATTGAATTTTCGAGGACTTCGAGGACTTTCTCGAAGAAGTCGATGCTGCTGTGTGCGATTGAGTCTGAGGCTGATGGGGCATAGGAGAGGGAGATGACGTGGACACATTAGAGACTCGCATGTCGAACGCGCCTCGACACGAGGAACGCAGGATCGGACTGAATCGGGGAAAAACGGTCAGAATGGGAAAGAAGAAGGAGTACCACAGGGGATATCGATGATTCTGAGGAATAGGTTGAGCTGACAAAAAGACGAATAATGAGGCGGACTGTCTTGAAAGTTTCTCGAAAATTCTCCGCAACAAACCTAGAACATTTTACAGATCTGCTCCGGAATCTCAGCCCGAGCCATTCTTTCAGAATCATGGACTTTGCAAGAAAACTCAAGTGATCACCATGATAGGGTTCGCGATTTGCGCTGATTTTTCATCATTCGATATCCCCGGCGATATTTAATTGGAGCGCCTCCCGCCCACGCAAGTGCTCCATTTTTATAGCCTGATGCATGGGCGGCACCTGGGCGGATTGTAGCCGTAAAAGCAAAGGTCCGGTAGTTGCTGCATTCCACCATTGGAATTAGAAATCAACGATAGAATATAAATGGAGTTTCTAGATCAAGGATAAATCAATAAAAACTATTAGATGCCTAGGGACATAAAGAATATCTCAGAATGTGCTGTGGAATGACAGAAGGTATGCAGGCTCAGATAGTTTGCAACTCGTTACGAGACAAATAGTAGTAACCTTGAAGAATAGTAGGAATGAGAAGAATATGTTCCGAAATGTGAAAGGGACGAGTTGTAAGAGGCATGTAAAATGATATCGTTGATGCACTACTGAGGAGGCAAAAATTTCTGCAAATGTTTTCGAATACGTTCTATTCTCTTCTAGAGATTTGAATGAGAGCAACTTTGGAAAGCGTAAACTATCATAACATACTTTTCACATTTGTCACGTTTTATAAATACAACATTTGAATAGTATCTTCTCTAAGTTTGTATTAGTTTCAAAACTATTCAATGCAGTACTTATTATGAAGGATGATTCGGTTTCGACATTTATGTCATAACAAGAAAATAATGAATTAGATGGTGAAATGCAGCCTAGAACTTGCGAATTTTTGCCAATAAAATAAAAATTACGTCTATAAAGTGCTCCGTCAGATGGGCATGATGCGAGTGTAGTTTTGAGGAGACTTCGCGTATCCTCAATCTCAAATCTTTCCCGCTTTGACTCCTCTTCCAGACATTTTCTCTGCGTCTCTTCCGATCATGCACTATTTCACCCCTACAAATGCCAGCTGATCTCGCTTTTTCTCTCTCGAAAAATCACTCGTTTCTATAGATTCTCCCAATATCTTATTCTATTTCTCGGCTTCTCTGTCCGAACAAAAAATCTGTCCGAAGGACTTCTGTCGACAAGAACGAGAGAAGACGTGAATTGAGGAGATTTGAAAGAATTCGAAAATGCCCCAGAGCTCAACAAAATTGCAAAAATGTGTGGACAACTGCAGGACTGATATAACATAACATGCGGTATGAACGAACAGAAATAGATTTTCATAAATATGTTTTGATTCTTTTTGAAAATCGATAATCAAAGACTTTTGTACCATCATCGTTGTTAAAATCATGAGATATATAATTTCAGTGGTTTGTGGACCGACTATTTTCGCTACAGTTTTTTACATAACATTTTTTAAATTTCAATGTTTTTACCTGAGGAATGGCGCACCGGCATTCTGTTAGTCTGGTTCGATTATCGAATTATCGATCGATTGATGAAATTGGAAACGTTAATCGATGTTGCACGCGAAAAATCACCAAATTTGGTCGCTTCGTTGGTGGTAGACCCAAAATTTGGCGGAGCGAAAATTCGATGACGGTCGCTGAAAATAGAATTGCATATAGTTGTTGATAAACTCAATCAATATGATATGACGAACAAATATATTCGATCGTGAAGAGATGAGATATTTTACGAAGCGTAATGACAAAATTAGAAATAATAAGAGATGGCATTATTTTTGAGCAGGAAAAGTGCTTGGAATTACTCCGTTCAAAAAGTACATGGTCTTTTCTGTACAATGATCCCAAAATATTCATTTTTGCTGTACAAGCAAGCTGTCCTTCGTATATGGACTTTTTCTATTCACAAACATACAAATCGTCATTTTAGCCTTCCAATGACTCGAAAAAAAACCCCATATTGGTCAACATAGATTTGTAACTTTCCATGAGTGAAAAATAGAGGAGAGAAAAATATTGCATTTCTGTATAGAGCTGTAGCAAAGGCAAAACGAATGCATAGGAATGGCCCATAGAAAGGTCTTCTCTGCTGCTCTCCCATTTTCCTTTCTTCTTTCCTTCGCCTTTTCCTCAGTCAATGTTTGTCTTGATAACCCGTATATGGGCAAAAATCGATATCTGTACACATTGCAATTCCAATTTCGAGGTTCGCGAGATGATAGATCACCAATTTGATTGATTCGTATAGTTGATAGTGGAAATTCAGCATCTTCAAATTTGTGATTCGAAATTCTAATTTGCTGATATAGGAGTTGAAATCTTGGCAGAATTATGAGAGACAGAAATGTAGAGAATTATTGAAAAATCTGACCAGATTGGGTAACAATTCGTCTAAAATAGAGTAATAGTAGAACTATTCTTTTCAGAAAATCCGGTTATGAACTCGGCAAAAAATCGGTTCGGTTCAGAGACGTTTGACCGGTCACGATGCATAGTAAACAAAAATTACTAAAGCGAGAAGAAAACATGTAGAAAATGGAATTTTTCAAGAACTCTTCAAAGAAAAATTCTAAAAATACCCGAAAATCCATGCCCAGAATGAGTTATCTTTGATGCACTCTTTGTATTTCTTGTTGAAAAAGCTGACGAAAATCGAATATGAAAATACGGAGAGAAAAAACTAGGGAAATAGCACAAAAATTATGTATACAGAAAAGACGAAAGCTGATCGAAGTCAAGGTTGGGGAAGACTCGCTGGCCTATGCTGGGCAGAAGATGTGGCGCTGCAAGACGCGCGCTGATGGAATTCCGGTGCCGATTAGGCAAATAAAGAAATATCACTGGAAAATGAGAAAGAATAAGAAACCATACGGAAGAAATAGCAGGCGAAACGAGAGAGCACCTTATGTCTTCTTTTCTGCTCTCCCGCTTTGCAACACTATTCCTCTGACTGTATGAAAACAAGAAGAAGCGCACTGCGGGCATGAGCCTCGAGCATACACAAACATGAAAAAGAGATCGAGAAAGGCAGAGAAAAACGCAGAGAGAAACAGGAAAATCGAAAGAAAAGATGAAATGCACGCAGCGAAGATGACAGGAACAAGAGGACCATGTTATGTAAAAGGGAGAAAGGCCCATTACAATCATCATAACACAGAATGAATATTTGAACTGAAGATACAAAAATATGAAATTTTTAAAACTTATCTTCTAAAAAGATAAACTGGTTATCATTTCGAATGTTGCGATGCCGCAAAGTCACAACTTGACCGAATAGGTTGTTAGGATAGAAAAAAAAAACATCTTGCACTTTCACAGATCATCTGTTCAGGTTGCGACAACTCTGGTATGTTTAACTGGTAAAAGCATTATTTTGTTCTAACGTCCTATATTGGGCCAGAAAAATTTTCGAAATAGCGAGAAACTTGAAAAACCAATAAGCTATCGAATTTTCAATTACAATCTATAACTATTTCAGTGTTCTGAATCACCGGTAAGCCTATTTGAAACGAGATTTTCAGAAATCATGGAAAGAGGATAAATACAGATTGAAGAACATTGAATCACTACGGTTAAAATTAAAACTCATTCGTCTGCAAAACCGCACAAATAATATGAAGTTTTCATATCGCCGAAAGTTGGCAGTGGAATAAAATTTGTGGAAAAGATAAGCGAAAGGAGGAATGTTCGAAGAAAGTTGTAAATAGAAACTGAAACAGACCGGGTTCACGATCAAGAATGATAACCAGAAAATTCGAGGTGAAACAGTACAGTCGAAGCTAAATTGTCAATAAAACATATTTACAGGTCACCAATAATATGGTATTGAGTCATAGGGTATACACAGGACACAGAGTTTGGTATCAAATGAATATTTTGAAAAATAAACTGGCAACAATAACTATTTTAGCAGTGATCCGATCGTTGAACATTCATGATCAAATTGGCTAGGTCTTCAAAATGTATTAGACGTCAGCTAGGCATAAAAATTGGTTGATGAAAATCAGCTTTAATTCATTGTAAAAATGACGAAAGCTTTCATTTTTATTGAAAAGGAGCTGTTAGTGGAAAATCGTAATACGACGGTATTTCAAAGTTTTTGCAATTTCTGTATCTCTAATTTTGCACTATTTCGCTAAATGCGTTCTTAAGGTTGGCTGAAAGAAGGAACGAATTAGAGAGGAAAAGGAATGAGTAAGCGCCTTGAGGCAAAATGAAATTAAAGAGGAAAAGAAGCAGAAAAATACATGAGAGAAGAAAAATTAGTGAAGAAAGAGAAAAAAGGAGATGGTACGCCGGAAGACGATGAAAAACACCGCTAGTGTTATTGCATGAAAGAGGACTTTTACGTTTGGAAGCTCCCTTTGAAATGAAAATAAGACATTTTCTGCGGTGATCGAAATTGATTTTACAGAATTCAATCGAAATATATATTTTATGCATTGTATAAAAATACAGAATGAAGTTTAGCTAGAGAATATTTCCTCGAAAGGAAACCGATTAACTGAACGATAAGTTATTGTTTCGCAGTTAATGGAATCGCAGAAAAACATTTCGTAATTCTCGATCCTATCACACTTTCTGGAAAATCGAAAAGACAGTAAAACAGTTCTTTAACTAATAGGAAAGTTCGAACATTCGATAATTGAAAATGGGATTAAAAAATCTTATCTAAAAATAAATAGCTCGCCATTAAAATTTCCGATTTCATAGACTATTGCATGATTTTTCCTATATTATATGCCGAAAGCTAGAATATTCAGTTGTTTTCGATTTTTCATAGAATGAATAATGAATGAACGGCTAATATGCGAAATGACAAGTGAACCTGTGAATGAATGAGAGAGGGGCATTGGCAAAAGAGGAATTTACCTGATTCGATTCCAAGGCCAAAACAGGTTCTCTCATGAAAAAGAAGAAAAACTCCAATGCAATGCTAAGTGCAACCAAGGATGCCACAAAATGAGCGTAAATATGAAACAACATGCTGGCTAACCCAGAAAAGGGTGAATTATGCCAATTCGGAGCGAGGATGACGTAAGAAAAATGTAGTGACCAGGGGAAATACGAAGCTGATCTTCATTGGCTTTTTTGTTGTAATTTTATGCAAATAGACAATTTTGTTGTGGCTTCGCAAAATAAATATTTTGATACGATTCTGGAAAAGTTTTAATAAAAGTCAGAAATTGTATAAAAAACGGAAAACATTTAACAGCTTTCGTTTCTTTCCGAAATTTCTTGGTGAGAAAATAATAATAAATGTAGAGAAAATATGGTCTACAGGAAAATATGAGAAACTTGGAAAGAAATTGAGGGGAAAAAGCGAGGAAAATAATAAGAAGGACAAATATGCCTTGCCAAAGAAAGAGGGGAAGACAGGAGAGGAAGACGAGAAAAGGTTCGAATTACAAAGCAAATTCGGAAGATTCAAAAACTCCCGATGGCATTTCCTGATGGAATAGTATGTTCCGAAGAAAATGACATATATTTGGGAAGAGCTGGAATTTCTGAGCAAATTTGCCTAGAAGCAGCGGATATCAATGAAGGTCGTTTTCATAGTACTAATTGTTTAGGCGGGAAAATGGATCAGAGAACCAGAAAACAACTTCAATGATAAACTGAGACGAAATGCCTTATTCGTCATCGGTGTGGAGACTGTTTATTGATATAAGCAGTCAAGTCATCTAGGTGCCCAAAGAGAGCTTTGTCCCCCGTCCCTCAGATGAAGCTAGGCATAAATGAGTACAGAGAAAGAAAAGGTAAAGAAAGCTCCAATTTTGTGTACCTAAGCTTAGAGAATAGGCAAAATGAGGAGGACGAGAGAAGTGGATAGAAACAAAAGATATAATCGATGGAATATGCAAAGATGGAAAGAGAAATGACGAGAATGGGGAAAATTTTATGGTCACCAGAGAGGGTGGGATGACCAAATATTTGAATACGGCTGATTCGAATGATTACCTTTCGAAATAGACTCAATTTTAACGAATAAAAATTAGAATATGAAAAAGGAACGTTTTCTTAATCTTCGTCTTCTGGGTAGAACGATATGAATTGAAGAGATAAGGACAAAGTTTAGAGAGTGCTTTTCGAGAGTTTTCTGAAAAAAATCGTACTGATCACCACCAATTTTCTGCGATATTACAGAAATGATTGCATTTCCATGCGCATATTCGCTTTCTATCAATTCCATCGAATGTCCAATAATGCAGCGCAGGAATATTTTGGATGAAAGGCCATCGGGCGGTGAGTCAGCCCCTTCGCTTCCATAATCGATGCGAGGCAAAACCACCTTTTACACCTTTATGAGAAATAAAACTAAAATTTACAACAAAAAGTTGTACAAAAATCTATTCTTGGACAAAGAATCTGATCTTCTGCATAAAAATGTCACTTATTTCAAGTTTTTCTTACTCCAAAGAGAAAATGTTCCAAAGTTCTTGACGTCCTTAGATTTGGCGAGAAAAATCTATCAAAAAGAGTAGGAAAGTTTAGAATAAAGATTTAGCTCAAAGACCAGAATATTCAAACATCGATATTCGACTAAGAAATGCAAATACCATCGTATGAGGCGTGGCATTCCAACCATCTCCAAGCGGTGAATGCACCCTTGGCAAAGTCGTAATTCCCTTCCTTACTCCTCTCTCCTACCTTCTCAACGGCCTTGTCCTTTCCTTTACAGGTAAGAAATACAGCTCATCCGTTAGAGAGCAAAAAGACGCAGAAAATGATTGAGACCACACCAAAAATGGGCAGATATCTCATGGGGCGAATAAAGTAAAATAGAGAGGCTGATCAATATCGAAATGAAGAGGATTAGAGAAGCAGGGGATAACTGTGAGAAAGGGAGCAAATCAAGACGGATAATCTGGAGATTTTAGAGATGAAGGAGAATAGTATTCACGAGAAATAATGATATTGGTGAAAGGTGGCTGAAACTAGTACGCTGAGTAATGAAACTTGGCGATTGTAAAACGAAGCACAGATGAATGTTGATATCATTGCAATGAAATTAAAAGTCGTATCCGTCACAGCGCTAAAATTTAACATGAGTGGAGAAATCCATGATGTTTTTGATCGTAAAACTAATAGTTTAAAAAAGAATCTCAAGAAAAGAATAGGAGATTGATCAACTCATAATTTTCCTCTGATCACGAAGTCAGTTTCCAGAAAAGAATGTGCGCGAGAAGAAAATGTGGAAAGGTACGAAAATCCTTCTGAAGGAGTGCAAAAAGTAGTGCGAAATGGACGAAACCACGCGCTGAGAAATCGGATCGAAGCGAGTAAAATGCAGGGAGAAGTGGGGAAAAAGGTGTAGAGCGCACGCCTCGTTGAGTTCGAATAGCAATCGACCGATTCAACTGTAGAATGGGATTGACCAGGGAGAAATCTGTAAGGAATCTGGAAAGAATCTGAGAATATCTTAGGAATACTATGAGGAAATCAGAGAACAAATAGAAAAATCGCTTTTTAGAAGAGTCTAAATTTATTTTAATCTAAGAATCCAGGAGTGTCGTGAGATTTTCTGAATTCTATAATTTGAGAATTTGCAAAATTTAGATTACTAAAGCAGATATTCAGCTTGAAATTAATTTGCAAGACCTATAATTTAGCGAGGAAATCTATTGAATCCATCATCTAAATGCAATTCCAAATTGAAAACGTCTAATTTTAAAATTTCCATAGCATATTATTACTTGCAACCTATAAAAATTGAATAAAGTTGAGCGGAATGTTGATCTCTATCTCATTTCATATAGAAAACTTTATCAATAAGTGGACTCTTGGAGGTGATAAATTGAGAGATAAAAAGTGGATGAAAAAGTGAAGGCGCGTTAAAAAAGAAGATTGATGAAATTGATGGAACTCAATGGGGTAAATGCGAGTTTGTGTGTAGAAGAATGAATTGTGTGAAGGTTCCATGTGAAAAAGAAAGAAACAAAGAAAAGGCACGTTCTTCTAATTAACATCAGTCAATTAGCTAATCGTCCAGACTGGCCCGGAAGTCTTCTGATTTTGGATGCCCAAAAGACGAAAAATACGAGTATTTCATGATCGATAATAAAAGAAAAACGATTTTCAAGTTTCCGGACTTGCAAATGACTTTTCCCACGAAAATCGACAATCAATATTTCAACTAGGCAAACGCGAGTACAATGAAATAAAAATGGCGATTATGCCACAGAACGCAGCACGATGCGTCAGAAAACATCGCGCGATCTCGTGAAAATATGAAAATGGATGTGTTTCTCTGCAAACGAAGGAGAAAGCACACAGGTAAGTGCAGAAAAGTGGCAGAAATCCACGAAATAGCATGTAAATCGAGAGATAAAGATGCACGAATAATATGCGTGAAAAGAGCCAGAGTTCGAGAGAAATAGAACTACAATTCGAGAGGTTAGAGAAAATATCTGCGTTCACAGGTAGATTGGATACGGGGCCAGACATGCAGAGGAAGGGGCGACCTTGTTGTGAAGGAGACGAAGAGAAAATAACAGAGGTCAAGCAAAGAGTGAGGGATAGAGGTTTGTGGAAGAGATTTCGAGAAGCAGGAAAAGGTTAAAGAAATAGAAGATAGGTAAAGGTTTCTAAGATGCAAAGGCAAAGACAAAATCACAAAGGGTAACCGCTACTCGCATTTCCTTTCCACCTCTTCTCTTATTAGCAATCATTTTGAGGCGCGACGAAAGCCTTCAAACACTTGACTCCAGCATTAAGTTGGTTTGGATGCTAATAATCAGACATCAAAATTGATGATGAAACTTTGGGTTCAAACTATGAAATGCTCAAATCTATGCTTAAAAATCTTCTAATTTTGATAAAATTTCAATTTTTTGCAGTCATAAAGTAGACTTGCTGTAGATAAGGTGGTCATGGTACACTTTCTTCGAGAAATTAAAAGAACTCGTATCTCCAAAATAAAAAAAATGAATGTCTCATTTTCTACGAAACAATAAAAATGCAAGGTGGTTGTCGGTAATGTGTCTTTTATTCCTGTCTTTATCTCCGGCTTATCTCCATAATCTCGCATTCCCTCTCGTCATTCCTTCTCTAGTTCTCCAATCTATCCATTCTGCCTCCATTTGTCGTCCTCAATATATTCTGTCACCTCTGCCGAATCGGACAACTTGGCCCCCAGCCCTTTGCATTTCTCTGCATATTTCCCCCTTTTGCCAGGGAGGGTCAAGGTTTCCGCCAGCCAACCTCTTTTACAAACCATTTTACCTCACTCAATTCGACAAAATGGTATAGACAGTTCTAGAAAAAGGTTAGTGCTACAACCGAAAATTTGTAAAACAAAAAACTCCCACAACTATAAAGCTGAAAGAAATGTCGCTTAATCACAAATTTATGCAAAAATAGTATCCACAGGAAAATTTTTGAAAAAAAACTGTCCCACAGATTCCTAGAAAATAGCGTCATAAATTTCTGGAGAAGCAGTTCAAAAAATAAATTTCAAGTAATGTCGATGGTTTATTGAAAGTTTGGAGAAAAGGTTTCATGAAAAATTAAATGGTGGAATAATAATGATTAAATTAGAGATGATAAAACATTTTTGCACTCCAAATGAACAAATAATCTCCTACCGAAAGATGATTCGTGAGTAAACCTTCGTTCAAAGGCATAGATAAATTCCGATGACTCATGCAAGTCGTCAATAGAAACGGTTGAGTTTCAGGGAGACAAATATGACAATAAGGTGGAAGAAGAGAAGTGGCCACAGTTGAAGCGATTCACCCTCAGGCGATGAGGGGTGAGTCATGAGCACGAACTAACTGAATAAATGAATGAAATTGAAAATTTGCAGCAAGGATAAGTTTGACATTGGAAAAATTGTAAAGAACATTCCGATTAAAAACTTTCAGATGAAATAGTCGCCATAAAATTAGGAGAAATCTAAAATACACTGGCGATGGTGGGTTTTAATCTGAAAATTGAATTTCTACCAAACTGATACTGATGAAATGCTTATTTCGATTTTTTTTTTTTCGAAATTTTCTTATCCACAAACAAATATTATAATATTATTAATCTTTCGTCCTATCAAATTTCAGCTGAAGACTAACTTTGTGCCTAAAATGGATGAGGATGGGAAATTCGAGTGCTAGCAATTCTCAAAACGTACCTTGCTCTGCACTCACGCTTTGCATCATTGTCAAGGACTAAAGTTTAGTTTTCTATCTCTGTTTCATGATTCCCAAATGCCAAGCCGCGTGTTTTCCTTATCGCAAGTGGAAAAGGGCGGAGTTTTGGCCCTTAGACAACAAACTGATGCGAAATGATCGATTCTCTCAAAGTAGTGCAAAGAGCAAACGCTTTTGCATCATGCATTGAAGATATAAAACACACCAACTGTTTTCATAATTTCTATTGGAGACTAATCACTATTTTCTATTTTCAATATTTGTTTTTAAATATTGAGTTAAAATGTTTGTTCTACTCGGAATTCTAACTACAAGTGTAGTTGGAGTGATTTCCTATTTCTACTGGCAAATGAGCTACTGGAAGCGACGAAACATCATCGAGGTCGAAGGAAAAAGCCTCTTCACTGGGCACTATCATCTCTTGTTCGCTGATAAAGAGAAAACGTTCACGCGAAAACTTGGAGATTTCACGAAGGTAGATCTCTCGCATAAAAATCATAATTCATGACTATGTAAGAAAACTTTGCTCGAGTGATAGAACGATCGTTTCCCTTCAATTCAATAGATATTTGTGTGTTCAAATAACTTCTCATGAAAAAGATATCAGCTAAAATGATTATCACTATTTATAGAAATATGGCAAAACATATGGCATCTACCAAGGGCTGAATAAAATCATCGTAACAAATGACCTCGACGTCATTAATGAAGTGTTCGTGAAACAGTTCGAGAACTTCCACGGCAGACAGGTGAATCCGTTCGTCGGTGATCCGGAAAAGGAAAAGATGGTCCACATGTTCTTTGCAAGGGGCGCTAGATGGAAGCGTCTTCGAGCTTTGGCGTCTCCAGCATTCACGAATGCTAACCTCAAGAAGGTAGGACTATGGGGAAATCACTATAGTCCGTTTCATAATTATGGATACCCCCCCTCGATTTAGGGGTTTGATAATTTCCAACATTCAAGAACATTGGAAATCGATATAGGAACAATTACATGGACTAAATATTCACATTCAAGAAAAAAAAATTTCATACTCGCTGTTTACAATGGGTAATTTCGCTCAAGACGTTGTTTCAGGTGTTTCATAATTATGGATACCTTTGTTATTTTAATTAGTCTGACGCCATAGAGTAAACTAATCCGACTCAAAATTTGCACAATTATTCCATCATATATCCTCCTAATATCTGCCAAGTTTCATCCCGATCCGATGTTTTATAAGGATCCTACGAATTTTTTCCGAGAGCTGCCCTTAACTATGGAAAATGGCAGTTTTGTATAGGATTTGTAAGAACTGCCTTCGAAAAAAATTCACTACTCGAGAAAATAAAATGATATTCATCTAAGTTCACATAGATTTACGAGAACCTATTGTCGCACAATTTTTAAGCCGCAATTCATATTTTTCACGTGCGTATTTGGAAAGCACAGTCGGTTCGAAAAACGACACCACCTTAAGTATGGAAACTGAGGCAAATTTAGGGTATTTTTGGAAAAAGTTTGCGATGCTTCTTGTAGGATTTTTTCAAACAAAACCAATATGATACTTTGAAAGTAGAATAGTGATATTATCATGACATATTATTAGTTTTATGGTTTGTCAAATTTTTGGTAAGTAGTGAATTTTTTTCGAAGGCAGTTCTTACAAATCCTATACAAAACTGCCATTTTCCATAGTTAAGGGCAGCTCTCGGAAAAAATTCGTAGGATCCTTATAAAACATCGGATCGGGATGAAACTTGGCAGATATTAGGAGGATATATGATGGAATAATTGTGCAAATTTTGAGTCGGATTAGTTTACTCTATGGCGTCAGACTAATTAAAATAACAAAGGTATCCATAATTATGAAACACCTGAAACAACGTCTTGAGCGAAATTACCCATTGTAAACAGCGAGTATGAAATTTTTTTTTCTTGAATGTGAATATTTAGTCCATGTAATTGTTCCTATATCGATTTCCAATGTTCTTGAATGTTGGAAATTATCAAACCCCTAAATCGAGGGGGGGTATCCATAATTATGAAACGGACTATATTTTTACATTCTAAATGAAGCGTTTTACAAACTTTTGTGAAATTAATGAGTTACCCTCGACAATTCAGATTTATGAAACTGTCGAGGACTCGGCTCTTGAAATGATGAAATTCCTCGACGATGTCGCTGATAAGGAGATCAACATTCGTGACTACTTCAACGAGTTTACGATGGACATAATATGCAGAGTGTCGATGGGTCAGAATGGGTCGAATATGTTCAAGAATCCTTACGTCGAAATGTCGAAGAAGGCAACAACAACATTTTAATTTTTTAAAGGAATTATTTTTTAGTTCTTCGACGTCGACTACACCTCGTTTTTCCCGATGATGGCTTATTGCGGACTGATTCCTTCATTCCTCATCAAGCTCTCTTTTATGATCGGTGCGATGATTCCGAATTCGGAAGTCGACATTTTCCTGAAACTCACCGACAAAATTGGAAAGGCTGTCGAAGTTCGAATCAAACAGAGGGTAAATTCGGGAAGAGGAAAACTTCCGAACTTCTAATGATAAATAATTCCAGGAAGATGACGAGAAAAGAGGCATCGAGAAGGGGGAGCCGTCAGATTTCATCGACATGTTCTTGGACGCGAAGGTTGATGAACTTCCTGACGAAGGTGGTGAAGAATACTCTAGAGCCAACGTTTCGGTTCGATCATTTTCAAAGAACTCAGCGAATGTGATAATTTTAGATCTCCAGAAGCATGACAATCGATGAAGTCAAGGTGCAGCTAATGCTGTTTTTGCTCGCTGGTTTCGATACGACTGGTTCGTGCTATTTTTATCTCAGTTTTCCAAATTGTCCTTCTTTGGAAAAGTAGGATAAATATGCACGATAGAGGGACAAAATCATTCGTATTTCATTTTTAGCGAACACATTGGGATACACGTCTTTCTTACTGGCAAAGAATCCAGCTAAAATGAAGAAACTTCAAGAGGAGGTTGATAGGGAATGCACTGGAGCTGTGAGTTGAGTTGTGCCTTTTTGAAAAGTGAATTTTCAACTTTAGTCCATTGACTATGATACTCTTGGAAGATTGAAGTATCTGGAAGCAGTGTTCAAGGAGACATTGAGAGTGTATCCGTTAGCTGCAAGGTATAAATTACTTTCAAAAATTAAAGGGGACTAATTTGGTTGGGATAAGTTTGACAATTTAGTGCAAATGCACGAGAATGCACAAGAACGACCACTGCGGCTGGTCTAAGAATTGAAAAGGGTGAATCTGTGATGACAGACACCTGGACTCTGCATCACGACAAAAATCTGTGGGGGCCAGATGCGAACGCATTTGTTCCAGAGAGGTTTGCTTGAGCTAAATGAGTAAAGGACAACTTTCACGCCTTAGATGGCTGAACAAAACCCCTCATCCACACGGAGCGTATCTCCCATTCGGCGCTGGACCTCGTATGTGCATCGGAATGCGTCTGGCATACATAGAAGAGAAGGTCGCGCTGTGCCACATCCTCAGGAAGTTCGACATCGTCGAAGGACCAAATACTGGAGTAAGAAACTTTTTTGATGATGATTTGATGTGAACATGATTTAGGAGGAGCTGAATCTTCGTGGTACAGCACTTGTACATCCGACTCATGTCAAGGTTATTCTCAAGACTAGGAATTAGAAATATTATTTTCGTTATTTTTGCGAATATCATGTAAAATATGGATTCTATATCCACGCAATAAACTAATTTCTTTGATTTTGCTGGCCAAATTAATATTTAGTTCCATAGAAACAATTTGCTCTCAAAATTGCCTTCTTGGCATTTTTTGTGATAAGGTTTTGCTCGATTAGAAAACTATCAAGACCAACGCGGTTTATGATCGAATCCAAGTGCTGAGGTCGTGCGTTTTACTATTGCAAGTCTCGAAACCAACACTGCCAATCTCTTGTTTGTTTCAACACGAAATGATGCAATATTGATCGATTCTCTCAAAGTAGTGCAGAAAGCAAACACTTTTGCATCATGCATTGAAGATATAAAACACACCAACTGTTTTCACAATTTCTACTGGAAATTAATCAATATTTTCTATTTTCAATATTTGTTTTTAAATATTGAGTTTAAATGTTTGTTCTACTCGGAATTCTAACTACAAGCGTCATTGGAGTGATCTCCTATTATTACTGGCACATGACCTATTGGAAACGTCGCAACATACCAGAAGTTGAAGAAGGGAAGAGCCTCTTCACTGGCCATTTCTATCAGTACTTCAGCGAGCATCCTTTCTCAATGAAATTACCAGATTATACGAAAGTAATTTCATTTTTATCAACTCAAAAAATTGTCCTTCCAGAAATATGGCAAGACATACGGAATCTACCAGGGGCTTTATAAGTTTCTGGTCACTTCCGATCTGAACATAGTCAATGAGATCTTCGTGAAGCAGTTCGACAAATTCTATAGTCGAGCATCGGATCCGATCACAGGAAACCCTGACACCGAGCAGATGACTCAGTTATTTTTGGCTAGGGGCGCTAGATGGAAGCGTCTTCGTGCCCTAGCTTCTCCTGCATTCACAAGTGCTAACCTCAAGAAGGTAATTAGAAATTTAGCTATCTCTCACACCTTTTCTACACAATCCTCTTCATTGTCTCTTCATTTATTCAAAATCGCTTTCAAATTTTACTTCAGATCCACAACATCGTCGAAGACTCTGCTTTGGAGATGATGAGATTTTTGAAGGATGTCGCAGACAAGGAAATTGATATTCGACAGTAATAGAGATCTCAAATCTTAAAGTTGAAATAGAACACTTCAGATATTACACAGAATACACAATGGATATTATAAGCAGAGTTTCGATGGGGCAGACGAAATCAATGATGTTCAAAAATCCTTACCAAGGAATGGCGAGAAAGGTGTTTGATTTTTCGATTTGAAGGCTTCTAATCCAAAACCGAAAAATAACATTATGTATCTGAATCGGGGAAACAGGTGGAGAAAGGCTACTTTACCCGGAATTCTTTTTCCAAAAAGAGTATAATGTAGAAGCCACAATGTTTCGTAAATATGTTTACGGAATGAAAATAAACTAACTCAAATTCATCTTTCCCATTCTAGTTGATCAATTTCGACTTTTCATCAACGCTCTCGATGTTGGCCTATTGCTCCTTCATACCGTCAATTTTTCTGCGAATCGTCTTCTTCGCAAGTGTCCTCATACCAGATTCGAGCGTCTCCGTATTTTTGAAGATGCTCAATATAATAGACAAGGCAATAAACGAACGAGTCAAACAGAGGGTAAATCATAGATTCATAAAATAACAACAAAGCAGCTATTTTAGGAAGAAGATAAAAAGCGTGGAATTGAAAAGGAGGACCCAGAAGACTTCATAGATATGTTTCTGGATGCTAGAGTAGATGAGATACCGGATGAAACTGGCGAATTTTCAAGAAGCAATACCACGGTAATTATAATAGAATCTTTTAGAAACGAAAACTATTCATGGTTTTCTTTTTCCCGAAGCCTAAAGCTCATGAGATGCAAATTTCCATAATTTAGAACACACATTTTAGGTCTCCAAGACCTTGTCACCAGTTGAAGTCAAGATGCAACTCTTTCTGTTCCTGTTGGCTGGATTCGGTAACTCTGAAATCTCACAACCTAGAAACTTGAAATGAATCTTAATTTTGTCAAGTTTGCTCGTTGTGATTTGCGATATTCAAATTCTGAAATACCTATGATTTAGACACCACAGCGAACACTATGGGCTATGTCACCTACGTCCTTGCCAAAAACCCCGATAAAATGAAGAAATTGCAAGAAGAAATTGATCAGGAGTGCATTGATTCTACGATACAATTCGACACCTTGGGAAAGTTGAAGTATCTTGACGCGGTCCTGAAAGAAACATTAAGAATATATCCATTGGCTGCTGGGTAGGCAAAGAAAAATGATAAGCTTTTTGAATGATAAAACTCAATTATGTTTTTTTATTTCTTCATAATTTCTTATTAGGTCGTATACTCTCATCTAACTCAATAAACTTCAATTCAGCGTCAATGCGCGCCTCTGCATGAAGTCTACAACGGTAGGAGATTTGAGGATTGAAGAAGGCGAATGCGTCATGGTGGATACGTGGAGCTTGCATTTTGACAAGGACATCTGGGGAGAAGATGTGAATGAATTCGTACCAGAGAGGTTATTCTGAAATTGAATATTGAAAAAAATAAACTTAATTCAGATGGCTGAAAGGTGTCCCACATCCGACTGGCGCGTATCTTCCTTTCGGCGCTGGGCCTCGCATCTGCATCGGAATGAGACTTGCATACGTTGAAATCAAAACGGCGCTATGCTACATACTGCGCAAATATGATATCGTCGAAGGACCAAATACAGGAGTTTGTTCGATTTTATATGTAATTTTATAATGAAATACGTTTAGGAAAAGTTGGATCTTCACGGAGCGCTGATAAGTCAGCCACGCAATATCAACGTGATTCTCAAGACTAGAAATTAGACCCATTATCATGTTGTTATTGATGCATACCAAGAATAAATAAATTATCCACAAGCAAAAATAATTTCGAAAATTTTCGAATAAAGAACTTTCATCTTTGCGACATTTTCATTCTTGCATAACGATGAAAGTCGATGTGTTTAGAAATTATCGCAATGCCAAACATCAATTCTTCTTATCGCACGCAAATTCGCAATGTTGTCCATTTCAAACTACAAAGTGATGCAAAACTGATTGATTTCTAACAGAGTACAACAATGATCAGTTACTTTTGCATCACGGGAGAACAAATATAAAAGCGAAAATGTTTCGTTTTCTGCCATGGATTTGAAACTCTCCAAAGCTAATCAAATAATTTTTCAGAAAAGTATGCTTCTGCTCATCGCGGTTCTGTCAACTTTCGTCATAGGCGTTCTTTCCTACTACCACTGGCACATGACCTATTGGAAACGTCGCAATATTCCCGAAGTTGAAGGGAAGAGCTTCTTCACTGGACACTTCTACCAATTCTTCAGCAGCGATCCTTTCACGATGAAGCTCAGAGATTATACGAAGGTAAAAAGGAGTTTCACGAAAGGGTGCACCATATTTTTTGAAGTGTAACAGATCTAAGGCATGTCATCCTTCAAAAAACCCGTATCGATAATCTTTTAAAGGAAAAAAGCATGATCACTATTTATAGAAGTACGGCAAGACTTATGGAATCTACCAGGGGCTTTATAAGTTTCTGGTCACTTCCGATCTGAACATAATCAACGAGGTCTTTGTGAAGCAGTTCGAGAATTTCCATGGTCGCCATGTGAACCCATTTGTTGGGAATCCCGACACTTCGAAGAGCATCCACATGTCTTTCGCCAGAGGCGCCAGATGGAAAAGGTTGAGGATGCTAGCAACACCCGCTTTCACAAATGCGAACCTGAAGAAGGTACGTTGATAAAGTGCTAAATGCTGAGCTCGCTCTTATTTTGAATCCAGCAACTAAAATTCGAAAAATGATCGTTGTAGATTCACGAAACAGTACAAGATTCAGCACTTGAAATGGTCAAGTTACTCGACAAAGTCGCTGATAAGGAGATCAACATTCGAAAGTAAAGGGTCGGTGGAAATTTTTATGGAAAGAAAATTTCAGCTACTTCAACGAATATACTATGGACATCATCTGTCGAGTCTCGATGAGTCAGACTGAATCGAAGATGTTCAACAACACGTTTGTTGAAATGGCAAAGAAAGTGAGAAGGCACATTTCAATCCACAAGCGATTTATGTTTCAGTTTTTTAATGACGACTTCGATTCCACGCTATCAATGTTAGGATATTGTTCCTTCATTCCAACGGCTGTGGCTCGCATCGCGCTCTTTGCAAGCGCATTGATTCCAAAATCAAGAGTAGGCATGTTTGTGAGCTTCATCAAGCAAATCGGAAGAGCAGTTGATGAACGAGTCAAGCAGAGGGTAGGTTTTGAAATTCAAATACTTTTAACTTAAAAAAGGTTGAATTCCGGAGAAAAGATATCATCAGGTTGTCTTCGTATTGAGACTCTGTGAATACTTAAAAAATTTTACTTAGAATTTTCCAGAAAGAAGATGAACGACGTGGTATCGAAAAAGGAGAACCGTCTGATTTCATCGACATGTTCCTGGATGCAGAGGTCGACGAGATTCAGGACGAAATTGGCGAGTTTTCCAGAAACAATGTTTCTGTAAGAATTTTGTTTTTCTAAAATAAAATATTTTAAAAATCCAAGGTTTCGAAAAGTATGACTTCGGATGAGATCAAGATCCAGCTTATGCTCTTCCTACTCGCTGGATATGACACCACAGCTAACGCTCTGGGATACACTGCGTTTCTTCTGGCTAGGAATCCAGATAAAATGAAGAAGCTTCAAGAAGAAATCGATAGGGAGTGCACTGATACAGTAAACTATTTGTACATTTCTTCCAGTACGAAACAAATTTAGATGATATCCTACGACGCGCTGGGAAGATTGAAATATTTAGAGGCGGTGTTCAAGGAGACGCTCAGGATGTATCCGTTGGCTGCCAAGTGGGACATTTTTCTATTTATAAAAATTTGACAGTAATTCAGCAAAAAATATTTTTATGACATAATGTTGTCAATGACCCGATTTTGAATTAGTTGAAAATCTCTCATTTCTAGCGTCAACATGCGCGAATGCATGAATTCGACAATTGCTGGCGATCTCAAAGTCGAAAAGGGCGAGTTCGTCCTCTGCGATACATGGACCATCCACTATGATAAGGATATATGGGGACCAGATGCCGATAAATTTGTGCCAGAGCGGTGAATTTTCGACTTTTCAGCAACACTATTATCATTGACATCTTTAGATGGCTAAACGGTATCCCTCATCCACCTGGAGCCTATCTTCCTTGGGGACTGGGCCCAAGGATTTGCATCGGAATGCGTTTGGCTTACATTGAAGAGAAAGTAGCTCTGTGTCATATTTTGAGGAAGTACGACATTGTTGAAGGGCCAAATACAGGGGTTTGCAAGTCGATTTATTTTTTCAATTTTATTTGTCGTCGATTTCAGGACGAGCTGAAGTTGCATGGAGCTACGATTGTCCATCCAGATTATGTCAACGTGATTCTCAGAACCAGGAATTAGTGTTTGGCTTTTGGAGCTTAACGATGTTCAGTATAGAGGGAAATGATCATTTAAAGAACCGTTTTTTAACTCTAAGTTCCAAAAATCAAATTAGCAATTTGATCATGCGCATTTTGTATAGTTCTACTTGTGTAATAATGAACAAATGTTTGTCAGTCTTAAGTAAAAATGGTCATCGAATCAAAGCTCATTCGCGTCTTTGCATACCTCATCAACAACTGACCAGCTGCATGTGGATCTATCAATCGCCATTTTCCTTGCTCTGTTTCATTAGTCCCGTCGGATGCACGCTTATTTTCGCTAGTACTTCCGACAATACATTTCGTGATATTCGTCTATTCGATTACTTGATTTTCTAATTAACTAGATTTTTAGGAAAGTTTCATATTCGTGGTAACCGCCTGCCAAAATTTATTCAGATCTGTGGAAATTTTGCCAGATGAGTACCACAAATATGGTGTCTTTAATGAATTTATATTTGGACATAACGTGTGATTCATACATATTTCAAAGTACTATTAGTTCCAATTTGCATGTGCATCTTCTGAGTATGCTATCCGTGTATGCATTAGCTTTGCACTCAACAAATAACCATTTTCCCTTATCTTCGCAGCTATAGCACATGATTATTTAAATTGTCTAAATTTGTTCGACATGGCTAGTCGTTCTAACTCAGACAGTGATTTAAATTGTTTGTGGCTCTGCAAACTTGAAAGAGTTGTAACGAACAAGAGAAGTGGTTGGTATGGTTCCCTGTTTTGGAGTACAAGAGGTCCGTATTCTCCGTCACCTCACAGTGACTTCGGATGACGTCAAGGCAAGGTTCGGAAGAGTTGGGGAAGAGGTTCAACTTGGTTGCTACTAAAACAGTTTGATTTATTTAAAGTTTTATGTCAAATGATGCAAGTTTCGCTAGTTCCGACTATCTTTTCATGAGTACAAGACTAACAAAATAAACGGAACGTGACTGACAATCCGTTGACTGAGGATATCTTAACTGAAAATAAGTGGAAAGAGAATAAAAAGAAAACACGGTTTGATACTGAAACTGAAATGCGCTCGGGGCTGGACACGTCTATCATTTTGCTTATTTGATATAATTCGTTTTTATACTTATTTAGGAATACATCTGACAATTGATCATCTATATTTTTCAAATCCTAAGAAGCCATTAATTTCGGGTGAAACTATTGCTCATCTTGTACAATTAACAGTTCATAAATGAAGAGACGATGATATCAACAGTTAGGGATAGGGGAAGTAGCGAACGTATGAAGAAAGAGTGATTGAAAAGATAGGCCTCGTCATTTCACCTTCTACAAATTCCCTATGAAATTGATGATGAATTGCATGTCGACAAACTTGTGATAAGCGACGTCGAACGAGGGAAATCGAAGAACGAATCAGACGATTCGAATGACATCGTTTGCGAAACAAATCAATATGGGGCAAAATATGTACCGGTGTGACTTCGCTTGATTGATACAATTGTTTAATTCTTCTAATCAATATCACTGGCAGTCATCATTTCAGACGAAATTAACTTGCGTTACAATTTTTAATTGTTTGACCGATTATAAATTTAAACATGAGAGAACTGTAGGGTGGGATATTACAGAGCGAAATGTATGTATTATTTTCTCTCTACATTTACTTTGATATCTTGAAACGATTTATTGATTTTATATTAGGATGACTTTTCAAATTTCTGAAAAATATTTTATAAAGGCTTCTTCAGATTCTCTTCGGTTCTTCTTTCATGATTATCGTTATTATTTGCTAGATTATTTATCTGTAGTATCGTGAAAACAATACTAACTAGTTGTAGATTCGTATTGATTTTATGTACCTCATGCCTTCGTGTTCGCTCAGGTAATGCCATCGATATCAGCCTCCAAGCATGAGCTGTTCTCGATATTGATTCTGGCGATTGGCACTCTGCTTGTGTCCGGTGCCTTCAACATGCAGTCATTCGTGGTTGAAAGCGTTCTGCATTCTGTCAGCACTAGGGATCCTTCCTTCAATGCTCACTCTGGATATTATGGGTAGTAAATCCAATGACATTTTGGAATGTAGCTACGTAGTTATGATATAGGGTTAAAGACTTAGAATAGGGATTTTATAAAATTTTCATTATATCTTCTGTAGGCTACATGACTACATTTTAAAGTTCACAATCCATTTTTACTTAAAAATCCGTAATTCAGGCAAAGCATAATGTATGGAACGTACATGTTCTCGAATCTAATGGCACCGCTTGTAAGTTACAAGATTGGATCTCATTGGTAAATTTTCAACTGATCTAAGGTAATATAAAAGAAGCTCAGGTCGCTAGTAGTAGGCACTACAACATTCATAATTTATCTGGCAGGATTTTTCATTCTGAACGGCGCGTATTATTATGTTGCACAGGCTCTGGCTGGAGCGGGTTTTGGACGTAAAATTCGCCTTACAATTACCGGAGACAAATATTAATTCTTTCAGTTTATTACGCCGGACAGGGGCTTTATCTGGTAGAACATTCGAATAGACGGACAATCACGCGAAATTCTTCTTTAGTGGGTAATTCCTCATCAGCCCTCAAAATATCGTAGAATGATCTTTTCAGGCTCAATAAGTAATATTAGCATAACGTTGGCGGGACTCGTTCTATTGGGGATTTTCGCAGTGACTCCGACCGACAAAAACAACCATCAAATAAGCGCATTCAATGCCTCTGAGATTTCTTCCAAATCTCTTCTTTTGAATTCTTCGGAAAATGTGCTTTCAACAGATGACAAAGTAGGCAAGAAAGAATACAGGTCAGATTTGGTGATAAAAATTTATTTAAAAAGAGAACTTTAGGATAGTTTGAAAGATATTTTACTTTAGATCCTATTCGAATACTGAAATCCGAGTAATATACGGATTCTGCCTGGGTGTTGTTTTGCTTGCTGCAATAGTTTATGTGCTTCTTCCGAGAAAGTAGGAAGGGGTGGTTTGATAATATTGGATGACATAGAAGTTCAGACAGTATAACAGCTTGGTGCAAAGCGAAAAAATCGAAACCCCTACGTTGAATAGGCAATTTAGTAAGTTGTAATTTTTCCTGGTAACAAAAACATTATAAATAAAATCATACCAATTTTAAATCATCGAGAGAAAGCATTTGATTTTGACCGAAAGTTTTTCATCGCGTAACACTGTGAACGTATCATAGAAATCAATCATTTCTTCAAAATATATAATTTCATACGAATAACTGATCATTTTAGTCTATACTATATTAGTCAATGTTTGATCAAATGATAAGATTTGGAAAAATACATGAGAATCATCACAGATAAAACTGAATTCAGAATTGATCTTCGATGTGATATGCGAGCCTAAAGTCTTTATCTTGACAAGTTTCTTTATGGCATTCGGTCTACAGGTTCAGGAAAAAAAAACTATTTTTAAATAAAATCGAATCTTAGGTTTCATTCTGGAATTCCGCATTCCCTACGACATTTAGTTTCACTAAAGTGCTATCTTCGAATCGTAATTTATACGGTTATTACATGATCATGGTTGGATTAGGATCATTATTTAGTTTGTCCTTATTTCATCAGACTTGAAAAGAGATAAATTCATTTCAGTGGGTGTTTTCATCGCAATATGCTCAAAACGATGGCCTCTATTTGGGTTAGCACCAACGATGGTAATTCAAATCGTTATAGGTTTGCTTCAACTCTGCCTTCCTTAAATTTGTACTATTTGCAGCACTAACACTTTATTTACTGGTTTGGCTCTCGATACCAAATTTGAGTACTGTTCGACCAAATCCAGACTCACCGCGACTGATTGAGCCATCGTTAGATAGTTTGTATTTTTTAAGAATAAATTTTGACCTTTCTTGCGCATGCAAATAATTAATCAAATATGTTTCTTCAAAATGATTATACTGTCATTTTAGAACCACAGTTTGCCTGATAACCGGGTTACTTCTGGGAATGTCCGATGCATCACTCAACGTGATGCGAATTATCGTCTGCACATTCGTCTGCCCAGAAAAGAAGCTACAAACATTTTCCGCGTCGAAGATTTATCAAGTTTTTTGTTATAAAAAATTAATGATAACCTGCAATAATTCAGTCAATGGGCTCATGTATCGCATTTTTCCTCTCATCTTCCATCACGATTGATACTTGGGTGGCTATGCTTGGAAGTAAGCAAATCATGATGACTTTTTAAAATAACTTTATGTATTGTTATTTCATCTCACCTAGCTTTCATAAATTAAAAAAAGATATCCAACTCAGCGATTTCAGTCGCTCAAATTCTCGGCTGTATTGGATTTCTATTTGTGTCAAAGAAGATCATGAAAGACCATGTCAAGATTCACGCAGTGCCAACCTCAGCATCAAACGAAACTCAATGTGAAACGATTGAAGAATCTTCGTGACGAGAGTTTTGTTTTAGACATTTTTTAGGTTTCACACTTATCTTGAGACGATCAAATTTTAAATTTGAGATCATACTGTTTATCTTTTGCTTAGCACGAAATAGTCCGACAAAATGCCGGTGAAATGCAGTCGAAATTACTTGACGTGAGATTTGAAATTGAAATTGAGGCGTAAGCTTTCATATAAAATAAAACTTTCTGATGATTATTGAATTTTAATTTTTCTCTTGAATCACGGCATGCGTCTGAAATTGTACTCTGAATACCAACGTGAAAAACACGTTATTAAACATTTAAATATCAAAGCGCTTGGATCATTCTTGAGTGCCTTTATGGGTGTTGGTAACTGAACTGTATATAAAGATTTATTTGTTAATTATTTCAACAAGGTTTCTTCTTGCCATATTTCATCATCGGATAAGAGATATGAGAATTTTATGCGGTACAGTCGCTAACATCCCTGATGCCTTTCACAAAGTATAAGCTGTCGAAGAATCCCCCTCGATAGTGGATCCTATTGAACTTGTGACTGCTGAATTCGTTGGAATCATAGAACTTTGAGATGTTAATATTAGTGAAGAAGTTGCAGTCTCTTGAACATTAGTCGTTGTTGAAGATGATAGAGTAAACATTGAAGACATTGTCGGTGAAGCTGTTGGGGTTTGAGTCATTGTACTGTATCCTAAATTATTGCCTATTAGAGGATAAAATTGAGCGTTTCCAACCGCCCAGAGAATTTGAACAAATAAATTCAAAGTAGGTCTGCTTATCAGCAGCCGCCCATTTACCATCGACCAGTTTAACGACGGCTGCTTCTGGGACGTTCAGATTTTGAGGTTCGCCTGAAATATTCTCGAAAAGTTTTTAAATTTCAGTTTCAATTTGAATTTAACATAATCAAGAGCAACGCTAATGCAGATTAAAAATTCACAATATTTTATTAAAATTCGAAAAATCGACCATAAGTGCATTCTCGTTAGGGAAAAGTCCTGCCTGGTGCCCAATTTGTGAAAGGACTCTGACTTCCATCTATCCACTGCCACCAGCTTCCAGTCTGAGTGTAGCCGAGCCAAATCATAGCGCCGATATTGTCATACTTCGCTTGTGCTTTGGCTAAAGTTCTGATGGTTGAAATTTTTAATCGGGTTTTTTACTTACTAAGGATGAAGTTATTGTTGAACATGTCCGTTATTGTGACTAGATCATAACCCATTGAAAGACATGTCGACCGAGCTGCGTCCCAACTTAATTTTTGATCGGAGAGATAGTAACACCTGAAATTATTAAATACTACTAAAAGAAAGATATATGAAAATCTAATTTATTATTTTTCATCTTTCATAGCATTGTACTCAATTTTATTTCGCTAATTAAAAATGGTGTTTACCTTGTACCATCCGTAACATCTGCTGGATTACATCCTAGAGAACTTCGAACTTGGAAGAGTACGAATAATGGGAGAAATAGGAAATTTTGATAAAATATCATTTTAAATATAGTTCAAAGTGGAAAATGTGAAATTTGATTGTTATGGAAGTGAAATCAATTAGCTGCAAGCGTCGATTTAATGACCAGCTCCCAGGCGGAATGAAATAATTTCATTACTAACTTATCAGTGTCAATGTCAATGGGTTCATCGTTAAACCTTCCTAATCAACAAGCATTCATGTGAAAGACTATGCACTGTTTATTTTGCAATTCATTAATACTAAAATGAACATAGAATACGACCATTATATTTGAAATGTGACCAAAATAATAAATTAAGAGCAGTAAAATGAAGTATGAATAAGCAACAATAAAATCAATCAAGTTCAAACTTTTAACAAAATATGGCATGAATATACTAAAATGGTTTCATAAGATGCAGTTTCCTGGAAAATGCAAACATTTTCTATGCTTCCAATGTTCTTTTTAATTTTTATAAAAATGCTCCAAGTATCGCATTTACAACTTGTGCAGCGTCGGCATCAGTAAAACTGTTCGATATTTTTATAGAGTTTGGAATCACACTGGAAAAGTCCGTATCTGATAAGATCACATGAAATTTGTTCATTCAAAAGTTTCGCTTACTATCTATACCGACTCCAATTTGCGTTTTGAAAATATCATTAGAAATTTTACTAACTCCAGTTAAATCCGTCCTGAATTACGAATATTTGAAGTTAATTAGGAAATTTTGACATACTCTCCAGAAAAGAATACGATGCATGTCGAATTGAGTGATATTGATGGATTCCAGCCGAATAAGTTATTCAATTTGTCAATTGTTCTAAACTATCCAAAATACAATTAGATATTTCTAATAATGTTGATCATATATAAATCATACCCATTAACATCCGCACTAATATCAACAGTATCACTATCCCAATAATTACTCGTAGTCAAATCCTCGAGGAAATCATCATAGTTGAAAAATGGGTCAGTATTATCGTAGAAAGTAAATCCGCCTTCGCTATATCCAAAGAACTGACTTCGACCGCCAAAATTGTTTGTGCTGTTAGCAGAAATGTTAAACAATTGTGCCGCTACGTTTGATATCAAGTCCCTTTGCTAAAAATAAGTATGAAATTGGAGTTTTAGAAATATTTTATTAGTTTCTGGGATACAAATTTAAAATGTTTAAAGCTTACTTTCGTATATGTTGCTTGTTTAGTTGTATCGTATGACGGATCTCCAAGGTATAGGGCGTCTCCGATGAATATGCAGTTGATGTCAGGGATTGGACCTAACTTTACATCTGTACTTTTGCTCATTGCAAAATATTTTCATCAAATCCTGGAAGAGGATGCAAAATATAAGAAATGGGAAATTTAATTATTTTCTTTTGCGATAAGTTCAATTATTATTCGATAATTAGAAATAGGGAAAAGTTTGACAAACCTCTTTCTAAAGGTTTGGAACAAATGTAGTTGAATATAGCTTGCTTGTCAGCAGCCGCCCATCTGCCATCGACCAGTTTAATGACGGCTGCTTCTGGGACGTCTAGATTTTGAGGTCCGCCTGAAATATTTCAGGAAAGTTTTCAAATTCCAGTTTCAATTTGAATTTAACATAATCAAGAGCAACGCTAATGCAGATTAGAATTTTGAAAAATCAGCCATAAGTGTGTGCTCGTCACGGAAAAGTCTTGCCTGGTGCCCAATTTGTGAAAGGACTCTGACTTCCATCTATCCACTGCCACCAGCTTCCAGTCTGAGTGTAGCCGAGCCAAATCATAGAGCCGATATTGTCATACTTCGTCTGTGCTTTGGCTAAAATTCTGATGATTTAAATTTTTAATCGGGTTTTTTACTTACTAAGGATGAAGTCATTGTTGAACATGTCTGTTATTGTGACTAGATCATAGCCCATTGAAAGACATACTGAACGAGCAGTATCAAAATTTAATTTTTGATCGGAGAAATAGTAGCATCTAAATCAAGAGTAAATTTGTGAAGTTTTGAAAATATTCCTACCTATTATTGCTATCAACTATCTTCTGGGTTACAACTCTGAGAATGTTGAAATCGGATAAATAATACAAAAATAATTATGAGCAAACTAGAATAAGACGTCATTCAGCAAAATTTCAAAGAAAACACAACTTATCGATTTTTAACTCGATATGATGCTAAAAAGTTTTAGTTCAGCCACTAACTTATCAGTTACTTCTGCGCTAATCCTTGCTTTAGAAATATCAAATTAGACGATTATGCTATTTATTTTTCAAGTCCTAATAAATATATTTTCAAAAATAGTAAAATGCCCATAAAATCAGAATGATCTTGATTTACAACAGAAATATACAAATAAGAATTGTTCTTCCTCGGGAATGTTGCATTCGACCAAATACCATTTGCCTTTCAGCGCACCGCTCTGATCCGTGTTCATCTGGGTTTTTGAAACAAATTATACACATTCTGTAAATCTAAAAATCTACCACAACACAGCAATCCCCGCTCGTACAGAGTGCTGGGTTAGTGTCATTAGTCCCCCATGATCCGTGAAAGTCAAAAGGCGTTCCATCAGAATTCATTAACGACATTTCTGAGCTACCCCGCAAACCGAGCCATGCATAGTATCCTCCAGCGAAATACTCTGAAAAATACATGATCTTTAATTTAAAATTTTTTTAAAAATACAAATCCTTGAAATGTGTTCCAATGAAGATACTATTGTCCTTCATCTGATAATTTGAATGCTGGAAGAAGATTTACTGACAGATACATATCATTGGAGCATATTTTCAAGACATTTAGATATGAAGGAACTTTTACAAAATTTTCATATTTCCAAATAAATGATAACTCACTCAAGCAGATATCGTTCTCTGCAGAAGAATGTATCGATGCCAGATAAACGTTGACGTTTCGACTGTCCCCAATACAGGTGCTGTTCGCCAGGTCTATCGTTTCATAGTTTGGAGATGTGCTAACGCTCTGAAATCATAGGCTATTCAAAGGTTCGATGAGAAAATTGTTAACTCTGTAGCAAAATCCAGTAATATTCGAGTAGGTATAGCCACTGAGGCATTGAGGTGGTGCTGATGAAACGGTGCTGCCTTTAGGTTCTACTGTCATAGTACTTGATCCACCAACGGCAGTCGTTGTAGCTATCGAACTTGTTCCTTCAGCTGGAATAATTGTCGAAGTTGGAATGGTTTGAGGCGCTCCAGTAGTGAGACCTGAAATAATACGTTTGACTGTTCAAGAATGTCATTACTCAAACCTCCACCAAGCGGTTGAGAACAAATAAAATTATATCTCGTGTTCTTGTCAGTCGCCGTCCAACGTCCATCGATGAGCCTGATTGTTGCAGCTTCAGGCACGTCTAATTGAGCCGGTTGTCCTAAAATTTCTATAGTTTACAAGAAATTCTTTTCAGAAAATATTATAACCATAAAGAGTGAAATTTACAAAGTAACACTAAAACATAACTATGGTAAGTCCCCCAACTCACCCGGAGCCCAATAATAAAATCCATTAGAGCTTCCATCCGTCCACTGCCAGGTACTTCCAATTTGCTGGTATCCAATCCAAATACTCGTAGCCAAATCATCGTATTTGTTCAACGCTTTTGCTGAAGATCGTCTTCAAGATTTAAATTCAATTTTAACCTTGCACTAACAAACTAGGAAGTTATTGTTGAACATATCGGTCACTGTGACGAGTTCATATTGCAGATTCACGCACACCTCTCGTGCAGCGTCGAATTCCATCCTTTTATCGGACAAAAAGTAGCATCTAAAATTGTTACTAAACTTTTCAATAGACAAATAAAATAACCTCGTGCCATCCGTTATCTCATCCACACCACAATTTGGCCCACCATGAATTTTGATTACCAAAGAAAATTGCAACAATACTAGACGAAATGACGGAAACATTGTTTCGTTAAGTTAATCCGAAAATTAGTAAGCAGCTACTGGGACGATAAAATAATGGAATATTGTTTATAAGTGCTCTTATGCGTATCGCCATAAAGCCTTATCTCGAACTGTGACGATTTTTACGTAATAACGACGTTTCATTGATAATTTTGACATGTGCTGCCGATTGCTAAAAATACTTGCAAGCAATTGAAATGTCATTTTCTTGAAAAGAAGCTTGCCTTTGCATTAATTTATTCGAAATTTTTGTATCAAGTATGGTCAAATGAGATACATACACATCACATTCACTAGGAATATTCGATAAGATTTTGAGAAAAATGCTTTCATAATTCTGCCTTCATATCGGGAATATCACTTGCGTTCTCTAATGTCATATACAAATAAAAATATTATATTTCGAATAATTTATTACATTTAATTAATATTATAAAATTATCTTCTAAAACACAGACAAAATTACGAATTCATTCCTCTTTCACAATTCAATAAAATAAAGTAGGCAATGAGGATGATGTTGCGTAACAAATTTATTTTGCTAACTTTTCTTATGTAAGTGAAAGTTTGATGAAGTCATGCGTTATTTATCAGTAGAATATTGATCATAATAATTTCCACCTGCTCGATTCTGTGGTTAATGTTTAATTCTTTGCACAAATAAAATTCTTCAAAAAACCAATATTCCGCAGACAATATGATCGATTGTCCCGAGTTCAAAGTCGAAACTCCAATTTATTTCGCGTTTCTAAGAGTAGTTGGAATTGCTACATTCACTATCAGTACTCTTATTATCATATCTGTTTATTTGAAGTGTCCTAAACAAGTCACTAACGCTAAATGGTATTTTATAATATTTCTTACTTTGGCTACTCTATCATGCCTTTCTTTCACGGAGGGTAAATAAAATTTACTTCTTTAAAAAAGTGAATCTTTTTAGGAATGCGCCTTTCATTCTACATACCGTTTCCTTTGATTAAAACTCGAGGATTTTTTGAATACTTGGAGCTAAATCCGCATACACAGCTGCAAGTATTTGATGGATCCTTCTTCGGTTCGATGGCAATTTTGACGTAAAATTTCAAATTTAATTTTCAAATGTTAGTGTACTATGTAAAATATATTTCTGATGATTCATTAACTTTCTAATTATACCAAAACGTAAAATTTAGCATATCCTTTGCAACTCGCCTACAAACTATCGTCCATTCAACCAAACACGATTATCCAATTCGACCTCTCGTTATTTTCTTAAAATCCCTATTTATTGGATCGCTATGTTTTCCATTCGCAGCATCATTTTATTTCTATTCTCTTGGAGCAGGCATATTTTGTAATGATTACGTTCTACGACCTTATCAGGTATGCCGATTTTTACAGTTTCATCAAAAATTATGCCTTTAAAATATCACCTGTCACATTATTTTCTAAAGATATAATTTACAGAATTACACCTGCTACGAATCTCTGAAGGAAATAAATGCCTGTAGTTACGACTATTCGAAAGCGATAAACATGCAAAAATATGGTTACGGCGAGGAATATCTTCAATTGATTATGAGATTAGCCTTTATCATTTGCATTTCCCTTATTATTGTCGCAATTTCAAGTTTGTAAAATACAAAAACTAAATTTTTACAAATGAAATTACAGTTCTCACTTATTTATCATACGTTTCCATAAAAGTAGTTCGCGAATTTCGACAAATGCTCTCAAGTTCAAACAGCAAAATGGAAATTGCTTTGCTGAAAGATTCAATTTGTCAGGTATTTGATAAATTTCAATTTTTTCGATGTATTAAATTTTAGGTAATAATTTTAAGTTGCTCAACAATGCCGTATGGAGTGATGTTCATATTTTGCGCTGCGATGGAAATTTTTAATCAAGGTTTTCCTTTTGTTTAAAATGTTTAAATTTTAAATTCAGATCTTATAAATGCTCTATGCGTTTTGTATGTTTCATCGACGTTATTTTTCGATGTCTACAATATTTTTTTCGTTTCATATGTCAATAAATCGGTCATAAATTTCGTGAAAGGTGTGCAAATTTTTATGTGCTATTTCATAAGACGATAATTCTTAGATCTGAAAAAATATATTCGAAATCCGCTAATTGGAAAAATATTACCCAATGATAGTGCCATATCACTTCGATCTCGTATTCATTATTGAAATTTTGATCTCAATCTACGAGTTTAGTTCTAATTTAATAAACATTAGTCTATTTTAGAAATCTTTCACGATTTTATTAAATTTAAATTTTCATATTTTCGAATAATGCACGAGAACTCTCCCTCAGTAAAGTCATCAAATTTATTTGAGTTTGTAAATAATTCTAAAGATGCCCTCTCATTGCGAAGTAAATGTATTCAAAATGGATTATCTCCCTGCTCTTCCACTACAGGAGATTACAACTTACTAACTTGAGGATGAATCAATTTACTATGTCTATCTCTTCAAACGTGATGTCTGATTTTTGTGTTCTGATGAACTTCCTGAATGGCTGATTTCGTTGATTTGGTATTTATCATCTGGCATTCGATAGCCAGCTCATTAGGCATTCTGTTCAATGTTGCGTTGAGTAAGTTTAAAAGTTGGCCGGTTTAAAAATATTTGAATTTTTATAAGTAATTTTTCATTTAACAATATGAATTGTAATAGAAAAATTAAGTCAATTTTAGTCTATCTGTGCCTATGTAAGACTCCGAGTACTATTCGAAGTTATTCAGTATTGATTCTGAATTCTGCGATATGCGATTTTGGAGCTTGTGCGACGGATTTATTCGTGATGCAACGGTATATCGTTTCTTTCGAGGTTCCGTGGATAGCGACGCATTTTCAGAGTGATACCAGCAACTCGAGCAGTTTATTTGCTGTCAAGTGGGCCATGCCAATTTGTCGGGGGATATACTTGCTACGTAGCGTAAGTTATTCTATTCATAGAATAAGCGAGGATTATGAGAAGATAAATTTCATCAATTTTACACAATTCAACTGTAAAATTAACAAAGTCCAAAAACTACTTTCAGGCACAACATCATGATGCATCTTCATGCCCACTCTTTGTATTCCCTGCTGTTATCATTTTATTATCGATATTATATTCTATTCCACGACGCTCCAAGGCGCTCTTCACTTATCACTATCATTCTGCTAATCTACATTCCATCCTTGTTACAATGCGTAAATGAGAGCCTTTGAATAATATTTTGATAAATTTCATTTCAGGTTTTCTTTCTAAACACTTATGAAGATCCCGAAGTGGTGAAATCTTTCATGAAGATACGATTTCCGCAGTATGATATAGAAAATAAAACCTTGACTGGGACGGTTGACACGCTAGAAAGTTGGGAGATTATTTATCTAATTGTCAACATGGTAAATTGATTATTATTATTATTATTTAAGGTTTATAAACCTAGACTGTACCCGTAATGCCAATTTACATAACTATACTAATTCTTCGCATGAAAATCAAGAAAGAACTCAGGAAGTTAGCTTCTATCATGTCAAACAGCACCAGAGTCATGCATAAGTTGTTGCTAAGGGTGAGGTTTAATTTTAAAATTTCTAATAGCAAATTATCGTAGGCTCTTACTGTACAAGCGACGTTACCAGCATGTTTTTCATTTGGAGTTATTTGCTACTTACTAGGGCAATTTGGTAAAATGTTTCGAATTTCCATTATTCATGTTTCAATTTAGGAATTTACAATCATCTTGCTTTAGAATATTCCACATTCAGCGTTATTGGCATCATACCAATCGCATCGCCTTTGATTTCGATTTATTTCATTCGACCCTATAGAATGACCATTTCACAATGCTTTAAATATAATAAGATTGCCGAAACAACTTCTCAGAAAATTGGTAATACGACTACAGAAGGGGGAGTGAAGCGGCATGAATAATAAAATAATCAAAGTTATAAAAATACAATTGATTGAAAAAAATTTCAATTAAATCCGACCGGACTAAATTGGCCGAAAAATGAAGGGACTTGTTCAACTTTTGCGCATTTTGCAGGGGATATTTGACATTATTCAACTCTTTGAATTAGTTTTTTACGAGAAAATGAAAATTTTTATCCATTTCACACTTGAAATATGATTCATTTCATTCTAACATTAATGAGGCAAAAAACCGTTCTGTGTAAAGCATTAAATGTCTGAAAAATGTTTAACTCTGCGAAATATAATGAAGTTCATATTCTAAAATGTGAATTTTCCATTATCTGCTATTTTTAAAAACAGCTTATCTTTTTTCCGTATTATGTTTTTTTAGTGATAGACAAAAACCGCTTCATATATTTCATTAAATATCAGAAAACTTCTTCCTATTCTACGAAACATAATGAAGTTCATTCTGTAAAATTGCACTTTCATTTTTCAAACATTGTCATAATAGGTAAAAAAAAGTCATTTTATAAACATTTTGCTAATGTCCGAGAAATCTTCTGAAAATGGATACTGTTGAGTGGAAGTAGAATGTGAAATGTCGCTGCAAAATGAGCATCAAAATGAACGCGCAACACACGAATTTTTGAATTTTCCCATTGTCTGGTCCTATTGTATTTTCGCGTTTTCAGCAGCCTATTGAGTTTCAACAAATGAAATATCCTCTGGAGGATTCGAGGACAATTCGACAACAAAGCCCGAGCCCGTGATTCAATTTTCATTTCCGAATCAGAGCTTCGCCTCTCAATTCAAACACATGTCTCGCAAAATGATAAAAAATGACTATTTTCCTAGAGTTCTAAGCAGTATTTGTAAAGCTGGGGCACAATTCGTATTTGAAAAATGCGATTTAAGATTCCTTCTTGTGTGAATGTCGCATTTTTGTCGTTTGAAATTCCTAGGATACTTTTCGATTGAAATTTGCTAATTATGTAAATATTTTAACGTAAAAATAAATTTAAGATTTATCTTCAGCACTTACTTTCAAAAATAACCGACCAAATTCTATATTCATGTTTCAGAGATGAAAAGATGGTCATTTTCTCAGAAAATGCATCATTAAATTTTTTAACAAAATTCATTTTATAAAGTATGCCCGATTTTTTAGGAATGCTTTATTTAAGACTTCCCTATCGCAAATTTGCAGAGTTCTTCTGTTTTCTCCATCGGTTCTTTAAATGTCGCTCATGAAAATTAGTTGCATTTGGACATGCGAAATAGCGTATGGCAGGAAATTATTTGTTTGTCAATATTTCTCAACGTTCGTTGATCTATTTTCCTGTGACATTTCATTATTTGTTCTGCCGAACTTTTAAAATTTCATAATTTTTACTTTTTTCTTCCACTTTCTTTCGTCATAAACAAAGAGCACTCCCAAATTCCTCATATCCCTAAGGTCAAGCCCCCTCTCTCACTCTCCCCTTTCAGAGGGCGGGGACAGTTTGTGTCTCCTTGACTCTTCTTTCCTGCTGGAAAGAGTCAGTTTCTGTTCCTACCGTTCGTCCTGAGCGGAACTTCCCCAAAACCGTCCCCCTCGAGGACGGTCCTTTCCATCGCGCTCGCTTAGAGCTATTTGTATGCGTTCGTGTTTGTTTCGTTCAATAAATTTTTGCAATCGAAACTCTTACGCTCACAATTCGTACAATCAACACAAAGTGAACACCCGAACTGTCTTGGATCCATTTCTATCGAATCCTCTCTCACTGTTCCCCAAAGGCAGGCAAAAGTTGAAATCCTTTTTAGCTGACTTGCATACTGTTTCAATAGATTTGGAAATTTCTTAAGGAACTCTGCTTTGATCATTTTGGATTAGACAATAACTTTTGTTACTCTCCTTCTTTTATTTTGATCTTAAAAGTGCAACAGGTATTATTGTCTATCCCATTACTAACCGAAAGACAGACATCCTAAATTCTATCGTATTAGTCAGACTAAATATCCTAATAGTCTTATGTTCTAAGACTATATCTTCATCTTATTTCCTTGTAATCATCAAGTTACCCATATGAAATCCTAAAATCCCTAGAAATGACTATTAGTTTGCATGTTTAAGAGAGTGTATTTCTAAGACTCGAACAGTTTACGGATTTCAAAAAAAAGTTTGAAAAATCATGTTTTGATCACAGAGATAAATACTCCTGTAGGTCCTAATCACAAAATCGAAAAGATTAGGTCCCGCTCTCAAAAGTGGGTGGAGTTATGCTAATTTGAAAATTGCGATTTTGACGCTAAAGTGACCATCAAATGGTACAAAGAAAACTTATTTGTTATAGAAGATTTTCGAAAAATTTAAAAAGCACCATATAGCCCATGTAATTGCACATCTTCTAATATATAGGTTTTGTGGGGTCAACCACTTGCTAGTACGGTAGGTTGTTCTAATATCAAAATAGGGGTAAAAATACCCCTAAAATTTGTAGAAAATTGCTTCCCCTGAACAAAAAATATATTACAACATTGAAATAAACGCCGTAGAATGATAGAGGAGTTCAATCTGCACTAATATCAGCAATAAAAAGTGGGAAAACATGCGACCCTTTTTGAGAAAAAGGCGCCCAAAGAGGATGCGGTTAGGGGGTCGAAATTCAAAAATGTGAGCTAAACCCCACAATGTGTATACTATTCGATAGAGCTCGAAAAACTGAACAACTTTTGTAAAGACACCTCATGGCTATCTATTATGGTATTCATGGTATGTAGGTTTGAAGGGGTCAGACCCACAAAAATGACAAAAATTTTCAAAAATTCATAACTTTCCGAAAATCAAACCAAATTGAAAAATCTTTTCAGAATATAGCAGTTGAAGGGCAATACTTCATTTTTGCTTCCTAGAGTACCGTGCTACCACTTACCATGGTACAATATGGGTTCATGGTATACCATCCATATGGTACCCGAGTAGTACTATACCAAGATGGGTATCATTCGACTCGAAATTGACTGGAGAGTAATATTCGAGTCCATTTCTATCAATTTCAGCAAGTGGTTTCATTATACCATCATCGTAATTGACTATAACCACCTGTCGAAAAATACCAAAAATGGGGTATTCTCAAATGACCATAAAAGGCGATAGACTAATCTATTTTTCAATTGGTTTTCAGCATATTACTCAGCTCGATAAGGGCTTTCGTTTGATATACTACATAATGGGTCTTTGTTAAAAATGGTAGCTTGACCCATATGAACCGCGACCCATATGGTCAAATTACCATTTGGTAAATAAGACCCATCATGTTATATACCAAACAAAAGCTCTTTTCGAGTTGAGTAATATGTTGAAAACCATTTTAAAAACAGATTAGTCTATCAACTTTTATGGTCAATTGAAAATATCCCATTTTGGGCCATTTTCAGCAGATGGTTTCTACCATATCCAAAGGTATTTCTATGAAATCATTTGCTTAAATTGATAGAAATGGACTCGAATATCACTCTTCAGTCAATTTCGAGTCGATTGATACCCATTTTTGTATAGTACTGCTCGGGTACCATATGGGTGGTATACCATGGACCCATATTGTACCATGGTAAGTGGTAGCACGGTACTCTAGGAAGCGAAAATGAAGTATTGCCCTCCAACTGCCATATTCCGAAGAGATTTTTCAATTTGGTTTGATTTTCGAAAAGTTATGAATTTTTGAAGATTTCTGTCATTTTCGTGGGTCTGACCCATTCAAACCTCCATACCACACATACCATTATAGCTAGACCCAAAGTGTCTTCACAAAAGTTGCTCAGTTTTTTGAGCTCTATCGATTGGTATGCATATTGTGGGGGTTTGTATGAAATTTCGAAATTCGACCCTCTAACCACACCATCTTTGGGCACTTTTTCTCAAAAAGGGTCGCATGTTTTCTCACTTTTTATTAATGATATTAGTGCAGCTTGAATTCCTCTACCATCCTACGGCGTTTATTTCAATGTTGTAATATATTTTTTGTTCAGGGGAAGCCATTTTCTACAAATTTTAGGGGTATTTTTACTCCCTATTTTGACATCAGGACAGCCTACCGTACTAGCAAGTGGTTGATACCCCTAAACCAATATATCAGTAGACGTGGCCCACTGTCTAATCTAACATCCTTTTTAAATTTCTCGAAAATCTTTTATAGCAAAAAAGTTTTCTTTGTACCATCTAACGAGCAATTTTTCATCGAAACCAAAATTTTCAAATTAGCATAGCTCCGCCCACTTTTGGGGGCGAGGCCTAATCTCCTTGATTTTGTGACTAGGACCCATAGGAGTATCTAACTCTATGATAAAATCACGATTTTTCAAAAAAAATTTTGAAATCCGAGTTTTCTTTGATGACTGTTCGGGTCTTACAAATACACTCTCTTAAAGGCCAAAAACTAATTCATTCATTTGCCTAATAAGTTGAGGAGTACACTTTTCTGAAATTGACCATCTCAGTCCTCCATTTAAGGCATCAAAACACACGCTTCCATCCGGATGATAAGATGTCATATTCCCAAACGTGTGGGACGTTCTCAATATATTCAAGCCGATTTTAAATTCCTAAGTAACTCAGAAATGACAGATTTAAAATTCTTCCTTGTTAAATGTTGCAATGTTCCTTTCTGATTTCTACATTCTATTCTTAAAAATTGGCTATATTTGGATTAAAAGAATTTGAATTTAAAAGTTTTTTTTTATTATTTGATTTCTTTCATAGATTTATAATATATTTTTTTTTTCAATTTCTTGTGCCACTTCGTTATCATGTTAATGAACATGTGCGATGTTCTCACTCACAGTGCTTTGACCTTTCCGGTGTTTTTTTTTTTTTTTGAAAAAAATGAATAGAACTTTTCATCTATTCATTATTTTTTCGCTGAAAGATTCTAAAAAAATATTCCCTACAATGTTATCAAAGCATATTTTGTTAAAATTTATGATAACTCAAGAAAAAATAGATTTTTGAGTCATTTTAAGGGGACTTCGTCGGACAAGGCAGAGAGCAAAACACTGCAATATTCAATCAGATTTTAAATTCTGGAGTGAAACTGAAAAATGCCAGATCTAAAATTCCTTCCCGTTAAACACTTTCGTCTCGTCTCATTTGCTCAGTTATGAATGAATTGACCAGGGCTAAACAGCTTACGCTAAATTCATCATGAGGATGCCCCTTAATCCAATATGTTTGACTAAAATCTCGTTTCGGAACAGCCATCGTATCAAATTACTATAGAATAGTTTTGCTCTGCGGACTTCATTCCCTAAAACTTCCCTTTCTGAGTGAATGTCTGATTGTAATTGTTTAGAATTTCTTAGGATTTAATGAATAATGGATATACGAAATATCAATCGAGCAAGCTATGAACATTGCATTTCTTCTAATCTTTCCAAGTTAATATGTTCATAAATTTCAGTGATATTTTGCTCCGACGAATTTTCGAAAGTATTCATTCTTCGAAAATTATTCCATTCGATTAAAGATGAGTTCATTTTCCATTAACTGGTCGCATTTTAAAAGTCAAACACCTCATTAAACTTCTTTGTAGCCATGTATTATTTTTCGAATTTTCGCATGGATGACCTCCATATCAAAAGCAAAAGCTCTCGACTTTTTCCTTATCGTATGAAATTTTGTTCTTCAACATTTCCAGTATCATTATCGTAAAACATGTCAAATTCGGTATTTTTCTCTAATTAAGACATATGTGAGTATTTCGACATTAATTCCAGCCTGCATACATAATGAGCAAACTATCTGTTCTCCTCTGTCCTATCGTGTAGTGCGTAAATTCGAAAATAGCTGTCATCTTCAAGTATTCAAAGAGCTTCCAGCTACCAACGTTTCTCTTTATGAAAATGATCTCAATAATTTTTCTCAAATGATGATTGGCGGCTTAATTTCGTCAATTATAAAACTATTTAAATATTTATAAGCCAACCCACCATATTCTTTTAAATTAGGTGTATTGATTACGCTTCCACTCGGTTGGTTTTCTTCCAATTATTGTTGCCCACGTTATTCTGTGTCATCACTTCATTCTTTTTTACTTCTAATCTGTTCAGTAGTTTCTTGTCATACATTTTCGTAATTTTTATTCCTAAAAATTTCTTAATCTTTGAAAGATAGCATTTATTTTCAGCAAAGTAAAATCAAAATGATATCCTGATATTGGAAGTCTGAACTAAAAATGTTATTTTTATCACTTCTAATCATTTATATCCAAGATCACTGAAAGAGATTGTGGGAAAGCCTCTTATTTCATTAAAATTGCCCTTGGTTTACAAAATGCTATGCGATCAAAATAAGTAATGCCCCGTATTATTCTCGTTGTTTGTCTTTCTCGAATTGAGCATCGAATTTCTACGTTTTCGTGTTCATCGGTTTCAGTTCGAATTTGTAATAGGATCGAGAGTCAAGCATTCTAGGCATTCAAGCATCCTCCCTCTCAGTCCTCTGCTCTTAGGAATGGATCATTCAAATGGCAAATAACGATGAACGTGACTAAAGGAACCCACCAAAATGTGCCCACCTGCAGCTATCCGTTCATCGAATTCGATTCTGATCTGGTCACGATCTACATTTATTTGATGATTCTACCAATAATTAGCATATTCGGGATTTTTACAGGTAATTGAAAATTCTCTTCATGATAAAATAGAATGCCGGATGAATGGATAAACGTTCTCTTACATGTCATGTTTCAAGTTGAATTGCTACAAATCTTCAACGTTATCAATTTTCAGCTCTACTATCCATATTTGTGTTCACGAGGAAGAAAATGCGGTAAGTTGATTTTTTCCTATTTTTCTTCAGGCTGCAAATGAATGAGTGGAATTGTTTATTTTGCTCGAGAAATTTGCTTCCTCCATGAGGAAAATATCGGATTTGATCTTTTGCTTTGTCGAATTTTTCGAATAATAAGAATATTTCAGTTCATCTTCACTGAACGTGTACCTTGCGTGGTTGTCATTCTTCGATTTGATTCTACTGTTATTCAGCATCTTGGTATTCACTCCAATGCAGGCTTGCCATGAATTGGTAGGTTTCAAACCTGGCTATTTTTAAAATGTTCTTATTAGCTTTGCATAAAATTATAAAATTAACGAATTCTTAAAGCTTTTGTTCACTCTTGTTATTTTATGTTGCAAACTTTAGACGTTAAAAGCGAGCATAACAAATGTCAGGTTATCCATTTTTAGCACATTGAGTCATAAGTCATGAGTAAATTTGCGTTATTTTTACACAAAGTTGCACGAATTCAATTTTATGTCACAAGTTTCGTTTTAACCCACTCAGCTATGAGGCCACACAATCTACATCATAATGAGCACAATGAGAAAATTAAGAGCATCAATTTTCTATTTCAGGGCTATGTGAATAATATTATTTGCCAATTCCATTGGTTCTCGACGCCCTACACGATGACGATTCTCAATATCGCACATGTTGGTAAGAAAACTTTATAAATTTTCGACATTGGTAGATGAAAAAGAATGAATGTAGAGAGAAAATGAGCGACTTTTGTACCTGTAATGAAATTTCATACACACGCCGTGATATTTTTAAGTTATTATTTTCCTAATTTTATAGGGTCTGTTTGGACTTGCGTCGTCGTAAGCATAGACAGATTCATCGCTGTAAAATACCCGTTGCACTCAAAAATATGGTGTACGCCAAAACGAGCTGTCAAAATCTTATCTTCACTTACGGTTGTGATAATCATATATCAAGTAAGCTCATTTGATTTAGTGTAAACTCATAACGTTAGGAAAAATGATAGAGTAAAGATTGGCCCCTTCAAAATGTTGGACTTTGTGATGAGCCCAATTTGATATTTCATGTCAGATAAATTAATCATGACTTGTTCAGCTACCTGGCTTCTTCGAGTACGCCCAGCACTACTGTGGCTATGTTTTGGATAGCGAACTGGCCAAAAATCCTTATTATCAAAAATTCTATGTCATGTATTGCTACTTGTTGTTGAGGATATGTATTCCATGGTAATAGCCTTCCTTCTGGAAAAATGCAAAATTTGTCAATTTCAGGGCTATAATGATAATTTTGAACGTATTTATCGTCAAATTCATACGAGAAGCGAAGAAAATGCGACTAATTAGACTAAATTCGCAAACAAACCTGTCGAGTGACAAAAGGTAAACAGAACTCTCGAAAGTATGATCACATTATTGAATTTTAGCGTTAGGTGCAGCAAAATGGCTATCGTAATCATAGCAACATTTCTAATATTCAACAGTTTGGCGGCGATCAACAACATTAGCATTCCATTGGAGTTAGGCTTTCCGAAACAGCTCATACCGATCGGGAACATTCTTGTCTGTATATACAGGTAAAACTCCCTTCCCATTATTTTAAAGTTCATAGCGTCATTTAGCCAATTTAGTAAATGCATTTGAGTTATGAGCTTAATTTCAACATTTCGGATTCGTGCATAATTCAGAACAAATTAGAGCATAAAAAGATAATTAGTTTTTTCAAGTCATAATAGATTATTCGCAACGAATTGGGTCCTCGATGTCAAAACATTTCACAAATGCCAGGCATCATAGATTAAAATTTCTCAAGACGCATAAAATGAGTCGATCTTTCCATCGAAATTTTTACGAAATATAATTCATCATGGCTGCAAATGGACTAGAATTATTATTACAAAAATCGCAATTATTCTGAAAATTGAATAATGAACGCCCAAAAATATCGTGATGACCGAGTTTCAGCGCGTTCAACTTCCTCATTTATGCGTGGTTCTCGCCTCGCTTCAGGAAAATGTGTACAGTGTTGTTGTGCAAGCGGGATCGACAATGGAAGGCATGGCTAAATACGGAAAGGTTCGGATTGGAAAAAATTATTCTGCATGTTTCGGAAAGTTCGCCCAATTTGTTCTTCTTATTCAACACTACATGCTCTCAAAGTTGAATAAATCTTATAAGGAAGTCAGAAATAAGACTCTTTTTGGGAGTTCACCATTTTTTCTTTATCGCAATCATTGCAATTCTAAATTATGAACTTTTCTAGGAAGTTAAAAATACGATTTCTTTGAAAATTCATCCGTTTATTTTTATCTAACTCCTTATTTCAAATAGTATTTGGGTGAACTTTTAACGGTGTCAAGTTTCATGTTATTATTTTGCAAGGTCCGTTCGTCATTTTCTAACGACACCTCTGTTTTTTTTGAAGTTTGCAATATAAATGACAATTATCTAAACAAATTTTCCACTGAAGTCATTAGAATTGCAAATATTTTCAAATTTCAGTACCCGATGGAGCTTCAGCAATTAAAGATTGTCACGAACAACAAACGACCTCATCGTTATGAGTTCCAAACTTCAGAAATTATGCACAATATTAGTAAATTTGTACAAATTGATCATATTGATAAATAAATATATCTCTACGATAGCTTTGTTAAATTCGAACTTAATGTAAACAGCAAACATATGACAGATTTTAATGTGATGTGGTGCTGATATTATTCGTCTAGATGCTATCTTGAATGGAATTCAAAAGATTGAACGAAGAATAACATGGTTATGCGAGCTTTTTGAATCTTTCTATTGATAGTTGAATTTCATGTGATTTTTCACCCAACAAACTACAACGGACTACTTTTTATAACTACTTTAACTAATTTGTCACTTGTAGAATTGAGTATTCGTTCGCCACGGTTGTAAACTGATTTCAATGCGACTTTTCTCAGTCAACAAATGTTATCTCTAGATCAAAATATTCGTGTTCTTACATATTTCATGCGAAAAGTGGATTCACTTGGTTCCGATTTAGCGAACCCTTCCTTTTAGTGCCGTCACTTTTATCGATAGGCACTTTGTCAAGCAGAATGGCTTCTGAAACACTTCCAGCGTAATAAGTCCTTTCAAACGTTTGGCGCTAAATTTGCTATTTTTCTTCGCTAAATCAATAATTATTTGCAATAATGGATAACTTTTAGGTATTACTTTTATTCTTTGATTTTATAAATTTGCATCATTTAGGCTTGCAAAAGTGCGAATACCGGTTTCACTACGAACAACTCGAAGATTGAACTCATAGAACGAAATTTAGTGAGAGTAGAGTTTAAAGGAAATTATTGTTATCTCATGTTGTTACTTTTAATGCAAATATTAAAGGAATAATTCATGAAGAGCGATTTTTTTTCCATATTAGGCATGTGTATAGTTTTTTCAAGTCTGCAAATCTTATCGTTGGATCAAATGATTTTTTCGTCGATGTTCCATAAAGAAAACACAAGAAACAGCTTCAGTCTGCAATATAGCGCATTTTCACGCAAGTTTTCACCTCATAATTATTGATTCGCGTTTTTCTGGCTTAATTGGCTTCAAAACACTAGCATAATGGGCTCTCCAAATGATATGTTGAAATGTGAAGGTTCACATCTCCAGCTTTCTCTCTTAAATTTTAGTCTGCGTAAACTTAGTTAAATATTTATCCTGGAAGCTATCTCTAATGTGATTATCATTTTTCCGGTTTCCAAAACAAATCATTATACAGGCACGTTGACTTAGGTCTAATAACATTTCTATTAAAAATGACGTCCACGTGCTTCATCATCTCTAGTTTTTACATATACATTTTCTAAATAACGAGATTATCTACGTTTGTTTTCAGATATTTTATATTATTCGAATTATTCTTCATCAGGAAGATATCTCCTTCTTTTCAGATATAAATGAATAACTCAACAAGTAATGAAGAATGCTTATACCCACTTGCACGATCTCCAATTCCCGACCCAGTTCGGAATATCTCGTATTTGGTTGTGTTGCCGATTATTTCAATAATCGGAATATTTACCGGAGTTATATGCATAATTGTCTTTACGAGGAAGCAAATGCGGTTTAGTTTGTCATTCCATGAAACTGTCGTGATTGAGGATGATTTTGCAGGAACTCATCCCTCAACATCTATTTGGCAGCATTATCTATTGTCGACATAGTCTTGTTAGCCTCTAGTCTAATGATGCTAACTTCTAGTCAGTGGTGTAGAGAACTAGTTAACCTGCTGCCAGAAATATCAAATCTCGTTTAATATTTCAGAGTTATAGCAGAAATTTTGTCTGCCGATTCTTCTGGCTCACCGGCTTGCATACTATGAGAGCAATGACTATCTCGCGATCTCTGAGCGCATTCGTTTGCGTTGTCATTACCGTAGATCGGCTTATAGGTAAGTCTACTACACCTTCAATATTTACAACTAGAGTAAATTCAATTTGATGCTAATTTCTTGAAGATATCATATCTTAGCCGTCAAATACCCACTGCATTCGAAGATCTGGTGCACCCCTAAAAGAGCAATGGTCGTTCTAATATGCATTACAGTGGTCACTGTTATAAGTCGGGTAAAGTAAAATAGAAAATAATTCTAAAATTAACATAAACACTTAGATCCCAACTATTCTCGAATTGACTTCAGATGACTGTGGTTTCATCAGAGAAACCGCTCTGCGAAAGAACCCTCTCTATCAAAAGTACTACCAGACTTATTTCAGCGTTCTCACAAATTCAGTTATTCCATGGTGAGTGATTTTTCGAAATTTTAACAAGAAATTTGAAAATTTCTGGATCATTATGATCGTTCTGAATGCCTATGTGATAATACTCGTTCATAAAGCGCATAAGGCTCGCGGAAGTATGCACGGACAGAAGAACAATGACGAAAAAAGCATAAGGTGAATGAATTTAACGTTTTATCATTAAAAAATCTCATGTTAAAATTGATAATACAAATGAAAAACATATTCGAGTATAATTACCATTTTCGTTGGTGATTCTCACTGCATGAAATTATCGTTCACCAAATGCTAAATATGAATAATGTTGAACTTTTACTTCTAGTTCATATTCACTTTGCGTTATGACCGGATTATTCGGCGTTCATTTTGGCATATTTAAAATATATATTTTAGAAGAGCCACTCTAATGGCAGTAGTCATGGTGGTTTCATACCTAATATTCAACAGCGTCAGTGCACTATCCAGAGTTGATCATATTTTTCCCTTTATTTTCGCTAAATACCATTTTTAGCCAATAGAAATATGGTTCGACATAAAAGTATCGAAGAACTTAGATTACATAGGAAATATTATGGTCATTTTTAACAGGTATAATTTTCCTAATGATCTCAAACTATCACGCCAATTTCCAAATGACACAATGACGCGAGCTATAGCTAAATATAGGGAATAAAATCTAATTAGTGTGAGGAGAAATAGAATGAAAAAAGAAAGCCACATCCTTATATTAACAAGGTGTATAGAAATTCCATTTATTAGATACTTTCAGCGCATTCAATTTCGTTATCTACACAATATTCAATCAACGCTTCAGGAATATGTTTCTGCGGGCGTTATTCGGCAAAACGATAATGGATAGTTTCCAGGTATGACTATCGAATTCATTAAATTCCTAGATAAATTCAATACACATTTTAGTCGCGCAGCAAAAGTCTGCATACTGGTTCCACTAACATCAGCACCAAAGATTGGTCACATTCCTCAAAATTCAAAGATAGCAAAGTTTGAAGAAGGACTCAAGAACTCAGTGTTATTTATCACGTTATAGTTGTTCCTTTATGTACATATTACCAAAAAATAAAATGTTAAATATCAATTTGATTATTATCCTAGTTGTAACTTCAGTTAGGGATTCAGTAAAGTTTAAAATTAAAAAAAAAAAAAAGTATATATAGTTTGGTCCTCTCAAGTCTGCAGATATTATCTTTAGATCAAATATGTATGTTTTCGTCGATGTTCTACAATAAAAGCAGACGGATGCAGTTCGTTTCATTTGATGAATTTTCAACGAAATTTTCCATAAGTATCGGAATATCGATTGAAGTTTCATTGAATAAACTTGACTATATTGCCCCGATATTTTGTTTGTGCTAATAAAATTGTCCTTAACCCTACATCACTTCAACTAGTTCGGAGTCAATTTAATTTTCAAAATAACGAGGTTTCGCATTCGCTTTAAATTCGTGAAATTTGGCACATTATCTTCAACTTATTGATTTGCATAGGAAACAGATGAGTCTTGTGAATTCTACTGGAAATGGTGAATATGGATGTCATCCGTCATGTGAACACCAGAACACATGTGGATATCCGTAAGTTACTCTATTTGAAATTTCAAAATTGGAGAAACTAGGCTCTTGAAAACTAGATGTTCCAACAAGACAGTCAAGAATATGCAGTTTTCAAAGTGCAGGGTATTCTAAATTTAAAATAAAAGTTGGTTGATGAATTAACACAACTTTAATGATTCATGGAAATAATTTATTGAGAAAATTATTCTTGCAAATATGCAAATCTTTAGTTCAGATATGCTAAACGTGGTTTCGAACCAATTCGAGCCTATGGTTATATCGTCGTGGTCCCATTCATATCAATTGTTGGAATTATTGCTGCAGTTGTCTGCATCATTGTGTTTACGAAGAAGCATATGCGGTAAAATCGAACGTTTTTTTCATTGCGCCGTTTCTTCAGGAATTCTTCGCTAAACATATACTTGGCCGGCTTATCAGCTGTCGATATCTTACTCCTAGGGTCAAGCACAATGGTCTTCTCTCTCAGTGATGCCTGCAGACTCATGGTAAGTCAGAGAGAAAAGGATAGCCCCACAAAATAATCAAGGGTTTCACCTATAATGTATGGTGTCGAATTTTCTGGATGACTGGAGTTCACTCTACCAGAATTTTGCACGTTTCTCGGACAATGAATGTTTACACATGCTTGGCAGTAACGGTGGATCGATATATTGCTGTACAATACCCGTTTCATTCTAAGATTTGGTGCACTCCTAAGAGGGCTGTGATGATCCTAGCTGGCATAACGATATTTGCACTTATTTTTCGGGTATGAATAGGATTAAAGATAATCGTTTTTGGAAAATTGATTGATATTTTGCAAAAAGAACCTTAAATGTATATTCTTGGGGTAGGAAACGGGAGTTTGTGGGTTAGACTGGATTCAAATTTAGAAATTGAGGTTCGATTCGGTTTATTAAAAATGTATAGCGAATGTCGATTGTTGAAAAATCACTATAGTAGCGAAACTGATAATTTTAGCTACCATTATTATTCGAGCTGACCAATGACGAGAGCGATTGCGGATTATTAATACTTACGGCATTTGGCAATAGCACATTCTTTCAAAACTACTATCATGTCTACATTGGCGCGACGGTCAATGTAGTCATTCCATGGTGAGGAATTCATTAAACTTCGTTAATTTCAATCGAGAAAATAATTTTGAACAGAAAGTTCAGGATAGCTATGATAATTCTCAACTGTTATATTGTATTCATAGTGCACAAGTCATATAAAATTCGTGATAAAATGCAAGGCAAAGAAACGAAAAGCGATTCAAATAAAAGGTTCTATAATTTTAGAATTATGTTATCGAAAATTAAATTTTTATTTCAGAAAATGCACACTAATGGCTTGTGTAATGATATTCGCCTTTATTCTTACTAGTTCTATCAATTCAGTTTGCAGAGTATTCCACATTACTGTCCGTGGCCAGCCACGATGACTTTGACGCACCATGTAGATATTACATTTTGGCCTTTTTTAAATCAGCATACATAATTTTAAATGCTCTCTTCATTCTTGCCAAGTTTCGAACTCTCGGGCGAATGCACGAGCACGAAGGGAAATCTTATCCAATGCTCCTATACACTACCATGAATGTTATTGAAAGAGTGTCGCTTTTTCTGCACTAGACGCTACCTACCTCCTTTCCAGCGAGTTGGCAGTTCACGGAGAAAAGACGAGCGGAAAGTGCAAAATGGGGAGAGAAGTCCGTTTGAGCGATGCATGAACTGCGCGTCAAAGTCATTGTGGCTGGCTGGCCACGGACAGTAGCGATATTAGTCCTTAAAGTTACCCAATTTTTAATTTAGCCTCTACTAGCAGCGTTTAACATCGACATACCACCGCAATACATACCTGTTGGAAATATTTTTATTATGTGTAATAGGTGGAGAAATATAGTTCCTTGATTTTTTAATAAATTTGCCTATTTTTAACTAAACTCTAATTTCTAATATTAGAAATGAAATTATCGTGATTTTTAGTGCTTTCAACTTCATGATTTACATTCTTTTCAACCCGCGCTTCCGACAAATGTTCCTACGGACATTGCTGTGCGGAATAACTTCTAGAGGTTTTCACGATGTTAGCCAAATAAGGAAATTTTCCATAACAAATTATAATTTTCAGTCACCCAGTCTACAAAATACTACGCAAACGAAGCTGCATAGTCTGAAAAATAATACGATAGATAGTCAAGGAATGTCCTGTAGTCAATCTTCGTTCTGATAAACGGTAACATATATTTATTTATCATCCGTACAAGTTTAGTTTTCAGGTATGAAGGTTGAAGGTTGGCTGATTATGATCAATACATTTTTTGTTTTTGCCGAGTAATGTCTGTCTGCATACCGGTTCCACTAACATCTGCTCTAGAAATCGGTCACATCTACCAAAGTTTAAAGTTAGCAGAGTCTGAAGATGAATTCGAGTATTTCCTGTTACTTTTTGTGCTGCTTTGCGATGAACATATTTATAGGAATAAAATATGAAAAGGTCATCTAGTATATTGTCTGGCTTAAGTTTTAATTGATATTTAATAACCTACATATACGGTAAAGACCTGTGTATAGTTTTTTCTCTTGTTCGCAAACCTTATCGCTATATCTAGTAGTTTTTTACATTGATATATTGACTATAAAGGACAACTGCTTTAGTTCGTCACAGTTCAGCGAATCTCTCACTAAGGAAGGGTTTTATAATTATCGATTTATACTTCCTTAGCTATAAGCTAAAATTTTTAGGTGCAGATATATTTTCATTTAATTTTTATGATAAAATATTAAAAATAGCACCATTGTCTTTTTCATTATCTAAGCATTTTGTTATGTTTTACCTAATTTTATTTATAGATATATTTATTTTTCTCCTTCCGAACATAAATTAATTGGCATCCAAATGATTCTTTCGGCATCATCTCATCCAAATACAATTTTTGGATAAATACTCAAAATTGAACTTTATGCTATTTATTTTGAGCATACATATTGACCTTTTTCTAGTATAAAATAATGTATAGCTAAGATTCTTTTTCATAGAAAGAAAAGGAATCCTGAAGCTTCAAAGTTAGACGAAAGAAAGACTGGAAATCGATTATTGAATTTGGAACGTTTGTCATGTACTCTACTTGCTCAAACTAGACATGCAAATTCTGCATGCTCCTGAACATTTATCGATATCGCTCTTAAAAAAATGAGCCCTGCGTGTTTTCATCTTTTTATGCGTTTTAAGACCACAAGTTGAGGTAACTCTGTGTGAGTTTTGACTTGTAATTACGTTGGTGTTCGGGAAAAAGAACAAATGATGCAGCTGGTCCAGCCTTATCCTAATACCCTTGAAGAACACATTTGAAGGAAAAGTCATACGGTTAATTCAGGATATCAATCAGTTTCTTTCATTTTTCATGTTTTTCGTTGTTAATAATTCGTTTCTTTATTGTCACTTCTGATCTTGGATTGAAATTTAGCAGGTCACTTTAGTAGATGAATAGTTTCCGATGGGTTTCCTAATACCTTCTGAAAACGATACATACGAATGCCACCCATCGTGTGAATACAAAGATGGCTGTGGATATCCGTAAGTTTTATTTATTTATCGAAACTTTTCGTTTCAATAGTTTTTCCTAACTAACTTTGGTTGTGAATTTATGATAAATAGCAATGCGTTAATAGTTGTGTTTTAATCAATCTATATAAACTGAATTGTAATTTTAGCTATGTGGGCCGAAACTTCGAGCCATTTCGGGTGTATGGCTACATTGTCGTTGTTCCTCTCATATCCATCATTGGAATTATCGCAGCGAGTATCTGTATTATTGTATTCACGAAAAAGCAAATGCGGTAAATTTTTTACCTAATTTATCTTTCATTTTGTCAATTATTCAGAAATTCTTCGCTAAACATATACTTGGCCGGCTTATCAGCTGTTGATATCTTGCTGCTTGGATCTAGTGCGATATTTTTCTCTACAAGTGATGCATGTCGATTAAATGTGTGTACAAAGCAATAAAAGTATAATCTGAAAATCTCACGATTTCGCGAAATTCATAGATGCTTATTCAATTTTATGCCACGATATACAGAATGATTGCAAATAAAATTTCCTCAAATTCTAACTTCAGGATTTCACCTATAATTGGTATTGTCGGATATTTTGGATGACTGGAGTGCACACTGCGAGAGTTATGCACATTTCACGAACGCTGAACGTCTACGTCTGTTTAGCAGTGACCGTGGATCGATATATCGCTGTTCGGTATCCACTTCATTCGAAGATCTGGTGTACTCCGAAGAAGGCTGTGATGATCTTAGTTGGGATTACTGTATTTACACTTATTTACAGGGTTAGTCACTATCGAATATCATATTAAAAATTATGTTCGTTAGTTACTCCTAACAATAAGCTCAAACTTTTTGGAATAAAAAGGTTAACTAATTTAGATACCCGTATTCTTCGAGCTGATTAACGACGACGAGGACTGCGGCTTGTTAATTCATACCAAGTTTGGCAAAGGACCATTTATGGAAGTCTACTATCATATTTACACCAACATTTTGCTCAATGTAATCATTCCATGGTAAAACTCGTAATTTTTCATAGCTAACTTTGAAAACTCAGGATAATAATGATCTCCCTCAATTCCTACATCGTATATTTGGTGCATCAGGCCTACAAAGTTCGTGGTAATATGCAAGGCAAAGACGCTAAAAACGACTCGAATAAGAGAAGATGCACTCTAATGGCAACAGCGATGATATTTTGCTTTATCCTGTTCAACTCGATAAATTCAGTTTACAGGGTATGCTAAATTAGCAAAAATGTCGAAAAGAGCAACATTTTAGCCTCTAAATGCCACTTTTAACATCTCCACACCACCTCAGTTAGTCCCTATCGGAAATATTTTTATTTTATTCAATAGGTAAGATGAGTCGAAATTATTCTCATATATCGAATATTGCACATATTTTTTATACGTTCTCAAAGTATTAACCTATGTGTTTATAATAAACAACTGATTTTCAGTGCGTTCAATTTCACAATTTACGTTCTCTTCAACCCACGCTTCAGAAAAATGTTCTTCGAAATTTTATTGTGTGGACTAACCCTCAGAGATTTTACGAATGTAAGTCTTATGAGAAAATTGTACCATTTGGAAAGTTAGTGGAGGTAGAAATCGAGTAATCTAATATGGAGTATAAGAAAGAAAGGTAAAATATGGATTATTACTTTCTCATACCATTCATATAGTACATTACTAGCTTTACTTCCCTTCCAAATCATCGAAAACTTTCCACCGTAATTAAAAATCTTCAGTCGATCAGCTCTCAAAATACCGTACAGTCGAGGCTACAAAGTCAGAGGAGTACAATAAAGAGCCAATGAAAATATAGTAATAAAACTTAGTTCAAATAATAATGGTTCGATACCTATTTTTTAATAATATTTGTATATTGTTGAGCTCAAAACCTTGGATCATAGAACATGGGAAAATGGTAAACATCTCATACGACTCTGTTAAATGAAGACGTTTGACTTATTCTGAATTTTGGAATATCTTCTTATCCCTGTATGTGACTATTTTTCACAATATCATATCATGTCCAATAAATGAGGTGCTTGCAACTTTTTTGCATGTAGTTTAGTTGAAGTTAATCATCGTCTACCTAGCACATTGAAAGCGCTCAAGTCTTAACATAACATTTGCAACTCCATTACTTTTATTACTATGAAAAAAGGTTCGCGTTCTTGAGAAGTAATTTCCATGCAATTACGAACTCGGACTTGTGCAAAAAGATTCAAACTTTAACCTGTTATTATTTGAATTTAAAATTATTATGGTTCATATCTTAAATAAAGAATTATAGTGTTCAAATTGTCTTTCCTAATAAATTTACCTGTTAGACTTTAACTTTTTAGCTTATGAGAAATTTAGAAGTGTGCAAAAATCTTCGAATTTTTGTATGTTAGAAATGGAATTATACTTACCGAAGTTTGATCACCTTTCATGCAAGAAAATATTCTCTATTCGTAGGTGTGGAATGATTGTAGTGCAGCAATTTGTGGGAAACCTACTCGTGGCGTTAATTTTAATCCTTGATCTGATATTATTCGCAAGTCATTTCACCAAGTTGTATTGAATTCATCATAAATTTTCATCTGGCCCAAATTTATTTTAACATTCGTTCACAAAATAGAAATAGTGAAATAATTTAGCTTAAATTTGTTTGCTATACCAATGTGTTGCAGACTGAATTCATAACGTGATTTTTTCCATTTTTACTGCTATTATATTTCCAAAAATTTGTATCATTATTTCTTTCAGAAATGTCTCAATTTACACCGATTGATCCAGTAGAGTATGTGTACGAAGCAACCAAATGTGATGAAGAATATGAGAAATTAATGAATTATACCGTATGCTGTTATTATGATTATGAATACGATCCATTTTACTATTATGGATATTTGTACCTCTTGCCGATTATTGCCATAATAGGCACTCTAGGTACACTTCTATCTTTCTTCGTGTTTACAAGGAAGCAAATGAGGTTGTGTTCATAGTTGTATTGTCAAAATTCAATTTATTTCCAGGACCTCATCATTAAACATCTATTTAGCGGTTTTATCATTGTATGATTTCGTATTTATTGACCTCTGCACGCTATCTTTAACGACTAGTGAATTGTGTTATATTCAGGTATTTTAAATTTATAATGCGATACTTATTGATATATCTTGATAGACATACAGTAGCGAGCAAAGTTCTCGATCCATTCAACTCGAAGTAGATTTTCAACTCAGCATTCGGAATTATCGAATTACGTAGATATTTTGCCAGAATAGGGTACTTACAAAACTAGGAAGAGAGCTAATGGAAGAATTCTGTTCGCTACTGTACTATTCTAAACACTCAAAATGAGTTTATCGCACTCTTCAAAATTTTATTTCAAATTTATTTTAATTTAGGGCTATTACCCAGAGAGCAAAATATGCCAATTCTACTGGTGGCACGATCCAATTTGTTTGGGAATCATAAATTTCGTTCGAACCAGCAGCATTTACATATGCGTTGCAGTGACGATCGATCGGTACATCGCCGTGAAATACCCGTTTCGCTACAAAATATGGGGGTCACCTAGGCGGGCTATAATTGTCTTGACTTGCATTACGATCACTTCTTTAATTTATAAGGCAAATTTTAGAATTTATTAAAAGTTAATCAAATACATCATCCATTTTACTTCAGTTTCCAGTGTTTTTCGAATTGACATATGACCCGTGTGGCCGAGAAGCGGCGTCAGATTTTGCTAACAGTTATATCTATTTTGATGTCTACAATAACTATGTGTACATTTCAACTAACTTGATCATTCCATGGTGAGCAGTTATATCTTTTCAACAATCATTTCAAATTCAGGGTTATCATGATAGTTTTGAACGCCAATGTGCTAAAAATAATTCGAAATGTTTACAAAAATCGAGAAATCAAGAAAAATTCGCGAAGTGAGGACGAGAAGCATTTGAGGTAAAGAATTTTCAACCGAAACTCATAATTCTTCGAATTTCAGAAGAATTACTTTCATGAGTTTAACCCTAGTAGCAACTTTTCTGGTGTTCAATACCTTGGAAGCCTTCAAGTTTCTGGATATGCTTATCGGAGTGGAGGGCTTCAGATTTCCAGATTGGGTTGACCCAGTATCAAATATTCTGCTAATTTTCAATAGGTTAGATAATGGCTAAATCTTATATTTTTTTTTTTTCAATTTTAGTGCCTTTAACTTCGTCATATACGCGTTGTTCAATACGGTTTTTCGACGCATGTTTTTCAAGATACTCTATGGGTACAAGCTCATGACAAACACGGAGGTAAATAGCTTATTTATCGAGAGAAAAATAAATATATCTGATTTTTTAGGTTTCGAATAGTATACACCCAACTTTCATAACCGGGAATTTACCCATTACGACTAAAGTTGCCACTCTACGAAGACATACGAGAGATCAAATTTGACTTATTAACTCTGCTATCCTTGATTTTTCTCATAAAATTGTTAGATTTGAGTCAATGTTGATATAGTTTGTATGTTCACCATTATTTGCAATGTCAAATTCTAGCTAATAAATGGCAAAAATAATTATCCCTTCAAATGACACTCAATTCTTTCAAGCGTCCAAATTATCTAGGTTTTAACTTATTGTGGTGAACGTATATATACGAGGCATCAGGAATGAAGAAGAAAATTATATGAGAGATCAATGAAAATTGACCCCTTGGATTGATAGATCCAAACTGATGACCGCATTTGAGGTCGAGTGAAACAAGCTCAGTTATAAAAATGGTGATTCAATGAAAAGATTAATGAGCATTTCCAAGACTCAATCACCAGGAAAACTTCCGAACAACTTCTTGTCTGAAAGCACAATATCGTATTCGTTAACAAGCGAAAACAACGTCATAAGCCTGCGCACCACATTTGCACGAAATTAAAATAGCATCGATATACGTAGTTTGATACAAATAGAAATGATAATTTAATTTTGAAAAATCAAGATAAATTATCTCTACTCAGGATTACGGTTATCGATGTTTGTTCCTTCTCCCACTTGCATGTGTCCTGATTTTATCTGTATGATTGTTAATAAACATGAGATAATGCGCAAACAAATATTCTAAAAATTGCCTTCGAAGCTTTCTTCAACTTCAAAATCTCACAATTCAATTAGAATGAAGAATTCAATATTTATCAATTATCGGTTCAATTACAATCAATATATGATAAAAGTAACAATTAGTGGTCCTTCAGTTGGCTTTGACGGCAGAAGCACCGCTGTACTTCTTTACGTACTTATCGACGTCCAGACCAGGTATCTTGAGACCCTCTTCCTCCTTTACCTCATCCATCTTCGCCTAAAATTGTTATTTTAATTTTAGTTTGGTAATAAAAATGCTTTTCTCTCCCAATAGCCTTGAAAAACACTATTGCTAATGTCTAGTGGCACTTTCCCCGTTCTTTTATTGTGTTATGACAAGGACTATCACTTGTTGAGCTCTGACAACTGCCTTTTGTTTTCTTGTTTTACTGTGTGGATCCGACACAACCTCCCCATCTGACAATATTCGATAGTAGCGGAGGTTTATTGCAAAGAGAAGCTGGTAGGCAGGGAAAAGAAGCGAAGTTGAATGAGATGAATGGGCTTTTATTCATTTTGGTTAGGGGATAACATGCTCATTTCATATCATGGCATTGTTCGTTGATCGTAATCCATTCTATTCTAACTTTTTCTTTAAAATATAAAATCTAACGTTGAGTTTATCCATCAGCGCCTTGATTTCCGCAAAGTCCCCGATAGTTAATCCATCGAAAACTTTAGAGATCTGAAATAGGGTGAAAATTATTAGGACGAAGATTCAATTATATTTATCACAGCAACGTATTCGTGTCTGAATAAGGTATGGACCAAGTATGTCCTAAAAATATCAACTGAAGTTTACGGAAAAAGTTCATGAAAACAGTACGGAAAAGCGCGAGATGGGAATGTTTTGAACAGACCTGGTCTTAAGTTCGAAGAAACAATCAGCTGCAATAGAAAACTTACCTCTTTATCGAGTTCGGCATCAGATTTCGCGACGTTCTCGAAGAAATTCTTTCCGAAGTTGCCCAATTCATTCAGGAAATTCTTTACCTAAATAAAATTCGGAGCTCAAGTCAGGTAATTTTGCTATAACTTACTCTTGGACTAGCTTTATCGTAGATTTCTTTAGTGAAAAAGTCAACGAATTTGCTCATCGCTTTGACCTTCGCTTCGAGTTTTTCCTCAAATTCTTATTTTAAATTTTATATCATTTATGTGAGTATGTTTTCTTTAAGTTTGAAGATTTCTATATTAGTTCTGAAAAAATAGGATAAATATTGTGGAAAGTATACTAATTTTATTTTTGCCAAAAAATTATCTGAATTCATACATCTTCGTCCATGAATCCTTTCTTGTGTTCCTTAGCGATGGTCTTCAGAGCAGTTACCTTATCGGCGTCAGACTTGGAGTTGTCGAACATGATACCAAGTACCTGAAAAATTTCGATCTTCCGATAAATTAGGATGGAAAATAATTCAATTCGACATTCTACATTCACATTTATTCTCAAATTTCACAGGAGTTTTCAGAGAAACTGGGAGTAGAATACAGGAGGACGATATTGATGAATAGTTTAGGAAGAGAAAATCTTAGAAAAGCTACCTTCTTGACGCCATCGATTTCTTTGTCCGATAATTTTCCCTTGATTGCGGCTCCGACCTCTTTTAACATTGCTCTGAAGTAACCAACTGAAATCTTTAGGTTAATCTTCTGAACAACTTTAGATTTTAGTTAATTTATTGCATTAATAAAGACTATATTTTCAACAAAAAAAAGTTCTGCGTAACTACAGAGGTAAGTGCTCAGTTTTTGAAAATAATCAGTATCCTCTGAAATTTTTACTCAATGGAACGAGGCTTGGATCCACGGCTGGTCTCGATTGGATGCCGGTAATGCAAAGGGCAGCGACAGCCAAGAATAGGATAGTTTTGAGCATCGTTTCTGAAATTTCGAAAATAAGATAATTAATTTTGAAAGAGTCTTGAGATCTCAAATACCCAAAAATCAGATAGCGATATATAGGTAACCAGTTAAACTATTGATGAATCATGAATTATGAAATCAAATTATCAATCTGAAATTTAAACATTCGAAATCGATTTTGGAATATTAAAATGTGCAAACGATCTGGGCATTTGAGCAGGAATTTTGAGTTTATATTGGATAATTTGAGATCGATGAAACAGATCATTAAAAATGAAATTAGAAAAGAACCTTAAAGATAAATGACCATCTACTTTCGACTTTACACAAGCGTGTCCTGCAAAAAAACGATTCAAGTCTGGGATTATCGGAGTGAGTTCAAGTGATAACAATGTCGATTCAGTTTACGGATTAATGAGAATCTTAAAAATTCGATTAACAGATAAGTTGGAGCAATTTTTCATTGAAAGTAAAATCATAAAGTTAAATTCGAAAGTTTATTTTCATAAATCATAATAGAGTTTTTAATCCAAACTTTTCATCTCTTATCATTAATCTTGGTTTCTGGAATTACTTATTTTTAATCACGTGCATATGTAGTTTGATGAATAAAAGATAGATGTACAAATTATAGCTACTCATGATATTTCGTTGGGATTTTATTGTGTAACATTAGTATGGAAAAATATGGCGTCTTCCTCCTAATTTTAAAATAATAAAGAGTGCGTATTTTAATATTGAATTTAACCAGTTTTGATAGTCCAATAATTCAAGGAAATAGTAATTTTCATGATTTATTTTCATTGCACAATTAATAAAATTTCGTTTGATTTATTGCATACGATAAATATTACACAAGTAGTAAAGTCTGGATAAAATTGACTTAATTTATGATAAAACTAACTACCAATAATTTATCGTTTTCTGTACTTATCATATATGATCCTATATTAAAATCAGTTAGCTTAATCTTAACAATATATCATTTTGTTTATATTATTTAGTGCTTGTTTTATACTGTATGTGGATTGGTATGATTGTTTTTGAGTGGTTTTTCCTCGGAATTTGCAATTTCACAGCAAAATCTCAAAAAGTGTGGGAAAGGTATTCCAAATATTAGCCTAAATTTAAGCTCATATGATATAACTCATTGTCCATTCTGAGGATTGTTTGATATTCAGTTTCCCAAAATATATATATATTTGAAAATTATATTTTGACAATTATTATAATTTTGATGCTTTGAATATAGTTCGTCTATCAATTTTTATAAATCAAATGTCCAATTTAAAATTTGAATAATATTAGTTTTTGAGATAATAATGGACGTTTCAAATGAAACTCAAGCGTGCGACGGAATAGTAATCAGTTATACTTGTTGCGGGAGATATCATTATGATTTTGACTATTGGTTTTATGATTACTGGATATATGGCTACATCATGCCGGCATTTTGCCTTCTTGGTGTTATTTTTTGCATTATCACCATAGCTATATTAATGAACAAAGAAATGAGGTAATAATTGTTTGCTAAACCAGGATTAATAGTCTATAAGTCATATAAGATAATGTATACCCATTCAATCATTTTCTTTTTAAAGTAAGTAACAAAAATCATAGAAAAAAATGTATATTTGATGTTATATGTATCTTTTATCGATAAATCATTTATATAATTTCCAACCTAAAAACTTCAGTCTATATTTATCGACATACACTTTAGAGCATCATCACTGAATACTTATTTAATATGGTTAAACGTGTCAGATATGCTGTTTGTGATAACGCAAACGGGAGTAAAGAGTATAAATGAGCATTGCTATGTTCTGGTATAAATTTTGTTCGGATTTTATTTTTAAACATTTCTATCACATGTAGGGTGGTCTGCGCGGAATTCCTATTTGCGATTTAAATTTCGCTACTTGGACTTATCTTGATGCCGCGTCAGTTACGTTCGGCAATCTCAAAGTCTATTGCTGCGTTGCTATATCAGTCGATCGGTTCATAGCCGTTGCATATCCACTTCGTTACAGAACCTGGGGAAATCCTAAACGTGCAAAGATCATACTGGCGGTGATTACGATAATAGTTGTTATTTATAGGGTAAATTCTTCGTTGTGGTGCAGTCTAAAATTTTGAATAATTTAGATACCAGTGTTCTTTCAATCTGAAGAAGGCATTTGTGAAGTGGTTAATACAGACTTGGTTGTGCGAATTGATGAAAATGGAGCCTCTTTTTATGATACACCATACGATCAGTACTATCTGAGCATTTCTCAGTTCGTATTACCTTTTTTCATCCCATGGTAAACTTTCTTTGCCGATTACGAGCAACTTATTAAGATAAGTGTGTTGTAGGACATCAATGGTAGTGCTTAACATTTACGTCATCATAACGCTTCGGAAGAGTTTTGCGGGGCGAAATACGGGCAAAAAGTCTCAAAATGATGAAGAAAAACAATTGAGGTGGTTATACATATTATTGTGCATGCCGTGGCTTGGCTACTATGAAGATTAAAATATTGAAATTCGTTTACAAGTGAACGTCCCAGAGTGTCCCCTTGTTGGTACACCAACCATATAGTATAATATGATCTATTGTCATTGGTTAATTGATAAGTTGGTGGTAATGACGATTTTAGAAGAATCAGTTTAATGGCCGTAACATTAATCATAATCCATCTAATATTCCATTTCCCGGATGCAACCTATTGGGCAAGAACATATTTATTTGGTGATACAGCATATCCCACGTGGCTAGATCCTGTGTCATTTCTATTTCTAATAGTCAATTGGTAGATGCACAAAATTATTTGCACATAATTTTTCCTTCAGTTCTGCCAACTTCATCGTCTATCCGATATTCAACGCGCTTTTCCGGAAGGTCTTCGTAAAAATGTTCAAGAACTTATTCTGCAGATGGAGCATAATAAAATCCAAATCAGGGGTATCTATCAAAACTTAAAGAAAATAACGGTTTTTTCCTCCAAAAATAATCGAATTTCTAACTTTCTTCGGGAAAAATATATAGGAAGTGAGGAAGAAGTCATAATATGAATTACTGATGGAAACACTGGCAATAGTTTTACGTGCTTCAGATGTGAAACATCTTTGTTCAACATCTCGATAAAATTTATTTATAGAGCTCCTCGAAAAGCGTTCATTCAACCACATCCACGGCGACGGCTTCTACTGCAATCTCAATCAGCGGTGTTTCTACTCTACGAAATCGCGAATAATGTGAAAATCAGGGATATTCTCGTTTTGGCTGGATAAGTACCGAATTGATTTGGATACCTTCTTTCTTTTTGAAATGCTCTATTTTTGAGGGCAACGATTCAAATGATTAAAATTACTAATTTCCGTATTTTTACGATGATATCGTTGCATTATTATCGTTTGATCTGGTATATTGTCATTTTATCATGTTGTTGGTAAATAAAGTTGATAGTGTGAAATGTTATGGGAATGCACATAGTGAATATGGCTTTTGAACAAGGATTTTTTGATATATTGAGAATTTACGCAAAAATATTCCATACGACCGTTCGTTTTGAATTTTGAAAGTTTGGAAATATGAATTCGAACAGACCTTTTTTAGTTTAACGCGCTATATTCAAATAGAAAATTATAGGAAAATGTTGTCTAGATGCAAGAAAAGTCAAACGAAGATTCAATACTCACATTGCATAATTTTGCAAAGAATTGTCTTACGAAACTAGATTGATAATATTTACTGATCGAGTCTAGTATTGACGCGTTCAAAAACGTGTGAGATGAAATGTTTGCGGGACTTTCGTGGATCAGAAGAAAAGAATGAAAAGTCATATAAGCACACTGCTCTTTTTCATCTTTTTAGCCAGCTACGTGAGAAACGTTATTCTTTAGTCTTTTCGCACTTTTTCGGCATTTTCTTCTACTAACTTTTTTTCTTACAAATCACCGACAATCAATATGGTCGACATGCTGTCGCAACGTGAAATTCTTGATGATAATCTTGTTACTTAAATTCTCCTACAAATTGGGTAGAATCGATTTTCGAGGTTAGGCCGCGCAATTTATAGTTTTCTTTTTCCATTCTTCTTTTATTCATGGCTACTTTTCTTAAATAATACATTTTTCCTCCCAAACGTTATTTTATATTATGCTAAACATATTTTTGACGAAAGATACTCATTCTTTCATATATTCCTCGCGAAAACTGGGGAAATGTGAACCAACTATTTCCAGCGAGCTGATTTTCAGCAATTCGTCCTTACAATTTTCACGACTTGGCTTGTTTTGTCCAGAGAGATCTTATCTTTTCTATCAAGTCGACCCGACACCATAAAATCGCTCCTCTTCAGCGAATTTTCATTGTCTTACCTATTTTTGCCAATAACTGAATCGCTTAGAGTTATCTATGCAAATTATCTTTTCGGAAGAAAGTTTATTTTTCAAAAATAGTTTTACCAAAAGTTATTCAATAACTTTATCAAAAGTCATCTTGAAGAAACTAATACAACTGAATCCTCTGTTTCGTGAGTTGTTTAAAATTGGTCTTCGTTTAAACTTCGTGAAATGATAAACTGATATACTTAGCATAACATTTTTCAAAGTAACTCCGATCAATTTTAGCATGAATGATACCTTCTACAATACTTCTTCCAGTGACACGCTGACGATTTTCGATGAATGTCGACCGAGAACTTTCCCTCATAAGGAATGGGTCTCGTATTTCGGATATTTATTTATTCTGCCGATGATGAGTGTTATTGGAGCGATTACCTGTGTAATTTGCTTCATAATCTTTACCAGAAAATCAATGAGGTAAAATGTTGCTTGCACTTTTCTAAGAAGTCAAAAGAGAAAAATAAAGTACTAATAAAAAATGTTCATGGTTTATCATAATTTGCAGAACCAGTTCATTGAATGTCTACTTGGCAGGTTTATCAATATTTGACTTTGTTCTGTTGATAGTTTGTATGCTACTTCTTACATCAGGGCAGGCATGTAAAGAATTGGCAAGTAGCCAAAAACTCCTTCAAAGTGAAAATAATGATCGTGATTTTAGCATTACAGAAGAAGTCCCATCTGCGTATTCTATTGGATTGCTGGAAGATATCTAATCGGGATTCTGAATATTGCGAGAACAGGATCGGTTTACATTTGTGTAGCAATTACAATTGATCGATTTTTAGGCAAGAATTTCCAAAAAACATAAATTTGACACTTCTTCAAAATTTCTTTTATTCCTATCTAACACATACTTTTAGCCGTAAAATACCCACTCCATTTCAAGCTATGGTGTACACCTTCGAGAGCCTTAAAGATATTATTCGGGATCACGCTCGGAACGATAGTTTACAGGGTTAGAACATTTGTGTTAAAATTATGAAAACTCTTCAATTTAGATACCAGTATTCTTCGAATTCACTAATGATGAATGTGGCTTTCTAGTAGCATCAAATCTAAGCACGAATATTTACTACCTTCGAATCTACACTACCTTCAGTTACCTAATTTACGTATTTCTTGTACCATGGTAAGAATTTCTCTCCGAAATTTTGGACAAATTTAGACAATTTAGGATAATAATGCTCGTGTTAAACGCCTACGTGGTAATAATCGTCCATCAAGCCTATAAAGTTCGTGGTAGCATGAAAAGAACTACTGAGAATCACGCAAAGAACTTGAGGTCAGAAACAAACATCGATAATCTAAGCCTCATGGAAACAGCCTTAATTGATTTGAAAAACAACAATAGTTCAAATTTAGAAGAGTGACTCTTATGTCGATAACGATGGTGACGTTTTTCCTGCTCTTTAATTTCCCAGCGGCTATCAAGCACTTGGATGAAGTATTCCATCGAAAATTCCCAAAATATATCGATCCATTAGCTAATTTACTCATTTGTTTCAATAGGTAATAAAGTAATTAACTTTTCAAAATCGTATTTTTAGTGCCTTCAATTTTATCATCTACGCGGTATTTAGTGCCCGATTCAGACAGCTCTCCATGAAGATTCTATGCAATCAACGTTCTAATTTGAACGATTTACAGGTAAAAGTTTGTACTTTATGTTTTGATTAGCATGGATGTTCGAACATGAACTCAGAAATTTTCATAAACAAAAATAATGAACACCCACGTTGCTGAAATTATTCATTTTATAATATCAAATAATAATAATAAAATGATTCAAGATAACTTTTAGTTCACAAGCTCCCGCCAGAAAACAGCTTTTTCGATGTTGAGCAAAGAAGAATCCATGAGGATGAAAGTCGAAACAAAGAAAGAAATGAAGAATGAAGACCTGATATGAAAAATGACCATTATTTCCTACTTTTGTCTGTAAATAGTTGTAAAGACAATAAATGCTCCACCCTTTATAACAATTATGGGAAAATAGCAGAACCATTCTTTTCCCTTGCATTATGCTCCGCAGATAATTGTCATAATTTTGAAAGTGCAATTTAAAAGCAGACAAAAGTTGTCAATCTTCATCAATTTATAGTAAATTTTTGAAAATTGTGCATCGAAAGATTTCGATTCATTCTTTTCTTGGTTAGAACATTTTTCTCTAAATACCCTAAGGGAATTCGATCTTTGCCAAAATAGGTTAAACTCCCGTTTGGCTTTGTGCATCTCAACAGGAAATGTGAATTTTCCAGGAAAAATATCTATGAAATCACTTTGTGAATTCGATTTAGTCTATTATTAAAAAATAATGCGTGTTCTGTTTCAACGGTTCCTTGGCCTAGACAAAGCGCTCTTTACTCAATTTACTCTAATTTAGGCTCTTCATTATCTTTCAGTCCTTCAGTCGTCACTTCTCAGAATCGATTCACTTAAAGATGCGCACACATTTCAGTGTTTTTCATTTAGAACTTTGATATCTTCAAAATTTAACTAATTTTCAACACGTAAATATTGTTATTTTCATGGATTTTTATAAGTTTGTGCCTCATCATTATCATTCTTGGGCAAATTTACTCGTGTTCAAGTATATTTTGATTTTTGTTGAAAATTTGATATGAATATATGTTTTATAGATAAATCTAGTTCGTAATTTGTAAATAGCATTTTTCAGAATACGATGTCAGAACCAGGGTTGAATATGAGTTACGTTAACGATACGATGGACCTCCTAAATTTCACCTCGAGTAATTATTCTATGAAATCTAACATATCACGTCAATGCAATTTTAAATACGACGCTCAATATTCTAGTGTATTTAGTTTGGAGTTCGTGATTAACTTATTCATTTTGCCAATTATTTGCACGGCTGGAGCAATATTGTCGATTATTTGCTTCATAGTTTTCATGCAAAAGCAAATGCGGTAAGTAAAATCCGTTTTTTTTATATTATATGGAAAGTTATTTTTGATATTTTCAAATTTAACAATCATAAGCTTTGTATAAGAAAATCTACCTTCCCATTATTTTGAAGATTTTGAAAGACACCATGACACAAGATATCGACGATAGAGGGTGAGTAAAAGTGAAGATGTTTCATTTCCGATTTTATATTTCCATGTCTAATGTCGTGATGACCTGCGGTTTAAAAGTTGCTATTTATCCTTTTAAGTTCAAGTTTTTTCTCTAGTTTTCTTCAAATTTAGATATTCATCGTTAAATGTCTACCTAGCAGCACTATCTTTATTCGATGCGATCCTTCTGATTGATACAATGATTCAGTTCGGGTTGTCACAGGGTTGTTGGGAACTGGTAATTGTGCATCAGTATTCGGAAATACCCTATCTTTCAGGGATATACATACAACATGGTCTGTCGATTGTTCTGGAAAGCATTACTTATCACCTGGCCTATCAGTTATATGACACAAACCTGCTCAGTTTGGACATGTGTCGCCATTACGATCGACCGATATTTGCACGTGAAATTTCCGTTGAAATCGAAAATCTACTGCACTCCTCAAAGAGCTCTGACGAGCGTTATCATCGTAGTTGTTTGCAGTATTATTTATCGAGTAAGCCACTTTACTGTATTGATTTATTCAATAAGTTCTCGTAATTAAACAAATTTGCTATCTTGTTTCCTCCACTTTGATCTGAGAATTAAAAATAGAAAGGAAATTAAATAGTGCCATTTTCTAATTCCAAGAAATTTCTGAATGATTCCCATGACAGGATTTTCAAAACTGGTACAGAATTTCTCACTGTCAAAACGTTTTCTTTTTTCGAGTTACCTTAAACAAGCGGACTTATAAGCAATTTTAAACTATCAGACAGATGCAACTCGTATTTGACGGGATGACGTAACGCGAAATGACAAATTGCTATCTTGGATTTGACGAAACACAATAGGAGTTGATAGGAATTGTGCATGTGCAGATAAGGGAAGCATTTCGTAATTTTTGCGCTTGATCAAATACACAAAAATTATCATCTTTCGTTCGTCATTCAATCATTTATGTAAACTGTCCCATCAGAGGCACAGATTTCATGAATTTCACTTTCATTCTTTGTTACAGCAAGAATATTAAAGCTATTTCAGATTCCAACAATTTTCGAGTTCAAACTAACACAATGTGGCTCATTAACTTGGACTGAACTGAAAGAGAGCTCATTTTATCAGAGATACTACTTGTTCATCGGATACTCATTGTTCATTTTTCTAATACCATGGCAAGTTATTCTGATTTCCATGGAAAAAAATTGCCAAATTAAGGACGATCATGATAGTCTTAAACATTATAATCGTTCAAGACGTGCACCGCGCCTATAAGATGCGACAGACGATGTTGGTTTCTAGCGGTCAGGGTGAACAGGACAAGAGGTTAAATTTCTTCAAAGAGAATTTTAAATCTAGGCTATTTTATATGTACGAAAACAAATCTAATGGCATACTGTTGATTTTTAATCTCCAAGAGAGGATTCAAAACTGAGAAATAAAAAAACAGGAAAAATGTCAGCTTATTCATATCATTAATTTAGCCGAGCAACGTTAATGGCTCTTACAATGACAGTATCATTTGCCCTGTTCAACATCCTCGCGGCGGTTTGCTTTATCGACGAACCATTCGGGTTCCAAATGCCTGGTTCAATAGACACTCTTGGAAATCTCCTCGTTTGCTTCAATAGGTAAGAAGATTGGACGATCATAAGATATCGGTCATTGTTCGGTCATGTACCTTGTCAATTTGAGAGAACCCTTTGGTCAAAGTGTAACTATACTATCGTTTGTTTCTCCGAAGTGATAGTTGGCCTAAAATTTTGAATACAGTATAAAGTACGCAAGCCGACGACAGATTTCTATCATTTTCATGTTTCATCTCTTTATGTTCAGTCAGTTTTCTCCTTTCTCATTAAAAATTATTCATTAGCTTGACACTGAGCTCGATTTTTCAGGGTAAATGAAGAAATAGGTTGAACCGAAGGGGCGAAATATGGAAATGAGAGAAATTTGTCATCGGCTTGCTTTATATTGTATTACAAATTTTTACGAGTTTAAAAAACCATGCTATCACGTCATGGGAAACAGACGATATCTGATGAATAAAACTAAAATTTATCAACCGATAATTCACTTTTCAGTGCCTTCAACGTTATCATTTATGTGTTATTCAGTCCTCGATTCCGATTCATGTTCGTCATAACTTTATGTGGAAAAGACAGTAGATGGATGAGATGGTTGAAGGCTGACAGGTAGGATTTTCATATTTGCACTAATTTTATTGCTTCTTCGAAAGGGTAAACTATTCCACGATTGCACATTGCAAAAATTACGTTTTGAAACCAGCACCCTATTATCATCGTTTCAATGCGACTCACTTATTCGAAAAAAGTCATATTTATGTTAGAAATTATTTGCACCGCTTAAAAATTAAGTATAACCGATAATTATTTCTAAATTTCTATCAAAGACTGCACAATTTCATTTTAGCTATCGAATGAGCTTCAGCTATTAATTCCAGAAGACTGTCATCGACAAAGCCGACAGAAGAATTTCAACTGCCGTCAAATTCAAGGAGGTCATGTCAAAGCAATCAAAATGTCAAGTTTTGATAGGAGTCCTTGAGATTTTACATATCAAATTCGTACATATTGTGATAATCCATTATTTGGGGATTCTTCATTGTTACTCATTCAAATAAACATTTTTATATACAAGAGTAAAAGTGACCGGTTTTAATTTTCGAAACTTTTAAAGCTCCGTATGCATCAATTTGTTCTCTTGCAAAACATCACTATTTAGAGATTTTGTATCAGTCAAACTAAGGCATTTTAGCCAGAAATAGAACAAAATGAACCAAAATAGCATGTTTTGAAGTAAATTTAAGAAGACCAGACGGGGAAATTTTTGAAAGGTTACAAAATCAGATCCGGCTAATCTTCTAAGAATATGATCTTCGGGGTGGCTGATTGATAAATATTATGAGCTCGTGAATAAGTTAGGATATCTTCTAGCTACTCATACATAACGTAGAAAATTAAACGAATATTCGAGTTTAAATCATTTCCATTTAGCTTATACTTATCTTAGTGAATCCGCTAAATATTTTCACTACATTTATTTTGTGATGAGTCCGTAGAATATCCCATGTTTGGCTTTATCGCTATTCTGTCATTACAGATTTTTAAAAGCCACTTTTATAGTTTGGAAAGAAGAAATCAAGGTACTTCTGGCTTGAAATATCGCCGAATAGTAAATTCCCATATCTTAGACATTTTTTTATAATACTAACTATTTAGGCTCAATGCGAAAAGCTCTACCATGGCCTAAAATAAAAATATCAAAATACACTCGGGTCAAGAAGACCAGAGCTAGACTAATTATCGTGCTACCGAAGCCCAAACGAACATCGGTTGATCCATTAACTCCAGATTCTTGAAAACACTATTCGTCGAATACTATTTGTTGTGGTCTTAAAAACGATTTCTATAAATAAACGGCATTTTTAGTTTTACACCTTTACTCTCCATACGTAGATCAATTTCCAACCACTTTTAAAAAATTAACAAAAAACAAAGTTATTATTATGACAAATCCAGACGGTGAAGGTGCATCGTGGTGGCAAAGCCATGAAACCGATAAATAAGATTTTCATTCATTTTATGCATAATTTATTTCTGAATGTATAAATTTATACATTTGCACAATTGAATATTTGCACTGATAATAAAATAATTTCAAAAGCGCTTATCCAGTGACAACCATAGCGATCATCGCCGGTGTTAAACAGGAGAGAGAACCTAATTAAATATATTTTTGTTATTCTGAAATGAAAATATAAATACCGAAAGGAATGCATGTTGGTGGGTTGGGACATGTACCACTGAGTCCTATGAACCATGAATAACCTAAAAATTAAAAAATCATCTTATAGGAACTTGAAGACTACTGGCAAGTCATGGAAATTACCTCCAAAAATCGGTATCTGTGTGCAAATAATCTCAATAGGCGCACCGGGAGGGATTAAGCCTTAATTTTGAAGTAAATCCGAATTTTACCAATCTAAAAAAACCAGGTAATGTAGCTGGAACAGGTGGTGCCGGTGCAGGCGGCACATAAACAATTGCATTAGGCAATAAACAATCGAATTGCATGCTAAAATTCAAATTGGCTCAAAATATGACAGTTTAATTATGCCTGCATCCCCCAGCGCCATCAGTCGTAAAGGTCTTGGTGATCAAGTTCTCAAAATCCACACAAGCAGGTATTCCAAGTGTGAAACAGTCCATATCGTATGAGTTCGGACAATTTGCAGTGTTGCAAGCTGAACAATTTTATTGTCTGAAATTTTGATAGAGAAACTTACGATATGGAGTTGTCGTCGTTGTTGTTGATGTCGAAGTTGACGTTGTTGTTGTCGTGCTTGTTGTTGCTGAACGCTGCCCAAGTTACAAAGGTCGATATATCAAAGTAAGACAAAAGTTTGGGACGAAACACCAAAAAACTAGGAATCACTGCAAACTTTAATTATTGACATCACTAGTTAGCAAGTGTGGGATCAAAAATCGCCTTGCTTGTCAGTGTGATTTGCCGAGACTTGTTGCATGCTCAACATTATTGGATTAACAAGATCAGCGTCATTCAAAAAGGCATTCGGGGTGTATTTTGAATTCTCTTGATCAAGCTAGTGGATAGTGAGTGGTTTGGTAAGCAGCTTATTCCAAGAAAACGGACATAAACGTTAGCATCAAGGGCCATCCGAGCGAAGTAATACGGCTGATTCGCGACAAAATCGAGGTTCGTCAAAAGAAAAAAAAACAGCTTCGATCAGGGATAATTTCTTTTTTCAACTCAAGAAGAAAGATCAATTTCGACTTTATAGAGAATCAACGATGTCAAAATGAGAAGCTGCGAAATCTGAACCTCTAGTTTTGTGCGATTCAAACTGTGACCAACATAAATTGCAACGTACAACTGGAAAATGACGTCGTTGGGGTCGAAGTTGACATGAACTCTGTCGTGGGAGTGGTTTCAAATGATTCCGTTGCTAAATGATAAGATAATCCTATTTAATCGCTCAACAGAAAGAATATCAGCCATCACGCTGGCCAAAGTTATGGCAGAAACAAAAATCGCCACTTCAAACCGTGCATAAAGCAACATTTTAGAACAAACTCACTAGAACTAGAAACAGTTGTATCTGATGAAATGGTAGTCCTTCGAGCTAAACTAATAAGTTCTACAGAATTAATCCATAAAATCACATTCAGATATAGTAGCACTCGAAATTAAATAGATAGTAAAACAAGACAGTACATTTTAGCTCAAACGACGTCCTTTCTGAATGATGATTTGAAAACTAGGAAAAATCTTACTTGTTACTGGAGGTAAAGTAGGTTCAATATCTATCGAAGGTATACAGGTTTGGGCTATAGGAATGAGAATTGAATATAAAATTAAATTAAACCCATCGGAAAGTCTCATTTTAAAATTTGTATGTTAAATGAGAAAAATGCCAAGAGTTAGCGAGTTTAGCAGCGCGACGGCATAAATGTCCGAGAAATGAATTCAAAGCTGCTGCGAGAGAGTAACAGGCTTGTGTTTTTGACGTAGCCGCCCCCCACACTTCCATTGATTTGATTTCACTATCCGAGATTTCACCTGTCGCGTACCTGCTTCTGCCCTCCATAATTCGCCCTGTCCTTATCTTTTCGACTTGCAGCTAATTCCTTCTTGCTTTCTCATTTCCACATCTTCGTAAATTATCCGCTGCATTCGCAGACATAAACGCTCATTCATTTGGAAAGACGATGAGTTTTTTGAACTTCCAAAATAAGTTGAAGATTCGATTAAAAATAAAAATTGACAAACCCAAAAAAGATATTCGAGATTTATGCTGATAAAAATCTCAGCTAAAATTTTGACGCATGAAGTATAGAACAATTACTAAAATTATGCTTTTTTTAAAATAAATATTGGACGATAATATTTTTGGATAAGTTTGTTAGATTTTACTAGATAAAAATTAGACTTCATTTAATTGATACGTTTATCAAATTTGATGCGATAATAAGAAAAGGACGCGCCGACTGGATTAACCAATATCGTCGGAAATAGGTGATTTTCAAAGCTTCTGGGTTGAAAGATCAATTTAGTAGTGAAATAATTATATTTGATTGATACGTTCACTACCTGTCATAAAATTTTACGGCTCATTAAATTTTTAATGTTCTCTTTCGACTCAATAAGATTGACCTTGAATTGTTTGAATTCAACGAGAGCTCAAATCGACATATTGCATCATGTTTCGTCTGATGCACGAAATATTGCAATGTTTTACACATTTTCTAATTCGTATCTTGCGAATCTTTATCTATGTTTATATTTTATGCGTTCCATATTTTCATTTCATTTCGATATCTACTGGATTTTTTCTCCGTTTTACAACTCGTATATGTCGGGGCCTTTATAATGCTTTTGCCCATCCAATGGCATTCAATCTGCTCTTTATTTGTTCCACTTTTAGGCTGAAATTGAAATTTCCCCCGATTTTCAAATTTGTTTTCAACTTTGACCGATATATTTTGGTTCTGCGTGAATCTTCATATATCGAGAAAAAGTAGGGACGAATGAATAAATGGGAATGTGAGTGAGTTGTTGATTAGGGCGGAAAGGAGGGTCTGAATTGGTGCCTCGCAAATTTATTTGCACATTGCATTTACGGGACGGATTTTCTTATTCTCGCAGCACAGCGCGCCTTATTCGCACTCTCAAAATTTCCTTGTATAGTATTGTCCGTGCTTTGCTCAAAATGGGCGCTGAGTAGATCAAACTTGATTTTTCCTTTAGAGTTAGGATGTTGTCCATAAGTCAAAATTCCTTCCAACTTTCCATCATTTCTATGCAATCAAAGAAAAAAATTGCCAAAAAATATGAAAGCACGCATTGTCACAAAAGAGCGATATCATAACTCTGAGTACTAAATGATTTCCTGATCAAACATCCCTATGATCTCAGTGATTGCCTTTTCGCATGGTTTTTGTGCTTCTACTCCTAAACATTTACGTTCGACCTCTTGGTATTCATAAGACCTGGGAACAACGCGATTTCCGTGACGAATGAACTGCTGACTGCTCGCTTACTTGCCCTCAAAGTGCACAAACTTGCACTTGGACACTGGCTTTGGATATTTCTCTGGTTCCCGCCAAAATTCGCAGCAGAATGGGTACTTTTTTTTTGAGAAAAAGCCGTTTCCGCCAATGATGAAAGTTTCGCGCAATTGCTTTCATCGTCAAAATGGATTTTAAAAAAAATTCTTGTTCCAAAAGTTTATTTTTTCTCGAAAACTTATAAAAAAAATTCTCAGGAAACCTTGTCAATGATGAAATTTTCATGCAATTCTTTTCATTGTCGAAATACATTTTTTGTATTCTTTGTGTCCAGAAGTTCATTTTATCTCAAAGTTATGAGAAAAACTAAAAAATTGAAAATTGTAAATGGTTCGGAAAAAAATGAATCCAAAGTCTCAGAAGAAGAAAATTTCTGTGATATCTTAGAAATGTATTATCTTTGCAAGGAAAAGTTCTTTGATCTATATCATTTCTACTATTATCAATTGGACGAGGTCTTTCATATTTCATTTATCATACATTCCATATATCATTTCATTTCCGTCGATCGTTTTCATTGTTTTTCTTTTTTTAATTTTCATCATCGTATCGAATTCGATCGAAATGCGCGAAAGGAGTGAAGAAAAACGCGCGCGCGAAACAAAACATCAGTCATTACGTCGTTCAATCATTCCATCTTCATCAATTCATTCCGCTAACATTTTTTGTAGATATTTTATTTGATATTCTGTTTCGCAATTCAATTATCGATTTTAGTCCAAAGGACTAAATATTTTTTACCAAATTCAAACCGACTTCCTGTATTTTCCTAATTTGATAGTTTAGCTGGATACAATGCTACTTTTGTTTATTTTTCTTGGCCTAAAATATCATTGATGTCCCGTCATTGCACTCATTTTGTCCTATTTTATGAGGCCATTGTAAGCTATCAATATGAAACTATGTGAACCATCTGAAGCTGACCCATTAGAATGCTCAATGAGAGATGTCAGAAATGCATTATAATTATAGTGGAGCGTCAAGATAATCCAAAGTTCGAAAAATATTGTGGAAAAGCTAGATCTAGAGAAAAGGCTAACTAACTCATTTTAGGTCCTTTCTTTGTTCATTTGACCAAAATGTTAGCAACCTCTCTGTATAGAATTTATCCCATCTTTGGCTCCATATTGAAAGATAGAGGCATAAAACCATTTGGGATAATTTTCAATGCAGACACCAAAAACTTACATTTGACCAGCTGCCCATCTGTCCGTTGCGCAGTCTAACCCTAGAAAGTGAGAGATAGAAGAAAATGAAGAGGATTAGAGGAGCCAGACAAAAGGATACAAAAAGGCGAAAGACGCAGAAAAGCAGAAGCAGAGAATGAGTTTCCACGAAAATCACTACTACTCATTCCGCTTTACTTTCTTACGCTTATTTGTCGGGCAATTGCAAATTTCTTATCTTCGCTTCGAAAATATTGTGTTCCATTGAAATAAAATTCGCCTCGTATCGAATTTCTATTTCCTAATTTGTGGTTCTTCTATTCATTCCATTTTGGCGCGTATTTTCCGTTATTCATGCTCAATTTCCTTGATTCGTAATTTTCGTGTTCAAATTATGTTATTTTGCATCTTTATATGCGATTTTTAAATCGGATACAAATCGTGGGACTAATAAATCCAAAATTCCAGTATCTTGACGTCTGCTCTAGATAAACAAAATGAAATTTTCTTATTTGGAAAGATTTAAATAAATCGCAATTTCTTTGCTCTCAAAATAGCCCAAAATTCAATATTTTCTTTCGAGAAGCAAAATTAAACGTCTTTCGACCTTCCCAGAATTAGAAATAAGGATGTGGAATGAAATAAAATTGTGTGCGTCTTGCGTTTTCTAGAACCTAAAAATGCATTTGAGCTCTAATATCTTCGCAGATAATTTTGCCCTTTACGCCTTTTCTGAATCCCACTGGCATAGTGACAGAAACTACATCCATCAATTCAAATCGATCGTTTGAAAAATTCGACCAATAGCCCAAAAATCATTTTTCCAACCAAACTAAACTTCTTCCTTCAGTAAGAATCCGTGCTCAAGGTGAACTTTAAGACCTTTCTCACAATAGCTTTTATCCTCAAGCGTTCAGGTATGGCTTGAGCCGTTTGAAAATCGCCGTCAACTCCTGTCAAACGATTCTTTTTATTTCGAGTTCATAGGTTCAATTTTTGTGCGGATATCATAAAAATCGATGAGTCTAACCTTTGTTCATTGTGAGCAAAACATGAAATAGACTGAAGTTAGGATAAAATCAAAAGCCTAAAAGTCAATTGGCCCGTTCAAACTAAAGAAAAGCTGCTCAGAGATCTCATAGCCTAGATCGACCTCCTTCAAACTTCGCATTATCTTCTTTATCTTCAAGATCAGTATAAAAGTTTAAATTTGGTCTAGGCTTGTCTAATTCATGTTCAACTAAAGCCGTCTTCTCTCAAATTTAAATGAAGAAATTTTAACCTATTTTTTATCATTGGGTAAAATAGACTGACAAAATTCAACAATTTTGAGTCAATTTTAAAAATCAATTCATAGCGAAACTCTTTCAACATTTAGAACTCGTGCTTTTGAATCAGACTCTTTTACACTTTATTTCGTATTGATTTTTATCTTGTTCTCTATCTTCGAATCTTCCTTTCTCATTATTTCCTTTTTTTATCTTTTCTCATCTCGTATCTCCATTTTCTTTGTTCGATGGCTCTTTTCTAGCCTCTTTTGAGAGAGCTTTAGCTTTAGTCAGTTAGACTTCATCGTGTGTTATTCACGTGGCCGTCTATGTAGTAAAACGCGAGCAGCTGACTGAGAAAATGAAAATGCAGTTCGTCGCGTATACGAATAACTTATGAATAACACTAACCTAACCTTTTATTTCGCTTCTTTTACTTTGATGTTAGGTTTTATCTTGCGATTATATTATTTATCGTTTTATCTCATTCTTTTCTTTTTCAGAAATTATTTTCAAAAACTCAAAATATGTGCGAGATTTTGAACATTTTGCACCAGATTATGCATCCTTTCATGAAAAATCTCCATGAAACTAAGGTTTCCTGTTTTATTCATAAGTTTTCATCCTCTCTCCGCTCTCTGACGCTTCTGTATAATAAATGTCGGTTTATGCTGGGGTTTCATTTCATCTTCCGTCCTCTTTCTCTTTCATTAGTGCATTATTGATTTTTATGTGGTATGATTCTCTGAAATTGTTTCACTTCCATATACCCATAATTGTGGTTAGCCTCATTGAAATTTCACGCTTCTATGGTTGATTAAGCAAAAATAGCTTTCTATTGGAAAATTTTGTGAGAAATCATAATTCGTTGCTGAATAATCCACCTTTGAATACCTCATTTGAACTAAATCCGGCTTTTTATTCGAAAATCCACCGCCATTTTCTCTCCAATTCAATTTACGTCCGTTTCGAGTGCACGCGCGCCTTAGTCCCGTGCAACACTTTTCGAATTTCTACCACGTTGTGTGGGTTATTTTCTAGCAAAAAATCGTTAAATAAGCATAATTCAAGCTGTAAATCGTGGGCTTCGATTCGACTTATCGACTATCAGCTCTCTCCTTTTTCTTATCAGCAAAAATCTGGGAGCAAGCAAAGGCGAGAAAAAGAATGACAAAACCAGGTACAAAATGCATTGTAATCGGACAGAAATCCTCTCAAAGGTGGCTCTTATCGTTATATTTCGTCTCGCACTTGTCATATCGTCCCACCTCCTTCGGCTTAGCGAAGTTCGAAAGAAAAATTCGACTTTTTATATGGTTCAGAATGGGAAAGTCATTTTTATTCATCTTTTGACTTGGGAATTTTTGACGCAGCATTTTTTCCTAAAAATTAAAATTCTACAGATATCTAGTCTAAAATTCGAAATTTATGGATTAAATCTATTTATTCTCTCTTATAAGATTACAAACCGAAGAATTAGAAGTAATCGATATGATCAAGCATAAGTTATGTTCTCAAAATTTGTTTCATTTTTTAAGTTAATCTAGGAAGAATTGAACTTTACTGAGTCTTCTAGTTTCTGATGCTTTACTAGTTTTATTACAGGGTGCGGACAAATTATGGAGGCACTTGCTAAAACGTCTATTTTTCGCGAAGCGCGCAGAGTTTACACGTTATTTTTATTTTTTCGTCATTATCTTGTATTTCGTGATCATTTTCATATATTATTTACCACTAATAAAATTTTTATTCAGAATGGTAGCCCCGAGTTCAAAGCGATCCACTATCATCACATTGCATCAGGCTGGGCATCAAACGAAAGACATCGTCAAACTGCTGAAAATCAGTCGAAAGACGGTCCAGAAGGCTGTAAAACGGTTCAAGGAGACTGGATCTACTGCTGACCGTCCAGGAAGAGGCAAAAAAAAGAGTGTGAGGACGGAACAGAACAAGAAAAAACTTCGCGAGATGATTCGACGAAATCCCCGAAGATCCATGCGAAAAATGGCCAAAAAATTGGAAATCGATGAAAAATCGGTCAGAACCATCATCAGGAAGGACTTGGGGCTCAACTCTTACAGAATCCAAAAAGTCCACGAACTCACGGACAAAATGATGTCAAACAGACTTGAAAGATACCAACAGTTTCCCAAGAGGCTTTCTTCGGCACGCTACAAAACGATTATTTTTTCGGATGAGGAAATATTCACAATGGAACTTTTCATGAATCGTCAAAATGATCACATCCTGTCCCCAAACGTCTCCTCTGCTAATTCCAATGGCAAACTGATCGGAAGACGTGCTCATCCTCAGTCAATCCCGGTTTGGGCGGCTACCGCCTATCATGGAAAGTCCTCCCTCGTGTTCGTCCCCCAGAACGCCAAGATCAACACCGAAACCTATCAAATCTTATTTAAAATAAAGCTCTTATTCCCTGGACCAAAATCCATTTTAAATCCTGTCCCTCCTGCTTTCAGCAGGATTCGGCTCCTTCCCACAAGTCAAAATCTACTCAATCCTTCTGCAAAATTCACTTCGCAGATTTCATCTCCTCTTCCGAATGACCCTCCAACAGCCCTGATTTGAACCCATTGGATTATTCCATTTGGTAATACTTTGAGACCAAGGCCTGCTCTACTCCCCACAAAAGTTTCGGCTTCTTGAAGTCTTTCCTTGTCGAAGCATGAGACAAAATGTCCAATGACTAGTTGCGTGCCGTCATCGATGCCTTCCTCGAGCGACTCAAGGCCTGTATCAACGCTAAAGGCGGCCATTTCGAAAACTCTTAGTTGTTTTTTTATCGTTATGTTATCAATAAATTATTTTTAAAATTTGAACTCGATTACTTCAATATTTCGGGTTAAATCCCAATTTATCGGTGCCTCCATAATTTGTCCGCACCCTGTAGTTCATAAAAAATCAATGGATTTCTTTATCCATTGCCTTGATAAGCACCAAAGATCCTGAGATAGATTCGATTTTTGCCGGCAGTGATTAGCGGGCAGATCAGATGATGGCAAGTGAGAGGGTGAAGCTTTACGTTATGAAACTGGAGTAGAGAAGCGAAGAAAATGAAATAGCGCTAGAAAAGTGGCAGAAAGCTTGAAGATAGTGCTGATGCGATCAAGACAAAACGAAACGAAACGAGGAAGTGTAATGGTCAAAACTAACGAAAGAAGAAAAGAATATGAGAGAATCCGGCAGTTAGAACCCAGACCGAATAGATCATTTGCGGTGGTGGAGATGAAAAAGAAAGAGAAATAGAGCAGAGAGCAGGGTCTGATGGTTCTGACAATGATGTTATGTACGAAAGCAGACTGGAAATTATCACGTTATCATTCATTATCACTTTTTCCTAAGTTATTTCCGACCGATTTTTGAAATGTCGCTTATGAAATCTGATTCAAAATTTTATTGATTGCTAAAGACGATCAGTTTCTCTTGCTATTGATTTTAGCAATTTATCACTACTCTACTATTATCCTTTGAAAAGCGTCGGTTAGATATGAGTTCCTAATTGCGCTTCTCCAAGCGAAAAATCTTGCATTGATATATTTGCAATTTCGTGTCCTGATTCCTATTCCTATTGATTTTACAAATTTATTATTTTTAATGTCATCAAATCGATTTCCATAATATTTTCTTATAGACATAGACATTCTGTAGAAACCGATAGAGAAAAGGTGTGAATGACACAATACTGAAGTGCTAGCAGAAGAGAAGCAAGGTATGAGACACTCGGCTAGAGACAATGTGAAGAAAACGCGTCATAGTCGTCAAGGGTGCTGGGAACTAGGCAGGACTCAAGTCATAAAGGAGAACGCAGACCGCCATAGCAAAAATAACTGCTAAAGTGAAGCTTTTCAGATATTATTATTATCGATTTTTTCGTATTTTTGAGTGGAGTAAGATAGTTCCGCAACGAGTCATAAATTTTATCGATTTACCTATTTTTCTGAGTTCAAAGTTCGGAAAAATGGTCAAAATAAAACTTCTAAGATTTTTCCTTTGATTTATGACCTAAAAAAATTACCCAAAATGCTGACAATTTATCATTTCAAGCTCAATTCTGTGATTTTCGCAGTACCTAACCATTCTGACGTTCATTTCGAGGAACACATGTGAAATTAGGATGAAGAGACAAGGCACACAAAGGGACAACGAATAAAAAAATCACTTTACCAAAACAACTATTGATTTTGAATTCCTAGACAACGGGGATAGCTCGTGATCACCACGACACACAATGATATTTTTGAAAATATCCGGTTTCGAAGAGTCACTCACCGATCCCAGAAAAGTTGTTATCATTTTTTGCGTAAGCTTCTCTAGTAAGATCTACTCACTCTGAATCATCCGTAATGTCTCACAAGTTGATTTCACTTTCTTTTAAAAATCCGTTATATTTCAATAGATTTTCATTTTAAAATTGTTCGTAGATGAGTTCCGGTATAATTTTTTGAAAACTCCTATTTCACTCAATAATTTTCCAGAGACCATCATGACAGCCGGCCCAGTTGGAGGAGGCACGGCAGAGGGTCGGTTGGTGCCCGTATCGCCCGACGGAGGTTGGGGCTGGGTGGTCGTAATTGGCTCGTTCTTCATCCACGTTTTCGCCGATGGATTCGTCTACTCTTTTGGAGTTCTCGTCGAGACGCTGAAAACGGTAGACTGTTTTATAGTTTCCCCAGACAAAAATTTTTCTTATTCAGGAATTCAACTCAAATAATACAGTCGCTGCGATCATTATATCGATGCTCACTGGATTGACATTGGGCAGTGGTCCTTTGGCATCAGCGATATGCAACAAATACGGGTGTCGAATAACGACCATTGTCGGAGCCATCATTTCATTCATCGGGTAAGAAGCTGACCATTTCCTAGTTGAATTCAGCTATTTGATGGAGAATTATACCTTCAGTCCTATTCAATGCTAAATAATTCTATTCCAGATGCTCGATATCTTACTTTGCAACCTCGATTTGGCACATCGTCTTCTCTGTCGGCATCGTGATGGGAATCGGCTTTGGGCTCATGTATTGTCCGGCCATTATCATTGTCACGTCGTACTTTGAGAAGTTTGTTGTCAAGTCACGCTCTCTTTTCCACAAAGCGGTTATTTAGATGGCGTTCCTTAGCGACAGGTATTGCTGTGGCAGGAGCAGGAGTCGGGACTGTGCTCTTTTCGCCTATCAACGACTACATCATGACCAACTACGGGTGGAGAATGGTGTTCGTCTCATTTTTAGGTAGAATGAAAGAAATTTACTCGAAAAATATGAAAAATCTCATGCGTTCAAGTATACCTTCTTTACCCTAAAATTTTCTCATTCTTTTATATCCTTGGATTGAAGATAATGAAATATCCGATGAAGCCTGTATTTTACAATTCATATTTAGGAATCCTCTTTCTCTGTTTCCTGTGCGGCCTCACGTTCCGCCCTCTGGAGTTCGTACTTGTGTCCGACGACGATCAAGAAGTGGAAATGAAGCCGATCGAGGTGAAGAACGTCAACGAGACCAAAGATGCCAAGTACATCGAAGAAACGGAGCCACTCAATCACAAGGTATCTGCGAATGAATCTCCAAAAATTCATCTATCAAATTTAGGAGAAGGAGAAATCGTCATTACTTGCGCCACCAACTGACAAGATCTTCGGCAGATCAATCTCGCAATCAATTGACAGTGAGAATGCGGCAACGATTCGAGCCTACAAAAGTCTGGGACACGTCGGACCTGGTTCCGATGGAGATGGTGAGTAAAAGTACTATAAAAACTAGCAACTCAAAAACTGATTCGTGAGAATTTGTGCAAGAAAGCTTAGCCTATCGCATTTCACAATAGTATTTCGCTTACAATCGATGTTCAGCCGCTCGTGTCCGATGTTCGACGCTTGGGGAGAAAGATTCTGGCTATTTGAACAGAAAAGACGTCTTTTATACAGGATCCATCCACAATGTCGCTGAGTTCAGCGAGAATCCTGACAAGTACAGGTGAGTAATGTCAAATATTCAGAAACAATTTGATTTTCTTGTATTTCGAAACGAAAGATAGGTTGAACATTGAAAGTTATGTTATTTCCTTTTTCAATGCTGCAAAAACCACTTTTAGCGATAGGTTTAAAAATTATAGATCGACTGGATCCCTGCATCGTGGAAGCCGTCACAATACCGTCGGCAGTAACCCTCATTCTCGAGCTCATTCGATGCACAAATTGGACGAAGTTCGTGAGACCAGTGAAGAATCGAACGAAACGACGACTGACAATGCCGAGGGCAAGGACATGTGGAAGTAAGAATGCGAAATTTGAATACGACACGTACTAATACCTTCAATTTCAATCGCAACAATTCTATGAATTGAAGCGAACGTAGCTCTCGAAAAAGATCAGATACAAAATCAGTTGAGGTGCCAATTTTAACAAAGCACCATAAATCTGATAAAATTCCAAAACGCCAACTTCAGGACAACTTCGAAAATGGTGTCTACTTCTCTTATGCGAGATCCGATCTTCCTGCTATTCGCCATTTCCAACCTCCTCACTTCCGTCGGATTCAACTCGCCGCTCTATTTCCTCCCACTCCATGCTCAAGAAGGTCTTCATCTGACGTCAACACAAGGGTCCAAAGTCCTTTCCGTTTTCGGTAAGCCAAATTCGTATTTTCGTGTTTGCAAAACTATATTTTCCAGGACTCTGCAACACAATTGGCAGAGTTTCTTTCGGTCTTGTCGCCGATCACAAACTGCCACTGCCCTACGGAATTGGAAATAATGTCGAACGAAATCGGCTGTGGATCTACAACTTGTCGTTGAGTGTGAGTGTTTGTCATTATCCCTGAGTTTTATTACGAATGCTTTCTCCCAAAATAAAAAGGTGTTTGGAAAGAATATTCACTTCAATTTCAATCTTTGAAGACATTGTATTCAATAATGGAAAGAGATATCCATAAATTCGCATTATCCCAATTTCATCCGAATGATATTTTCAGATATGTGGTGTCCTCACGATATTCTGCTACAAATTCGATTCGTACATCTCTTTATGCGTCTATGCGGGAATGTTCGGATTCACAATCGCATCTTATATTTGCTTGACGAGTGTCATCTTGGTCGACTTTCTTGGGTTGGATAAATTGACGAACGCCTTTGGTCTATTGCTACTTTGGCAGGTATGAAAATTAAGGAGGTTCTCACAAATGAGCAGTAAATTTTAGGGAATTGGTACAGTATTTGGACCGCCAGTTTCGGGATATCTGGCAGATATTTCTGGTGCATACACTTTATCATTCGTATTTTGCGGAGTTAATCTACTGGTGAGTAAAATACTTATTACTTATATTTAAAAAAAAAAACCCCTAAATTTTAGATATCCGGTTTGATGCTATTTGTCGTGCCTCGTTTCCAAAGAAAGCAAGCCAGCCAGCGATTAATTTCAAAATGAGAGATATTTGAGCTCCCCCTTTATGTTTTCATTATCGCGTCATATTGGACCGTGCATTTACCTTATTTTGTCTGTGCCTGTTTTTTTTGCAAATCGTCGTCAATTTTCATTGTGCAACGCGTGCTTTCATCGAACTCGGAAACATTTCAATTTTGCTACATTCCTACTTTCAACTTCCGTAAAAGTATTGCTTTTGATCTAAAAATTCAGAAGTTCTAACTAACTCATATCTTCATGATATCGTATTATTTCAACTTGATTTTTCTTTAAACTTACCCGCGATATTATGAACTTATCCTATCCAATCATATCAATTTTGCTTCGAATTACTTTACCTGCAATTATTGAATTTACAGCGTCAAAACGTGTTCATTGAATTTTCATTTTTCCTAAATTTTGCCTTACCGTAAAATCCTATCAACACGTTCAAAATAATTTAAATTTTGTGCCTTTTTATGACAATATGTCTAGCTCAAATTCCCATTTTCGAAAATTTTGCCTTTACAACACTTTTATCGCATTGCGGTCAATTTTATCAGGTTGAAACCGGTCAATCGAAAGATTTATATTATCAGTTATTTTTCATATTTTACAATTAGGCAACCTCTTTCTGGGTGATAAAATTATTGAATATCAGTTTAAATTCTGTGCACGTGATTTTGCATGCTAGACTAAATAGTGAAATCAGAAAAGGAGTTTGCACGAGTCTAAAATTTGAATTTCTACACTTTAGCTACACATTCCCCCTATGTCTGTGAATAAACGAGATTTTTAATAGTTTTTACTCGATGATTTACAGAAATATCAAAATCGCCGTTTTTTAACTCAACCTATTGAAATGTAAAGAAATAAAGCTGAATGATGAAAGTCGGACTATCACAAGTATTCATAGATTATACGATAACCCGTTACGGAAGTGAGCTTTAAATTCGATGAAGTCCATTAGAAAGTGTAGATAGTAGATATTGATTTGGTGATAAATTTTAAACAAATTATCGTAAATTTATACCCATATGAAATGTATCATTAGTATCTGTCCTAGTAAGCTAATAATTACATATGAATATTTGTATGTTTCGAGTCCAAATATTTCAAAGTCAAGTATAGAAATACGGTATTATTTTATATCACCCTAACTAGTGTTCAGTCATTCAATCTTACCTTACGTAATTTTAAAAGGACTTAGAAAATTCAGATAATTTTAAAAATCAAGTAATGTTTTACACATCCTACATATTGGTTTGAATTACTTTAATAATCGTAGTTTCCAGGCGATAGAATGAATACTTAGCGTCTTGTCCTAGAAAGTCTCGGGGGTTCTCCAGAAATTGTCATCCAGCGTGATTTCCTCAGTCAAGTGTTTGACGATGCGCGCGGAGCCGAAAAAGTCAGTGACTCGCACTTTTCGCAGATCTTTCGGATACAAATCCGTTAGCACACCTTCAAATTGATAATAAAAATCGAAGAAAAATGAACGAAAATTAACCAACGACTCTATCGCATGAAAATCGCAGGCGAGTGAAAGAGGCTTTTTGATAATTTTAAAATATAAGCACAAGAGGAGCCAAAAAGATTCAACACTCTTCCTATTCAATATCTTCAAATATTTTAATATCGCTTTTTGTCGATCTTTACATCTTCAAAAGTTTCTGATATAATTTTTTATTTTGCGTTTTTTCTCTTCGGAAAAAATAAGGAAAAGATCCTTTAACCGACCGATGGTGGATTTGCACTTGTCGAAAGAGCAAGAGTCGAGAAAGTCCTGCAGCGATTTGGACGTGTTGAAACCCTCGACCTCCTTGTTCAGGAACTTCGTTGTGTAGTACGAAAATCTGCCAAAAAAATACTTATGCCTCATGAAATATTTTAGCTCTTGAATTTTTAAAGAAATTTCTTTAGGATTATGTCTTTTTAATTTATTATAAAACTGATCATGTAATGTTTTCGAAAATAAATCGTGCTTTTTTGAACATTTCGATAAGATTTCAAAAATCTCTATCATCAAATTTCACGATTTTTCAACAGGAGCAATAAAAATTCTCAAACACGTCCCGTACTTTTATCCGTTTGTATTTTCGGACGGAATTGGTTATTTTTGCGAACAGTTGTCCGGCTGCAATTCGGCACTGAGTTTTTTCGTCATAAAGATCGAGCGAAAGGCCAGAAATTTATCGAGAAAACCGAAAAATGGACCAGGAATTTCTGGGATCTCCATTCGTTTTCTTGCAATCCCCGAAAAAAATCGGGAATTCAACTTCCGTAGTTTAGGATAGTAAATGACGAGAGTACACTAGATTCACCAAATAGCACATTTTCTATCTCAAAATTGAGGTAAACTTGCAGATTTTCTAAAATCCACGGTAAATTTTAAAATGCTCAACAAAGTGTGCTTTGATATAGACACTTTACCATCATTCATTTCCGAAAATGATACTTTCAGAATTTTTAATTAAAAATTTACTTCAAAAATAAAGTTATGTATTGATATTACTCACTAGCCAAAAATAAGGTAAACCTTTTAACTTTTCATTTTCTCGTAGATAAATGAGAGCTTTTATATGTAGTTAGAAGCGCAAGCCCTATCATCAATTTCTTTAGCTGTAAGATAAAATGGATAAGTATAGAAAACTGATTGAGATATTTCAAAACCATTTTTTCAACAAGTTGCTAACAACTGTTACCCTATGTCGTGATTGAAAAATGATTGCATCTCTTTTTGACACCAGCTATTTTTTCAAACGCCAATAGGAAAAATTACGCATGAAAAGCGACGTCGGAGCTGTTAATATTCAGCGCAACTCGATCGTGTTATTTTGCCAAACACTTGTGATTTCGTTAGTGATGAAAGCGTTCCCAGTGACTAATATGTTCCTTCATAAAATAATTCATTTTAGATCATTTAGTATAAAATTGTTGAAATTTTCTGGCTTTGGCTCATTTTGAGGGTTCAAAAATTATTCTACGATGTCCTAATCTCTTGCAACAATTGATGTTCGCTATGAAATCCTTAGCTAGCATAAGGATGATCTCCATTAGAGAAGTCTTTAATTTCACCTCATATCTAATCCTTAATTCAAGAGAACGTTTTAAATGGCATAGCCAAGATTTTTCAATTAATCCATTTTAGCAGCTTTGAAACATTGTTCCAAAAATTTGGGAAAAAAATGCCCACTATTCTTTGTCTAGTCTGTTATTTTTACTTTCTTTATCCACTACTATATTATTTGAGTCAAGAACTGTCAAATGAGCGTCTCAAAATATGGGCATACCTGTCATTGACGAAGACGCCCAGATCGTAGTCGAGTTCGTACGAGTAGCTGTTCTCACTCGTCAGGGAGCTGCTTGATGCAAGGACGTTCGGCGAGGTGATCCACTCGTACATCGACGCGGAACGGCACGAGTCTGCTATCAGGAATACCTCGTGATACCTGAAAATGGTCGTACTTATCAAAATGTTACAAATTTATTCGTTTCTACAATTTTTTCAATATTTTGTAAGAAAGAAATGCGAGAATTCTTGAACAATTTGACTGACGGCTAGAATTTTCGACTTATTTCAAAGAAATTGAAAAATAGAGATTATTGTAGAAAATTGAATGGACTTTTCAAAAATTCCGAAATTCTCCTACCGATTATCCTCGTACATAGTCTGAAGGGCGTAGGCCAACTCGACGCTCGTCAACTCTTCGAAATCGCGGAATTTTATGAACCCGTCCGCGCCATGGCCGTTCAGGTAAATCTGGAAAATTTGAAAGTATCAAAAATGAATAATTATCAAACAAACATATTATTCTCCCTCCACAATTACATGTTTATACCCTTTTAAATTTGCACTTCGAAATCTCTACTCCGAAAGATACCAATCTAAACTATTTTGACCTTCAATCTCGGGGTAAAGTTTGGCAGTAATCCAATTGAATTTAGACTTTGCTATTTTGGTCCGAAATTAGCTCAAATCTACTACAATCTAGTTCAAACCATAATATTCTTTTCAAAATTGCATTTTGTTGAAAAGCAGAAATTTGTTTCCGTTATTCTAGACTCTTTATCAAATAATCTGCATGATAAAATGCAGGGTCGCATCTTTTCAAGTCAAAAGTAGGGAATCAAAAATCGCTTATTATTCGCTGTCTAAAGCTATTATTATCGCACTTATTTGCAGATTTCTGCGAATTTAATTATTTTTCCGCGTTTTTTGCTTCGAAAAATGGAAAACGATCGATGCCTTCGTCATGAAAACAATTGCAAAACCCTAGGGATTTGGGAAAAGTTCCTTCATCTTGAAGGCTAATTTTGCATGTTTTTCATCTTTAGAAAAGACGATGGTCTTTCCTCTTTTACATTCAGCAGTATTATATACTAGTTGCGAACCATTTTTACATTCAATCGAAAGCAGATCTTTATAAAAATTGAAGAAGTCGAATTCAAGCGAGTTTTAAAAATTTCATAAATCCCACTTTATCACTTTTTCACATTTCCTCTACCTCTAACCCCACCTCTCCCTATTCCTATCCTCCCCTAATCTTTGCCTTTTTTCATCATTCCTCCTTTTCTTTCTTCCCTCTCTTTCTCACTTCCCCTCCCCCCTTGCTTTTGCAGCGTTATTGATTCAAGTGTTCTTTTCTTTTCCACCGCTGTATGTCAGACGCACTTTCATTTTTTCGTTGTTTCTCCCGTCCGTTCAAAGGGCGGAAGATGTTGTGCTTTTTGAACATTATAATTGTCAAAAATATTGTTTCATTCCAATTTTGCATTTTAATTGTTTTTTTCGGATTTTTCTATAAATTTTTTGAGCCCCCAGTATACTTGCACTTTTAACAAGCTTTTCCTCCAACCATAGTTCGAGTAAATTTAGCTCGTAAAAAGATCGCTATGGGTTTTTTCAATGAAACTAATACCACTAAGCCATTATATTATCTTTTTCCAGGCTAAATCTTATTTGAAATCTTTCCAAGTAATTTTTCTCAAGGTTTCTTTGATTCGCTAAATAGGTAGTTTATCTCATATCATAAAATTGCAAAAGTCTGTGACTGAATGATCATTATATCAGAATTATAGCAATTTGTATATTTCTTCAACCTTGGTCAATCTTTTTATGCAAAATAAATCCGACGCGAAATCCTATTACAAGGCCATTTATATCCCTTATATCCTTTCCATGTTTGACAGCGTTTGCACAAAAATTGCATTTAAAAGATTGCAAATCACGCGCGGTGTCCGATCTTTTCTCTTCTTCTTTATCACCTTGGCAAATATCTCACTGCTGCCTTTTTCATGTTTTCTTGCTTGTTTATGAAGAATATCAAACTAAACTCGCAATTTCTTTGATTAGTATCTCCTTTGAAATTGGGTTTTTGCAGTAAAATGCAGTTCTAATTGCAATTAAAAAGTAAGGAAGCAATGTCACTTTTACTCAAAGATATGCTCACTTTCCAAAGTTTTTATTTGAAAACTTTGCAGATAAAATTTCGATTTTTTCTCAAAAAATCGCTTCTTCCTTGCAAAATTTCTTTAATTGTCAGGAACTTTTGAAAGATAATTTTTAACTTTCTGATCAAATCACGAAGAAAAGTCTAGCAATTGGTGCAAATCTTTCTTTTTCACGACTTTCACTTTTTATTCGCTACGTAATTTTGTGATCGGCAAAAATAGATCTCTTTTCTCCCTGTTCCAGTGTCGATTTTTCACGAATAAACTCGGCTAGTCTCTGCAGGAAAAATGCGACATTTTCTGGTCATTTGATCGTTTCTTCGAAACATTTTTCGCACGTTCCGTAAAACTAATTTATGAATTGAAAACGATTAATTCCGAAAACTACTATTTCTCTAGAATCAAAACAATTTCGAAGGATTTTGACTCGTGCAAAAATATGACTTTGATTTTTCAACCTTTTAACGTAGAAATATATCTGCATTGGAGGTTGAAAAATCATACGTTTTAGCTTTGGCGAATTTTCAAACTTACCATTTTCTTTCATGAATTTTCGCGATATCTCGCATTTTACCTAATCATAATTTAGACTAATTGCTAGGGTAGGCGTAAATAAATCGTCTTTGAAAATGTTTCTAGAAGTTTAGAGCACTTTTGAGGTTATACTTTTTCTATGCATTTATCAATCACAAAAATTTCATCAAATCACTTTTTAGCAAATCACCGAATGAATCATTTCCGCTAATCAATTATAGTCATTTTAAAATATCGTTTGTAAAAAAGCTATTTATCATATCTCTTTCCTTGAAAAATGAAAAGAAACAGTCAAGTCTAATCGTTTTTGAGGCTTACAGCCAAAATCGTGGAACGCTGTCATATATCACGTAGATTCCCTTTTGCAGCGACTTTTCATATCTTTTTCCCTTCTAGATAATCAGCGATGTTACAAAAAAACTGGATTAATTTCGTCGCAAATTTTGATTCCAGGAGATAGATTTTTGATTCCGTTTTTAAGACCAATGGAAAACGTTGCTTTCAGCATTTTTATCACTATTTTTCAAAACAATGAATCGATTTCTAGCGATTATTTTCTTTTCTGAAATCGTTGAATCAAGACCACTGTAACCACATTTTTCGACAAAATTTTTCACGATTCTGCAAAATCATATTTTCTGTCGATCAAAATTTCACAGGTTACGATTATCGTCTCTCAAAACTGATAGGGTGAAAATAATGCTTTCTGGCATCTAGACTATTCGCCCAAAATGGCTCAAAATCTCCCATTTTTCATGACCAGCACCATATTCTCTCGCAACATTTTCGTCAAGGATCAAATTTTCAAAAATCCTTGTATTTTTAGAAATATTTTTCAGTGACAAGTCACATTTCATATCTCTTACTTGGATCTTTTCATCGATCTATCTATCAAAGATTAAAACAGATTTGATCCAACTCGAAAAGTCACTTTCAAATTCATTTTTACTCTACACATTATTTTTCCATCCTCCTAGTTAACTAGTTTTCAAATTTGAATATTTTACATCCCATCCGATATTCTTCTATCTTTTAGCATTTGGTCAAAAACTTTCAAGAATCCCTACCAGCACATTGCTCTGATGATTCGTCAGGAGGCGTTTATTTCGCGGCGTGTTCGCGTGATGTCTGCCAGTCAAAAGTCGAATGAAATTCTCCACCTGAAATTTGGAAATTCTATATTCCAACCGTTATTTGCTTCCTATCCTTCAACACACATAGTAAATGGTTTTTCTGACATCTTCAAACTATTCGAATTACCCCATTCGGATTTTTCAACAAATGGCTAAATTTTCCTTAATTCTATATGTCGAACTATTCAAATTTTATCACGATCGTTTTTCTCTTTTCATCTTTCATCATACGCCGGAGATTTTTTTTTATAGATATTCTCAAGCGTTGTTGTCGTTACATCCATTCAGCCTCTTTCGAAGATATGTTGAGATTTTTGGGATTTCAATATCTGATGTACATTGTTTCAATGCTCTTGGATCGTGCTATATCGTAGCAAAAATTGAAGATTTATCATATTAAAAATAATAAGGGCTATGTTTGGGTACTGTAATCCATCCCCCTCAGGGTATTTCCATTTTCTCATTCAAAGCTCAAAACCCAAGGATATAAAGGCAAGATACTGTAGAAGATTTACAAGTTTTTTTCTCTCAGAACTACCCGGAAAAAATTCATTGTTCGTATCCATTATCGTTAATCCTCTCATAGCAATTACCTACGCGGATATCAGTTTTTGTAGAAAATAGGCTTTGATACAGGTATCAAGAAGAAAGTGAGAAAATCCCTATTCATTACAATACTTTTCCTCAAAAATGAATTTAGCTTGTTACTTTTCGTTTGGCTTCAAAAATTACTTTTGATCTCAATATGAGAATCCCAGAAAATCTGCTTACGGTAAACCCCATCGTCACATTTTGGATTTACTGTTATGCTTTTATAGCCTCAAAATTGTATTCGCCTCTTTTTGAACAATACAAATTCAGAGAATGCAGATATTTGCATCTTTTCTCGCCAGAAAATCATATCTCAGGTGTTTAGTTTGATTCTGGAAACATTTGCAAGGAGACTTTAATAATTTTATCGCTCTCTATTCTCTACTTTCTACTCATGTTTGCTATTTTCTTTCATTTCTTGCTCATAAACGATTCACGCGCTTGCATAAAAACTTCCAAGTCTCGTCGCAAATTTAGCATCGGCGTTTCTGATATCCAAAACAAATTTCTCATGCAAATAAACCTCATTTTGTGTAGATGATTACCATTTTCTTTGCAAAAAATCATCCTAATGAAAAAGCTAATCCTCAGTCAATAAATTTTTCTAAAACCCAACTTATTGCCGCGACGAAATTTTCCATGTTACTTGCACTTTTTTTGCAGAAAGAAAACTTCCTGATTAAAGTTGATCTTCAGCCAAAATATTATTCTTCTAAACTAAACACTACCACTGCGCTAATTTATAATTTTTTGCAACAATTCTTCCTAACAAAAAGCTGACCTTCGTTCGTTTTTAAACTAAAAGTTGACCACTACATTGTTCTTAAAGTTTTTGCTAGTTTTGTCTGAAAGAATACTTCCTGGTATAAAATGAGCTTCAATCAATGCCTCTTCAAACCCAAAGACCTTATCACTAGACTATTTTTCCATATCATTCCTATTTTTGTAACAAAAAATCTCAACGTAAAGGTTTTGGTCTTCAACCAACACATTTTCTTTCCAAAATTAAACACTTTACCGCTACACTATCCCGTCACTATTTTAATTTATTTTCTCACCGACACTTCGTCGCCGCGATAGTCGACTTCGACGTCCGTGCCAAACACGTTCTGCCCGCCCACGTCGTCGATCGAAGTCGCTAAAAAGTTGCATTGTTACATACTTGAAAATTCCCATCAAATTATCACAAGTTAATTTTTTACAAAGCAGCTGAAAAATAGACACTTCTATCATCCTTGAAGAATTCCTATCAAATTATCAGGAAATTACCAAAAATTCATTGAAATTTGAGAGGATTTGCTAGTATTTTGTCGCCAAGTGAGACCACCCATCTCAATATTTTTTATTATTTTTGAATTATCCGAGATTTCAGAAATTTCAAATTACCCTCTTAAAGCCTTTTTAATATATTAGAATATTTATATTCTTTTTCAAATTTTTGCTTTTCACGCCAATTTTGCATCATATGATTTTTATCCAGACAAAAACATAAAATTGACATTCCTTTAATGTGGAACTTTTTCAAATTGCCCATAAAATCTCGCAATTATTATGAACCGATACACTCACTCGTTTTTACTTTCCTGGCACGAGTCAGAAACGAAGAGAGACTAGAAAACTCTCCCAACAATTTTCGTTTTCAATGCATATTTCATGCAACGTTTTGAGTTAAGGCGATTTATGAACAACCTTGAGAAAAAAATGAATAAATCACGCAAAAAAGAGTTTCCATCCGATTTCGATTTCAATTTCAGCACCTTAACTTCCTGATTAAAATTTGCAAATTTCATTTTTTCTACTTCCGTGAAATTTCATTATCTGAAATATGCGGGGAAGTTTTAGATAACTCCTATTTTTCTTTGAAAAATGAAATATTACTAGTTTTTCGATCTGACAATTATGATCGCTGCTAACTCAACTCTGCATCTTACCACATTTTTGAGTTTTAATTGCCCGGATAATTATCCCACGAGACTTTTGGCATGGTGAGTAGATAGTTTCCAGAAATATCATTTTCCTATATAAAGTTTTCATATATTACTCTTCATGGAAAATGTCCCTAAATATACTTTTCTTCTGTAAAAGTTGTAATCTTATTCGAACAAAATTATGCGCTTTCACGATATTTATGAAATAGTGCCAAATTTCATCTTCGCCTCGTCCGTATTCTGACTTTGACGCGAACTCAACCTGACAATTATCTATTTGTGAGATCCCTCGAAATTGCATATTTTGCCGAAATCATCGTGACAAACTCCACAAATCATCGCATCATATCCAAATTTAGGCAGATAAATTGTGACAGAAGTGGAAAAGGTGACGGTGTACAGGCGGATGGATTAAAATGTCCCATGCCAAAGGAAGAGATGGTTCCAGACGAGGTACGATATTTTTCGGGTCGTATTCAAAATTCGATTGAACATCTAATTAGGAAGTGAGAAATTGTTGTCATTCTGTAAATCGGAAATGCTCCGAAATGAATTATGAAAATTTTTGTGAAGTCTTGTTAAAAATTTAACTTCCTTGACAAATGAATGAGAATTTTATTTCAGAAGGAAAAGCTTCAAATCGAAAACACCGAGAAGGAGGATGTGAAAGAGTTGATAGAATCTGGTTCGAACAGCGACAACGACAACGACGATGACAACGGGGCGCCGATTCTGGAACCAGACGAAGTCGTCCTTGAGCCGGTGCCGGCGGAAAATCACAAGGTACAATTCAAAACCTTTCTTTCTAGTCTATGATGAACTCTGATCAATTTACAACCTGAAATGCCCTTCAATGTGGTTTTGATTGATCATAAACTTTGACTGGAATTTTATTTTAGTGTCACTCACAAATTCGAAAGTATAAAATCGAACGATTTGGATTCTAGACAAGTGTCGCTTACGTGCCAAGTATACAAGCTCCTTTTACTGGGGAAATTCTCTTGAAAAACTTGTGATAGTAAATCAAGTTCGTAATGCCATTAACTTTTTACTCGATAAATTTATAGACTAACAGGAGATAGCGTCCATTCTATTTGCTTTGAAAAAGCACCAACGCCAAGACAAAAATCAGCCTTGCAAAAGTTACAAGATTCTACTCATTTAATCTATTTCCGAACAACTTCTGATAAATCGAAACCAAACTGCTCCAAGGCGAGTTATCTCTTGAACCAACAGATCAATTTTGAACAACTCGCGTTTACGTGCAAAATGTACAGAACTTTTTTCTGGAACGATTTTTGAGAACTTCTGATAGCCTATCATCAAGCTGTTAGTGAAATTGCACTCGCTCATGGAGCGTTCTTTTGTGTTCCTATGTAAACATTCGCCCCGACCGACAGTTGTTTATTCTGGAGATCGAGCCACGAAAAACGAACGACAACTGTTATCTGATAGTCCTGCCATTCGCACTATTTATTGGACTACTTTCAAAGATTAAATAAAAAATCCAGAATATCAAAATTACGCACTACAGTTAGAAATTAACGGATTACTATTTGAGACTTTAGAAAAGATAAAATCGATCTGAAATTTCAGAACGCGGCAACCTTGTCAGATTTCGCACAACTCGGTCCGTATCTCTATCTAATATTGATCGTCATAGAATGCTCGACTCTGACCTCGCTCTCGTCCATGGTCTACATGGTCTATGCAGGTAATACTTTATTTTCAACTTTTCTGAGATGCTTCAAAACAATAAGCACCAAAGTTAGCCAAACTCAATGTAATTCAAGACGATCAGCTCGTCATTTCAAAATTAGAACATATTCAGGCTACAAACCATCTCTGATTTCTTCTTGTAATTTGTCCCAGCACAACAATTTCACTTCTCCAAATGGGTGCAATTTGCTGGGGCTTTATCGGAACGAATCAACCCCCTGTCGACCATCGTTGTCATATCAATTCTACTCGGTCAACGTCGAGGTAAATTTAAAGTCCACCATAGGAGAGGCTTGAATGAGAGCTAAAGTATCCGAAATTATTGAAAGTCCCAATCAATTTCAGTTCAATATGCTATGTGAAGACGGGAAAGCGGTCAAGAACAGTATCACGTATCAGATGGTCGGCGTTCTTATCGGTGCATTCGTGTTCGGGCAAATCAGTGATATGTTCGGCAGAAAACGGGTACGTAAAACTAGCGTTCAGCAAAAATTCACATCATTTTTCCAGGTTCTTATCATTGTTCTACTGGGTATCTCCATATTCTCACTACTTACTGCCAGCGTGAGTCAAATTCGCTTCTTTCAATTCTAATCTAGAAATATTAGGTTGGTAATTTCGTCCAATTTCTGATGATTCGAATCGCGGTTGGGTTCTTTACTGGTGGACTGTCAGCGTAAGATTCTATAACTCAAAAAATAAAACCAACTGAAACCTCTCAATAAAGCCAAAATCCGGAATTTCGAAATTTTCAGAGTCCAAGGCGTATTTCTGATCGAGAACGTCCCGAAGCGACATCGAATGTGGGTGAACACGATCGTCACCTGGTCACCCAATTACATTTTCTTTCCACTCATTGCCTATCTGTGCTACACTTGGAGAAAGTTATCGTTGTTCACTTCAGGGATATCATTACTGGCTTGCATTCTTCTAGCGTAAGCACAAAGAATTTGTTGAAAGAAAAACATCGAAAAAAATTGTAGATTCACCTTCGAAAGCCCCCGATGGATGATCCAGAAAGGTCGGATATCGGAGGCAAGAAATGCAATCGCCAAAATACGGAAGATCAACGGAGACACGAACGAAGTTGACGCCGCTCACATTGAAGAGATCCTAACCAACGAAGAGAGGGTAATTCTTCGAAATTTTCAGAACTAGGCTTTACCGAGTCACAATGAGTTCCTTTATTTTTGTAAACTAATTCATTTGAGAGAGAAATGATCTTTAAAGCATTCAAAATGTTTCTAAGCTTAGCCCAGTTAAGTCGAAAAATTACTCAATGATTTGTAGATGTAGAATGTGAATTAATCCAAATTCCAAAATTACGTTAAAAAATAACTTTCATACTAAAATTTAGATGTACGCCAACAAGCATAAATCCTCCGGTAAAAAATACACATTCTACCACATCGTTTGCACCAAGACCTATCTGATTTGGACGCTAACGCTATGCTATGGAGTGATTTCCGCTTCTCTGATCAACTACGGGCTACTTTTCAACATCGAGACTTTGTCTGGGTCACTATTTTGGAATAGCTCGCTTTATGGGGTAAGAAAATAGAAGTAGGGGGAAGAAATTTCTCAAAGTCGGAAAAGATGATGTTCTCAAACCCTGTAAATTTTCAGATAGTCCGGTGGTCGACCAACTGCTTCGTTGGATCTTCCGACTATTTTATTCCCAAATTCGGTCGGAAGACGCTCCACCTCGTTGCCGTTGTATTTATCGTCGTAGCGGTGATTACGATCAGCATTCTCTATACTATCGGTAAAGCTATGCTCTACTTAAAATTCAAACTTTCCCAAGTTCAGGTGGACAAAATGATTACAATCACTACATTCGCTACATCACGATAGCGGTAACAGCTATCGCTAGCCAGGTAACTAATTTCTATTTTTCCCGTCGAGATAAACATGAAATGTTCCAGCTCTCACTCACTAAAATGATGACCTGCTCCGAACTCTTCCCTACCGCAATTCGAAATGTAGCGATTTCGGCCGTGTCCATTTGCAGTCGAGCCGGTGTAGCTTTATCTCCACAATTATTCTACCTAGTAAGTTATAGACAAATTATCAAGTCCAGAAAAGATTCCTTGTCGAAAAATATCCCACTTCTATTCAATTCGCTCACTACTTTTTATCATCATCTCCAAAGTTCCAAAAGTTACTAATTTCCAAGATTTCTCAACAATATCCTAAACCTAATTTTATCAAACACCATTTCCAGGCCGATATAAAACTTATTCTTCCCTACATTGTCGTCGCCACTCTGTGCATGATCGATCTCGTCGTTTTCCAGCTGAATGTTCCCGAGACCAAAAACAAAACGCTCGAAAACCACCTGCCGCCGAAGAGCGAGCGACTATTTTATCGCAGGAAGAAAAATAAAAACGCTAATCACATCGCTCTGACGAGCACGTCCAATTATACGAGTTAATTTGTTTCCTATTTTATCTTTAGCTTTTAGAAAAGTTGGTAGTTTCAAAGAATGCACAATCAAGACTTTATAGTAAGCAAAGGGGCAAAATAAGCAGAAAACAAGAAATCTCATATTGTTGGTTCTATTTACTGCCACCAATTTTAAGTTCAGGTTTAGAAAATGAGCAAAATAGAAATTTCTTTGAAACTACCAACTCAAATATTTTATTTTTGATGACCAGAAATCCTATAAGCTTGCCTCGAAGGTAACAAATACGCCTCACAAGTGTCTGTAACAAGCTCTCAGAATCCATATTTTATAAGCCTCAAACTCAACTCATGACCTACTTACGAAATTTATCGAAGTCCTCAAAATAGATATTGAATTTTTTTGTTGATATTTTTCAATATCATTTTCTCAAAATATTCTAATTTCTCGATTTATCATTTTGTCTACCTATACATATCGCAGCATAAGACGTGAAAATGAAAACAACGATATTTAAGCAAATTATGCGCATCTAACGAAAATATTTTTGGTCTTTTTTATTTAAAAAAAGATTGTGATAAGATTACATTTTTTCCTACTTATTCATCGTTTATTTCTGAAGGGTTCATCATTTTATACCAGTGTATTTTTCCTCCGAGTTTTTGGCAAACATTCTAATTTTCCGATGCCTTCTCATGTTTCGCCTTTCAATCTAGTCAATTGTGGTAATTCAAATTGATAAAAACATGACGATTTATTTAATCGTCCAATTTAGCAACAATTGTTTGTTTTAATTTAGCTGGAAAACTATTGCTGTACATATCAGCATACGCCTAAGCACGGTGATGACTTTTATCGCTCGGTTCAAGATTGTTTGGGAATTTCCAATTTTGTAGGTTCTGATTCCGATGTTTCTGATTCACTTTGAAAATTTGATGAATAAATATTTCTACACCTTGACTAAACAACCAAACCCATAAATGCTTTTCAAAGTCAAGAGTTTTTGGAAGCTAGCTGATACAAAATTGACTAGGTTATTTTACAGATAGACTATCTATCATCCATCATCTTCTAAGGCGGATTTTCGAAAGTCCAATATTTTTGAATCCTAGCTAATTCAAATGCAAACCACGAATAATTATATCCTAAAGTCCTGGATATGGTGGTGCCGTTTTATTCCCTTCAAAATTTTCGAATAAAATAAAAATTTGCGCACCTGGTTTGGGATTCCTCGCGTTGCAGGGCACCTGCTCGCCTATCATCAGAATGATGTTGCTGTCGGGAATGCCGAGCCGCTTCACAGAACGATACACTGCCTGAAAAATCAAACAAAATAGTCCAGCTTTTTAGTTAATTTATAAATATCGCATCTTCAGAAGTTAACCAGAAAGATTTTGAATATTCTTCAAGTTTTCCTGGGAAATTTCGTGGATCTCTTCAGCAAAAAAATTCTTTCAAGGGGAAGGCTCGTACCAAAACGGAAGAGACATGCCGGTAGTTGTGCCAGAATTTGGACGAATCCACAATGATCGCCCAGTTGTTCGTGTGGCCTAAAACCATGGCATTCAATTCAAATTCTTTTTCAATTTCCCATAAGATCAGACTATTGGAACCCAAATTATCGAATTTCATATCGTTTCCTTGGGACATCTCCCAAAATGGTATAGAAATTTATCTTTTCCATTATATATTTTTCCACATTTTACCCACCAGGAGCTTCGAAGAACTCATCGATACGAAGTTGGATGCCCGTGTTAAAGACGGCTCTAGCCGGGCAGAATAGACCGAGCAGCAGTGACAGAAGAACAACAGGAGAGGGGATCCGTAAACGAGACATCTGAAAAATAGAGGGATTTGTGAATCAGGCAAAATGGTTTATCTATTTTCGATACTTTTACCGTACCATCTTCATTGCGAGTTTTTTTAATGATAGTTCAAAAATACCACTGAAGTATTTGATAAAAATTTTGGCACGAGTAGGCAAAGAATTGAATTGACCTGATCACGATAACGTTAAAATAATGATCAAGTATTAAAAATAATCAAAATGCAACCTCGAAGATATTTAACTGTGACTCAAACACAGCGTGGTCAAATATAGAAAACCTACAAAACGAAATTTTATTGACGAAAAGAGAAAAATTAACGATTCGAAAGTAACAACGAATTTTGGTAATTAGAATAAATAGCGGGAGGAAAAATACGGCTTTTAGAAAGTTCATTCTATTTAGTGGCAGAAATAGAAATAATTGAACTTCCTAAAAAAATACAGAAAAATACCGTACCAATAAAATAACTCGAATTAAAAAGAAACATGTAGGAGATCCCAACGAACGTTGTCGTTTTCACTACGGATATCGGGCAAAGTGAGTTTTTTTTTTAGAACTTGCAGCGTTTACAAAAACTTTGATGTCTTCAAAAAAAGTGAAAATTTTCTGTAAAATCTGCAAAACCGAATTAAATGTGGAAGTGGGAATTTGAAATTTCAGGAAAACTGGAAAATGTTGATGAGCTCCGGTCGAGCTGGGTGGATCATTCTGAAAATTGCTATCTTCAAAATCTTTGTTCTGCAAAAAACTGAACACGTGCTATATTCGTTTCAGTTTCAAATCCTGATATTGTCGATAAACGATCACCTGGAGTAAAAGAAGCATTTCTCTTCCCTCGTTAAGCCTCAAAATGCGCACACAGACGACAATTACTCATTTGGCTTATTTTCTTCGTTCTTTCATCGAAATTCGAGCAATTTTCGCCATGAACATTTTCCAATTGTTGCGATCGATATTGTTAAAATTTAATCGATTAACTATCGATAATTAGTATAAAATTGAGGAGAAGAAAAGAAAACAAAAAAGTCATCAAATCGAGGGAGATACGTGGCTCACAAAGGGAGGAGAGAGCAAGAATCGCATCCCTTTTACTTTATCTCGAGTTATCGTTTATCGACAGTATTTTGGGGTCGGTCAGAAATGTGATTTCTTGTTTTTATAGGAGTTGACGTTGAAACTAGATATAGACCTAACAAGTGTATTGGAAAGTAACCAATTTTTTTCGAGAAACCTAATGTGAACAAAACGAAATACATATTTTGGGTTCAAAGAAAAGCTCGGGCTCGTTCAAAGTTCATCATTTCCCATCAACCTAATGTTTTATAGACGTAAAGCGAACAATCATAATTAATTGTGGGATAAACTTTTCGCGAGTCGTTCAAAACTCCATTTTGTTCCCGATTATTTTCTCCTCCTACCGTATTCGAGTATTCCCTTCATTCAGACCTCCCCGGTGACCTGCTGAATGAGGGTGATGTTGTCGCCCTTGAGCATGATCCTGCCGACCTTGTTGCGGTTCCGAGTCTTCATGTTCACCTCCACCGCCTCGTCAATTACCACGTTCATGAACTCGTCGAAGCCTGCAAAACATAGAAATTATGGATTCTTTCAAGAAATTCAATTTTAGTCTCCACAAAAATGGTCGTTTTGGTTAGTTCTCATGAAGAATTGAATGAGTTTCGAATAATAAATGTCCAGGTTCAAATGTTCAAGGTGCTTGACTGCAGTTTTCGAGATTTAGTAGAGAATTTTCCGAAAATGGTTAAAATTTGATTATTTCTCTCTTGCAAAGTTTTTTTTCGACTAACCGACGATGTATCCCTCGATTCTATGCGTGGTGTCCTCGTAGAGCCAGATCTGGACGCGCGAGCGGTTTTGGAGGTGCCTGAAATCAGCAATATTGAAAAAACTAGCGACTTTTTCGAAAATCCTATCCCCTAGGAAATTTGTTGGAATTTTTCTATTTTTTCTGGAAATGTTCCTTAAATTATTATTTCGAAGTGCTTATTTTCCTCTTGAAATCCCAAAAAAGCAAAAATACCCGATCTAAAATCAGCCAAACTTCAAAAATCATCAATATTTTGGAAAATATCAATTTCCCTCAAAATTTCGTGTACATTCCCAATCTTCCCTGTTTTTTTAAAAAATATTTTCCCAATTATAACTTCAAAATAACAATCTTCGTTTGAAAATCCAGAAAAAATGAAAATATTCTCCAAAATTTGAGTAATTTTCTCGCCGACCTGAAGATGAGGTTGACGGGCTGCACCATGACCTTCTGGAGCTTTCTCGCGGACGCCATTTTCGATTTCGCTGTGCGGCACTCGAACGGTCGATCGGACACACTGAAATCACCGAAATTGCACAAAATTTAGCGAAAAATCGAAAATTCGAAATAAACGAGACAAGCGTTTGAAATAAAGGCCACGCCTACAAATGAGTGCGCGTGAAAGAAATCTGCAATACGCGCACAGTTGTTGCAGCATAATAGAAAGGGTGAAAGAAAAGGGAAATCGACGGAAAGCTGAACTCTGATCGATTTTTCGCGGTGATTTAAAACGGATAAAAGGGCTAGCGATTTGGATAGGATAAAGGGATGGAGCCGTCATTGGAAAAGCCATCTTTTTAGAGAAATTTTTGAAAAAAATTAAAGAAGAATTGTTTCCTATTTTATGCACTCGTAAATAAAAAAAAAACGCTGAGAATTTTATTGAGATACGATCATCGATGGTTTTTGTTTTAAAAAATCTTCCAAGATCATTGAAACTATGACTTCAATATATCTACGATTCTACAGCTTTTTCATCTTTTTCATTCCATTATCAATGTTATCTTTGCATTTGCCATTGTAGCGATATCATCCATATGTAATGACCTTTCTTCTTCTTCAGGGCAAGACCTTTACTTCCCACAATTTATGGTACTTTCACTATCGTGATTCGTTTTGGATGGAATTCGCTTCACTAAAAGGTTAAACATTACTTTCGACAGGTCAGTAAGGCTTCGTTTTTATTCAACCAATGTGATTAACCCCCATTTTTACTAATAGTCAAGTTTTTGATAAGATTAGGACTAACCATTTTTTCTCATTCGATTAGGCCAGGTCCAACATTTTTTCGGTGTTGTAACTTTCTGGTCGTAAATTTGCGATTTTTGTCAATGGAAAAATAATTTTTAAAAAACTAATTCTTTGATCTATCGAATTAAAATCGACAAAGAAACAATCTCTATAATTGTACTTTATTTAATATCCAAAAAGAAAAGATGTGCTAAAATCAAATGATAAAAAAGAATAAGGAGAAAGTGATCGAAATGACGTTCTCCGATCTCTTACTTGGCAGGCACTGAACTTTTTTTTTTTATCAAAATATTTGAATATTACTTTCTGTTATGAACGTTCTATTATGGATTTGATCATCGATATTATCAATAGTTTGTGGTCAGAATAGTTACGAGCGGAGAGATTTTATTTACAATTTTTTGTGCCGCTTTTTTAATCAAAACCTTTAGGATCGCAATTATGCGCATTTCAAAACAAAAATCGATAAAAAAATGTTCGTTCAGCAAATTATATATTATTAGAAAGCCATTATTACTACCCTTCTAATACTTCGAAACATCTAGCACGATGATGTTGGCCCCTTTCTATCCTCTTCTACAGCTTGATTAGGATGCGTTCGATGGGAATCATGAGATCATGAGGCTTCAGGTTTTTCGTGCTTGCAGAACTGATGGCTTATCTTTTTCCCCTAATCTCTGTTCTTTCCCTGACGTGTCCATTTGTCAACCTTACGTGTCAATGATTAGCCTTATGTTCGAGAGATCTAATGGACTTGAACACCAAAATGGCTAATCGAATGTCTTTGGCCTACAGCACCAGTATATATAAGACGATTTGATAGGCTTCATGTGCTTATTCGAGTGATTCCCTTCCCTCGCTCTTCACGACAGATCATGAGATCTTTACTCGTCGCCCAGCTTCTGGCACTTTCAATCACAATCGTATCGCCCTGTGTACGAACCGTTCCAGGAGAAACAACAGGTAAATTTTTTTGATATTTTGGCAAGTCTGGTAACAAGAGACAAATCATCAGTGCAATAACTCCATAAGTCAGTTTGAGTACTATTTCTGAGAGTAAAAATCAGATAAACATATGACACGTTCTTCGTAAGAATCGAGTATGGGGTGGTACCCAAGAAGTTGACCCTCAAATTTCGAGTTGATTCTTCGCTTTTCTTTATTTTTAAAAGTGTCAGATTCCGTGAGTTATTTATACAAGAAAGTAGCCCAGGTCTTCTAGTTTCTGAAACATTTGACCGTTCTCCTATAGACTGCCCGCTAGCGGAGAAATGCCACTTCTTCGAAGAGTTGTCATGGCTCATTTTTGCTTAATTTGCTTTTAAAAATTCATAACTCCCATAATTCTAGACCAAATTCGATCATTCTTTTTTTATTGAACAGCATTTAATCCATAGATTATTAGGCAATAAACTAAGAATTTTTTGAAGTCCGATGGCCAATTTCAGCATAATGCCCTTTTATATAGTATTTTCAAAAATTCATATCTCTCTGTGTGTGCACATTCTAGAATAAGTTCTGGAACAAAAGTTGATCAACTTGAAGAGCTCTACAAAATTCTATGAAAAACTCCGACGTTAACTCACATTATACTTGTAAAGACAGTACGGGTATATAGGGTAACTTCGGGTAATTTTTTCCGCCAAAATTAGTTTCTAAAATCTTATTTTTATTTTTACCATATTCTCCTCGACAAGATCTACAAAATAAAAAAATAATCATTCAATTTGGTTCAGAAATAAGAAAACTGAATTTTTGAAAAAAACTTTTCTAGATTATCGAGAATTAGCTTTTCAAAAACAGGTAGTTTTATGGGTACGGATAATTAGTTTCGACTTAAAAGTTATGCCAAACAAAACCATAAGACAAGGAGAGTACCATGCAAAAAGCCGCACTCAATTTGGATGAAAAAGAAAAGAGCTACTCAAAAAGTAAAATAGGGAGGTAAGCTTTAGACAGCCTGTATACGGTTTTTGGCTAGTGATCCGTGGCTCGCTACGACTTCCTGACATGACCCATAGACGACCCATAAACGACCCATAGATGGCCCATAGATGGCACATGGACGTCTATAGCCCCATATGGCGCCATTATGGCCTATGACCTATTATGCTGGGTGTGTATTAAATTCAGGAGCGGGAGAGACTTTCGCTCGTTTGTCCTAGACAATAATAATCCTTTCAACTGTCACCGGTCAATAGCGCTATTTTATCATTTATTAGTTAAATTTGCGATAATAAATTCCTTTCAAAATTATTTGATTACTCATCTTTATATCGCTTTTTAAATTGTCTTCTAAGCATCAGGTTTTGTTATTGTAGCGCCCCACGGCAATGGCAAATAACTTCCTTTTCCTTTTCAATGAATTGCCTGATAGAGGGGGATATCAATGGATTGTTTGCCATTCTATCCACTGTTAAATGATTTCTTTTATAATCGTTTCTTCATTCGTCTTTGTTAGATTCATTGCAAGATTGCGGGTGAAAAAATGAATGAAGTGATGGTTTTTTTTCAACAGCTGTGAAAATTTCCTTGATGCTAAAGATAATATAGCCTTTTAGCTTGAGATAGCTACTCTTCGTAATTTGTGGCAATTTTTAACCTTGTGCTTCACGTGTGTACAAATCTTTCCGTCAGAAGATAACAACTGATGGCATCTACACTGGCTTAGGCAACCTTTATCTTTATTCACCCACACGTGGTCAGATGCTAGGTTTCATCTGTTTGGGTAGCCTTGATGCAGAACTAATCCTCATTCCTTTTTACACTCTCTGTTAGAACATCACTAATCAATGCAGATTTCCGTGCCCGCATATTTGCTAGTTTTTGCATGTTGGGAAAGCAAAGGAATTAGTCTTTGATTATCTAATCCAATAATTGATAAAAAAAAGCCAACCATCGATCTCTTCAACTATCTTTCAACGCTTATGCCCAAGCAGGATTGCCGAAATCAGGAAATCACGGGGAATAGGAGAAAGTGATGGCGAGTGACGTTTGCTGACGATTTCCCTTTTTTCTGGCAGCTTTCTTATCAACGTCTCTGATATGAACAATCTGACATGAAGTCGATCGTCCAAATCAACCTACAGCTTTGCATTCTTTGTTACTTTTATGTGAAGTAACACATCATATGATATGAAAAAGGTGGTTTACTCTGTGCGACTTTGCCGATTCAGGTTCAATTAAAAAGCATCATAAAGATCATCAGGCTGCAGGTTTACGCTTCGTACGCATTGACGGCTTATCGCTTTCCCCCGCAGCCGTCCTTTCCTCTCAGGCTTACGTGTCACTCGGTCGCCACCTTTAGCCGCCCGAGGGATTTACGATAAGAGATTATCAATTAGATGGCGGGTCGACCGACCGTTGGCGCACGACGAAAATCGGGGGGTATTTATTCGAGGGCGCGACCGGCTTCAAGTTCCTTCAAAGCCGCTTCACCCTTTCGTCCTCTCGTCATAGATTGCGTCAAAACCATGAAGTCTTTGCTGGCCGCGCATATCTTGGCAGTCACAATTACAATGGTATCGCCCTGTATACGAACTGTACCAGGAGGACCAAACCCAGGTAAATCCTCGATGTTTCGGCAAATCTGGTAATTAGGTTATGCTAGCATGCATTATTCATGTACCCCATCATCACTTATGACTTTCATTGTATCATCTTATATGTGGCTTTTAGCTATCCTCAAAGGTGAATGAAGATTGAGTTGTCTTTTATTTTTGAAATGCAGGCTTCTTTCTGAAAGATATGAAATAAACCTCCAACTTACATTATGAAAACCTTCAAACAGCGACTTTCTAAATTCCTAGAGCTCTTCCAAATATTCTGTCCTGCCTTCATTTTAAAGATCTGCACATTTATAAAAGAATTGTCAGCAACAATTGCAGCAGATTAGTCAGTTAGTCACAGTATAGAATAGACAGGGCTTGGTTCCTTCGTCAGAACAAGCCGATTCCTCGGTATGGGGTTTCTCATCACGCTTGTGCAAGAATCCAATTCTTAATTCCATGTAAGGACCTAAGTCTGAGAGTCTGGCGTCTTAACACACCTATTGCTGATCGTTTCTCTAAACTCGACCTGGGATTGAAAATTTTGATAGTCTCTCTTTGCCCAATTTGCGTACAATAGTTTGAAGGGCTTGTTTGAAAAGTCGGACCTCTTCGAAAGGGTAGCAATGGGGTATCATTATCAAAAAGTGCCACTTTTCGCAGAAATCATCAAAAGAATGAAGAAAATGACTCATTCTGACGAAATTTCTAGTCACTCCAGACAGAATTAGTCTTTCATGAGTGAAATTGACTGCGTCATAGTCGAGTCCAGTCATTCTCACATCGTTGCTTAACCACTTCTGTGTTATAATCGATTATTCAGTTCTACCTCGGCTGGATCTAGTCTAGTAACATTTGTTAGGTTTAAAACATCATTCTTGTTACAAACTTCCGAGCTTCTTGCTCATGAAAATGGTGAGGAAGGCTCAAGTTTGTTTTTAAAATTCGCGTTTTTTATGGAATTGGAGCTTTTTCTTTACCGACATTTTTTTTTTATAAATTCCTAGTTTAATTTTGCTCATTTCATATCCATTCTCTGAGATTCTGTTCGGCATAGAGTTCACAACCTATGAAAGGGGGCTTTTGAAAAATGACAATTTATCATGGATACAAAATTCGACTCATTAAGAAGAACCTTGTTGAATCTGACGTTGGTAAAAATTGACTATCGATTTAGGCTGGTGATAATCAAACCGTGAATTTTAATTAATGAAATTTGAAACGCATATTTTTATATGGAAAGCTAAGCATATACAAAGGGATTCACGAAAAAAGTTTAATGGAAATATTTTGGCGCAGTTGAGAATCGCAATGAAGGTCTGGCTTAAGGCAAGTCAAGGTATGCTTTGTAGTTAGGGCTGAACCAGGCATGAAAGAAAATGGCAGCGTAAATATTTAGAAAAAGGAATGACCAAACATGTCAAGAAACAAAGAAACCTACACAACTCTACTAGAGATCAAGGTGAAGATGAAGCTAGAATTCAGACATTCATGCCCTCTGAGGTGCTAAGAAAAAATACACCACACCTCAAAGAGTTTTTCACCTTCCATGAATTCTTTTATTGCTTAGATGAATAGTTCTTGATCTACTAGGAATTTTCTCCCAGAATTTTTATTCTTCCTGCACCTGCATGACATCCAATCATTAAGGCATACGAATCTTTATGGTGGGCGACCAGTCGCGATCGCTATGAGTTTTTTAGACTTCTTCCTTTATAGAGATTTTTTCGTCTAGCTGGCAGAAATTTCCTGATTTGTTTTTCTTTCATCCTCATCTACGTGAAAAAGCGCGTAAGTGGCTGTGATTGATAAGTGAAAGGCATAGATAAAGCTTTCTATTCAGCGAAATTATTGATAAAGATAAATCGAGGTACAAGTGTAATCATCAAAAAATTAGATGACTGAAAGGTTTCGCTTGTGACGCAAAGCTGTCAGATAGCTTATTTGAAAATGGACAATTTAGAAATTGCGCAGTTTTTCCTCGAATTTGATATAATTGTGGCGTGAAGAAATGCCAATATTTAGCACAAAATCTTATTCGTTTATCACTGCATTTCGTTATTTTGTGATTTAGTCGAATCCAAAAATTCATACATTTTCCATTTTAGTTTATTCTTTACGTCAAACCCAGGTTGCCAAGATTAGGCAATATTTTGAAGAATGGCTGTACGAATCTCCTACAAAATGTCGAAGTTGAAATCGAAATGTCTCTCGGCCTTGATGGAAAATTAAACAAGTTTAAAGCATGTAAATGAATAAATAGTCAGTTTTCAGCTTGTGGCACGTGTACGGCTGACCAAGTGACAATCGGCGATACTGATGCAGACACGGGTGCTCACCCATTTGACCCCGTCGATCCTACACCAGGCGTGGATGGAAACGGGTGCTCTACGCTTCTCTACAGTTGCAGCGGTACTTCTGCAAATATTGAAGTAAGAAAATTGAGTTGTTCGGAAGTATGAAAAGTATGAAACTAGAATGCTACGGCCTATTATTTTTGTTTTTGAAATCGATAACACGATTTACAATTGACGTGAGAGTTCTTCATTTTACATGTGTTTGAAAATATAATAACATGCAATAGATTGCCGTCTTGCCTAAATATTCGAATTTCTGCCTTGATAAAACGAATCGAACAGCATGTTCGTTCTTGCATTTGAAAACAATTCTTACGATTTTACAAAAATTATCACTTTTATAAACTTTGTATCGAATCTTTGCCAATTCCTTAAATCTTTCAAGCCAAATATTTACTAAATATGTTCAATTTTACATATCTTTGGTCAATATTTAGCACAATTTCAGGTAAACAGTCCTGATCTAACCGTTGGCAATGCAAATAGCGGTGTGGACCAAACGGTTAGTATATTATTTTGTTGAATGGTTAATTATGATTCTACTTGTTTAATATGAAAATTGTATCGGAAAATCATTAAATATTCTAAAAAATATCAGACCTTATAATTTAGACTACGGTTCTGCTCGTATGCAATGCTAATAATCGATGGCAGTACACAGGGGTAACGAAATTAACTATTTTCTTAAATTCATTTTATGATTTAATTGGATGAAACAAAATTATATTAAAATATTTTGATATTCAGAATGAAAATGTTGTGACTGATCCTGTCACTATGCTTACCTGCCTTTCTGTTGATTAACTACTCTTCTTTTCACTATAGACAATGGTTATATTTTAATTTATTGTTAGATGTAGTTACTTAGTTGTTATCAGGTCATAATCAACAATTAATTAATAATATGTAATAAAATATTCATTTATTTGTTTAAGTGATAAAGTTACATTCAATAAATGTGCATTTTCATACCATTAGCTTCAGAGTTTTTATCTTCGCAAATTAAAACCTGTAAAATATAACCTTCTTTGAGAAATGTTTTTTGAAAGTTATCAAAAAGACGTGGAGATGAAGCGGCTAGAAACAAGTAATTCAAACCTTCAAATTCGCTAGCATCTATAATTTATTTTTGAACAAATTAGTACGTTAAAGGGAAATTTTCGGGCAGAATAAATTAAATTTACTCGCACACTGGCAGGGTAACTGAATATCAATTAAAGATCATAGTGTTTTTAGAAAGAATGAAACAAAAAGCGTAAAAAATCATTTATCTTCCGAAAGTAAATTGAATTGATCTTACTCTGATTTGGATTTTTTTATCTGTCCTCGATCCTACAATATCCATCCTTTCCCGGAATTTTATTACCATGAGCAAGCACGAAATGTGATGTGATTATGGCAAAGTATCAAGATAAAAGATCCAGACCATCGAGAATTAGAATAAATGAGGTTTTGAATTCGATTTATTCAGATGTTAAAAATTGTCTTAACAATAACTGATGCAAACGTTTCACAGAAGAATTATGAGACAATTTTCAGCTTTTCTGGCTAAGAAACAAGTAAGCTTTCTGCCAAAAACTGTCTAAGATCAAAATGAGACTCTATTATTACTCCAGTCTTGTTTAATTCGAACTAATTTTATAGACTGCATTATGATAACTAAAGCACGATAGTTTCCAGAGATTTCGGAAGAAGTGCAGAGGCTTTGAGCATGGAACGCCACACTTATCAATCAAAGTTCATAGACAACACTTTGTAAGCCGATTTTTTTTGGAAAAAATGCTTGAAATCCATCGTAGCCGATTGAATTTCCACGACCAAGTTAAATTTCACAAAGAAAGTGTGCTATCGACTAGGACAATTTTTTTCTAGATCCAACTCAATCGATGCCCTAAAATTGGAAATTTCAAATCGATCAAGCATTTTTCTATTGCATATCTTTCAGATATCGCAATTCTCCCCATCAAGCCGTTCAATATTCTATCTGACAATAAAAAGCGTGACCGTAGTTGCTCAATGCCGTTGTTCTCATCACCACCATTTGAGGACCTCAAAATCTAAACCTGAATTACCTTATCAGGATCGTAACAAAAAGAGCACAATATTTTCAACGAATATTTGAATCTAATTTCAAGCATTTTATTTTTAAAAAATCAAACTTTTGACAGAAATGATGTCATTTTTACTCTAGTTTCTGCATTGTTCAATTTTCTCGCAGATAAAACTTTTTCTACTATAAAACGATACCTGATCATATTCTCTGGTTAAAGTGATGAATGGGGCGCGTCGTCAGAAAAAACCATCATGAATTAATCAACTGAAGGCCGCGAACAGATGTCTCACAATCACTGCGGGATCTTTGGTGTTATTTTCCTTTCGCGGTCGCATCTCTGCATATCTCCAATATTTTCAGGTATCTCCCCAGACGATACGGTTAGAATTGCGTTGCTTCATTAGGAGGGATGAGTGAAATTTCTGGGGAAAGTTTTCCAATTCTACACGAGGAAGACGGGGGCGGAGAGCGATTTTTTCTCACTTTGCATTGTGACTGGCTTTCTCCCGTAGGCTATACGCTTCAAATTTGCTGATGATGTTGACAAGTTGACATCTGAAACAGGTAGGCAGCTGGAGTATTTAAATGCCAGTCATGCTGACATCTGGTTCACCTCTGCTTATCTTGGACCTCACGCTGAATTTCCCTATAATTCATCATGAAGCATCTACGCATTCACGTATGCATTTTTGCAATATTGACACCGACCGCGCTATGCTGCATCCGAACCGTTCCCTCAGAAGGCACGACACTAGGGCCTGCAACCACAGAAGCTACAACTACAGCAGGCGAATCTTCAACGACAATGCTTATGAGTACAGAGTCAGTAACGACGAGTATGATGGAAGAGACAACGGGTATCAAAACAACAAATGTGATCTCAACAACAGAGCTTATGACTACAAAGCCCCTGACAACAACCACGCCCAACCGTAGGCATTGACGAAATTTATGTCCTTGGTTTGCATGCAACACGACTTCATTGGGCACCTTGGAGTTCGCGAAATTGACGAAATGATAAATGCTCACTTTCCACAGCTATTGATAATTTTTTGCTTCGTTGCTCACCCAATAGCATGGCTTCGATTAAAAAAAATCTAGAGATAAATGAATTTGAGAAATTTAGACATGACCTTTGTTTTTTCGGTTTAGATTACGGTAAAATTTATCAAATTTCGATCTTCTGCCCTATCTATGAATTCCGTTATTTCGCCAATTCCAAACAGCTATTCAAATTTCGAGTGATTAGTTTATGGAGAAGATTATTTTCAGCTTGCACATCATGTGCTATGGGCGACGTGACAATTATTACTGACGACCCCAACGAAGGCGCCAAGCCCTTCGAGATGAATACAGTTTCCATGGTCAATGGTTGCAAAGTCTATACGTTCGTTTGCACTGGAACGTCAGCTAATATCCAAGTGAGCAGACTTTGTGATTGTTTTACTCTCTTGCGACTTACCGGATAATAGATTTAGTTTTTTTTTAGTAGGCTTGACCATTGAGACCACTCTTCCTTCATTTTTCGCTTATGCTCTATTTTCTAATTCTTTGACTATTTTAAGCGAACGTATGCGAACAAATTCTGCATGTGATGATTTGCCATAACTTTCTCTTATTCGCCTTCAAATTTTTTCATGATCTTCCCTGTTCATTTTCTGAATTCAGAGTCGTATTGCTTTCACTGTTCTGAGTCTGTTTTCATACTAATTTTCACTTCTCTTTTCCTATTGTGTAACATTCTGGCGTGAAAATTCTGAAATTTTTGCGCATGTCTTGATATGACTTCAAATTCTTTTAAACACGTACCTAAGGCGTATAATTTCCAAAATCTGTCCTCCATAGTCGTGGTCAAGTTCAAAAGCATGAAAATTTAAAAATCATGATTTTCCACAAGATCAATTTCGACAACCTGGAACTGTCGTAGCCGTGTAGCGTCGTAATCCATAGTTGAGGATACCGAGTAAGATAGGAGGGGGATCTTTTCCCGTACTATTTCGTAGGCTACGATGCTACGCGACTACAACATTTCCAGGTTGCTCCAATTTCAAACGATTCTTCTTAGTTTTAGTTGAACAGTGTGTTCACGATTGGTGATCCTGGCTCAGGAACAGATGACACCGTCACTGCCATGCTCGACTGCAATGCAAATGGACAATGGGTTTACACAGCGGTAAGAATAACAAATTATGACAAAGTGGAAATTATTTAGAGCAAAATTGATAGAACCTGGAAAATAGTGCCCCTTCTGTTTCTCTTAATTCACTATTTATCGTTTCGCTCTGCAATTCCAAATTTTTATTCTGACAATTGACAATGGATACTTACTTTCAAATCAGACACGCCACATTAATACTGAACTCAAGATCAGACTATCGGAGGCAGGCCTGATATTTTTAGACTATCTTAAATCGAAATTTTGAAAATCAGAAGAGTTTTGGAATGTTTTCTAATAATCTGTCTGATTCAGACAAAAGCAAAGAATTAAACTTGATCAAAGTGAAATGATTGCTACAAAATTAGCTCTTTTCACTACTTTTGCGAAAGTGCTTATTTTTGTGTGAAAGTGCACGATGTCCCTAATTTCATGCACTTCATATCTTAACTATTTCAGATGGCAGTATCAACTGTTATCACTACAGCCGAGTGTGATGCGGCGGATTAAAAATTCAGGAAAATTTCAAAGCTATTATCGCTCAACTGATGATCGGATCTTTGACATACGAAAGCAACGAAATATCTTTTAGATTAGTAATTTATTAAATCACCTATTTGAGATAAATTAATAATTTTTGTTGCTTCTCATCAATTTCCAATATATCTGTCAGAATTATGCTGAGAGATTTGAGATCTGAAACAGATTGATAATCAACGATCGGAATATTCGCGCATTTTTCTCACTTTCATTTGTGGGGCTTTTGCAAACAGGTCTTCAGGTCTAGCTATCTTCGCCCCTTGTCTCAATTCTTTATTCTTCTCCAAGAGATCATGAAGCGGGTTTCACCCCTTAGACCAGGGGTGGGCCGGAATTCAGGTTCTGGCTAGACAACTCTGGAATTCCGGTGATATTTTAAATTTCGGTTCTGCAATTTTGAAATCCCATTCCGGCTCACCCATGCTTTGAACTCAACTAAGCCCCGAATTGGAAGATATCGGCAGAATTTGCATATCAGAAATAAGAAAAAACGCTCCAGTTTTTGACCTTCACGTAAATTACAACAATTCTGCATATAAAAGGCTCGATTACCGTTTCTTCAGATATAAGCAGGGCTTTAGTCTCATACTCTTATCTGGCCCTCATGAATTAATTTCTTAAAAAAAGAATTACCCCTTGACTTCGATACCTAAATTTTTCCTTTTGCCTGAAAACCCCTTTAATTCTGTCTTTGTAAGAAAAAATCTTCGGAAGTTTTTATCGCAAAACTCTTTATTGACTAAAAATTTCTTTCAATTTATTGCTAGATGCTTCTAATCAGAATAATCGCGATTTAGCCACATTATTTTTTCATTGTTTTTCTTTCCCTACTGATAAAATATTGATCTTCATCGATTAATTTCCTATAACTACTTTTCATTCTTCGCCATAAAATAGTTTGCATTTTACTTATCGAAATAGCAGTCTCATTAATTGCCCATTTTCAGTCATTTTGCCCTGTCGCATTAGTGAATGACCCCTCTCATTTGATTAGTTTCGCTTCTTCTACATATTTGTCTATCGCTGGCTGCATTCCAATTTGCAGGGTCGACTTGACTTTTCCCCTTTCAGCATTTCATCATCATCGAATTATAATCAACTTCTTTGGGGGGATATTTGAAAGAACGCTGCCAATCAAAAATCTAATCGCCCGCTTATCGATATAATCACTTTGACTCATCCCGCTGCAGACATGTCAACATCGCCGATTTTTGTTTGTTTTTTTTTCATATTACTCATTTTTTGCTAATTTATTCTTTGCACGCCATTGCATTATTCAACTACTAATTGCAGTGATTTCTGATTACCTGATAATTGTTGATATCCAACACCTAGCTTTCGTTCTTTCTTCATTGTGGAATGAAGGATAGAAATTTTTTGAATGACCCAGCTAGTTTCCTTCAAATTAGTTTCTTTTCTGGAATGTTCAAGAATGAAGCTCAATGATTAATCTTCATTTTGAAATCCGCCTGGAGAATACTGCCCATCACAAAATTCATAACCCATATTCTTCCAAAAACTACCGCATTCCTGCTGACATTGAGAACGCTGCCGACAATCATTGGCTTTCGACTTATCTGAGTACGCGGCAATTAGCGATAGTGGCCTAGAACAGGAAATCTTTCACTTTATCACTTATCTCCAACCTGCCATTCTAATCACAACAATAATGACGCCATTAGTCGGCCTGCAGAATCGGTTTATTGTCGACGTGACAATCAGCAGAAAGAACAATTTCCAAATTGTCGCTAAAATAACGAAAATACGATAACCGTTTTTTGCTCTATGGTGACCGAAAAATGCATTCGGATTTATCAAATTAGGGTAGCGTTATTTGTGAAATTGACTGGAAAAAATTGTAAATCAATTAGACGAGATTCTCTTGAAATTTGAATTAGTCAATGACTCGAAAGAAAGCAAAATAGTATCAGAAAAATGCTCAAAAGAACATTTTCATGGACAAAAGGCGTTATGATGAATTCCGGATTTCATTCCGGTTCGTTTTTTCTCAAATTCTATCAATTTTGCTTTCTCCTAATTCGATATGGCACTCAATCAATTTCACTTGAATGATCGATGCCTTTCTGAGTTATTTTTGACCTTCCAGATGACTTGCAAAACCTTCATCTGTCAAACCGATACTTTAGATTACATCAGTGATATCCACTGATGGAAGTACTGCATCATAAATCAGAACAAAAACAAGGTCACCGAAATTGATCTGATGCACACCCCGAGGGTTGACCTTTCACTTTTCGGTGACAACTTTTACACACATACACATTTTCTTTAGCCTTTCTAGAAGTGTGACCCGGCAATCGTTGGAATATGCGGGAGATTTATGGCAAGCTTATCAGACACTCGAATTAATAATCAGTAGCGATTTCGTTATCATAGCAAAGGGATACGTTATTTTTACGTGGCTGTAAAAAGAATAGGTTTCTTACGAATCATTCCACGAATAACACAAAACACCTTCATAAGCAATCGTTCTTTTTTCTTTAATCAGCTGATGAAATATCAATGCAAATTGTTGTAAAATTTCACTGATCAAGAGAAAATAATCAATTATCTGCGCTCTTCGTTTTCTGATAGCCCCTTGTATTTTCATAAGTTGTGATTTTGGTCAATGTCTTTGACGGAAGTTGTAAAAAGTTGTCTTGGCTTTCGAAGTAATCGGGCCCGTTCTTCTTCGGCAATTCTCACTCCTGTCCAGCGACTGGGCGCGCAAGTTGTAAATTCTGCCTAGCCGTTTGGTTTTTGATGTTCTCTGACTTAGAGTCGACTGATGGTTCAACGGCAAAAACTTCGGCAAAAGCTGCATACGGCGAAATCTCTGATCATCAATTCCAATTAACCCGTCTCCTTTTCCGCGCAATGCTGAGATGCAACCTGCCTGAATTGCTTGCGAACCTAGCAAGTGGGCGGATTTTTCTGACGAATGAAGCCGTATACTAATATACCCAATTGTGTTTTCATGCCTCATATCTGCAAGTTAGCAGCTGGCAATTTCATACCAGAATATGAAATCGATTTTTTCGTCCATTCTCGTCCTGACCAACATGTACGCCCTCGTACAAGCATGCGCAAGGACAGAAGTGTCGGATGGGACCACGATTCCGCCGCCAGGTCCCTCTTGAATTACGGATTTTGAAGTAGATTTGTGGATTTCAGTCACAAATGACCCCGACACTCCCTCACCAACAGAATCTGCAACCACTGCAGAACCTCCAGCCACTACAGAACCTGCATCAACAGCAGCGCCAACCACTGTAGAACCTGCATCAACCACTGCTAGCCGTATGTTTTTCTTTCGAAGGAATTCTCATGGAAAAATTTTAAAAAAAAATCATGGATTATACCTATAAAGTGATAATAACTGTTCGATAGGCTCTACATAATTGCTTTTAATCTTACTTTTCCATTTTCTAAAGACTTCATTTCAGCCCTTTGTAAGCAATGCGATGTTGATGTGGTGCCTCCGGATGGCGAAATAGCCGTCGATTTTGAAGACGATGAAGTGGATGATAGCGGAGAATGCAGGACGAGGACGTTTACTTGCTCAGGTCCTGATGCAAGAATTGGAGTACGTTCCATTTTACCATTTGTTCATTTACTTGTATACTTTCCATACATTCGTCACTTGTTCTCATGTCATGATTTTACGACGACAATTCATGCTTCCCTTTCTGATAACTGCGGAAGAACGAGGAGCATGGAGTGAGATGATTGCAGAGACGGAGAGGGGTGTCTCGAAAAGATTTAATACGTCAGAAAGAAACAGAATAGTTCGAGAATAATAATTTCGGAGAAAAGAAGAGCTGAGAAATCTTTACAATGATCTACCTTCAAATTGGGCGAATTTTCAAAAACCGATATAGAAAGCTCATTTTTTCTCATAATAGAGCTTCAAATTCCAGTTCAACAACAATATGCAAAACACGCTTGACCCCGCGGATCCAAACCTCGCCATAGCCCTCCTCGAATGCAACAACGCTGGAATGTTCACGTACACCGCTGCAGGACGAACCATCACTGTTAATGATATTAGCTGCCTTAATTTCGCACAAGGAAGATAAATTTCTCTCCGGTTCCGGAATATTTTTTTCTTTTAAAGCAGTGTTATGTCAGAAGCATTTATTGTTTATCGTAATATTTAAGAAATTTCGCCCAGCACTACTTGCGAACGTCCAATTCAGGTTGTTATAAGTTATTCATTTATTTTAATTTATAATCGTTATCCATTTTCCCATTGATTTGTTTCTCACAGTTGTACAACTTGACCTTTGAAAGCTTTGTTTTGACGAAGACCGTGTTGTTTTGATAGCCTCGTAAAATAAAAATCTTCGAGTAGAAAGTTGTGTTGATAAGAAATCTTTTCCAAAAGGAGATTTGAATGACCACTTGCATTCTTTCGGCATTTTATAACTCATTTCGCCGTCTAGTTGGCATTATTCCGATCTTAGCTTCCAAGGAGATAATTTCTTTATTTCCTAATCCGAAAAATCGCTCGATGAACTTTATTACCCCTCAAGATTGGAAACTTGATCCAAGACTTGACCGAAGGCAATCTTCTTTCTAGAAATGATAGTGAAAAATTTTATTATACGTCTAGTTAGCTATTAGAGAAGGAAAATAATCAGAACTAAATGTTTTTTGCAAATGTTTCAACTATCTCCAGAGAGCCACTGATCACATCATGAAACTTTATTAGCAAAAATAAATAAGAAGGAAGTGATGAAAAATACTAAAGTTTACTTTGGACCATGATGAGGGAAAACTTTTATTCGTCAAGGTTGATTAGATGCGTAACCTTGACCAGACATTGCGTCTCATCATTTTAGCCTGCAGCTGTGACCTTTCCCCTCCTTGCCTCGCCTTCAATTAGACTTTCCCCCAAATTCTTCAATAATCAGACCTAGCGAGCACTTTCGCCAGACGAAAAAATCTATGGAGGGTAGATTGCAAACTTGAACGTTTACGTCACTGATTGATTAGAAATTCAAAATTCTTAAAAAAAGATATATAGGAGTAGGTCACAAGGGGTTTTCGACGATCGCCCTCCCTAGGACTGTCAATAATTGACTAATTGGATCCTAATCAGTTAAGGTTTTTGCATAACTTTCTCCTTCAAAATTATCACGTTATCAATAAGTTCCGACTAAAACACAATCATCGTTTTGTCCATTTTTTATTTGGTTATTTTGGCCTTTTTACGCGTCATGCCTTACAATTCTAATATAAAAAAAAGATGCGAGAGAAAGGTTTAACCGGGACTTAGCTTGACCTGGCTAATTTTTCTGCGGATTTTTATTACAACGACCCGTTACTAGACTAACTATTTATGTAACTTATTTCTAGCAGTCTCGAAGTCTGCTGAAGCGATAAGTTAGACGAGAAAAAGTTGCCAGAAGAACGAAAATATAGACAAAGAAACAATCTTTGTTGTATCGGTGTAAGTAGAGGAATTGATAAGATGTCACTCGTTCGAGAAATAAATCGATGACTTTTCAACATTGCTGCAGAAAATGTCAGAAGTAGTTGATAGGAAAATAACTTTGCAAAAGGTTCTTCGGAAGCTCACTTTCTTCTGTACCAATAATACGTCACCCCAAAGCTGTATGATTTTTAATCTAACTAAAATTATGAATATGAATCGGATGACGAACTTTCCAGCCAGCATTTTGTCAATTTCTATTTTCCTCACTGATCAGAAAGATCAAACCATCTCTGCAAATAGATAATGCGAAATTTTGGAGAAATAGCGTTCTGATCATCAAGAGTTCATCTGTTTTTCCTTATCTGAACAAGAGACTAATGATGTTTTTTCTTCCTTCAAAATTAAGAATTAGCAAGGAAATTGATTTTAAAAGGCCTCTTCTGACAAAATTCATAAAAAAAAAATTTAGAAGTGAAGAATTATTGAAAGAGAAAAACGTGAGTTAACTTTCAAGGCATTTGTAGAAAATTTCTAATTTTCCCATTATTTATTCCACGATTAATAATCCATTAGCTCTCACAATTAGTTGCCGAGTCGATACTGTTGCTGCTGCTGCTGTCAATAAACCCTATGTATTGATCTTTTGGGTTATTCGACAAATTACCCTTTTCGGATAGTAGATGTGACCACTCATAGCACAGCTTGCAGTATGGGCGTCATCTGTGGGAGGGACGCGTATAAATTTAATGAATTACGCAAGGTATCCCACCCCATAACATTAACTGTTGACTTTTTCTAAATCGCTCACTTGATGCGTCGGTTTGTTTCGCTCGTGCAATTTGGCCATCACTTCTGAATCAAATCCATCTCGCGAAGGGGTCTCTTTGCTGATTATTGCAACGGTCACTCAGAACATCGACCTCAAAGTTAATTACTTCTTCTATATCATCACTAACTTTTCTTCACTATCGGCTGAATTCGAAAATTTGTAGTAATTGAACTTTTCAGATTTCAACGACGTTGTTCTCAAGCGATACCCCTCTCCCCTTTATTTTTATCCATTGTTTTGAGAGAAAATTATTTAATGTTGTATGACTGTACTCATACTCAAGATGAAAGTGCTCCACACAAATTAAAGATGAGCGAACATTTCACCATGCTTGGACTTCTAGTTGTTTAAGTTTTATTCGAATTAGCAAAGTGACGTGATCGTGCAATCTTGCATAGGCTTGCAGATATTGCTGGGGTGCGAGTAATTTGAGCGTAATGCGCAAACTGTGACAGCCGATAAGTTTCGCCAAGCATGGCCATATAAAAGGATAAAGCGATGTTTCGACTTTAATTTTGACTTCTCAACTATTCAATATCATTCGATACATTATCTTCACTGCCATTTGCCTCTTATCATCGTCCAGATATCCCAAACCAACTTTTTCGTACTTTTATTTACTTTATTGGTCGACTTTTATCTTAACCTTGCCAATTATTAACTATCGATATCTCAATATTTGGCCTTTTCTTCGATCTCTGAGAAATTCCGGAACACCTGCTTTCATCTCCAATTTGCCCCTTCAAATGTCATCAATCATCATATTTCATGAGTTTCCTCGAGAATCGTAAATCGTAATTATTCCCGGATAGTTTTTCTTTGATATTATATCTCGGCGCCAGCCCGACACAAAGCCAGAGAAGTGGTGACCTAAAAGGAGGTGGCTTTTTCACGCGGATAGACGCCAGGGCATTTTTATCTCTTTATCCCACACTTTGAGAGTGTGATTCCCGTATCTTTTCCTTTTTCGTCGTCTGTCTACTTATCTCGAACGAAGAAGGAGTAATTGCTACTTGGGACTGCGACTGATCTCTCAACCTTCGCGTATTCGATCTTGCTAAGTTACTGCAAGATGCTTTTGAATTAGGGGCGAATGAACTAATAGATGCAAAAAAAACAATTTCCTACGTCGAGACTCCAGTGAGGTAACAAGAGAAATTTGGATACGCAAGTTGGAAAATGGAACGATTTTTACCTTTCATCACCCATCAGGTGATCGGCAAACGTCATCATAACTTGAAAAAAACACCGATAGAGTTCCACATATTTTGTCTTTTGAAAAAGTGCAAAATTTAAAGAGTTGGAAGAAATTTAGAGGATGAAAACATTTGGTCAATTACCGAAACTTCTTTCCTATTTCATCTAAATTCACATTAAACACACATATCCTTTGATCAGTCCAATAAACCTTTTTCTTTGAATCCTAAATAGGAGAGTAGAAAAGATTGGGAAGCACAACAGTTCTGGATGTACTCTCCATTACCTTTGAAAAGCATGCGATGCTGAAGTAGCTTTATCTCTCATTCCACAAGCCAGCGTCATCTTCCGCCTTTCATTTTTTTCAGTGAAAGGATAAAGGAATAAAAATAAGTGATAAAGTGGGCAAAGGCAAAGTAATCTTTATACGGAAATGTTTGCAGAGAAGAATACCTACAAAATCAGAACTAGAAAGAACATGGACTTCTTCGATTTCACAACATATTACTGAAATTTGCTGATCATCTTTAATGTGAAATTTAGTTCATCTTTGATCAGCATCATCATTACGTACAAGGTTACTGAAATAAAAAACTTCTTAGCTACCTTGGCAATTTTTCGCCAGTAATGTGATTAGAGCGAAGACTCGGTCAATTTTTCTCAGAATTAGTAAAACAATTTACACATTCGAAAACATACTGGTGCGTAGAAGAACGCTACTATAGTTCTACATAAATAAACTCGAAATTACATCGAAAAAAGAATGTTCAGTTAAATTTCAAAGGAAAAAGTCATTCTGGATCGTTATGTAACAATATATAGCAAAGAATTCCCGAAAGGCTTTGTTACAAATCGCATTACTTTGTTTCCAAATCACAGCAGATCCAAAATTCACTATTTTGGTTATTTCCTAATCATTTCTTCTTCAAATCAATGAACGTCCCCGCACGTACCAGTACATTTATCTCTCATGATTCTCTCGTATCAGTCTCGAAGTGTTTATCGATCTTTACTCCTACAACATCAGTCTCTCAAGACATGATGGTGTTTTGTAACAATATACCCAAACCAGAATCAAACAAAGTGACACTGAAGTTTCTATAAAAGCATGTAATGTTTTGACAATGGGCTGCATGAACTTTTCTGCGTCGGCATATGTTCTGATGAATTTTTTCTATCAAATCATCATTTTAATGAGTTTTCCTAATTTTTAAGTGAAACTTTCGCGAATGCCAATGATGAGAATTGCATAATCTAAGGGGAAATCAACACGCGTTCCTCCTCCCCGTATTTTTTCATCCTCATATGACTTAATCCAACCTCCCCGGGGTCATCGCCGTTCATCGCAATCTCTCGTTTCGATGCCGAACCGTAATATCTCATGTCACCTCGTCGAAATATCACACAATTTTTGGCCTCAGCCTCCTCAATCTTCCCCTCTGCAGGTCTTTGCCTTTGGCAGTTTCCGTCGACTGCATCCAGCACGTAGATTCGAAGTTTATCACCACGCCTCCGAACACCGTCGTCACTTTGATAAGCAGCACGCCTCGAGAAATACCCGCTTAGGTATCCAATTCTCACTCATTCCCTTCAGCTTTCATCATGAAGACGACCTGTTTTGCTATTGCTGCATTGCTTCTGCAATCTTGCTCGATTGTACATTCCTGTATGCCAACGACACCCAACCCTGATGTCATGCTCACTACTCTGCCACCAGATGGAACTACAACCCCTGGTGATACTGAACCTACTACTCAAATGACGACCGATAATCCTACAGATACTACTAAATCGACCACAGAAGCCCCGACAACCACGGCTTCGACAACCACGACTTCGACGACCACGACTTCGACAACCACGACTTCGACCACCACAACTTCGACAACACTAGCCGGTTAGTCTGAATTTTCTTGATTTTTTATCAGTTCACGATTATCACAACAGTATCATTGTCAATACATTTTACATACTCAGAAAAGATATTCACGAGTTAATATTATGATTTTCTTATAGATGGAAGCTTGAAATTTTTCCAAATCATCTTGAAATGAACTTCTTGAAGAGAAACTATCTAGATTCTCTTTCATTCAGACTATACGTAATCTTTGGTTTTAAGCATGCCAGACATGTCCGATGAACGCAGTTATGGAGTTTACCGATCTACCTCCTGGCACGACAGATGCAGAAATTATACCTTTCAATCCAACTCCTGTGTATGATGGAATGGCACAGCCCTGCGCGACTTACACCTTCACATGCAACTCTCCTGGAAATTCACCAGCTGTAGATATTCGAAATGTAAGTCGTTGTTTTTATATCGCGATTTTTCAATTTAACACAACTGGTAAATATTCTCCAAGCCTAAAAACTCGAAAAGAATGCAACAAGTACTCTGGGGAATTCATGGGCTGGACAAAATTTTCCTTGATAAACAAATACTTGCAATAGATTCTTGATAAAAAAACGAATGTCAATATTATTTACGATATTTCTTGTTCTTTCTCTTCTTTTGAAGAGTGTAGAGATAAGCTAAGAAACACTGTTCCCTTCCCATCTCAAAAGATATGTAAGAACGAATTATTCTTCCACGTTTATTTAAATAACAAAATAGTTCCATTCAAACGATTATCTTTCAAATATTTTACCTTCAAGATATTGTGCCATACAATGTTGTTTTTGACCCTTGACGTTTCCAACCTCCTACAACTTTCACTTTCTTGTAATTTTCATCCTTTTAACTGCTATTTTGCAAAATTAAAAACTACAAGAGGTTGAAAAATACAAGAAAAAACCTATTTTAAGCAACAATAGTCAATTTCAGGGACCAGGTGATACGCAAGGAATCACCATCGGAGATCCGACTGGTCCTCAAGATGAAACGATTGTCGAATTGACCTGCGATGGTGCATCGCAAATGTGGATCTACCAAAGTGGAGCGGGAGCTCCTTATACTGCAGTGCAAATGCGCTGCACGATTCTTCCTCCTGCTCCATAAGCGAATTATTTTGAACAGGTAATTATTTGAAAAGGCTTTGAAACGCATAAACTAAGATGAGTTTAGATCATAGTTTCCACGCAACCTTGGGTATTTCATTAATCCATTTCTTGTACAGATACTGAAAACTTTCATATCCATTGCCAATACAAGTAGACGAATATCGAGGAGAAACAAGAATGCACTTATTATTTACTTCTGATGATTGGTAAAGGTAATGCACTTTTGTTTGTCTTTAGCAAATTTGGTCCACCTAATTGTGGTGAAACAGAACGTTTTCTAATTAGATTATTTTATGATCTTTCAGTGTACCAAATTAATTTTAGACCGATTTACTCGCTTTTTAAGTGGCTATTTCAATAGTTCAAATTCAATCATAGACGCTCTGAATTTTTACTCCAAATGTGTCAAAATTTAAAATTCAATGTACGTAACATTCTTTTAACTTCTAATCATTTATAATTTTGCGCTCATGGATAAACGAATAATTTTAAAAGTAATAATCACAATATTAATAAGGGTAACTAGAACACTTTTTCAACTCTTGATATTCGTCATTTTAAATTAGTGGTTTAGCATCCTGGCAATTTATACAAATTTTTCGACCAGTCATCTTTATGCATAATAATCCAATCTAAAATCGACTAGAGATTTCTACTCTTAACTAATAATTAGTAATTTATTGTTAAACTATTCAAATGTATTAATTTATTGTTTGTTGTTGTTGTTGTTGTTGCTCAAAATTGTCTGTATATTATTGTCTCATTATTTTTGGGTTTTTTTTTTCTATTATCGCAATTGTCATAAATCAATATGGAGATAATAAATAAAAGGTATGCATAAATTATCGTAGATTCGTATTTAGGAGAATGACGTGGGGGAATTGGTAATGTCTAAACGGCTAAACATGACCACTGCCTAGATGCGCGCACTTAACGACGCTTTTTCGATGCAACGAATGTTAATAGATATATGGTGAAACAGGAAGAAGATAATAGAAAATCAATATGAGTACACCAAATCCTAACTTTTTCAGCGTCTGTCTATAGAAAAAAGCTTGAAACAGGTACAAATTTATTCCCTAACCAAAGAATAAATCTGATAACACACGCACGGAAATTTGAGTTATTTATTTGTTGTTGAGACAGGTGAAATAGTAGGAAAGTTTCGAATTTAGAACAGACACAGTTACGATTTTTCAATACATTTAGTCAAGTCTGACCAACAAGAATGTTCTTCTTGTTGACCATACGCTCCATTATCAGCAGCCCTTTTTGGAAGCCATTTAGGAATCTGATCAGACAGACATGTCGCTAATTTTGACTCATCATCTTTGACCTCTCCTAGGGAAAGCTCCTCCCCCTCAACGGGCATAGATATATTTACACACAACTTCGTTGTCATGTCGATAGGAAGTTCAGCAGTCTCCCCGATACTAATCATTCGACTTGAAACTGTCTGCAGAATATATTCCTTCAGATCCATTTCACCATAAACCGATTATTGTCTTTGAATGAAGAATCTTCTTGTCTATTCGATTGTGTTAATTCAATGGTGCACTTTCGTGCACTCCTGTATAAGGACAGTACCCTCACCAGATGTGACCACAATTTTACCGACCTTGCCCACAGAAGGGACAACTGAAGCTGAGGAAACTACAGAACCGACTACCGCAATGGTCACAACTGTGAAAGGTATATTTGGAAATCTCGCAACCTTGCGACTTCGTAATTGAAAAAGACAATGTCCACGAATGAAAGTGCATTTTCCCATCCTCATATTTTACAAATCTCACATATAATTCCTTTAAGTTGCGAAGTTATAGGATTTTTTTTAAAGTGACAATTCGAAGAACAAGACCTTGAGATTATTGGATGTGGAGGGAAGATTTATCATAAAATAAGACTTAGACAATCTTAGACTAGACTCTTTTCTTACCCACTTTATTCAAAATGTTTTATTCAAATTTTGTTGCGAACCCTTATGTATCACTTTTCTATAGAAAAATTCTCCTTTTAAAGAAACCACTGAACCGACCACAGAAGCCCCGACAACCACGACTTCGACTACCACGACTTCGACTACCACAACTTCGACGACCACGACTTCGACAACCACACCTTCGACAACACTAGCCGGTTAGTCTTAGTCTGAATTTTCTTGATTTTTTATCAGTTCACGTTTATCACAACAGTGTCATTGTTAATAAACTTTACATATTCCGAAAAGATATTTACGATTTCAGAGGCATTCTTTGTAAGACTCGAACAACCTTCAAAGAGAGTCCGCATTTGGAAAAGGTCTCTCGAGCCCAAAAACAAACCGTATAGGGTGATGGAGTTCGACTGTTGATTCCAAAAAGTATACATTTTAGGCCCCGTCCCTTTTGTGGGTGGGGTCTGGTCTCCATTTTTTGTGATTAAGACCCATGAGTGTATCCATCCATATGAGTTTGGCTCGAATTCAAGAGACTTCTGCAGTTGTCCGGCCGCTCTTTATACTTTGTTCGGGCTATTCAAAGAATGCGTCTTAAGAATTTGGACACTTGAAGGGAGAAATATGTACTGTAAAAGAAGTAAAACTGTACGGAATTTCATATGGTCGGCATAAAACTGACTAAAATGAATTTTAAAAATTAAAAAAAAAAACCTAAACAAATGAATGAGTTTCATGATTATTTTAAGCGTGTCAAATGTGTTCTCCGGACGCTGTTCAAGCAATAGATGACGATGATGGAGGTCTTGGTTTTACCATCCCCTTCCAGCCGCCTGTGTTAGATCTCACTGCAGAACCTTGTGGCACGTACACATTTGTGTGCTCCTCCGAACCTGGAACTAGCCCATATATTGACATTCGAGACGTAAGTTGACTTTTTCAAATGGATAATTTTCGCTTTTGGAAAGCCACCATTCCTTTTCGCGAACAAATCAGCTCGGCTACTCATACTCATCTTTTCATGATGGGGCTACTGTCGAAATTTTGACTCAAAACAATATTCATTGTGCGACGTTAAAATGGTTCTACAATAAAATACAAAAAGAACTAACCACTTTCAGGGCACAGCAGGAGGAGTGTACAATCTCGGCGATCCACTTGGTCCACAAACAGAAACCACGATTCCTATGGTATGCAGTGACAACGGGCTATGGACTTATCAGTTCGAAAACGGTCCTCTCGTTACTGCTCGAGAGATAAGATGTTTCGCTCTGCCGCCTCCCTAAATGTCTGCTACTGGGCTATTTCATTCGATGCACTATATTAGACAAAGGTAACGAGTTTACCATGTTTCTTTTGGAAATAGCTCAGCTAAATTATAATATCACTAATGACAACGTAATCTATTTCTAACTAGACTACCTGTTATTCAGATCAAACGGTATCTAAAATTCAACTTTAACAGCTTACAATTAGTTTTGTGACCGTGTAACGCCTTTCTATATTCGATTTAACCTCTAAAAATGCACTTTATTGGGTTCATTTGCAGTCAAATGATATAGAAATTGTAATCAGACTTTTCCGTAACATATGAAACTCCTTCACATTTTGATAGACCTATTCATAATTAGCGAGGTAGTGTCTAGCAATTTGTATAAATCAAATCATTCATGCGCGTAATCTAATCTAGATCATAAATTAGATTTTTGTTACAATTATTTAGTAATCTATTATTAGATCGATCTCATATGTTAATTTATTATGTAACTTCAAAAAATATTCGATTTTACGACCATCGCAGATTTTTATGAGTATTCTAATCCGCATATTTTGTTCTAAAAAATCATTCTCTCTTCTTCTGCGCTCCATTTCTTTTGGCGCATCTCTTATCATAGCATCTTTCCTTCAAATAAACTTTGAAAAATTTCTAAAGTCTGGGTATTGCTGTTGTTTTTGTTGTTGAAATTGTCAACTTATTTACCATAATTACCGTGAATTCACTCGCTAAATAATCGCAATTCTCAATTTATTTTAAAAATGGCTCTTCATGAATAAAAATGCATTTAATGGTTATAAATTACCCTAACTTAACCTCCAAAAAGTCCGTCCAATATCCTCAAAATTCATTAACTGATTTAGAAGTGATAAAAAATAATGTTTAAAAATTGGATAATTTTCATGCTTTGAACCTATGACTGCTGGAAAAATACGCTGAAGGCACGTTCGTGAACATAATCCTTCCTATCACTAATCTCATTGAAAGCTGTTTAGCAACTGACATAAGAACTAGAAATGTCGGTAATTCTAGTCATGCTAAGCTTTCCTTCGCAAAAAAGCATCCGCTTTAAAAGGTCATCTACATCAAGTTTGCCACTTTCTCTGATACTAATCATTTTCGTTGAAAGCTTCTCTCTGAGACGCGCACGCATATATTCATCTCTGCATTAATTTATTCGGTTTCAACATGAAGAATATTATTGTTCGTTCGATTGTGTTAATTCAATGGTGCACTTTCGTGCACTCCTGTATAAGGACAGTACCTTCACCAGATGTGACCACAATTTTACCGACCTTACCCACAGAAGGGACAACTGAAGCTGAGGAAACTACAGAACCCACAACTGAAGCTCCGACCACTCAGGCTCCAACCACTCAAGCTCTAACAACCACATCGGTTACTCTCGCAGGTAATCAATAGTTATCATCCATCATAAATTATATTAACCGTTTTATCGATTGTATAGACAGCGAAGGTTGTACTCTTAAGAATTTGAACACTTGAAGGAAGAAATATGTACTGTAAAAGAAGTAAAACTACGGAATTTCATATGGTCGGCATAAAACTGACTAAAATGAATTTTAAAAATGAAAAAAAATAAAAACCTAAACAAATGAATGAGTTTCATGATTATTTTAAGCGTGTCAAATGTGTTCTCCGGACGCTGTTCAAGCAATAGATGACGATGATGGAGGTCTTGGTTTTACCATCCCCTTCCAGCCGCCTGTGTTAGATCTCACTGCAGAACCTTGTGGCACGTACACATTTGTGTGCTCCTCCGAACCTGGAACTAGCCCATATATTGACATTCGAGACGTAAGTTGACTTTTTCAAATGGATAATTTTCGCTTTTGGAAAGCCACCATTCCTTTTCGCGAACAAATCAGCTCGGCTATTCATACTTATCTTTTCATGATGGGGCTACTGTCGAAATTTTGTCTCAAAACAATATTCATTATGCGATGTTAAAATGGCTCTACAATAAAGTAAAAAAGAACTAACCACTTTCAGGGCACAGCAGGAGGAGTGTACAATCTCGGCGATCCACTTGGTCCACAAACAGAAACCACGATTCCTATGGTATGCAGTGACAACGGGCTATGGACTTATCAGTTCGAAAACGGTCCTCTCGTTACTGCTCGAGAGATAAGATGTTTCGCTCTGCCGCCTCTCTAAATGTCTGCTACTGGGCTATTTCATTCGATGCACTATATTAGACAAAGGTAACGAGTTTACCATGTTTCTTTTGGAAGTAGCTCAACCAAATTATGATATCATTCTAATGAGAAAACATATCCTATTTCTAACTAGACTATCTGTTATTCAGATCAAACGGTATCTAAAATTCAACTTTAACAACTTACAATTAGTTTTGTGACCGCGTAACGCCTTTCTATATTCGATTTAACCTCTAAAAATGCACTTTATTGGGTTCATTTGCAGTCAAATGATATAGAAATTGTAATCAGATTTTTTCGTAACATATGAAACTCCTTCACATTTTGATAGACCTATTCATAATTAGCGAGGTAGTGTCTAGCAATTTGTATAAATTTTTCGACCAGTCATCTTTATGCGTAATAATCTAATCTAAAATCGATTTTTCGAAAATCAATGGTAACCCCACAAATCATATATCATTCGATAGAGCATGAAAAACTAAGCAACTTTTGTGAAAACACTTTCGAAAAATGTTTGCACCATTCGACTCAGCTCATCGAACTGAACAATCTGATATGGATTTTGAAATGTCGAGATGACTTTTGAAATTTGACCCCCAGACTCGGACTTGCAAAATTCGGAAAAGTCCCAGAGCCATGTTTTTCAAGTCGAATATAGTCAGAAACAACTAAAAACCCCGACCTGGAACTTTCTGGAGTCTTTGGTCCGGCCTCTTTTTGCTATCTTTCAAAATTAGCGGGACACTTATTTTCTATTGTCAGTAACTTTTATTCTGAATTGATTAGGAGTTTACAATAATGAATAGTAATTTATTGTTAGGTCGTAAAATATTAGTTTTATTTTTATTGCTATTATTGCTTTTGTTAAAAAATATCTGTGAATCCGATTGCTCTATCATATTAGGTGCATGCTCAAACTTTACATTTTTCTATTGAACAAATAATAAACTATCACCTCTATCCGGTACAAAAACAATGTGTTATTTAAAAAGTTATTTCATTAAAAATGTCTTAACAAACATTTATATTGCGAGGATTTATTTGCTAATTACTTCTGTCTGATTTTCGATTATTCATTCATTTCACCCACTGAACTTTACGAATGATAAATTCGATGTTAATTTTAAAAATTGGTTCAAAAATCATATATGATTTAGTTTTAAATAAATATTAATTTGACATTTTTCATGCATTCTTGTACTTTATTTGAGTTGAAATTTTAAACTGGACTTGCGATTTGAAGTGCCTTGAAATGTCGGCTTTTGTTTTGAGTTGGAAAGACGCGCTTTTCAGCGTTCATTTTCTGCACATCTCTGCAGAGAAAACGACGTTTCAATCGGCGGTTTTGAGCTCACTTTGCCGCTGAAATTCGCGTCAGTTGCCTGTTGTCACCTAAATCATCCCTGTCATTGATATGTTACTCAAGGAAATCCTTGAAATTCGCCCGAACCTCAACTTTCGACCTATTCGATTCTTCATGAGTTTTAGAATTGATGATCTCCTTCCTTTTTCAGCTTTTTTTTCGAATAACTTATTGCGCCAGAATGAATAGATTTTACTGCTTGTTTTAGCTAATGTATGGTTTGATTTGAATTGGCCCAAGTTAAAGGCTTCTGGAAACTATTCTTCTCTAGCGCTTCTTAAACTGATATACTAGACAATTTTGATACAATCTTTAAATTCAGTAAAGCCAGATACCTGCACATACATCTTACACTGAAAAATCGCTTGGCTTGCTGTCGATAGGGTCCAAGCTGATAACAACAACATAAAGCATCTTGACGAAAATGATGGGTCCTTCAATTTCTTTATTGTTTTAGTCCATCACATTTTTATGGCTCAATAATTTTCTGCAAGTTTTCGATTATTTTTTCCATTTGGATGTTGAACTCTTTCTAATATTGCTCATCTGCAGAAATAGTTCTTGAAAAGTATTCAGATACAGCTCTCCCTGTAAAGCGGAAAAGAAACTAAATCTCGCTGATTTCTTGAACTTTCGATGGAGCCTCAACTTTTTTCAAAAATGAGTTATCCAATTTGTATGCCCTTTGCACCGGCTGTGTTTTGCTAGATGTCCCGTAGTGAGTGCGTTTGTAAGCTATTCATCATCTACTTGCAAATCCCAACACTAAAAATCCTCCATCCATCATTTTGAGACAGGGTCCAATCTCGTTCCTCTTTTATTTCTGGCCCTCGACACCTTCGCTTCGCTAGAAAATTAGGAGTTTTTCACGTTGCCAGACAGAAATTTCGACATTTTGATATCAAAAACAAGCTAAAAATGCGTTGTCTCCGCCTGGCACCGAGATTCTCGTTGAACTCAAGACTCGACTAGATTTGATATAAACAATCGCCAACAAAGAATTTTGATAGTTGGACTCATCAACGTGGTGGATTTGTGGAATTTCTGAGATTTTGACAACATGGCACGAACGATATTACTGGTACTATCAGCGATTGTTGCTGTATGTTGGTCCCTTCATGGAGATGGTATGATTTTTAAAAAAAATTTGAAAGCAGATTTGGAAGTTTTAGTTTACATCGTCGAGAACCGAATTGTACCATTCGATGAATACCATGATCAGCAGGCAAGATCCTTTTCAAGTAATTTGCATAATCTTGAAAATTCAGTTGAACAGTTTCATCCGGAACTCATCAATCTCCAAATCTGAGAAAATCGAAAAACTCGCTGAAATCCTTTCCAAGGCGGTCAAGAGTGTATGTATCAGTTCTTCAATTTATCAAGGCATGTTTGTTTTCAGCTAGACGTCAATCGCATCAGAGAATTCGAATATGACAAGATTGTGAAGCTCGCAACATGGCTTCGATTTAGAATGACTAAGAATGGAGAATTCGTACGCTTGAATTTTTCAATTGAGACAAACTTCATGTTTCAGTCCCGAAGCCTATTCTCAACGGCAGTGGACACGACTCTGACAGCGAAGCCTGAATTGGACGATAATCTGCGACAGGAAACCATGGTTTGAAACCTTGCTTATGACTGAAATGATTCTCACAATTCAGTACATTGCTCGATTCATGCTACCTCGACGAGAGCTGAAGAGAATGATGAAAATTGAACAAGAAGCTAAGGTTCCGAATAACTTGATGATCCTAAAAATCGATAATTCCAGAGTCGAGTATCCGCAGAAATGTTGCTGCTCAAGAACCAGGCATTATCCTCCATCATCAATGTTGACTGATTTTTTCATTGTATAAAATAACCTACATATTTGCAAAAGTTGATTGGTTTAGCTTTCATATGCTAACATCGGGAACGAATTGCTAGGTTTAAATTGATTTGTGCAGACCTATGAAAAGAGACATAATAAATGGTTCATCTCCGGGTAATAACGAATGCGTCTGCATCATTGCTGAATGCAAAAGCATGCCTGTAGTATAGCGTTATCACTGAATAGCCAAAATCAACTCGAACCAAAGAGCGAAAGTAAACTAACAGGGCTGGAAGACTTCCGTTAAATGTCAAACAGGGGGTTGGCAGAGTTGACTTGAACTTATGAGATTGAAGAGGAGTTTGTATTGGAATTGATAGAGCTTTATTATTTATGAGTTCAAAGGTCCATCTTTCTGGAAGTATGAACGTTTTAGAAAAGGGGAAATACTTCAAAGAAGTTCTTTGAATTTTAAAATCTCCAACAACTTTCCACGTGGAATTTTTCCCGAAACTCCACTCCAAAAGCGCTGGTCAGGACCAGTAGCCACGATTCGATTCGATTTTTCCAAATTTTATCTATTTGATTACTGCCGTTTATAACCATGCCTTCCCTATCACTTTATCAGCGTTTTCGGCACGTTATTGCTATACCTTATATTTTATTCTATAGTCCCCCATTTACGTAGGAATCAATCTGTGATTCAGACATTGGCTACTGATTTCTGCGCATAATCGTTGATTTTATGGAAAGGTTGCTAAATATTATGCGGCTAGCACTAATCTTTGCATTCATTTCGTCTGCTTATTCTCAATCCTGCCCACCTGGAGGAGTTTTGGACGTTCAACATCAAATGTAAGGTTATTTGATTTCTGATAAAGATGAAAGTTTCTCTAAATTTTAGATGCTATCAATTCTATTCGATATTTGAGGAATATCTTTACGCCGAACAACAGTGTAATGCTCTCGGGGGAAATTTAGCTTCCATTCCGAATGCATACGCTAACAATTTGTTGTTGGGTAAATTGTTCACTTGAAAAAATGAAATCTTCTATTTTTAGAACATGCCGACGACTATTTCACTAGTCGAAATGCCACTGATTTCTGGATCGGTCTGAATGATTTGATGGTCCCAGATCAATGGGTTTGGACGGACAATAGCAGCTCTAACTATCTGAATTGGGCACCAGGTTAGTACTAGTTTAACAGTTTATGGCATGAACTTACCGATAATTCTAAAACAGTTTCCTACATGAAAGGATGTCTTATGCTTCAAAGCGATCGCTCATCATCTGCTTACTTTGAGCATTTAAAACAAATTTAAGAGAAAAAATATAGGCGAACCCAAAACCGGCATGGATTGCGCTACAGAGCGTGTGTCCGACGGGATGTGGGTGTCTGGCTTGTGCAACATCAGGAAGCCCTACGTCTGCAAAGTGCCTCCGATATGGCCACCAACCTGTCCTCCTCAGCCGAGCTATCCGGGTATTATTTTTAAAAAATTAAACTTGCTAGTTCTACTGTTATCACTGGTTTTCTTCAATATTTTTCCCTAGAAAAGTGTATTAAAAATCGACATTCAGTCCAAACATGTCCCCCAACACCAACCTGCGGCAATGGTGGCTGTTGGCCGCAGTGCGACAAAGAATGGACCCTATTTGTGCCGACGGACTCTTGCTACAAGGTAGATTAATGAATTTTTTTTGGAAGAATAATAAGTTTTAGACTTTCTTCGGCGCAAAATGGGCAGACGCAGATGATTTCTGCATCTCTCAGGGAGGACACTTGGCTAGCATTCATTCGCTGGCTGAGAATACATTTGTAAATGGTAATTGAATACCTTTTTCATACTATTTTCTCTTAGAAATTACTCATAAACTCGACCTATTCGCACTTTGCGAAACTTATCCTTGAAATTTCTTGTAGTTCTGGCGAGAACCGGCTTGAAACAAGACGATAAGGACCACCTTACCTGGATCGGTTTAATGTGGAATGGTTAGCCTAAAGACCCTAGAAATGCCAACTATTTTAAGTCTAGGCAAGAATTGGACCTGGTCTGATCAAACTACCTTCGACTATGTCAACTGGTCGAAGGGGCGACCCGACGACATGAGCAAAGATAAATGCGTTCAAACTGCGTCTGATAGAACTCACCATGAGATCATTACCGAGCATGAGTGGCAAGCATTTGGAATTCCATAAATTGAAAACATGAAAATTATATGACAACATGATAGTGAAACATCGTTGAAAAAAATACAATTCATCCCCACTAGCCAGTTCGATAAAATTTCATACGATTTTATGAAACATAATATCCTGTAATTTTTCAATTGCAACCTATGGCCTTGCCAATTTTAAAGTTTCAGGTATGAGTCGTGGAACAATATAGGTAAGTATTGTGTCACATAAAATTATGCCTACCTTCCATATCTTCACTTTTCAGAGTGCGGAACGGTCATGCGAAGTTACGTATGCAAGAAACCGTCTACACACGTTTAGAAACCGCATCAAATGGTGTAAAATAAACGATTTACTCAATTTTTTGAAAGAAAACGAACGGTAAGATCATCACAGAATGCTCGTACATAGCGGAATTAAACCTTTGAATATGTGCATAGCATGAAAATGAATACGAGAAGAAAGATCAAAATATACAACAAAAAACGAGAGTATTATGATTCGACATAGAAAATGATGTTATTTACATGAACGAAGAAAGCAATGATAATTTTATAGATTTATAGAATAATAGATCAGCTAAGCATTGTAGAATTGTTATCAGGAGATCCTTTGATGAGTTCAAGCGTGTTCGCGTAAATTCCGCTCACAATGAAGAAGCATCCTATCAAAATCGCTGTCATGTTTCGCAAAATTTTGAAGCATCTATTGAATGTTGAAGCTGACATCTGAAATCAAGAAATGTTGTAATTAAATTCCGCGAAAATCATTAATGCTGAAAGAAGTGGATTTCACAAAAGAAAATATAACTCTTTCATTGAATTTGGTTGAATCACTTTTTTAGATTTGATGATATCATTTTTAAATATAATGGCTACAAAGATGCAACTTCGATTTTTGCGAGACGTTTAAAATATCTAATTCTCTTGACATCAATAAGTTCACCTTCCAGTCATCCCAAAACGCGATTAGTTCGAATATCGGTGGATAAATCAAAGCACATAGAGTTCCTGAGGTGACGCCAACTAAGGAACACATCACAGGAAGTTGGGGAATTGCGATAACCATGAGATAGGTAATCACGACAAAGAATATCCGGAATAACTGAAAATAGTAATATTTCCTGAGGTATAACTATTGAGAGGACCTTATCAGCGACTCCTATAGGAAATCTTGGAAACCTCGCTCCGAATTTGGTTCTGAACCCATTTTGGAACATGTCGAAAATCACGAACATCGCCATGCCATTTCCAAGTAGAGATTGAAGAATCAAACAAATAGTTACAGAGTTGTAGAAGCTAAGCAAATTTCAAAAAGTATAAATATTTTTGAAAAAAAAACTATACAAGTTCGTTGATGCTTTTAGAAGAGTATGGGGAGAGAATTTTTTTAAAAATTTGATTGAAAAAATTACCCATCACTCGGAATGTTGACGGTGATTGTTACACCAGTTGCGTCTCCAAAAGTCGTATACCCAATGAATCCCAGGAAAGTCATAAATATAGAGCAAACTCCGAAAGTTATCGTCAAAACGCCGAAGGGAGCAAGAAATCTATCGGGATTCCGGACTTTGTTTTCGACTGGGAGGACCTGAAACTTTTAGTCTAAAAATAATGTTTAAAAACTATATCAACCATTGTCTGTCCTTCGAAAGCATAGATGAGTTGGCCTGCCATAATGATAGCTTCAGTGAACGAGGTGTGGGCAGGCAACGTCCTCCATTGGTTGGGTTGTCTGAAAAATGGATCGGATCACCATTTGATAGTGAAATTTGCATTCGAATTGAATAATTTACCTCACTGTGTATTGGATGATCACGACTGCTCCAATGATCAGAAATACCGAGGAAATTATCGCGAAGAACGCCACGAGTCTCATGTTCGTGAAGCAGTTTGTAATCAAAACTAACACCAAAGTTATTGTCGCGAAAATGACCATTTGATGATATTTACTGCCTCCGATTAGGTGACCGAAAAGATGGGACTAAATAAACATATAAAAAGTATCCATCTTAGTTTCAAACCATATTCTCCGAAATGAACAAAATCGCGATACTACACATTCCTAGCTGATAGAAGAGGATTGTTATGTCGACGACTATCCTAAAATTTGTACTTTTCCTTGCAAATAACCATTTTATTACATGACGAGTTTACTATTGTTCTTTAAAAATCTAATATCGCTTAATTCGCAAATTCGCTTCGAAAAGTGACCATAATCTAGGGAGGCTCTTCCTACTCTGAAAAACTAAAATATTCGGGGAAAAAATTAATTTCAAACTTTTTGGCAATGTGTTGACTACTTTTGACTAAAATGAATGCGCCATAATAGTTCAGAATCGCTATTAACATCGACATAGCGAATGAAACCTGTAATTGACAGTAATTTTTTTCTAGAAATTGTAAATACCCATAACCCTCCAGTTTTCCAAGCGAACGGTAATGAAAACACTCCAGCGTTGAACATAGATTTCGATAAGGTCGTTATCGCACCTAGCGTTCTTAAAAAAATTGATTACAGAATTGTTTCGACAATACTCCAGTATCACTAATTGATGCTCTTATTTTTATTGTTATTAAGATCAAATTTGAATCCTCATGTTAATTTGAAGTAGCCACCGAAATTACTCTTTATGAAGTTCGGTAAAAGTCGAAGAGAATTTTTACACAGCTCATACGTTCCTTATCATCAAGGATAAGTACTAAATCTATCAACTCACGATAAAGTATTCTTCTTGTCCTCCTTTGATGGTATTGAAGATCCATATTCACTCGACGATATCTTGCTTTTCGTATCGATACTGGATGCATCTGGCTTTACTGGGTTACTGTCAACATCTAATGATGGCACTATTCCAACCATATTCAATTACAACAACTATCTAAAATCAGACATCATTATTCTGGTTTATACAATTGTTTGGAATAAACATAAAAAGGAGTGCGTGCATTGCCATTTTGAAAAAAATATGGTTTAAAAGCTTCCTGTATAAATTCTTACTAACAATAAGATTGAGAAAAAGGAAAATATGACTTGGGAAAATTCTCATCATTTCATCGAGTGTAAAGTGAGAACATTTTCAACACAAAAGAATCTTAAAACATGCATTATATGAAACCAAATCACCCGGTAGCTAAATAATGCTTAGGATAAAGGATTAAAACAGGATATCAATATTTATTTTCCATTTACAAAATTAATATGTCACTAATTTAAAAATAAATTATGATATCACCCCTTTATCCAGTTTATATAAGTCTGATCTGATAAAAATAAATTAGATACCATTTCTCTATTGGCTTAAATGAGGCTTTTAGGCAAATATCTATGCAAAGTGGGCGTGGCTAATAGTCTATCGACCAATAGAATACCTCCGTAAATGGCGTAATATCATTCCGATCACCTCTAAAAATAAACCATGTCAATGTTTTGAGGACCCGAAAATATTCAGTCACTTATTTTAGCCGCTCGATATCACAGTTCAACCCGACATAAAATATTGAGCAAATAATCAAGAATTATCATCACTTCCAGATCAAATTTAATTACAAGGTACTGAAATGTTCAGGCAAACATTAGTAATTCAATAGTTAGATGCGAAGATATGTCAGCAAATTTTGTACTATTTTCCTGCCAAAATGGTGCGGCTGTTTTGATAAGAAAAACGAGGAATTTGGAAGTGTGCAGGAATCAGTAAATCAGGTCAAGTTTAAAATAAATTTGAGACTAAATTGGAAGTGACCAATATTTAATCTAATCATACCAAACAGTATATGCATAAAAGTTTAAAATAAAAAAAAATGTTTTTTCTAGTTAATAATATTCTTCATTGTTGTCATTTTATCAATGAACCCAAAAATTCTCGTCCTCGGTCAATTTTAGCTCCCGCTTCGTCATTCGGCGTCAAGTGTGCAGAGATCAGACATTCATTTCGGTGTTTCCCTTGTTTGAATGTCTGAATGAACGATTCTTTCGATTCATTGACAGGGGCATTGTAGACTTCGTTTTTGTAGAGAGGATAGGGAAGTTTATGGCTTCGATTGAACTGCGTTGGTCGCGTTGCGTGGCGCGAGGCCACTGTAGAATGAATGAAATACACAAATACCAACACATCTAACAATGAAGCTAAAAATGAACTTATATAAAAAGAAATCATTTTATTGTTGTAATTATATTATTAGGAGCATTAGTGAATCGTCTTGAATTGCGTAATTGTTGTGAGGGATTTAATATCCAAATTTTAGCTACAGTAATCATTTCCCTTTATTCGGATTATCAATAAGTAATGTGTGAAATATTTAAAAATATATTCGAAGATTGAATTTTTATTATGGATATCATTTCAATATGCGAAAGAATACTTTTAGTCGACCTCTCCACGCTATCTGTGGAATGATGCTATAAAAAAGTGATGTCAACCGGGAAACGCTCCGCTTAATCTGGGTGCAACGCGAAAAAGCACAGTGATCTTTCGCGTACTCGGACAGTTTATCGATGTTTGAGACCAAGCGATCAAACTTTCATTCATAAAAATATTTCGTCGAAACAAAATAAGCATAGTGATATTGAAAAAAAACTAATAATTAACAGACAAATATTGCACAAGTAAACTTCCCGTAAAATGTTCAGATCAAAAATATTTAGAGATTTCAAAGTATTAATTGGAAAAAAACTTATGAATTGTGTCCAACAATTCTCTGCTTGCTGTTGTTTTGCGAATAATCTTCGATTGAAGATCCTGTTTTGGAAGATCGACTAACAAAGGACCACGCACTTTGACGGATCTCCTGAATTATACAAACTTTTGGAAAGGTTTATTTCATTAATTTTTACCTTAACGAAAATAATGATGATCCATCCGCTGAATGCCGGGAACATTCGATAGAGCGCTGTTGCAATTTCGATAAGAATTCGACCTGGATTGATTTTCAGAACGGGTCCAACAAAAAGTAAACTAAACGGGAACGCGAAAAATACAATAGAAGTCAAGAACTGAAATATTTTTTGTAGTAATGACGGATGAAGAATTGGTAATTTAACAAAGCATACTAAGGGTAATCTACCGTTTTGTGAGAGATAATGAAGAAACTGATTACCTGAATGAGGAAAGTGAGTTGAAGTTGTCTCATCATTTTAATCGTCTTCGCGCTCAAATTATTCCAGTTATCGCAAAATACGTGTCGAACTTGTAACCAACAGTAGATCATCACAAAAACAATCGATGAAATTAGAATCACGGTAGAAACAAAAGCGGTGATGTTCCATGGACTATCGGGAAATGAGGACACTGGGTCGTATGTGTTAGTGTAGTCCTGAATTTGTAAAATTCATTTTAAAAATTAAGACTTAACACCTTCAATGATATGAGGAAGAACGCGGTATCACCTTCAGTATTCGAATAATATGAAATGTTGTAAAATCGCTGCTCTTCCACTTCAGATGGAATAAATAATAAGAATGTGCTAAAATACTTATTAACTTTTTGACTAAGTAGCGAAAAATATGAGTTAATCAAAAGAGTTATATTCTTACATGATACAAAATAATGTCCCTAGAATAGGTAGGGCTGCCAAAGCCATCGCACAATATTCTCCGCGTTTTGAATTAGAGTTGAATAAAACGATATGGGAGTATCGCTGCACAAATTGCAAAGGCGGAATGATCATGCAGATCAAAATAAAGATGGTCTTCAGAATCAATAGAATCGTTCCTGGAAGTTAGCTTTCAAAAGAGAAGATTAGGATGAGGTTACCGATAATCTTGTGCTCCCAAACAACCCCTGATACGATGATAGCCGCTTCTTGGTCTTCGATGTAAAATAAGGCCTAAAAATGAAAGATGAAAAGCGTCATTTAAAGATTGCTTACTGGTGATGTGATAGCGAACGAAATGGTGTAGCAAATCCTCAATATGCTACTGATAAACAATGTTTTCCGATTCGATGTGGTCAAAGAAGGGCATCCAGTGAAAATTGCGATTACCAAAATCGTGTTTCCAGCGATAGCTTCTACAGCCACGATAATCGACAAAAGCAGGTACACGTTCATTTTTAGCTCTGAACATAAAATAGTCAGGTGATTCGAGTTTCAAGAAACGCTTTTGAGAAAAAATGAAAATGAAATATTCTTAGTAAGCTACACCATCAGATTATCATAAAATAGAGCAAAATGTCAGAGAGATCAATACAAAGCTCTAAAAATATTCCCGTAAGACTAATATATGTGTCTATTCAGTCATAAATGAGCTAAATTAACGCGATTTCAGCTTGGAATTAGATGTCTTGTCGGGTAATAATAGGTTTGCAGTCAAGAAATGCTGACTTTGAATGCGCCGGAGTTTAGAAACGACTTAAAAAATTTTATTGAGTGAAAATTGCCCGGTAACCGTCATACAACAAATTACAAACATATGTCTTTATGCAGCTCGATAGTTGCGATAGGTATGAAAAATAACATGCAAGTCTCACAATAATAGCATACGAGATAAAGTCTAGCCATTATTTTTTAACATCTGCCAATTTAAACTAAATTATCGGGTGCAAGAAAATAGCCTTATTGTCTTCTACTACAAACCACATTCATCACAAACTTAGACCATAATTCGAACATAATTGAAGTATCGAGAAAGTATATTTTATTTCAAGAACTTGACTAATGTAAACAGCACAATTTGTGCTACATATTTATCTATATCATCATGAAATTTAGCATTGCGTGAAACGAACCTAACCACTAAAATATTAACGCAAGACTATCTATTGGATAGATAAACAATTTAAAATCACGATGATTGTGGATTTAAAATTTTCAAAGCAGAATGGACTAAAAATCCCTGCTCATTTTGAAACTTTTCTGAAAATTGATAACTTTCTAAAATTCTGAGAGGAATCATGATCAGAAGAGATTCTCGCTTTCGCTGATTTATTCACGATGACCCAAACGCTTAGGCGGACTTCCTGAACCGAAAATTTGAAAGAATATTTATAAAAAATCTTACCCTAACCACCAGAATAATAATCCATCCACTAAATGCAGGGAACATCTGATAGAGGTGTGTACTGATCTCGATGAGCACGCGACCTGGATTGATCTTAAAAACGGGTCCAACAAGAAGTGAACAAAACGGGAACGCAAAGAATACGATCGAAGTCAAGAACTGAAATGAGAAGCAAAGATTAAAAGAAACAACATTTTCTTCAATTATCTAAAAATTTATATAAAATCTACTACAAGAATTATTATGTTCCTGTAAAACATTTAAAAAATTTTACCTGAATGAAGAAAGTGAGTTGAAGTTGTCTCATCATTTTAATCGTCTTTGCGCTCAAATTATTCCAGTTATCGCAAAATACGTGTCGAATTTGTAACCAGCAGTAGATCATCACAACAACAATCGATGAACCTAGAATCACGGTAGAAGCAAAAGCGGTGATGTTCCATGGACTATCGGGAAATGAGGACACTGGGTCGTATGTGTTAGTGTAGTCCTGAATTTGTAAAATTCATTTTAAAAATTAAGACTTAACACCTTCAATGATATGAGGAAGAACGCGGTATCACCTTCAGTATTCGAATAATATGAGATGTTGTAAAATCGCTGCTCTTCCACTTCAGATGGAATAAATAAGAAGAATGTTCTGAAATTATTCAATTTGGTGTTTATACGATTTGCGATAAATTGTTTATGTTCCTAAAAGAATAATATTATTACATGGTAGCGAATAATAGTCCACAAAAGGGCAAAGTAGTCAGAAATATCGCACAATATTTGTCGCGTTTTGAATCAGAGTTGAATCTGAAAATTTTAACCATTTGAAGTTTCTGAAAATAGCCTACAAAACTATGTGGAAGTATCTTTGAACGAATTGTAATGGAGGAATTATCATGCAGATCAAAACGAAGACTGTCCCCAGAAGTGATAGAATCGTTCCTGGAAGTTAGCTTTCAAAAGAGAAGATTAGGATGAGGTTACCGATAATCTTGTGCTCCCAAACAACCCCTGATACGATGATAGCCGCTTCTTGGTCTTCGATATAGAACATGGCCTAAGGTGAATATTTTAAAAAGTCGAATCTAAAGTTTAAAAATGTCTTATTACAGGAGAAGTCAGGGCGAGTGAAATTGTGTAGCAGATTCTCAAAATACTGCTGATGAATAACGTTTTCCGATCTGAAGCGCTCAAAGAAGGGCATCCAACAAAAATTGCGATCATCAAAATCGTGTTTCCAATAATAGCGTCGACAGCCACGATTATCGACAAAAGCAGGTACACGTTCATTTTTAGCTCTGAAAGATAAATTTTCATTAAAACTTGATTTATCGTTATGTTCAAGATAAAAAGAGGAGAAGTTATTGTTTAGGACGGATTGCGCAATTTTGTCAACACAATTAAGCAAAAAATCAAGTTGTCAGTTTTTAGAAAGATTAATAATGAAAGCTAAAAAATATTCCTGTAAGACTAATATATGAGTTCATTAGTGTCACATTATCCGCGATTTTCAGCTTAGAATTAGGTCTAATGCCTGATAATAATAGGTTTGCCGTTAAGAAATACTGACTAAATGAATCGGAATGTCAGAAACGACTGTTAAGAAATTTCATTGAATAAGTATTGTCCGGTAACCGTTATCCAACAAGCAATAACACATGCATTTTTACGCAGCTCGATAATTGCGATAGGTATGAAACATAAAATGTAAGTTTTACAATAATAGCACATGAGATAAGGTTTAGTCATTATTTTCAAACACCTACCAAACGAAATCGAATTATTCGCTGCAATTAAGGAGTTTTATTTCATGTTCGAATCAGCCCTAGGGAGCATTTTCGCCAGACGAAAGAAATAGACGGGGGTAGGTCGCAAGGGCAAAATCATAGCTATGATGTCATAACATCACGATGATGGAGCCTTTGCTTTTGGCAAGTTAGAGATATAGAAATTCTAAAGAAAATATATAGGGGGTAGTTCGCACGGACAGTCTAACGAAAGTCCTCCATAGGCCTGGTTAGAATACAAACCTCAGCACACTAAGAATTCTGAGCACAGTTGATGAAAACCAAAGAATTATCAAAATATTATAACTTCAAGTTCAATCAGTCAATGCTTTGTTTATTGGTACTTGCAAAATTTGCATTATATTTATCCATAGGAACAACAATTACAATACTTTGATATCACTAGCTAAATATTGTGGCCTTGGTTGGGAATTCGGATAGTAATATTCAGCTTTTTTCAATAGTCTCACTACTTCCTGTAACTTACAACATCAGGTCATGTTTATTCGTCATTTGCTCACCAGTGTCTATTTCCTATTAGCAATATTTATTGCCAGCCATGTCGCTCTTATCTTTACAACTTCAAACTCCGAAATCGACTACTTGGTGGAGCTTCCAGTCAAAATTATCGATATTTTTCAAATTTCTGAAAATGCTTCGATGGTTTATTTTACTTTGTCTATTCCAATTAGTTTCGTCTCAGCAATGTCCTCCAGGAGGAGTTTATAATGCGATGTATAAAAAGTTAGTCCTCAACTTCTTACAATTTTAGTAGCTTGCTTTGAGATGCTACGAATTCTACCAAGAACCAGCTCAATTCGCTTACGCCGAGCAGCAATGTAACGGTGAGCACGGTCACTTGGTGTCGATTGCTAGCGCCTTTGAGAATTCACTTGTCAATGGTAAGAAAACCTATTTCTTTCTTCGAAAGTCGCGATATGTTTTGATAGGTTATAATTTAAAGATTTTAAAAATCAATCATGAATAACAAATTGAATTCAGTGAATGCTGAAGTCTCCTTTCCAAATGGCACCAAGAACTACTGGATCGGCATCAACGACTTGCTGAAACCTGGCACGTGGACTTGGATTTCTGGATCCAACGCTACATACGATGATTGGGCTCCAAGTTCGCATTTTTTAAAATTTATTCAATTTCAGAAATAAACTTTAGCTCAGCCACGCCAAGGCAGCGACTGCGGAATGGTGCAAATCAGTGAGGGTCAGTGGTACTCGGCCGATTGTATGACATTTCTGCCGTATGTCTGTGAAGTCCCAGTCATCTATCCACCGACATGCCCACCTCAGTCGACTCCACCTCGTAAGATAGAAAATTTTTGTTTGATCGAATCGGAGTCAAGAGTATCAAATGTTTCTGATGGATGAGGATAAAAGAGGAAAATATCAGTTTGCAAAATATCACTAAATTCAGATGAAACTTTCTGGAACACAAATTTTCAGCAATAACCTGTCCAACTTACGCTCCATGCACAGAGAATTATTGCTTCCCGCAATGCGACGCGCAATGGACCTACTTCTGGGAAACCGGATATTGCTATAAATTATGCAAAGAGTGAAAAATTAAACAATTGAAGAGATTTTAGACTTTCTTCGAAGCCAAATGGGACGACGCCGAATCCAACTGTCTGTCGTATCACGCTCATCTCGCTAGCATTCATTCGGAGGTACAGAACACTTTTGATCACTTACTTTTATTTCGCTAGTTTAGGCTGAAAACACGTTCGTCAATTGTAAGTTAGTCAAACTTAGAGCAAGATAAAGTTTTCTCACAATCAGATATTGCCAGAACAGGAGAGAAGCAAGACCCCAAAGAGAGGTTAACGTGGATCGGGCTGCAGTGGTCGTGTATGATTTTCTTACATTTTCATTTAGTTTTCTAAAATTTATGTATTTTAAAATTTTGAATAGATTCACGAACGCAAATGCATCAGTTCAGCTTTGCTCGACGAACCAAAATCTTTCAAATTTTAGCATCCCTGAATCAATTTGTCTGGAGTGACAACACTACCTTTGATTACTCAAACTGGAGGCAGATTTTTTATTTTAAAAACCAACCAAAAGCTTTTATTTAGCCCTGGAGAGCCAACAGATTTATCTCCTGACGCCTGCGTTGAAACCGCATCAGATCGAACGCATCATGAAATCATCTTTGAACACGAATGGTGAATTTTCTAGTTGTAATGCAAGTGGGTTGTCAATTTCAGGTATGAATCATGGAACAATGTGAAATGTCTTACGGTCATGAGGTCGTACGTTTGCAAGAAGAAACCGTATCTGTAGACATCTGTGAACAGTTTGAATTAAATAAATCGCATAATGCGGCTAAAAATGAGTTCCAGATAAAGAAGTAGTTTTCAAACGAAGATGAACCTTTTCTTGTTCATTTTAGTATAACACAGAGATGGTCATCTTCAATCAACAAGTCATTTTTGAAATTATTAGCACGAAGCTCTTAATTTGTCTTCCAAATTGAAAGCAATTTTTCTTCCATTTCGAAATCCTCATTTCTTCCGGTAAAATCATTTCAAGTCTTTATTTTCTTATTTCTCTCACATTTCCTTATCCTTTCTCATTTTCTGCTTCTCTACCCATCGATATCCCAATCTCTATGGTAACGCGTGTGTAGAGCCATGTTGGATGTGTTCTTTTTCTTTTTCCCTTGTGTCTAGGGACTGGGCAGCAACGCAATTAGCTGCCCCTCTTGTGACCACCCGGCTACCACCAGCAAGAAATCTCCCATATTACCCAACAAAACACCAGTTTATGGTAATCGCACCTAAACATTGATCGTTTTCCCTGGAATTCATCGTAAACTGCGAAATATGGACTGAAAATTGTAAAGTTTTAGTGATTTTCTATATTCGATGACTTACGAGTCGCTAAACCAAAAAGCGCAATTCGTGCTAATATTGAATGCTCATGTCAGTCATGGCGTGGTGAGTTTTTTTAGAAATTAAAAAATCCGCTAAAATAATTCGATTATCTCGATTTCGATCAGTTGGTGGAAAGTTAGACGTGTTTCAAGAATCAGCAGGATTTGAAATTGAATTCAATTTTCACTGCGGCCATACTTTTGCTATCCATCAACAAATAATAATAACAATAGTCTTCAGTTCCCCTCAACCTCGAACGTCTGCGTGAAGATCGATGTTGTTCATGGTCCAGATTGGACTGTTCTAGCTGGCCAACGACAAGCGGTTTCTGCGACTTCCGTCAGAAGTGACCAAGGGCATAAATTCGTCTTCGATCTTCCCTACCACCTCACCTTCAGCAGCACGAATCCGTTTAGATGTAAGTAATTTCAACATAGTTCATTCTTATCATGATAGAAGTATCTCAAAACAAGGAATACATTGATTTTTTATTTTGAAACTTATCCAATAGAATTTCATAAGATTAAAGCAATCTCGACACTAATCTCTTACTTTATCATGACAATGGACGTTTTAGAATGTAAAGATGCATTTAGGGCCCCAATTAGTGATATCCTGTTATGGCACCGACTTCTTGGGTCATGACGTACCACAAGGATATGGTTGCGTTCGAGTTCCTACAACTCCTGGAAGGTCTAAGAATAATAGTTTCTTTAAAGAATCCAAGTTTTAGTCACACTCGGGAAGTAGCCTGTTTCACCCCCGAGCCATCGTCGATGTTCCAAAGCGTCGTCGGCTTCTTGTGGGGTCGACGGCCTGAATTCATCGAGCCAACGATAATCGCTTCGGCCGAGGGAAGACACGTCACGAGAGTCAACACGAACGGCAAAATCACCATCAATATGGACGTCATTTTAAAAGATACGAAGAGGCAGGGTTTTGGCAAATTTATAAGGCAATTTGTGACAGTAGTAAGATGCCGGTTACCTTTCGAAGAAGTTATGAAGGTATTCAAAATTATCATCGAGCAAAATCCCAGTATGCGCATTTGAAGGGTATTTTATACTCGATCGTGGCATTCTTATTGAATGCACAGCTAGAGCCCGTAATCGCCTTAGCATAAATGAACATTTCCGGCTAGTTCCGTGCGAAAAAGCTGAGCGATGGTGTCAGTGTTCGATTTTGAAAAAGGAAAAAGTTAACTACCTAGAAAAATCGAGTTAATGGAGTTTAATTTTGTTACAAAGCAAAGGGAAGAAAATTCCCTGGACGATTCATATGGAAAATTATTCAATCTGAAGAGCATATTAAATAGGGTTCAATATTTTACAAGTTAGAAAGGATTGAATATTTCGGACAATTTTTGAAAGACTACAGTAGTTGAGTATGAAATTTTCAGGTACGGTTTCGACGTTCACTCTTCAACATTATCGTTCCCGAGCGAAATGAAGCTTCCAAACTACGAAATTCGAGGTCTTCATGAATCCACCTCGCCTACAGACAATAAAGCTATCGAACCAACAAGTTCCGGGAGACAGAACCCGTATCCGGTAAAATATACGGATTTTTTCAAAAATAAAATTTGTAGACATTTAATCCAAAAGCAGCAATTGTATACCTTCGCAGATCCTTATAAACATTTCTTCGAATTTCTAAATTTCATTTTTCAGTTATTTCCCGAAAGATTGACTCAATATTTTTCTGGATTTACAAATTTTCATCAAAAATTTCTGAAACGTATCTAAACCAAAGTTATTTTTTCTACGAACAATTTCTAAAATTATAAATTTCAGCTAGAACGCTCTAACACTCGATTCATCGAAGAGACAATAGACCAGATGCAGAAGGAAATCGATGAAACCGCGGGAGAATCGAGCGTTCCAGCAATTCCCGCAGGTAGTCAAACGGCTACAGATGTCCCTACAAATTCTGGGATAGGAATGATTCAAGCTCCCCCAAGGCGAGCTGGAAAACCTAGACCTCTACCCGCTTTGGAAGATGATTGAATATTTTAATTTTCCATTTTATGCCAACTATTATTGAGTCAAATATTAGTCTTTTCGAGATCTTATTTTCAATTTTTCTGCGGCAATTATTATATGTCGTGAGGGAGTGCGATATAGTTAGAGCTAGAGAATAGGGAAATGAGAGCAAGGAGAAAGTGGGGAAAGATAGCCCACACCATCACGATATATATAGCAGTTGTCTTTTTCTGCTTCACATAAGATCTTTCAACCAATACTGCCATATCTCGCTCAAACTGTTTAAAAATATGCTGAAAGCAAGTCAACTTTTTCAATTTCAATGTAATTTCGGATTAAATTTTAGAAAAACAACGTTTTTATTTTATTTTTCACACAATAACAACGAAAAGTCAAAAAGAACTTGGAAAACAAACGATGAGTGGATGGAGGGGGTGAGGAGATAGGGCCGGAGAGTCTATTTCTTCTCGGATTCCGAGATCTTGCGGAGCAGTTCCTGCTTCTTCTTCTGTTGTCTCTCCTCGCGCCTCCTGCGGACCTCCTTGTTCTTGTCACGACGGGCCTGGGCTTGATCACTGAAAAGTTTGTACTAAGAATTGTAGATGTAATCTATCTAGAGAAATTGGGCATCTTTATGCTTTAAAAAATGTCCCAAATAAAATCACAAGCAATAAAGCTCAGGGTTATTTTTGAAGCGTGTATCTAAAGAAAAATATGTTGAATTCCAACTTTCTTCCAAGAACAGCGCAAAAAAGTATTAGAACTTCATAAAATTGATTGAATTTGCCAAATCTTGAACCCTGACATATTCTTTCAAGAAAAAAAGCTAAGACATACGCGAGCTGTTTGGCGCGTTTGTTCTCGGATTTCTTCTTGAAGATGTACTCCATGAGGGTCTTCTTGTTCTTGAAGTTGTTACCCTTCGAACGCAGGTAGAGCTCGTGGTACAGGTGCTTGTCGATCTTCTTAGCGTCCCTGAAAAAGACAAAATAAGCGGTTCCAAAATTTCAAGATTCATACACCTCTTTTGCAGCGACTATTACTGTTTACCCAAAGAAAACAAGTTACGAAATTTTTCATTATTGCAAGGCTTGTTTAGAAATGTGTTCAAAAGTTTGATTAACTTAAACTTCCCCTAACCTGTATCTTTTGAGGAGATTACGGAGCACTCGCATGCGTCTCATCCACAACACCTTCTCAGGCATACGGGCATTCGCAGTACCGCGACGCTTTCCCAGGCCGGTGTGACGGCCCTGAAAAATATTAAATTATTGTAAATGAACCAGTAGTTCGAGATAAGAATTCAAAGATCGACTTTGAAAGTGACATGTCTCTGCAAGTCGTTTCGAGACCAAGGTTTGTAAACCAGTAATTTGCGGGTTCACAGCTTGATAATTTTAAATTCCAAGCAAATCTTCTACGAACCTTGCGACGAGCCTCGAGGAACTTCCTGGCTCTGTAGCGCGAGTGGACGGCCTGCGGCTTGCGGATGATCAGACCGTCCTTGATCAGGCGGCGCACGTTCTGCAAAAAGAAAAATATTATTTTCGCAGAAAATCGTTTCATGAAAAATGCATAACTCTTCTTCTAGAAACGGCATTGATATCATTCTAGAATTTAGAAAATTAAAGTGTTCCAAGAAAATGTACTTTTTTCGTTTTTTTCAACAGTAATTCAACGAATTTCTAATAGTCAATTTAAAAAAAAAAAATATCAGATAAAAGTTAAGTCGTTGATAATTATAAACATCCTAAATGTCTTTTTCAGAAACAAATTTGTCGTACCTGACGAGAATTGGCATTGCCGATCTCGGAGATCTCGTTGGGGTCGAGCCACACCTTGTTTTTGCCGCACTTGAGCACGGCAGCGGCGAGACGCTTCTGCAGGCGCAAATTCGAACTGCAATTAACATAATTAATGGATAATTAGGGCAATTGATTAAATTTCATTTTCCAAGAAAACAGTTTGATAAGTCTCTAGTAAAATCTTGATAAAAACGAATGAAATACCTATTCAAAGAATAATTAGCCATTTTTAGAATGTTTTTGGAAAGCAAGAGTAAGTTTTAAGATCGAAATCGTGGGTTTTATTGGGCTTGTTTTCGTATGATTTCCAAAAGTTGTGCAATCGGTCAAAATCGCGACTTCAAGAATTCCCATAGTAATTTGAAAACTCAATATTCTGGAGATTCGAGAATTCAAAATCATTCAAATCTTCCGGAATCCAGGTCCAGAAAATTGAGAAAACTCCAGAAATTCACGAAAGTAAAGATCGGTTGATATAACTCAATTTTCTGAGGCCCAAACTTCAAAAGCAAAATTCCCACTGATGCCCACGATTGGGCCGTTAATTACCCGATAATTAGCGTAATTAAACCAATTAAAAACTGACCTCATTTCGCACCCGCGACTCCTTGGTGAAGTAAAGAAATGGGGAGCCTAAAAATCGCTACGATAAAAATGCAAGGAGAGGCGCGGAAATAAGCGAAGTGGGCGTGGCTCGAGTGTAAGCGGAGCGCGTTTGCGTTCTCTTTCGTTATTCGACCCTTTCTTTTCTTTTCGCTTCGCGCGTCGCATTTTTTGGCACCATTCCAAATTTCCCGATCGACCGACGTTTTCCCGCAGCAAAATCAGAAGAACCCCCAAAACCTTCCGGACCATTCAGGTCAGTTTTTGCGGAATTTTACGAAGTTTTTGGTATTGATTGCGTCGATTTCCTAGAAATCTTAAAAATGGCGAAATTGGGATTTTCGATAGAATTTTTGGAAAGCGTTTCTAGAATCTTAATGATTATTGAGGTTGACAATTAGGAAAACGTGTAATTAGGGCAATTACCGAGAGAATTTTGAGAGGTCTATCAAGACCGGGTTTCGAAATTCGTGATTCACGTCGGAGTTCTTGAAACTTTCTTTGCTCTGCTAAAAACATTTGTTTTTCGAATAATTGCTCAATTGCCTATCGATAATTAATTCAGTTATCTCGTTAACTGCCCAATTGTCTCATTTCTTTACATTTTTCAAAATTCACCCAATACTTTGCACTTTGTCAAACTCAACTTCTAGGACTGCATCGTTCTCATGTCATTCTTCTTTCGATGATATTTAATTACCCCAATTATCTCGGCTAATTCCCCAATTAATAGTTTCTGGATAGTTTATTGAATCTTCACATTTGTTGGCCCCTCCATCCTCTCTTTGCTAACCTCTCTGCGCTCTCTCCTTCCGCCTGCTATTTCTCATTTTCGCTCTATTTATCGATTTTCGCCCTGCCTCTTTTCTGCCTTCGTTTCCCCGTTTTCCTTTTCACGATTCGCTTTTCATTTTGCCTGGGCGAAACTCTGCGCCAACAAATTGTCAATTCATTTTGCGCCTAGTTTATCGATTCGATTCTCGTTTTACAAAATTGGTTAACTTTCAAATTCTCCGATATTTTTCTCACGAAATTTGAGGAATCTTCCTAAAATTATATTCTTTTCTGAAATATATACATTTTTCACCATCACAATTCCCAACTTTTCTAATTTTATTCACTTTTTCCTCTCCAGAAACTTATGCGCATTTTGATATCATTTTCCCAAAATTGTCGATTTTTTTCGGAAATTTATCATGTGATTTTATTTATTTTCAAATTTCAGAGTTTCAACTTTGAGCACGTTTCCAATCAGCCTGTTCTACAGCAAATGCGAGCAACTTGACGTCTAAATACGGCACTGGAAATTCGAAAAAAAGAAATGACCGACACTGAATCGTCGCCCTATCGTCAGGTAGATCTTTTTCTTTGTAATTTAAGATATTTTTAAAAAAAATTCTTCTAGCATACCTATTTGGAATTTGAAATTAAATAAGGGGTGACCTTTTTTAAAATTTATCATGGCAAAATTTGCATGGCATATGTTCAGACTTCTCCAAACTCAACCCACAGAAAAATAATATATCATATCGAGAGGGGAAAAGAGCATGTCTTCTTTTTCTGTTGAAAATATCGAGTTTGGAGAAGTCTGATCATTTCTGTCAGCAATTTAGAGTAGTTTTTTACTGAGGGTAAATATTCGAAATGAGCCGGTAAATATAAATTAACGAAAATAAACATAATATGGTACAATAACTTTCTTGCAACATTTCTTAACTTTTCTGAGAATGTATTTTTTCAGGTAATGAACGAGGACTGGGATGAAGAAGACTGCTGCTATATTCTCAGAGAACTTGGTAATTATTATTTTTGAATTAAAAATTTCACTTTTCCATTAACAATGTTTCAGAACTGAACGCGTTTTCCGCAATCGTGACCGCTTACCGAGCCCAGGGCCAGCTGAGTCAGTACAAAGAGACCCTTCTCGACCACATCAAAACATCGCTCTCGTGAGTCTTTTCCTGTTTATTTATGATTTTTGATGGATGCTATTTCCCCATTCAACTATCGAATTTAATTTTAGCCAGAAGTTTTGATATTTTGAAACTTACACGTAGCATATCAAAAGACGAAAAGCTGCATATTTTTGATACGAATTATTTTATTTGAAAAGAACATTGGTGGAGCAATGCCAGGTTTCATGATTAAAATCTGGAAATTTCTGTAACTTACATTCTTAGTTATCGAATTGCAGAATTCCCGACACGAAATACGCGTCTGAATTGCGTCGAGTGGCAAATGATCCCGTCTTGGACAGAGTTTCTACAAAGTAAGCGTAAAAATAAATAATCGACTTTCGCTTCATTTTGGGATGCGCAATATAATGAGTAAGAAGAGATGAACTTTCCAGTTTGGAAAATGAAACATTTTTAAATCGAAAAAGCAAATTTAAAAATTTCAGACTGAACCCCTCTTACAACTGCTCTCTCAAGTGGCTGAATGCACACGCGACCAAAGAGCCTCCTTTGATAGGAGACACTTTCAGTTTGGTACCGCCTCCGAGTCAGGAATTTGAGGTTATTTTTTATTTTATAAAATGTATTTTTTTCAAGTTAAAAAATGGGATATGCTTCAAAGTTTTTGTGGAATAATAAATTTTTACTCGAATTGTTGAAAAGGCACATACAGTATATTTGCCGGAACTTTGCAAAAATATTTGAACCTCACCCTAAATTTATCGATTTTTCAATTTTCAGTGCGAAGACCAGGCGACCTCAGCTGTAGCGAACGAGTTGCTCTCCCTGGCGCAGAAGCACAATTCCATGACTCAGGATGAAGACGTCTGTCTGGCTCATCTTCTCCAGATGCACAAAGAGTCCTATGGTAGATTTCGAGCAAATTAGAAATAAAAGAGGGGGGTTTGAAAAAAAAAAAAAATTCTGATATGAATTTAAAGAATTGAAGATGATGTTGAAAATAAGGGAAGTGATTTACGAAACATTTAGCTATAGTGCTCTATAATATATTAAAGAAAAGAAAATTAAATAGGTTTCTGAAATTTCAAAATCAACCCGTTGGAATAAGCAGTAATTTGTGTACGCACTCAAATTCAAGATATAAAATTCTAACAGTAGGTTTGAGCAAGTTTCGAAATCTACTCAGTGAGCAAGATGCTAATACACATACTTTTACGATTTCAAAATACGAAAATCGTACGCTTCAATGATTTTCAATTCCAAAATTGGAAATTTCAAGAATATTCCGCTCTCGTTTCGAAAATTCAACGAATTAAAAAATCTTATTTCTAGTTCCGGAGCGAGCCCGCAAGTTCCTGCTGGATTCGGAGATGCGACGAAACGATCGGATCGTGCCGAACGAGACTCCGATATACGCGCCGCCCTTCAATGCAGCCGCGGTCGGCTCTGCCTCCACAAAGAGAGCACCGAGACATGAGAACAACTATACTAGACCGGGTAAATTCGAAAATTTTGAAAGGAATCTTGCAGCTTCTCAAAATATATTACTACTTTGTGTAAAATGAATGAAGGTGAACAATGTAAAAATGTGGACATTTTATTTGAAGGTTTGAAAGAAACATTCTATTTCTGAATGAATGAAGTGAAAGGTGGAAATACTAGAAAACTTAAAAATGATTGATTTTTTATTCTTCATTTTCTAAAAATAAAACAAATTCCAGGCTCCTCAGCTCCGAGCCAGCAAGTCCAACCAACTGATTCAGCTGCATCTCCAAACCCGTCTCTCATTTCACCAACCTACAAAAGGAGGGGGGACACGGCTGGACGGGGAAGGAGAAAACGGCATCTGCAAGACCCTAGAAAGGTGAGAATAATTTAGACTTGGAAAAAATAATTTTTTTTTTTAATTTTGAACGGGAGCTGTGCTGATATCTAAACGAAAAAAATGAATTCGTTTTGAAGAATGACTTTTAAACATAATTGATGCGCTGTTTCAGACGCGATAGAATAATCTCGAATATATGAAAGAAAGTGACCAAAAAGAAATAACGAAATACATTTTGATTTGAAGATTATTGAAACATTAGATTCATTTTTAACATTTTCATAGTTGATTTATCCATGTTTATCGTGCCTAGAACAATTCAAACTTCATTATCCGATTCAAGAAATTTGTTCAAATTTACACTATTTTTTCCAGAGCCCCCAGCCCAGTCCTTCGGAAGATGATATAAAGCGGATCAACGCTCTCATCGCTAATATAACCAAGGTAGGCATCATTTTTGAGTTTCCAAATTCACTCCCTGAAAAAGGCAATGAAAGTAATAACACAACTAGAGTAATGTATCTTCCAAATTTCTTGCTTTCAAGAACTACGATTTTACCAAATCCCTCATAATCAAGTTTCTTTTTCTGATAATTCTTTTCTCAAAAAATCCAGTGTTGTTTTCAGAACCCCTTGGTCAATCAGGAAGTGTCAAGCAGTATGTTCTCCTCTGCGCCAAAATCCGCCCCTACCCCTGCAAATACGCCAATCGGCTGCATGCCTTCTAACATGCCACTCACCGTTGGAAATGCCATTGCACAGATGCAGAGACAGAGTCCCGTGCATACAGGCAAGAATTTGGGATGAATAAAGATGGGACTATGGGCATCCAAATATCAAAATTCTCCGATTTTTTTTCTTCGAAGTCGTAGTTCTAATCATACACAAGAATTGAGGATCGAATTGCTCAATGAAAAGTAGAAACGTTATGTAGGAAAAACTAAGCATATTTTAATATTTCAAGATCTTTTGCTGCTAAAAATTTAGAAAATAGGACGGCCTTGATAAATCTTCTATTTTTAAATTTATATAATTTCAGAAGGCATCTCGTCCTCGCAGCCACCCAAATCGATCACGTCTTCTGCGTCTCTGCTGCCCAAAACTTCAACTGGAGCTATCGACTCCTCGCCCGAGGCCATCAACGAGTTCATCGCCAGGATTTCCCAGCAAGTCGCGGTGAGGACTATTTAACCTAAAAGATTGAAGTATAGAAAACAGGTGATAGATGAACTGCCAGCAAATATTGGGAGTTGAAATGTAGAGCCTTTTGAAACGTATCCAGTGATTTTTCAGCTTTTTATGAAGCTCACCTCGACATTTCGTGGAATGAATAGTATTTCATGAAGGGAGTAGCTGAAAATTAAAAAAACAATTTTTTAGAGATTGAATTCAGCTTAAATAATTCGTTTTAAACAAAAAAAGTAGTATCCAGACTTGTAAAAGATATCTAATTTTCCAGGAAGAAGCTCTGCTGAACAATCCCGTTCGAAGGAGGAGAAGAGCGGCTGGCTCCTCTTTGGGCTCGTCCCGATCGAAGGAGAGGGACTCGGACTGTGCCAGAGCAAGACCTTTCGTCTTCGAGCCAACCCACAACGGCGTCAAACCACCCAGAGGCAATCCAGACAAGAGATGGGGGTCAGACAAGTTAGAATTATTTTCTTTCCTTCTTTCTTTTCTATTCTCGAGTGGATTTACCTGATGGGAAGTAGTCGAATTAGGATAAACGTTCCCCAATATTTCAAATCTGCGTGTTATTTGATCAATTCTCGTAAATTATAGTTTAGCCCCGTTCTTTAATCATTCGATGTTTAGAAACTAGATTTCAAGCAATTTCAACTAGTATCTTTCGAAATGTGCCCCTTTGATGCACGGATGATAAAATTATCAGTATACTAATAATATATTTGAAACATCGAGTGTAGCTATCAAGTTTTTTCTTCAATACAATTTACAGTCCTTTTAAATTTTCGAGCCTCTTTAGGGAAAATGATTAAAAAAAATACAATAGAAAATTTTCAGTTCTAAAGTGGCCCGCCGCAACCCGAACGGTCTGGCCGCCCATTTGATGTCACAGAATCACGTGACGCACATCTACCAGCCGCCCAGGGGAATGCAGGATCTGAACGGAGGAGGAAGTGGAATGGGACAAGGAAGGGGCATTTCTGAAAGCAGCGATTCAGCTGCATTGGCCTCGTTCTCAGCTTTGCAGTCCGGTGAGGATTTTATTATCTACAAACAGTTCATTGCGATTGCGAACCGCTCTATTCAATTATGAATATTGGAGAGGGATTTTTTTTTTGAGATATACAGCGAATTTGCTTTAAATGTTTTTTTTGTTTCTTTTTCGGAAAGATAGCATCACAAAACCTAATCCTAAATGAGAAATTATGAAAGACTTTTTAGATTGAATTCACTCCGAAAAATGTCTAATAGTTATAAATTATCAATTTCATAGTTCAAATTTTTTGAGACTTACTATTTTTTTGCAGGCGTGCCTCCGTTGACTCCTTCGCACAATGGCCGCACCTCTCCCCCGCCGTTCTTTCCCGATGACAATCACTCAGCAATGCCCTCCACTGCCTTTGGGGACAAGGATCTGCCTCATCACTACAAATATGGAACGGGCATCGATGAAAATGGACCTAGTTAGTCAAATTTTTCGAATTTGATAATTTGGTCGAATCCGATCCAGAGCAACGGGTTTTTAATCGCTGATTTATTTTGAAGAGAGAATTATTGGAACATGTTCTTTATGATTTTTCGAAGGATATACCTGCATTTATCAAAATGTGTCGGTTTCAGGAATTTATGAGAATACTTTGAAATTTGTGTTTTCTTTCGGTATTTGATAAAAGACAGTTCCGGCATTACTAGTGCTTATTATATTCTCTAGAATCTGAATTATTGAATGATATTTTTGTTTTGTTTTCAAAATGAATATATATCACCAGAAAAAGTACGTATTTCCAGAGTTTACTAAACCTGGAAATTCTTTCTAAAATTTAAGGAAAATATTTGCAGCTCTTCTGAAACGACCCCGAATGTCGATGACAACAGGGGAGTATCTGATGCAAACAGGCGCACTGCAGCAGTCGAGCAGTCGGTTTGGAATCGGGGGGCTTGGAGGCACCGGCCAGCACGTTACTCCCTACAACCGATACAGAACTTATGCTAATCAGTAGGACTTTTCTACTGATAAGATTAGACCTACTTCTATGAATCTAGGGACTGGAATCTTTTTTTTATATATCAAATCAGTGTGCAGCAAAAATACTTGAATTTTCGATGTAACGATTAGAAATTTTGGAAGATAGAAAAAGTATTTTATTTTTGATTGAAATTGTCGTCTCTGCTTTGAGCAGTACGAAAGATGATAGCGTCACTAAAGTGAGAAAGTCTTACTCTATCTTTGAACTATTCGAAACATGCTTTTCTCGTTCTGCTAGACTATGATCTTTTTCCATTTTATAAAATCTCAATTCCATCAGCAAAAACACCATCCTGACATTTTATGATGATCACTCTGTCTAAATTTGAGGAAGTTATCCGAAATTCCAAAATATTTCAGATCCCCTTCCTCAGGGCGTATTCCTGTCCGAGTGTTGCCAGCCTCTGCCTCGGCTAGTTATCTCTCGGCCAAGGCACCGACTTCTCCCCCAGTTTCCTCGTCGAATTTGTCGTCCACTCCGAGCGACCCTCCGTACCTCAGCAGATTCACGGAGCGGCGTAAACCCGTAGTGACAAATGGCAGATTCACTCCTCCACCGTTGACGACCCCTAGATCCGTCAGTGCTACGCCTACGAATCAGGTCCAGAGATTTGAAATATGTTTGATTCAAATAGAGAAACCCGAGAGACGAGTTTTACGAGCAATGCATTGGGTTTTCCAATGGGAAAATTTGAATTGTTTTGAAATCTATCATTTTTCCCCGTCCATAAATTACTTTTTAAATACGCTTCAGAAAAATCGAAATTATGATTTAAAAAATGATCGATAATGGGTCAAATTGCTGCTGAATTCCACGAATAGCAACATTTCAAAGCACTCACCTCTTAACTTCCAGGACCAACTCCCTACGAATCAGCCCTCGACCTCGACCTTCGACCCTTCACCCATTCCATCCCCTACATCCAATTCCCGGTCCCTCTCGACTCCTCCCGAAGAAATGAAGAATTTCCCCCGAGTCGTCGACGAAAAGCTGACAAATTTGCCTGGAACTTCGAAAATCGAGATTGATGACTTGAAAAAGGAAGATCAGACCAAGGGGATTTTGTCGGGTAGGATTTAAAAAAAAAAAAATTCACGATTTTCTAAAATTTGATAGCTATGGCGAAGAACGCAAGACAATCATTTGCTTTCCAGGTCTTCAATCTATAGAATTTTTCTGAGATTTATCATATTAAAATGTCCATAGGATCTATTCGAAATAATCGAACTCATTGATTAATAGCATCGCTTCTTTCAAATTCTCATTCCCTACCTCGCTCTCTTGAAGCTAATTTAGTTTCGCTTATTTTCCAGAAGCCCAATATCTCTTGGAGCTAGCATCCGGGGGTCAAGGCTTCTCTTCCGTGTCTGCCTCCTCAGCCTCGACTTCTGCATTGACTTCTCCCATTCCCCAATCGGGCTCATTCTCAGTCACGAATGGAATCGATCCAGCGTCAATATCTCTGGGAGGCGACGGGGAGAAAATTAAGGAGGTAAGAAACTTTGAAATTCTGTAATAAAAAACGATAGGCTTCAAAGGAGGTCTCGACTATTCATGCCAAGTTTTTACAGTTCACTCGATTTTTCTTGTCAATTCAAATTTATTGTGATTCATCTTCACTGAACTAATCTTGTTATTCATTCAACTTGATAGGAAATTCGTGAAACTTATGAATTTTTCAGAAGCATTTGGACCCTGGAACCTCGACAGCGTTGAATGGTACAGCAGAAGGGGGCATCGAGGAGGAAAGCGTTGAGATGGTACGGGATTCTTTAGTAAATTTTAAAAATTTTCTAAGATTTTAAAAGAATATTTTTATGAGACTTTCTGCTATATTTTTGCTAAGAATCTTTTCATCATATTGGCCTTTTTCAAAATAAATTTCCAGAAAAATCACTAGATTTTCTCTTCAAGATTTTATTTTCGAGATTTTAAGGACACGAATGACGTCCTTCGCTTGAAGACTGCCGCTCCACAAGAAGAAGCCCTGGAATGCCAGAACAACGAGAAGGAGAAGGAAGAGGTGAAATCTTGATGATTATTATAAGCATTGAAAATAGAAAATTTGATATGGATCTATAAATTTTTGAAATGTATTTATGACTTTTGAATTACCTTCATCCTTTTTCTTCTCAGTGCGAATCTTTGTCCTACTGAAGATATTACAAATTTCGTGGAGTCTTCGAAATTTCGAAAAAGATCTACAAGAAATTTTATAAATTGGCGTCAGCTTTTGAAAGAAAAATGAATGGAATTTTCAGACGGCTTCCGACCCGTCCGGCTCGACATCCGCGGCTCCTGACGAGGCGAATTCGCTCGAAGATGATGTCTCTGAATTCTTTACCTCCATTCCCCCTATCCTCGAGCAGAGAAGGGACTCCAGCAATCAGATGGTCTGAGGAGAGGGCTCGGGGAAGTTCAGGAAGGCTCCCTAAATACAGGCTGAATTGAAAAAGATCTGGGAAAAGTAGGCAATCAAATTATCTTATTATTGAAAAGTGGTATGCTACATTGGAAAAGGGGTGCAACAGAAAAGAAAGGAGTAACAAATTCATATGGATGAGAAAATGAGCTTTTTGATAGTTGTCATTCACCAATTTTTGTATTGAATGACTAAAAATTTATGAACTTTCTCTTGAAAATTGATAAAACTAATAATTTTGAGAAACTAGATTCATTTTATGATAGAAAAATCTCATTTTCCAAAATATTACAAGTACATTTGCCTCAAAGTTAACCAGAACTGGTGTACAAAATTTTCGTTAAATTTGATGTATTTTCTTTTTCTCACCATATTTTTTTCTTATCATAGTTTGTCATTGTTCCGACCAATATGATAATACCTGTCTGTAATTTGTGTGTTACTCCTTTAGAATGATTGGATTCTTATATCCAACACGTTTTTGTGTTACTAATAATAGCCCCATTTTAAAAATGATATTCGGTACCCTCAGATGTGCGACTTTAACTTGTTCATTATTGTTACCATTGGGAGTATTTTCGTCATTTTCTCACCTCGTTATTTGAATTGTTTTTATTTTTGCTCAGTGCTGTGCACTATTCTTTGAAAGGTGGGAGTTGTGATTTTTGAAATCATCTCCCATTTTTCTATATCCATTTCTCACACATATCGTACGTTTCGAGAATTCTAAAATACAAAAGTTGCATAATTTTTAGATGTTACATACAATTCTTTGTATTTTAGACTTGACGACTAACTTTCGATAATTTGAGCACCTTATCGTTTTTGGGCGAATAAAAATGAAGCTCGGACATTTTGCTTGAAAATTTTCTAGATCTAGATGTTTTATTTGCCTGATATTTACAAACTAAAATGTAGTTCTGTCCTCGTTGTTTTCCTCTTTTTCCATGACCATAGCATTTAACCGTACTCATTTCATTTACTTCTTGAACACTTGATTCATGTTCACACTGTAGTTTTTCGTTGAAAAATGCAGTCCATTTGTTATTATTTGACTCGTGTTACTTTTAGACCGTAGAGGATAATACCTTGGAAGTATTTGGAGGTAGAACTGAAATTTAGAAAAATGGACCCAGAATATTTCCAAAAATAATTCATAAGGTGAACTGACATTTACGGCTAAACGTGTTTATATAAGCACACCACATCTTCTTACTCCTCAATTTGATGTTATTTCGTTTTCGTTATTACTTGGATCGCAATAAAATCGATATTGAAAGAAAATTCTTTTTTATTTTTGAAGAAAGTTGAAATTCTAACAATGATATCTGAAAATTTAAACAATTTTTACCGTGCCTATTTTTTAAAAATATAACTGATAATATAAGAAAGATTATCTGACAATGTGCTAGCAATTTTTATCTTTCTCGAATTACCTTAATAAATTCTGCTTTAGAAAACTTTGTATCTAAACATTTGTCAAAATCGATTGATAGGTTGGAATGGGCGAGGATAGGTCATTTGTTTATGCTTGAGAGGATCAAAGCACCTAGATAAGTCGTGAAAAGAATGCAGAAAGTGCTTGAAAAAGAAGTTAGATAATCAAAGATTTTGGATTATTTTTGAAACATGTCATTCGTCAGTAAACTTATCCTAAAAATTAGATTAAGGTAAAAAAAAAATGAAATTTTTAGGCTAAAAATTTCACGAATCCATTCAGATCTATGATAAGTTCGTTAGAATGTTATAGATGTGAAGAATTTGATATGAAAATCAAAATTCTAGAAGACAGCTGTTATCAATAATCGATTATTTGAGACGAAATAAATGACGCTGCCTTTTGACGCGTGGAAATTAGAGAATTGTTTTCATCAGACTTTACGCTATTTATATCGTATTCAAGAAATGAGGTAGACGACTATTTGTGAATGCGCAATACACATTTTGCATATTTGAATTTCTGAATCATTTATTTCGTCTCAAGTTATCGGTCAGTGATAATACCAAAATCATCTAACTCTAATTTTGCTAGCACTAATGTAGGATACTCTTTTGAACGTGAGAAACATTTTGAATGATCTATTATTTACGAAACAAAACGTCTAGATCATCAAGATACAAGTCTCCTTTCAGAAAGAAACACACATTTACTCATGAAAACTTCTCAAAAATGCATGAATTTTAGAATTATTTTGAAAACAAATGTTTAAAACCATTGAAAGATAGATTATTTGCGAAAACACGTCTGGATCAAGATACAAAACGCGTTGAAATGAAATGTAGTGGCCCTCGAGCACTCGATGAATGACTTGAATGACTCATTTGACACGGAAATAAATCTCCCTTTATCCCTGAGATCCTCAGTTTTCGGGGCAAGCGGGTGAATCTCCCCTCTCAATCACAAAAAGTCTATCACAATGAACCGAAGGAAAAGAATGCTTATTTCTCTTTCTTTCTAGACTCATTCTAACTGATTCTGAGGCTGTAAGAAAATCAGTCAACTCCTCAAAAACGAGAGTTATTCGAGTTTTCGGCTGTTCTGAACTACTAGTAGAAGCTAGAAATATTCTTTTAACCGAAAATTCGAAGGTTAGTACGAATTTTTTTTTAATTTTAGACAAAAATCTGGAAAAATTTGATTATGTTAGGCAAAAACTTTCAAGTCATGTGAAAGTTTTTGCACTTTTGTAAAACCGATCTTCTCAAGGAATAACCTTTGCGTCAGTTTTCGCAAAGAATTTTGCAAGCTGATATCTCTTCAAAATTTTCTTGGAAAATTATTTCCTAGCTTCTTGAAACACTTTATTTCGAATTGAAGAAGCAATAAGTGGATTTTATAGCTCAATTGAGCTCAGACTTCATTATTTTCAGTCTGAATTCAAAAATTTATCCCCCATTTTATGAAATTCAATTTATCTATATCTAAAATCTACAGAAAATCAATTTGTTTACGCCACGTTTTGGAATTTAGTCTTTAGTTTCGCATTTTTTACCCCCAGTGAACATTCCCAGTCGGTTTGAAATTGAATGTTTTGACGGCTAGATCATTTTCACGTCATATTTTTCCTGACGCCGCATTTCACACTCCGCTTCAAAACTCTTGACTGAACTTCATTGAAGAAAATTACTTGATAAAATAAATATTCAATCAGATTACCACCTGAGGATCATCATTGATATTTTCCTCTTGGTTTGCTACAAAGACTTCAAAGATTTTTTATTCCAAGTTTTGATCTGAAACCTCAAATCTTTCTGCCAAATCATCACATCAGAATCACTCGGCATGTCACATTTCAAATTTCCACACTGTCGACATTTCAACGCTTTCTTTCGAGTTCTCCGCCAAAATGCGTCATTTTCCGAGTTCAATTTCATTTTTCCCTCTTTCTTTTCTCCTCACTCGTGCTCTTTGTTAACTTATCAGCTTTGCTGAACTTAACACTTATCAGTCGTCTTTACTCATTCATCATTGAAATGCCAACCAAGTAATCTTTAGTTCAACATTATAAAATAGAAGTCTAAAAACTGTCTAGGATAAAACTTTTTAAACTTGTACCTATTCAGAGCGAATAATCATAGAATTGAGCGCTTTTAGAGTGAGTCATAACTAAAGCGTGGTTGCAATCGATTTTCCGCTCTTTGATAGTGAGCGTAAAACGCACGTTGACGTTATTTTCGGCGATAAAATTTCGTTATTCATAACTTTTGCGAATAAAAACGCGATCGTCTCATTTTTAATCACATTTTTCTTACATTTATTGATTCATCTATGACTATTGCATTATCTGATACAATTTATCATATCTTCACTTTTAACTATTCATGTTCAGATCATCATATTTCATCCTGAAAATGTCTGTAACAGCGAAAAACTTCTATCGGCGATCCCTACCAGAATCATGTGTCGACTTTTCCAGTGAAGCCGGCAAGAAAATGTTTACAGAGTCTTTGTTGGAGGGTAGTCAAATTGTCTGAAAATAAAATTGAATTTTATCTTCAGGAAATGCAAATATCTACTTCAAATTAGCGGCACATTTTCGGACACAAGATGAGCCGGCATATTGTGGATTGAGTACATTAGGTTAATTATTGAATTACTACCACATACTTGGTTGCGTAGAATATCATGGAATTTTCAATTTGAAATATAATGTTTTCTGTAGCATGAATTAAATATTCATTTGAAACTGTATGGTTTCAGTGATGGTCCTAAATTCCCTCGAAGTTGATCCTGGGCGAGTTTGGAAGTCACCGTGGCGATACTATCATGAATCGATGTTGGACTGTTGCGTGCCGTTGGAAAACGTGAAAAAGTGGATTTTGCAAATTAAAATAATTTGAATCTGAAATTTCAGAACCGGAATCAATCTGCCCCAATTCGGATGTCTGGCGACGTGCAATCGATTGCAAACTGTGATCTACACGGCGAATGATACTGATTGTGAGTATCAATTATAACTGTATTATTTCGTCACTGCGATATGAAATAACATCACAAATTTGTGAAGTTAGCATGGTAGTAATATCTTTAATCTCGTACTATTCTTTAATTTTATTTTCTTTATTTTTCTTACGATGCCTTACTACATTAGAAATTTTACGAATTATTCAAAGAAAAACTCATACATTGCTCTATTTACCGTGTCATAGTGATATAAAATATCGCCAATATAATGGTATTTTCTGAAATTATTATTCAATTTTCAGTCTTCCTGAACCGCTTCCGCGAAAATCTAATCAAATCAGTGAGAAGTGATACCGATGTCGTTGTTGCCTCATACGACCGAGCTCAGCTTGATCAGACTGGATCCGGGCACTTCTCACCTCTTGCCGCGTATCATTCCGCTACAGATAGTGTGTTGATCATGGATGTGGCGAGATTCAAGTAAGAAGGGATATTTTATTTTTCAAAAACTGTTAATTTTCAGATATCCACCTCATTGGGTTACCTTGAAGCAGTTGCGAAAGTCCATGTGCTCCATCGAAAATACCACCAAGAAATCGAGAGGTGAGTTTGACTATTATTATTATTATTATGTTAAAGAGATTCTGGAAGATAACATGTATTAAATTTGAAAACGAATCTTGCTACAGCTAACTTTGAAACATAACATAGATAATTTTAGGCTACGTCACACTGAAACTCCGTAAAGATACTCGACCGTTAGTGATATTTTCATTGCGGACTAATCTATGTTTCAACGATGCACAGGCTAGTGGACTTTTGTTTGAAAATTGATATAGTTTATACTCACGGAACTAGATACGATATTCACAAAAAGAAACTTCTCCATGATTTTATCAGTCCTATTCATTTCCACATTATTATCATATTGATCTAAATTTAGATCAAATAGCTCTCATAACTAAACTTTTTCAGTTCGCCCAGAGCGTGATCTCCTGGAAGAACTTCCTCCTCGAAGAGCCGATCTCTGACCCGACCGAGGAATTGCAACTCGTCTGCCGACGATTCGCGCAGTGCTTCGCTGACTACGCTCTCTGCTGCACGCAGAAGAATCTCGATCAACAGCAACAGGTAGAAATTTCATGATCACTATAATTGCAAGTATTATTTGAAGCAAAATTTCGCCTTTAAAAGTTATCCATTCAAATAGCAAAACAATATCAGTTAACATTTAAATTCTTTCATAGTAAAATTGATCTGAAATTTCATTCGACTCACTGTTACTGAGTAGCGTAGTGGTAATGCGATATCACTATATTCTTATTGTAACTTTTGATTCAAATCTCCTAGGATATTCATTTTTGCACAAATTAATTAATTTGCAGCTATGCAAGAAAGAAGACTCCTTCTGCAAGGACTGCATCTTCCAACATTCCGAGGCGTGTAAGGAAATCTGTGCGGAACTAAGAAAGACGCCGATCGCTCAGATTTTCGGAACGAGTTCCGTAGCTGCGTTGATGTTGGCTTGGCCTTATGAGGTGAAATTAATAAAACTAGAATTTTTTTGAAGAGTAATTTCTAGATCGGATCTTCAACTCGCAATGATCGACTGGCAGAAATGGCCCGAGAGAAGATCGAATCATTCTCGGCTGACACGAGAAATGAAATTAGTAAGTTTCAGAAATTTTCAAACACTCGATTAATTTATTTTAAATTGGTTCTGCGACCATAGTAGAATTAGATAATCAATGAAGATCTACTTGAATAAGCTTAGTATAATTTAGCTTGGGATGGTATATTTTCTCGAAAAATTGTAAAGAGATTTTCATGATTGATTTTAAAAAATAAAATGGTTATTTTCAGATCAACTCCACATCCAAATACAAACGATGATGTGCTGCTCGCGACCCCCGCCAAATTTGGATCGAGCCCTATCGATTCGATCCAACAACAGCGGGAATAGCGGGGGAAGCAGTTATTCCTCGGAAAATGGATTTGAATGCACTTGTGGAATTGACACGGCGCTTTGATCAAAGTTTCCTTACCCTTAAAATTGTACAAGAACAATTTTCATTTCGAATAACAAGAATATCAAAGTTTTCAACGGGGGATCTCACGCGTAACTAAGATATCACAATGCATTATCATTTTTTTTCTAAATTGACTTAATGAATAAATCTTTGAAAAATTTATGGTTTCACGTACTTATACATAGAAGGCACAAGTGATATTCCCTATGTGAAGGCAGAGTCATGGAAGTATTTTTCTCAAAATTTGATAGACTCATCAAGCTTATAGCAAGAAACCGCATGAAAAACGGATCAGTGTAACCAAAGATATGAATTTCTGAAACGATACTCGAAAACCTATTTTGTGAACGAATCTTCGTCAAACGAAGAGCGTGCCTTGCAAAAATGATGTTTCCTAATTTAACATCCAACATGGAAAAAGGAAAATCAGAAAAGATAGCTTCACAAATTTTCTAGAAATTAAAAAATGGCGAAATTGCCTTCTTGACTTTGACTTCACAAAAAGGGAAAGACTTGCGCTCTCTAACTATAGGACTCCTCCATCCGTCATTTAGTAATTGCCTAGGATAACATATGAAAGTTCTTACTGTATACGATAAAAATGATTTGTAAAACTTCAAAACTTATAATCAGAATTCAATCTCGTTCCTGACTTACAGACATTTTTCATATAAACACATTTATTACAAATATTCCTTTTCAAAATCTCTAAGCTGATTTTCTAAGACCGGTTTGAGTAGTTGTTGACCCGCAGGAGTGAGGTGCAATCCGTTGAAAAAATAGCCGAGAAGAGTGGTTGGGTCGAAAAATTGGGGATTCTCATAGGGCTTGATGACGAAAAATGGATCGCCGAATGGTAAAATCGTGCATTTCGAGCAGCTAAATTTGTTTTAAATTTGAAAAGTTATTCTAATTTCGAACACTTACAGTTTCCCGAGCCCCAAATTCCGCTTAATTCCGTTTAGATATGATTTATCCTTGATGAACTCGGACTAAATATATAGTAAAGTAAACTATAAAAAGAACTTTCCTACACTCGTGACATTCTGCTTCTTATCAATTTTATCCGTATATTTCGTGAGGAAATAGTCTATCGGAGCGGGGATAGTTCCAACGATAAATACGTGATATTTTGCCAATTTTTCGTATTTCTACAAACTAAACGAATGAAAATTATCTTATCTAATCTTTACCTTCAATCGTTGTACAGCCTCTTTCAAAATTTTACCATCCGATATTTTGATTGGGTCCTCGATAGGTTCATTCATGGCAAAACTTCTTGCAACAATAAACAGAAAATCTGGCTTGAAATTCGTGGCTTGCTCTCTAGAATTATATATATATATTTTTTTTTGTAATTTATCAAGATAAAAAATGGCTCACAAATAAGTATCCACAATTTCAGGACAAGCCTTATTCTTTTTATCCACGACTAGAACTTCGCAATCTAAAATTAAAGTTAAAAAATAAAATAAAAAATACTCTGAAACTTGCATGAATGAGTAAATTTGCTCATATTCTTCGCGTATCGTCCGAAAGTTTCGTAGAACAATTCACCCATATTTGCGCCATAACTGTTGCCCAAAACCATAATTCTATATTTTCCTTTTTCATTATACTAAAATGTATGCTTTACTTGATACGAATAAAATAAAATAAAATATTTTACAGGAAAAGAGCAAAATCCATGTTCGGTTTTGTTGGGATAGCAATTTGGAATGATCAACATCTTATATTCATTCTTGGCCCAATATCGGTTCAATTTGATTGCTTCTTCTAAGATTTGAAACTATAAGTCAATATTGAAAAATAAGATTTACCTCTTGAAATATTCACACTATCATGGTCAATTATGGTATGATTTTGAGTTTGTTCTAGTAGACCTTCGATATGTTCTGAATTTTCCCTATTTATCGATATTTTGATAAAAATCAACCCGAATTTACAGCTAATGCTAAAACTAATCCATATAAGATGGCGATTAGAATAGCGATTTGCAGTTTTTCCAATTTCAAATACCATGATTCATACGTCATGTAGACCAAGTATGCCAAAAATATCGACGCAAGGATTCCGAAGAATGGGGCTGAAATTATAATTTAGCAAAAGCATAAGGCATAATTTCATATTTTTCAATGAGAAAGTAACAAGTAGTTCCAAGTGTTGGGATGTTATCGGCAAAATCAATGATATATTAAACGCAGAGTTATTTCAATTCAACTTTAAAAGCGCACCACATTTCAACTCTTCGGGATAGCTGAATTTGATCCAAACGACTATCGGCCAGTGGATTAGATATAAAGCATACGAGATATCACCGATCAATACTAGATGCCTAAAATGTTGAAATTAAATTTGGGAAAAGATCCCAATAGAATTTTCAGAAAACGTAATTTGCTTCAGAGCGAATCTCGAAACTTACTTATTAGTCAGAACATTCTTCTCCCCATACGAAGTTCCTGTCAAAATAACAGCACTAGTGGCAATAGTTGACAAAATGCGTGCTGGTGAAGCTAATAATGGAATTGGAAGGAATGAAATCAACATAAGCAGCATCAAGAAGAACCCATATTGAAAATGATGGATGCAGTTGTAATTGAAGCATAATATTCTATTTTTGGGTTCTAAAATATCAATCATTATCCGTAGAAATTTTTAAATTGTGTTACTTCGAATATTGATATCTTTTAGAAAATTTTCATCATCCTCATCATTCGCACTATTCTCTTCATCCGAAATTCCTTCAAGAAATGGTAGATTCTCGAGGTTTAGAATCGTATTATGGTTCGATTTTTGATTCTCCAACAATTGCGAAAGGAAATACGATTCGATACCAATGTAAAATTGCCAGAATCGTGCGAATACGCTGAAATATTTTTATTTGTGATAAATTCCCAAAATTTTCACAAGTTTTTTCGATCGGTCATAGTTTAGTCAAATTTTATCACCATAAAATTACCTGTTGAATGATATTGTTTCTGATGCAAATAAGTGATAAAGTAGTGATAAAACGGCCAGAACAGTCAAATATAGGTGAGCAAACTGTGTCATTTCTCTTGAACAAATATACTGAAATACGTGTTCATTTTCAAAATATAGAGATTTTACCTGATAAATAACGAAAATCATGGGCACAAAAAGGTAGAATTGAATTTCGACTGATAAAGACCAGGTGTGAGTGAAGACATCTTCAGCTTGTTTTAGCTAAATTATATTTCGAGAAAGTTTAAAATAAAAAAATTTAGGATCGTCAAAATCATATTTTTGAAAAGAAACCTAAAGACTTACCATAATAAAATAATTATGATCATCCGAACGCATAATCACATTCGATGTAAAGCTTATTGCACGGAGTGATGATAAGGAATTCAATTGCACAAATAGATGAGGGAAGAATAACAACACGCATGATAAAACTAAAATTCATTGTTTTTATAGACGTTTTTTAATAGATGGATGTTTTTAAATTCTTCAAAGACTTAAAATCGTCTGTTAAAACGCTATTAATTCTACAATTCAGTTATTTATTCCAAAAAAGCAGCTTACCAATAAAAACGATAAACGCATAAAGGGGAATAATCCGTTTGATGCGTCGATAATAGAACTGAAAAATCGATTTTCGACTGACTGGCTTCGACCCGAATATCATTGTCATCAAAAATCCCGACAATACGAAAAATCTGAAATTTGATAAAATTACAAATTTCTACTGATGATAAATTACTGATCAACTCCAAAGTATCCATTCGGAAAATACTGGGGGTAGAAATGGAATCCTAGAACGGATAATATTGCGATACCGCGAATACCCTAAAACTGGTTATTTTTGAGGATTGCATATGAAAATTACCTGTAAATCACTTCGTTTGTTGGGATTTTGATTCGGTTTATTCATTTGGTGATAATTATGTGATTTTTTCGACGTTTCCTCATTTGATGTTGGAAGGACAATCAATTTGTCACGCATAAACTAATGTCTAAAATAGAAATTGTCGAGATTAATCAAATGAAAAGGTGTTTTACCGGAAAACTTTCTCCGAAACCCCTATTCAAATGTGACCGCTTTGAGAAGTAGAAAGTAGGATAAACTGCAAGTAAAATTCTATTAGAATGAAAGTCAATCGATTTTATTTTCTTTGGTCAAAGATGACGCTAAAGCCATATTCTTGAAGCAACAAAATATGCCCCTTTTAATCTGAAACACTAATGAAAATAATTAAGATGAGAACGCGGTAAAAATTTAATTTGCAAGAAAATAATGGAACATTTTTTATAAAAAAAAAAATTATTGCATAAATAAAATAAGACTTGGGAAATGCGTAATTTTTTCGAAGTATATGAAATTTATGATGCTTCTGAAAAAGGATGGCAAAATTAACAATATCGAAAACGGAAAATTATACATATACGAAGTGATATTGAATACCAAATCTTTACTTTTTAGGTAGAAAAGATCGATCTTACTCATAAGAGACTAACGAGAATCTGTTATTTGCTAAATTTAAACCATTGGAACATAGTCTAACCATAAAATTCATTTTTGGGGAGCATAAAAATTTAATAAAACGTGAAAATAATCAAAACAAAATTTCATACTTTTAAATGTGGAGTTTATTATCCAATCCAACTAAATAAATATGAACATAAATGAAAATGAAGACAACGACTTCATGAAAATATGAAATCAATAGTCATGAAAGGGAAAATCGGGAATGATATTTTCAAGTATTTCGTATGCATTCCTATGTTTGAGGATGATCAAAAACCGTTCAAAAATGAGAATATGACTACAAGGACAATTAATGATCGATAAATGTTAACATTCTTTATGCAATAAACTTCTTCACAGTAAATACAACTTCCCCACTTTTTACAAAGGTGACGATATAAAATTCTTATCAAATTTTGAATATGATAGATCGTAAATTCCAAACGAACAAAATTCTTTATTCTATATTAAAGAGAGAGAGATAAAGTTAGATTTTTTGACTATATTTTTACAAAGTGAGAAAATCAGAAGAAAATATTTTAGTATGTCTAAAAGCGTCGTCTCATAAAATTTTCACGAGCACAAACTCCTACGTTGTACTGTTGCTATTGGTAACCGTCTGCATTTACAGATCGCATGTGCACATCACAGAAAAATAATGGCTAATTTTATTATATGGAATTATGAAAAAAATGAAAAATAACAACCAAATTATGAAATTTCACACGTGAGTGTAGATGGTCTGAAATTCATGCATATCATTACAGATACGTGATAAATCGATAGATTTTAAATATAAAATAGAGAACTACTTTTCTGGTTAGATTTTGAACTGAACATGAAATTCCTGGTATTGTTTATTTCGTTTGCTTTGATTCTAACTGTTAGTGCTTTCGAGCATAGATTACCTCGATTAAATACTTTGGAACGCCGAAAGGTTGGTTATTAATTCATTCTTATCTAATAATTTATCGATTTTTGCACGTATTACATTTTTCACTTTAACACAATAATTAAACATTATTTTACCCATCAATTTTATTAACTTCATTTAAATCACGTAGGATTTCCTTTTGCTCACGTGAGCATGAGCGGAGTATGAACACACCATAATATCACCAACACCAAATTTGAAAAAGCACTTGCGCTCTCTACTATCAGATCCATATTTTGCGGTTTTACAAATTCGAATCTGAAAATGAAAGGAAAAATTCGCCCTGACACGTTTGTGTTTCAAATAGCTGCATAATTTCAGCGTGCTGATGGATCAACCAGGAAAATGCAATGCATGCACGAAACAGTAAGTTGCAACGGAAAGTGCTGCTACATGAAGAGGGCCTATTGGCCTACTTACCCGTGTGGAAAATGTGTGTGTTTGGGCGAAAAAGAGCAATAATAAATCAATAAACAATGGAAATTTTATAACTATTGATGATAAATGACGAATTGTTAACTAAATTCGAAAAGAACAAGAATAAGGTGACTTTGACGTTAAATATTGATCGTTATTCATGGAGCATTTTATAAATCATTATGATTATTGCAAAAATAAGGCTTAATTTGTTTAAGACTTTTCGAGAGGTTCAACTAAAAGGTTACCAATGACAAGTTTCGGTTTTTTCGAGGCTTTTTTCATGTTAACTATCGAAAATCATGATTCCAGGCTTTTTCCGATATATTCAAGTTTGGGTCTGGATACCGAAACCTGGGGGTCAAATTTCAAAAGTCGTCCTAACACCCCGAAACCTACAGTGACGAGCAGGTTTTGCATCACCCTATATATTTTGATATAATGCTAGCTCACTCGCTTGTTATGTACCAATCCAGCTGAGATTTTATATTGTTTCAATTGGAATGTTACAATTTTTCTTTCTTTCTTTCATATTACGCTTTGGTCGCTATATCAACTAAAAATCGATATTTTGAAATAATGAATATTATTACGGCATTTTCTTTCAATAAAAAGATCGTGATGTAATTTCTAGCTTGCTGAAATCCATTTTTCAGGCCAGATAAGAAACGAGTCTTGCAGTTCCTTTGTCTAGGACAAATATAAAAATTGTGACCGGACATGAAAATTGCAGAAAAGTTCCATATTTCTCAATGTCATTGTCATTTTGATTAATTATATTCGACTCCAGGCAATTGTCTAATCAAAGTAATAAAAGTCAATTAGTTCAGAATTTCTTTTTTCATTTCTATTTTTTTTTCAAATCAACGCTTGACTAGCTGATATTTTCTGGTGAATCACATCATATTATTTATTATTGTCTGATTTTTTGAGTACACAAAAAACGTGACTTTCCCTAGATACAATAAACCCAAACATCAAGTAAGAAGATCGTTAATAACTCTGACGCTTTATTTGAAAACTAAAAGAAAATAAGAACTACGAAATAATAATCACTTGATATAGACAATGCTTAATGATTTTCTTCTCCAATTCTATCTCATCTTCTTGTTGACATGAGTTTTTTTTTCTAGTTTTCCAAACAATATCAATCAGAAGATCATTAATAACCCCATCGGTCATCAAATTGCGTCAATGACCGATGATATTGTGACTTGACGATCTTCTCGGGGAACAGAACAAAAAATGCTTCGAGTTTTCGACGAATTCACCTTTTTACTGTCCCCGATCTTACTCTTCCCATTTCTAAGCGGCAAAGAAATCTTTTCCGCTCTCCTTCTTCTCATACTATTTTTCCATTTCAGTTGGAAATAGTGTGAAGAAAATAGAGACGAAAAGATTATTCTGTTGTTGAGAGACAATACAGGGAGTGGATCCTACATATACCTATTTATCAAATCAGTATATCAGTCATTTGATTCGCACCTAGAGTTATTTTTCATCTAAATCATCAAATCTAAAATATTTCTTTCCCGAAAATGAAAATCCAAATCTTGGCAGTTATTTGCATCATCACTATGCTCTCTGTAGCCATTGATGCTCAATATGGATATTAGTGAGTTATTTTAGACTGGATATAATTAAAACTAGAGTTTATATAATTCGAAAATAGATATGATATAATAAAAATAATTACTTTTGACCCATTCATGGTCTGTTAAAACTTCAATATTTAAAACTTTCAATGATAATGTATTTAAAATCGAATTTCAGCAGCCCATATGGATACGGTGGTTTGTCAATTTTTTGTTGATTTATTTTTCTATCAAGAATGAATTTTCAGGTATGGGATACGGTGGTTTGTCAATTTTTTGTTGATTTATTTTTCTATCAAAAATGAATTTTCAGGTATGGGATACGGTGGTTTGTCAATTTTTTGTTGATTTATTTTTCTATCAAGAATGAATTTTCAGGTATGGGATACGGTGGTTTGTCAATTTTTTGTTGATTTATTTTTCTATCAAGAGTAAATTTTTAGGAATGAACCCTATTGGGGGAATGTTAACCGGTAATATATGTTCTAAATTTTTACAGATTTTTTAACTGAAAATTTGGAAAAAAATATTTTCTAGCGATTTTTTGAAACGAAATGAAAGCTATTATTCTAATTGATATATTTTGATTAAATATACATAATAAATTAAAAGTGCTCAACTTTAGGAGCATTAATGGGCCTCTCAATGGGAAAAAAATGAAGATTTCATCGAAGCACACTTTGGTGACATCAGTAGAAGAGCTATGGTTATTTCTTGGAATATTATGTGATCTATTCAATTTCAAATAAAGTTTAATTTCATTGAAGCAAAATATTGTGACTGATTCGCCTCAATTAATATTACATTTTATTATTCGATTGTCGAGTAAGCAATTTATCTGCACAACTTGAAATAAATGTCACAAAGCATGATAGTATTATTGTTTTTAAAAATAGCTGAAGTTAGCTAAATGAGGGGACAATCTCCTCAAATCATTGTTCCTGATATGAAGGTAATTCTAATAGCTTCTTCAGTTAGATTTCATCTGTCTGATGGCATCGGCGAGTTTGGAATTACGGAATCGCTCCTGGAATCAATTTTCTAGAAGAGAGGCAATTTTTTATGATTATGAAAATTTTAAAATAAGGCAAATCTTAATCAACACCCACATAATTTATTACACCTGACTTTACCTCAAAAATTCTTTGATTTAGACTAAATTCGAATGAAGATTGCATGGTGTCATTAGACCATGATGCAGAATTATAATTTGGAAAAAGTATACTGTTATATTAACCTGAATTGTGTTCAAGCCGTATCCAGCATTTCGAAGATCGTCGTCGGAGTACTTCTTCCATATGGCTTTCATCTAAAATTTAGAGAATTAATCGTTGCTAGACTTGTAGTCATTAACTCACCGAATCCATTTGAGCGTCAAAGCCCATGTTAGCAAACGTGTAGGGCTTTTTGAAAATGAGATTCTCCAAGTCTTGGAAGAGCGCCTTTCCCTAAATTTTTATTCTACTGTTTAAGTTTATTTGAAAAATACCTTCTCGTCGAGTTTCGGGTAGACAACTTCGTTATAGCCTTGCTTTAAGTTGAGCAATTTCGCGATGACGTCATTGGTGTTGGCTGGCTAAAATCGAATTTTTACGGCAGTATTATTATTATTGTACATTGAAAATGCGATATTTTGTTATCCTCATCCAATGACCAATAAGCCCAATACAGTTAATCAAGACTGTTCTTTAATTTGTACACAAATTTGGTGGAAAGAGTGATTGGAGCTCACAATGCCCACCAAATTTCAATACCAATTTCGCCCCTTTGGCTTTAGCTTCAACCAATTTGTCGATCTTTGCGCGAACCTCTTCAATGTCTTTTCCGACAGTCGAGGTTCCTGAAATCGAAATGGTTTGAGGATTTCAGAAATTAGGCGGAAAAAAGTAATCTACTCGTATCAGGATCTTCAAGAATAATTTGAGCAGCCTAAAAGTTTACATATTGAAGAAAAGAAGACTAGAAAAAACTGATTTAAGACTATTGACCTGATCGACGAGTGGTTTCAGATCCGAGGAAAGTCCGTCGAAAAGGGGCGGGTATATGTTAACCCTCACATCAGTGCCTTTGACTAAAACCATAGAAGGAATTAATATTGCAAAACTAGACAAATAATAATTTACTGCTATATACAAATCCATGAGCCAAGCCGATTATAGTTGCAAGTGTAATAATGCGGAGCATTCTAAAATCAGATAATTAAAACAAAATTTCATTATCTTAGGAAATTGTCAAAATTTTGCATAAAACCGTGAAGTAGACGAAATATTGTTTAGATAAAATGTTGAAGAAAAATATAAATGTAAGCAAGTTATATACATGCTTGAGTTTGTTATTTTGCTGCTTTCAATTGATGTGTTTACCAAATGAAAAGTGAGCATACTTTGACTTGCGCCATTTATTGGAGCATTGTAACAGATCATTTGTTATCCCCCATTTCGCTTAGATCAAAAGGAAGGGGTTATCAACAGATCTAAATCACGAACTATTTAGACAAAATTCAGATTTGAAAAAATCAACTACGATCAAATCTCTTCAATCATGCAAACCAGAACAGGTGTATTATTTCATGAAATAAAGAAAGTTCAACTGAATTCATTATTAGTTTGTGCTCATTAAATGGCTTAGCGTTATTTTCCACTTATCTAAAATTCAAAGAAAAAGTATTTCATGTTTCCTATAATATCGTAATTTATCATAACTTATTTTCATTTATCAAAGAAATGTGTGATGAAGAACCTATATTTTACCTCGTTCAATATGAGACTATATTCATTTACAAAAAGTTGGGGTCATCAATATTCATTCCCTTAGCGATATTTTCGATTTACGTATTATTATTTCATTTTCCTAATACAATGCGGGAGTTTCGAAAGTATCTATTGAATATTCAGGTGAAAAAAATATTTTGCATTTTTAGCATTAGTTTTTAGATCTCGGGTTTATGCTGTGATATCGTTTTCAATATTTTATTCGATATAAGGATATTTCCGCCTAAAGGTGCTGTTATGATCACTTCGTTTATACCTGGATTATCACCGAATTTGGCAATTGTAAGAATTTTTAAATGGAAAATATTATGTCATTAATTAGTTTTTAGAGCCTGTTATTCCTTACACATGCATTGTCATGCTTTACTATCGCCCACGCTTTAGAGTACAAGCACAAGAAAATCTGTATAAGAGATTGCGTATGTTACATTTTCAAAATTGCATTTATATCTAGGATAATGATTTAGATATTTTGGTGCTGTCAAATGTATGCCAATAAGTTTATTGCCATATTATTTACCGAAACGATTGGTTTGTCAATATTCGCTTATTTCATTTCGAAGCCTGAAGAAGACGTCATTCGATATGTACAAGAGGTAAACATTGTTTATCGCTGTTAACTCATGCTATAAAAAAAACCTATTCTGGCATTTACCTTAGAAAGTGAGGTGAAATTTTAATAGATAAAAATGTTTACAAAATTTATTTTAAAATAAGGCATATTTTAGAACCAGGAGAAACTATCGTGTTTCGGTCCAGATGTCCACAAGCATATTGCTTTGCTCGAATTCGGTCCCTGGCAATTCACGGCCTTCTTCGTCATTCTGTATTCTTATGGCTTGTTTGGCGCTATCGTTTTCGTAGTTCTAACTTTTCATACATTCAATTCTCTACGACGACAATATTCTAGCGGACAGTTCTCCACTAAAACGATGAACTTACACAAACAATCCATGTTTTCTCTTTTGAGACAGGTAGTAGTTTTGTCTGCATTTGATTTGTTCCCACCATAATGAGCCAATTATATATCCTATGCTTTGAAAAATATTGAAGACATATTTTTTCAAATTATATTTAGTATCGTCTTCTTCTCTATACCTGCTAACACTTTGAAAGTGATTTAGCAAATCTGTTAATGAATCTTAACCCTCCTGGTTATAATTATGAATGTGTAGTTTAGAGCTTTGTTTTTGGAATAACCGTTGTTCTACCTGCTATGCCGATGGCTCTCTATTATGTTCCGCCAGAAATTTTCAATTTTTCGAAATACAACCGTATGAAATTTCTAATTTTTTTTTTCTAATTTAATAAATTTAAGTGATAATATATTTCTGCGAGACGATGGTGGCGTTACACGGTCCATTCACGACACTTTTGATGCTTTATTCGATGAGACGACCAAGCTTTGAACTCTTGAGGAGATGGGTGAAGAAAATCAAGAAAACCGCGAACACTGAAAGTAGCACTGTCATTGTGATTCTTCCGGTGCGATCATTTTTCTGAAATCGTCATAATTTTCTAGTGTTATTTGAAAACTATTTCATTATGATAGAACGGGTGTTATTATTGCGTCATTAAATGGTATCACTTATTAGTTTCCAAAATAAATTTATTTTATACCTAGTGATCATGAATCACAGTATACCATTATTATTTCGTATCGATTTTTAGAAAAAGAAGTTTAAAAATTTTGAAGATATGAGAGCAGTATGAAGTAACTCGATTTGAAACAATTCCTAAGCTATTATCCACACAAAAAGAAGGTAGAAAAATGTCTCAATATTTTGTGCAAAATGAGAAATATCATCGAAATCCCTCCGTATCTAATTTCCTGATCCTCTTCTCTATCTGGTCATTTGTTTGCGTACATGTCATTCCGACTGCGCAATAGCTTCCGCTCAAAATCGCGCCACAAACATGTCAGATTTTCTCCTTTCTTCCCCTATTTCCCCGTATTTTCTCTATCCAAATCTTGATCCCCCTCGATCAGCTTCTATTTTTCGAAATTAATATACCTAAACCTTTTCATTAAATAAGTATCAGATATCGATCAGTGTTGATTCTAAAACAGATTTCTACATATCTAAAAATTCATTTCCTCATTAAGACGTAGCTATTTGAAAGGTTAGATTTTTAAACATTTTTTATTTTATAGAATAAGTTTGGAATTAGTCTTAAAATTGATTTTCAAGTAAAAAACGAACCTTCAATTTTGTATTCTGATGGATCATCTTGCAAAAGTAAGATTGTTGCTTGCGCTATCCACTCATGCGATCAAGCTAGAGATCAAGGACCTGTCGAAGTCAATAGCTGGCAATTACTTTCTGCATCTTTTCATTTCTTGCATTCTTCAAACAATTCACTCTGTACTCAAACATTGTGGACAATCTTATAAATTCGTAGATCGCCACTAGTATAATTCATCTCTGTTCACAACTTTATCTGCAAAATCTTTAATTACCTATTTTTAACTCTTCTAGGCTAAAACTTGGTGAATTTTAGAGGTTCCTAGCAAATTATGAAAAGAGTGGAATAACTTTTTTCTCTTAACTATAACCATTATTATTTTGACACTCTTGATAATCTCTACCACTAAATTCTTTCAGTATGTTATCCTTCACTTTTCAATTAGAAAATCGTGCAATTTCGGGCATATAAATAATCCAAAATTAATCTACAGATAATTAATGCCACTGCATGGACGCTCAAGCCGAATTCACGTTCGACGTACTCTCTCAAATCTGCATCGGTATTCTCGCCACATCCGTCCTGTTATCGCTATCATTTATTGTTTATAGGTAAGTGATTTTCAGTTTGTTAAAATAATAAAACTAGAAGAAAGTCACGTATGTTAATTAATTTGAATATTTTTATTACTATTCAAAGACGTTCTAAAAATTACGTTTTTATTTCGATTTTGAGAATTTTTTTACTACCAAAGTAATGATTTCCATGCATATTATTCGAAAAATTGTCTTTTCAGATGTTTCCAAAGTGATGAATGAATATGATGATGCTCAATGTTGACTCTTGCTCAGTTTGTAAATATTGAAATAAATCTATTTGAAACTTCTTTATTATCGTCGTCTATTTTCCCGAGCATATAATGCACCCATAACACTGATGCTTTCGCTAGTTTTTACTGTATTTGCAATTTTTAGATAACGTTTGAAGAGTTCGATAATTTGTGGTTTCATTGAGTAGAGCATCACCAAAGTCATGAGTGGGTTGTGGAAGGTGACCATGATCAGGCAGAAATATATCAAAGCTGAAATTAATTTTTCAAGATTTCGATGAATCGGTCGATTTTTACCGGTATATTTTGAGAAGTTGAAGAAGTTCTGTGGCACATAATACAGGCCCATTGGAGGTAAAGGAACGATTACGGTTACTGTGAACACGAAAATCTGAAAATTAGATTATTTTCGGTAATTTTAGATATGAGTTGTGCTAGTCAGTATTATTATTATAATGGTATACTTGGGATAGAAAGAAAAATTTTCTTAGTTTTTTTACTAGCCAATTCATTTTGAATGAAAGGTAGCACGTTTACAATAGTTTTACCTGCCGCATAAGCGAGTGCACGGCTTTCTTGTGCAATTCCATAGTTCTAGTCGAGAATTGTCCGAGAGTTGACTGCTTTCGAAGCGAATCGTGAGTGTGATACACAAGAATTGCAAATGCTATCACTCCAAACATAACGTAAATGTAAAGTAGAGCAATAAATAAGTCAAATTGCCAAATACCAAATTCCAATAAAACGATGTTATCGTAAATTTCTGGACCGTAACAGTTGAGTATGTCAGCATTCTGAAATATCGACAAATGTAAATATTATTATTCATCACGATTAATTATCAACCTGGTCAACATATCTCATAATATCTTCTTTCGGCTTTGAAATGAAATAAGCAAGTATCGATAGAAATATTGATTCGGCAACTATCAAGGTATGTAATGCCTTGGAATATTTTTGAAATATCCAAAATTTCTAAACAAAAGTTTTTTTTTAAAATTTATGATGACCTACACAATGTTTCGAACAAATTTTTTTATGCTTGTACTCTAAACCAAGTCCAATTGTCCAACATGAAAGCATATGCGTTAACATCAATAATGTCTAAGATAATAAAATTCCAAAATTGCCAATCAATAATTTCTTACAATTGCCAAATTCGGGGACAAATTTGGAACAAATGAAGTTATCATAACAGCACCACTAGGTGGAAATATCCGCGCATCGATCAAAACATTGAAAACAATATCACAACATAAACCCGTAGTCTAAAATTATTGTTTTGAATCAAATTTTAATTTGTGATGTAGGATATTAGACACAAAATATTGCATTGAAGAAATGCCAAAAAGATTTGCTTCTTTATCAGTTTATCAAAAATTTGAAACGAGAGAAACAAATTCTCAAATTAACCTGAATTACCAATAAATATTTTCTAAATTCTTGGCTCTGCTTAGGCAGGCGAAATAACAACATATAAATTGAAAATATCGACAATGAAATCGAAAATACAGAAACCATCTTCTTAAATAAATAAATGTTCGAATAATTTATGATGTAGAATATGGTATCTTCTTCGCACATTAATATGGTGTATTTAATAAGATGAAAATCTAATCTGATAAGTTTTAGATTTTGCAAAGGAAACAAAGTTTACATAATCATAAATGACTTCAATAATGAACTTTCTTTATTGGATGAAATACATCTGCTATCGAAACGACTATTCAGTTTTGACATTTTGATTCTCATTAGTGGGTTGCTGATTTAGCCATAATGCAAAATTAAACCATAAGTTCAAGATCGTAAAGATAAACGCTATCATACTGAACATAAAAATATCACATTTGGAGTTATGATACGAAAATGATGTATTTTGATTATCAATCAAGTCGTTGAATCGCTCTTCGAAGTTTCTCGATCGTTGCATTTGAAATATTGTCGTTCTCCGGCAGATATCGAAGTCCATTGCGCATTACGTCGATGTTGAAGCGCGAATTTGAAACCAAATTGGTTCAGCAACTTCTGAAAAATGAAATTATTAGAATATAAAGAATCGGAAAACACTAGAATGAATCAAAATTATTTGATGAATTATATGAAAAATTTCCTATTCAGCATGTTTGAGGTCTTTAATAAAAATCAATTTATCGTAAATTAAATTGTGTAGAAAATGTACCTGAATTGCCGCCCGATATGGTCTGACGAAAATCAGTGAAGAAATCGGCGACAAAACTGGCACGAACAAGAAGGATACATGAATCGTGTACTCCACTAACGGATGGACGACGATTTTGAACATGCCCAGGGAAAACGCAATGACAGCTATCAGATAGAAAGATGGTATCATGGCTTGATACGCAAGGGCCTTAAATAGTGATTTAGAGATAGAAAATAATATTTGTGATGAGAAATTTGCCATAATATCCCGAGTGAATCTCAGAAATCTCGTAAAAATTTATAAACTTAATATGATTACCCGTAATAACTGGTGATGCATGGACTTCTTCTGTTTCGACAACGCTTCGTTGTGACTCTCCAGAAAATCGATAATCCGCTTCCTCAGGATCAAAATAATTACATAGACGGGAGTAATTGGAAGTGTCTAGAATGAAATTTTTAATTTGCAGAACGACTCTAAACATGAATTGAAATGTTATTATTAAATGGTTTATAATTCAAAAAAATAATACTTCATGGAGGTTCAGGAAGCTCATAATTCGTATTATTCCAGGATAGTTCATGCTCCACATCTACCGCCAACAAACATCTACGCATTTTGGCAGATTAGCATGAGAAAAAAATGAATCAAGTAATAATGACATGCAAAGCACGTTGTTCCATCGTGAGAAGTGACTGGAAATAGACAATCAGGAAGTGTGGGGACGTTGTGAACAAGGAACGAGAGAGATCATGAGAGCAATTGGAATATTTTGAAGATATTAATATTATCAGCTAATCCATAGAAGAAAAAATAGAATAGAATTATGCGAATATATTCTACGTAATAAAATAGAGGAAGCTATATTTTTAATAAATAAAAACATTGAACGTCTCATAAAAATTATGCTTGTTATCGCTCAGGAAGTAATTTTGAGAAGATCAAACTATTAAATAAAAACAATCATACCATGTGCAAAACCACGTAGATATTGGGCCATTTTATCATATCGTTGGCCCCAGTAACCGTTTTATGGGAGAAATCTTCATCCGGGTAGATTTCTTTCAAAGTTGCCCGAATTTGATCTGGAGGATCGTAGGAAAAGCACAAGAAGTACTGCAATTTTTGAATTTATTATTAATTGGAAAATTAAAAAGCTATTCAAGATTAATTACTGATATAGCTCTTGGATCTTTGAAATAAAATGTCTGGAATTAATAATGAAACTCGTAAATTAATTTTATGATCTTCGTTCTCCTTAAAGTTCTGCAGAAGCTAAATTAACTTCGAAGAATTAATTATGAGAACTGAAAATGCACTAGTTTATGAAGTAGACACTTACGGTTTGAATTAAGGTCGGAAAGCATGCGATTAGAAAGATAGTCGTCATTTTTCGCAGACTCGGAGGGGAGTTAAATAAGATGTAATGTCGGTAGTGAAACGATAATACCAATGACCACAGCCAATGAGCGTAGAAATGTAGAGATAATGTATACCTAAAATTCGACTGTTTTTTTTTAGATAATAGCCAAAATAGGCATTTCGGAGATTAGTTTGTTTGAAATTGAAGTGTTTTGAGTTGCATCGAACTTCAAAACTTACCCAATTTCACAGGCTTGATATCCAAGCTTTGTACAATATCCATTTGATATTAGAGCAATGAAAATACCGTTTGATACTGTTCTGAAGACCTTGTTTAAAATATATATATATTTTTTTTTTAAATCAGATAAATTACCTGTTTTGAATGAACAAATCGCAGAGACTTGATGCTAGGTCAGTGAGTGCAAAATTTAGAATCAGTAGCGAATAGTTCTTGATGGATTTAGGACTTTTGTATAGAACCAAATAAATCAGAAGAGAGTTTAGAACGAATCCAATTGTATTCAACGACCAATGTACTATCGAGAATATCGTATCGACCAACATTTCATGTGTGGCTTGTTGAAATGAGGTTCCTAAATGTTAAATTCGAACAATTTGAATATGTCTACTTTAACATCACTATGGATATGACAATATAATTGCAAATCGCAATAAAGACATTCGCCGATTTTAGTTGAAATTTTAGCCTTTACACAAAACTCGTTTTTTTGCCTAAATGCAGTAAAATATCGGAGCACTCTCTTTGCAAGAAAATGCGATGAATATTTCGTTAAAATTAGTTTATGTTTAAGTCTACAAATTAACGCAATTGAAATTTCAAATATTCGTGAAAAGTCGCGTTGAGCATTCTAATGTCAAAAGGAGGAATGTCGAATGCAAAACGAAAAATGAGCCCGAAAGACGACAGAGCAGGATATGTTTTTTCTTCACATAAATAAGAAATCGAATTAGAGAAGCATAGGACTAGCGCATAAATTAAAGAGAATGACATTTTTGGTGATCTGAAAAGTGCTTGAAATTTTCTATTTTACAAAAAGTATCTAAAACTCAATAAAATAAATTATTTTTTCACATAGAAAAAATCGAATTCAAGAAAGATGGACTGAAACATAAATTAGGGAAAATAGTCGATAAGAGGAAATACTATAGTTGTCAGAGAGTAAATTGAGTAAAACGGAAGCACTTTTTATCTCATTTTCGCATCTTTTGACTATACTATTGTTCTATTCCCTTATTTTATGTTTTCTTGGAGATCTCTCGTTTTTCATCGCTATTTCTCAAAATCTTCAAAGATGCCTCAGGCATTTTGAGATGAATCTAATTATGAGTGTTCCACTTTGTTAAAAGGCAGACAAGAATTCGAAACATGGCGCGGTTTTTGAATGTCAAAACTGGAAGAAGAGTTTGGTTCTATTCTTGGAAAACGTTTTCAGAAATTTAAAAAATCTTTTTATCAATCGAAGTGATAGCACATTTCAAACTATAAGATCCCACCAACATCAAATTTGAGAAACTACTTGTGCTTTCTATCCATATTTACTTATTTTGCCCCGAATTTAGTTTGTAGTCGTACAGAATTGCGTGGTTAATTCTTATTCATCAATTCAGAAAATAGCCTTGTTAACACAGATTACAATTATTTTCTGCGACCTATGGTATTTCTATTTATCTATCAGCCATGATATTTGAGGAAGCTGACGTAAATATAGATGGTGCAATTTTTTCTATTTTATTGCAAAACGCTCAATATCGAATTTTTGATCCTATTGAGGAAAAATTCCCGGAGATCTCTGATAATATACATCACCAGTATCGAATTATCGTGTACAACGAGATTATCGAGCACAGGCAAATGCCGTATCTAAATTAAATATCCGAAAATTGAGTTATTGTGCAAAAATATGCCAGCTCATATTGAAGTTTAGCAGAAGTATAATGTATGCTGATAATGGAGTCACATAAGAGGTGTAAAATATGATTATGCTCTGAAAATATGAATCATTAGAAAAGAAAAACACATTATCTTTAACTTGTACCTGATAGAACAGTGGGTGGGAAAGTTGCAACTAAGCTCTATTTCTGAATAATTGGTCAAATGCTGTTATTTTATCTTGCATCTAACTTCCTAGTTTTATTGCTGGTATTCGCAGATTGGATATTCCGCTTGATCAGCATCGCACAGATGCACATTAGCACAAAAGTTAACATAGTTGAAAACACAATTTAAATTATTCTCCTATTGCCGTTTTCCATCCTATTATCCTTCTTCTTTCTATCCATTGTATACAGTATACTAAAATAATTGATAATCAAGTGAACATTTTTCTTGCCTACATAATAATATGAAACACCGACCAATGAGATTGTATCCATAGGTACATGATAAGTTTCATTAAACCTTGAACCTGCAGTTTCGCAAATCCACCCCAAAGAGTGCTGAAGAAGATGCACATCAAAAGCCACATTATTGGCATGTTGAATTTTACTGAACCATCTCAATTTTTCAGCCTTAAAATTCGATATTATTGGGATAATTTAGATTCCATACTTGCAAATCGCAAAATATCTGTACAACTAACGAATTGCTCATCGAATAAACGCAAATGTCAATCAAAATGACAATCCTTCCAATATTAAAACTGCCAAATTGATAAGTGGATAGAAACGCTACATATGACCCGTTTACAACGAAAATACCCTGAAAATAAAGCTAAAAATCATAGATTTTGTGATACTCACTATTTTCATACATCCAAAAATTGTCAAATACAAAATATCATACACTGCTAGACATAGCGTCACATATTTATAGTTTCCTATGTTCGATCTAGTTTGAGTTAGGACACAGTAAATTAGCAATCTGTTATTAATTATTGACAAAATGACGATGGTATAGATAACTGCGAAGAATTCAATTCCAAAATTTAGAGGATTAAATTTCATAGATAAATTTTTTGTTTAAAAATAAATGGTATGTTTATCAAATGGCAGAATTCTATCTAGATAAAAAAAACTGTAGATCAGGCTATTATTGTTGAATAAGTCACTTGTAATTTTTATATTCTGAACTGACTATTGATAAATAATACTTTAGACAAAGCCAGAAAGTGCATTTATTTTCAGAACGAAAAATTTAATGGAACAAAATTTCAAGAGATTTATCGCTTATGCCAACTAATTTGGTATTCATTTTCTATTATTCACGACGACGAATATTTGTCCTGATGATTTTTCAAAGCTATTGTTATTTGATGACTCTGATAACAATGACGGGATATATCTAAAATTTACATACGAAAAAAATCTAAAATAGTCTTATCATACAATTTTCTTATACAGTATTCACGATAGTCCCGAATGATATAGATAATCAACCATGGATTTATCATCGCATATATCGACATCAGTACACAAATATAATCTCCAAACCTGAACTTATCACTCATCGCAAATATGTTTTAAATTGACTCACTTTCCATATGATATATTGAAAATCGGTAATATGAATTCTACCATGGGTTCAATGTACGAGGTAGAAAATATCACCATGCTCTGGAAAACGATTGTCGCTTATCTTTTAGTCTATGTTGAGGAATTTCACCTGGACCATTAGTGCATAGAAAAGCTGGAACTGAAAAAAATGGTAACTAGTTTCTCTGGTAAGTTTAATTATCCATACCTGTAGTTTCTGAGTTCTTTTGCTAATCTGCGATTTTAGAATGTGATTTTTGATAACAAAGGCAGTTAGTATCATAATGGCTAGCAACGATGTCAGGAATAATGCCATGACGATTATGCCGATACAGGTAGGCCAATTTATTATCATTTCACCAGTTTTATCAAACTGAAATTTTGGATTAAAATTTGCAAAAAATAATCCGTACATAAAAATATATAACTACAATAGCTGTAACGTTCTGAAGTGGAACATGAAAATTTTCGCTGAACTTTGGACCGATCAAGTTATAGATCTGAGTTGATTAAAGATTAACAAATTTGATGATTTTTGAAACCAACCTTTTCGTCTGGCTCTGCAATATAATATAAAAGTATGCTAAACAATAAACCAACTATAAAACACGATACAGATATCCTGATTATGTATGATTTCTCTTCGAACCAATACAATAAGTGAGGCCTAAATTTTTAACTACTATTCTCAGTGGTTTTTATTAAAATAAACCCACTTGCAAACAGCAATATATCGATAAACAAAATGTGTAATCATGATCGTCATGCTTTGGAAGTAGACGAAAATTACTAGCAACAGGGTTAGAACTTCGAAAAAATACATATCAAATTTAAAAGTGACTAAAAATGCAACGAATGCACCATTAACAGCGAAACCTGCCTAAAATATATTGAAAATGAAATTTAAAATATTAGAAATTTAGAAATATTATAATATAGCAACTTAGAGCATGCGAAATAAGATAGACTAAGATAAGAGAGAGAGAGTAGGATAAAGGTTATTATTCATCCTATTTCGCATGTTATCTGATACAATGTTTCCATGTCATCTATAAAATTTTATTAATCACCATCTTACCATTTTAAAATATCCAAAAATAATGGAATATATGATATCGTAAGTGGCAAATATTAGCATTAGAAATTTATAGGTTCCGACCTTAGATCTCGTTTGAGTAGAAATCAGATAGACCAGAAATCCATTGCTGGTTACCGAGATAAAAATCTGAGCATAACAAATCCAGAAAAATAAACGGCCAAAGTTTGCTGGGTTGTACATTATTTTTGTATTGGTCGAATCCTAAATATGAGCATTATGAAATAACTTGAAAGCTAAAACTTTGAGGTTTAGTATTCATATTTCATCGAGTCATTTTATTGTAGATACAGCTTGTGCGAATGATTAGATATTCTTGATTAAAGCGCTAATCAAATGCCATTGAACGAGGTTAGGCTTTGCATTAAGAAATGAAAAGTCACAAGGTGGGCATAGGTAGATAGTTTTATGCTTATTTCGTTTAGCCATTCTCATTAAATAAAATTTCACGCCCATTAAATGATCTTGGATCTATAGACATTAGTTAATTGACTAACCATGATTTCAAAAAACGGTGACTCTTATGAATACACCTGTAAAGGAAATTTACAAAGAAATAATGAACGTAATCACTATTTATACTTTTTCTTTAAAGCTAATTTTTAGGAAAACTTGGAATTGTCGCAACATACTAAATAAAATGTAACAAAAAATTTTAGTAATTAGATAGTAAGTCGCGTTTTCAAAAACTATGCCATAAAATGTATAATTTAGTTTAACCTTAATGTTACCTAAATGTATCGAATTATAAAATATTTTTGACGAAAACAATCACATGCTGCTTATGGGGTTAAAATAATGAAATTTCCACCATGACTGCCAATCAAGTGCCGGTGATCGTTTTAAATAGGTAAATAGCCCATCAGTTATTACTTGAATTTCATCTGTGGTATCAGTACTCCAAAATTTAGAGGATTAAATTTCATAGATAAATTTTTTGTTTAAAAATAAATGGTATGTTTATCAAATGATAGAATTTTATCTAGATAAACATTGTAGATCAAACTACTATTGTTGAATAAGTTACCTATAATTTTTATATTCTGAACTGACTATTGATAAATAATACTTTAGACAAAGCCAGAAAGTGCATTTATTTTCAGAACGAAAAATTTAATGAAACAAAATTTCAAGAGATTTATCGCTTATGCCAATTAATTTGGTATTCATTTTCTATTATTCACGACGACGAATATTTGTCCTGATGATTTTTCAAAGCTATTGTTATTTGATGACTCTGATAACAATGACGGGATATATCTAAAATTTACATACGAAAAAATCTAAAATAGTCTTATCATACAATTTTCTTATACAGTATTCACGATAGTCCCGAATGATATAGATAATCAACCATGGATTTATCATCGCATATATCGACATCAGTACGCAAATATAATTTCCAAACCTGAATTTATCACTCATCGCAAATATGTTTGAATTTACTTACTCTCCATATGATACGTTGAAAATCGGTAATATGAATTCTATCATAGGCTCTATGTACGAGGTAGAAAATATCACCATGCTCTGGAAAACGATTGTCGCTTATCTTTTAGTCTATGCTGAGGAATTTCACCTGGACCATTAGCGCATAGAAAAGCTGGAACTGAAAAAAATGGTAACTAGTTTCTCTGGTAAGTTTAATTATCCATACCTGTAGTTTCTGAGTTCTTTTGCTAATCTGCGATTTTAGAATGTGATTTTTGATAACAAAGGCAGTTAGTATCATGATGGCTAGCAACGATGTCAGGAATAATGCCATGACGATTATGCCGATGCAGGTAGACCAATTTATTACCATTTCACCAGTTTTATCAAACTTAATTTTCAAACATGAACTAGAGGAAAGTAGTATAGTGTGCTTACATAGAAATACAAAACCACAATAGCTGTTACATTCTGAAGTGGAACATGAAAATTTTCATTGAACTTTGGCCCAATCAAATTATAGATCTGAATGATTAAAGATTAACAGATTTGATGATTTTTGAAACCAACCTTTTCATCTGGCTCTGCAATATAATATAAAAGTATGCTAAACAATAAACCAACTATAAAACACGATACAGATATCCTGATTATGTATGATTTTTCTTCGAACCAATACAATAAGTGAGGTCTAAATTTTTAACTACCATTTTCAGTGGTTTTTATTGAAATAAACCCACTTGCAGACAGCAATATATCGATAAACAAAATGTGTAATCATGATCGTCATGCTTTGGAAGTAGACGAAAAATACTAACAACAAAGTTAGAACTTCGAAAAAATACATATCACATTTAAAAGTGACTAAAAATGCAACGAATGCACCATTAACAGCGAAAAGGGCCTAAAATATGTTCTATATTTTAATTAAACATTCTACCTACCATTTTAAAATAACCAAAAATAGTGGAATATATGATATCGTAAATAGCAAATATTAGCATTAGAAATTTATAGGTTCCGACCTTAGATCTCGTTTGAGTAGAAATCAGATAGACCAGAAATCCATTGCTAGTTACAGAAATAAAAATCTGAGCATAACAGATCCAGAAAAATAATGGTTCAAAATTAGCTGGATTGTACATTATTTTTGAAGTGGTTGAATCCTAAATATGAGCATTATAAAATAACTTGAAACCTAAATACTTTGAGGTTTAGTATTCATATTTCATCGAGTCACTTTGTTGCAGAAGCATACAAATTTGTGCAAATGATTAGATATTCTTGATTAAAGCGCTAATCAAATGCCATTGAACGAGGTTAGGCTTTGCATTAGGAAATGCGAATTGAATAGAAAAAGTTAAGAAACCTATTTTATGCCTACTTTATTTACCCATTCTCATGAGCAAAATTTCACGCCCATTAAACGATCTTGGATCTATAGGCATTAGTTAATTGACTAACCATGATTTCAAAAACGGCGACTCTTATGAATACACCTGTAAAGGGAATTTAGAAAGAAAAAACGAACGTAATCACTATTTATGCAATTTCTCTCGAAGATGAGCTTTAGCATATCATCTTATCGTAAATAGTGACGAAAGTGCTGGAGAGGATAGAATTGGCCTAAATAGGATGTGCAGGGTCTATTGTTAGAAAATTAAGCTGGATGAATAAATCATTAGTGGAATAGTGTATCCTGGGACTTTTCTTGAGCGTGTTTTGCAAATTTTATTTAGTATTTCCTTATATTCAATATTAATATTCAAACGTGCTGACGTAGATTGAAGTACAACTACAGAAATTTTTATTTTTTAAATTCCATGTTAAAAATTAATTTTAGTCCACAAAATTAAAAAGTATGAAATTTTCAAATAATTCCTATTTCCTTTGATCCGAGCTATCATTCATAGATACTGGTAACGAAGGGACAAGTTTTGCTCGTATAGACGAACAGCACTTGTTTAAAATCGAATTTTTGAACTTCTTCAGGCAATATTCCCGATAATTCCGAATTATATAGATAATCATAAATGTTATAAAATGATTTACCTACCACTTTGAAAACCCCAAGAATTGCAGAATAGAATATATCATAAATTGCGAACACGAGCATAAAATATTTGTATGTTTCAATTTTCGATTTCGTCTGAGTAATGATTAAATATACGAGAAAACTGTTGCTGATCGCTGACAGAACAATCTGACAGTAACAAATCCAGAAGAATCCAGTGTCGAAATTCAGAGGATTATACATTGGAACCAGAGCTGAGACGAAGTTGAAATCTTAAAATTCGAAGTCGAAGTCGAAACTTCGTCTCAGCTCTGATAGGGATCATCAAACTGATATGTTGCTAGAAATCCGATGTATGATCCATTTTGAGCAAAAATGCACTAAGATTTGAAACTAAAAAGATTGTATAAACGGCTACTTGGAAAAGTAGTTGTATCGTTGCATAGCTCCATACGAAGTAGGATAGGTTTTGGTAGGGTAGAGATTCTCTTTCCCATACTATTTCGTATGCAACGATGTCACTATTGCAATTACTCTTCCAGGTCGCCGTATAAATCTTTAATGTTTACAATTTTCAACTGTCCAAATATCGAGGAATATAAAATATCATAGCATGCAAAGGAGAAGATCACCCATTTGTAGGTTCCGATATTATGCTTGATCTGCGTTAGAATTAGGTAAATAAGTAATCCATTGTTAATTACAGCGAAAGTGATGATTAGAGAAATCACTGCGAAAAATTCTGCTCCAAGGTTTAGCGGATTGAATTTCATTGGACTAATAATTTAAAAATCGTATCAATTTTTATGCTTAAAAATGCGAAAATAGAAATAAAATTTGAAAAAAATAATCGTAAAGCCTTATTTGCAATTTGCAATACAATTTTGTATCTGTATCCGATACGTACAAATCTCAAATACTCGACATAATAAAACTCCAAAGAATCAACTGAATTGTACAAAATATGTAATGATTAATATCAACAAATTTAAATACTACAGTTTAGGGCAATAACACTTCGTTTGTGATTTAACGAGTTCGACTTGCTGAGCTCGAGTTGGTTTGATGATTTTCGTCGATCGGTTCCACTCTGGGAGAGGCTTAGGCTTGTCCAAGAATCTGTAGAAGAAGTCGACCGTTCTGGACCAGGTGTATTCCTGCGACTTTCCGTGCAAACAAACTTCGCCGCCATAGCCGTTGAATGAGCCTGAAATCTTGTAAATTTGAATCAATTTTTATCTGTATCGACAAAGAGTTTGTGATCTACTTCACCAATAGAGTCAAATAATTTCGCAACTATCATTGTGAAGCTATTTGTATTTTTAAATGAAGTATTTTTCTCTTTGTTATATAATGTTATTGAAACTCACTCAAGTATTTGGAGTAGACCATGTCATGATGTGGAAAATAAGGAGGCTCCACGATGTGCCCTCCGTTGCACATTTCATGTTCGACGTGAATTCCCATTTCCTTCAGCTTCTTGTACCTTCGAGTGTTAGCAGCGATGGGAGCGGCGCAGAGATCATCGACGGCAGTCTGGAATTTTTAAATCAACCTCTCTTTAATTTTTCTGAAGCTTCAATAAAATTTGAAGTGATTTCTTTATGAAATTTTATTTTGATAAAATATGTCGAATGTTGTTTCCACAAAAGAATTATGCTTCCTGATAAGATCTATTCCAGACAGTCGATAAATTGCAACTTTACGACCCCAACAAGCTTCTCTATCAGAAAGATGTTTGCTCTACATTTGCAACTTGATATATTTTAATTTGAAAAACATTCGATCAAACCATAAGATTATTTTCTCGCGAAATAATTTATATAGAATATTTAAGAGCGAAAAGGAGTTGACAGTTTTTTCAGCATTCATTTTTTCGACTTTCTAGTCGCTTCTGTGCTCAATGACAACCGACTTTGTCACCGACAACAAACGGATCTGTGAATAGGGGGACTAACGGGAGAAAATTTGACACAGTTTGCAGGGAAATGTGACAACGAGTGTAATTTCATTATGTTCATGGGTTATAGCTTGCCAATTTAGCAAATTCATGTGTATACGAGTTAAGAACTTGAAAGGAAAACTATTATGAATCGAATAACTTCCTAGCAAACTATTCCGCATTTTTTTTTATTTCTTGAAAAAATCCAAATTTGTATAATAGAGGAAACTTACAATGAGTCTAAACTTGCAATCCTTGGGGATCTTCTCGTACTCGATGTCATCCTTCGGGTTCTCTGCGACATAATCGACAGTGGTCTTAAAGCAACGATCGGCGACCCACACGTGGTTCCTGATTTCGTACAGACTGTCGTCGATTCTGAAATCAACAAATTTTCGAATTGAATATTTTCACAATAAATCACGATTTGATAATTTTGTAAAAACTCAGCTTCAGTTTAATACAACTCGATAAAGGTCTCCAGAATCTTGTAATTCTCAAGCTCCAATTAATTCCTTGAGAAATTTATTGAGTATAAATTTGTTGAACTTACTTCATCTGAGGCATGACGATTCCATTCTCCTTCATCTCGAGGTAGGATGTGATTCCATAGGCACCATTTATGGAGCAGATCGCTTTGAATTCGGGATGTCTAATTGCCAAATAATCGCAAAGTGTTCCTCCAAGTGAGACGCCCTGAAGTCCAAGTCCAATATCTTTTCGGATGTAGGGTCGCGTCATCATAAAGTTGACGGGGTTCTGAAAATAAACTGTTGAATTTGAGTTAAGGAGAAAAATTTCAACTAATTCCTTCTAAGGTCTAACGAAATACAAAAATCAGTAGTAAAAAAGAAAATCGTAATTCAGAATGCTTTTTTTCGAAATAAAAACTAACTCACCTTGAAATATGTGATATCAAAATCCTTGAGGTGGAAAGGGAGATCTTTGTACTGGAAGTAAGCGACGCACAGCACGACGAATCCTTCCGATGCCAGCATAGCGCCTTTGTGCTCATGAAGTCCGCCACCTGTTCCTGAGATGTCGATTATTCCGACGAAGGGGCCGTCGCCTGGAATTAGAGAGTTGAAGAAATATATATATTTTTAAAATTTGATTATTTGCGATTTTTTCTAAAAGAACATTTTGATGTCATACCCGGAGGTTTGTACAACGTTCCTCTGAACCCGTGCTCTTCAATCTCAGTCCGCTGCAAAGACGGATGTACCCAATGCTTTTTGATTGTCATCGTCTCGATCAACTTATCAGTCGAGTCATACAGCCTAAACGGAAATGCCATCATCAAAATATGAAAATATGCGGATTAGTGATAAATCGATGACAGGAATGATTGTAAACTTTTACAATGGGTGTGAAAGATGATAAGGTGGAATATGTGCGGAACTTTTTTCTCTCATTGTGTACGAAGATATTCGAAATAGAAGGAGCAAACTTTTACTACCACATAAACTTTAGAATGGTTTTTCTTTGCTTTTCAGAGAAGAGTAAAATAAAAAACTATCATATCAATAAATGCTCACGCCAAGTCGTAATAAAACGGAATGGGAGGCGTGCATTTGACATAGCCACCCCATTCGAACGATGGCTGAGGCATCTGAGAGATAAATAGACCCATTGGATCGGCGTCTAAAAGTATCTTCAAATGAAGATTCACTTCTTGATCTTACCGAAATAAGTTCCCCTTAAGGGCTTGGCTGTCATCAAATCTATGCATCCCGCCGAATCAGCCTTGAAAACAGCAAAAGCCTTATGCTGACCATAGAGGTGATCTAGACTGAAAGGAAAACTTAAATGGCTTTTTTTTAAATCAAGTTAACGTTTCATTTGCTTAGATGAGAGATCATCATTTTTCTTTGCTAGAAATATTTCACAATCACAATAAATTGATGTTTCATGAAATTATTTTCTAAAAATCTGCCAGGTTCAAAATAACATTCTAAAATGATCGTTATATTTTGATTGAACTATTTCCACTATCAGCTCTTAGTCTGTCTAAACAATGCATTAGCAAGTTGCGCGTCGCGCGTCATGTGAGGTCCGCACCTCCAATGCTTCTAATCAGCAGTCCTGATGAGTGGATCTTATTAGGTGCGATAGTGATTGTATGATGCTACATATGACTGGGTCCATTGTCATTCATATAAAAATGTTGAAATATAAATTTCAAAGTTCAAATACTTGTATCAAGTCAAACTCACCGAAAATTAAAAATGAGTTTTTACGTCAATATTAAGAAAGCCAGGTTGAAAGATAAGTCATCAAAGTTTGCAAGAACTTACAACATCACCAATTTGTAGTTGCAATTTGGCTCCAACCCGTCAACAGTGATGTGAACCTTCTCCGTCTGCATCGTGTCTGGTTTGTCGATGTGAAGATGTCGAGGTGCTGTTTGAACTTGAGTTTCCATTATTCTGAAGATCAACCCTTTCTGGAAGGATAATAGCATGAAATCGTCACACATGGAAGATTAATAATGTGTCAGGGAAAAAGCAATACAACTCACAGAAGAATTTCTTCTTCAGCACTAAACCCGACTTTCAACTTCATTAGGAAGATCAGAGACGTTATAAAGTAAGATCTCACAAATTGTCTCAGCTAGAAGAATGAATTAACAAAAAGAGGAAAACTAAAGAATGTTGAAAAACCCGAAATGTCAAATTCACTCTGTTCATTCACGGGTGCAGCCATAAAGTCATTGCGATGACTCGCTTGTTATGTGCTTTTGTGGACATTGTCGCGCCGGTTTTATAGTTTTGTCGCTCATGCCAGATGATTAATTTTTATCTGATAAAATTCGAATTAGCTATGAGATTATTTCCGCTTTCCAATTTTCCTCTTACCTCTACTATCACTGATAAATGATTACGAAAACGTGCAACTTTCTGCTCATCGCCTAATTTTCTTATCGCCTTTTCCATGATTATACCATGAAATATGGCTTCCTGAAAATGGGTGAAATATCAAAATCGATCTTGCCAAACTATCATTCATGACAATTAGAGGCATTGACAATTCCCGACTTCAAACCCCAATTGCTAAAGGATGTAAAAGAGGATGGGCTGGCAGCTCCGGTATCATGCCAAAAAAACTCTTGCTATCTCAGCGTGCAAAACTTATCAATCACGGACAAATTGCATTTTATTTATGAATGAATTTTGATGGAAAACATCATCCTGAGATGGTACTGAACAAGAAATGAAAAGTCTAATTTTTAGCATACGACATCTCCAAAATTTGACACTAATGATGCATTACTTTTTAAAGGTAATCTGAGGTTTCTTTTATTTACAAGGCTGAATTCATCCAAGCATTAGTTTCGATATAACCCATTTTGGCAAGCATTTAATTGATAATTTCCATACTTGGAGACAATTATTCTACGCATTTTAAACATAAGGTCTTAGTGAGTTTTCACGTATTAAATAAATATATAGCTAAAATTTTGTGCATTTAAGTCCGATGTCGGTATACGAATTTTTATTTCATCAGTATGCATCCTCACATACGTTTATTATTTATAAAAATTGATAAAATTCGAAAACGCACGAAAAATCGAGCGAATATCGGATTACTCCTTCAGCCTATTCCATTCATACTCTATGGGATTATTCTAATTGAAATATTGTTGGTGGTTTCTAATAAAGTGATTCATATTCTTTATATTTCTTGGGGATAGAAATAGCTATTTACGACGCATATGATAGCTATCAAACGAAGGAAGACTTTGTCGACAATGTTGTAAATCTCGTAGAATTGATAAAAGAGAAGAAGGAGAAGCTCTTCCCTTTGGCCTCATCAGTCGAACTCTACACGACTTATTTCAGCACCATTTGCATCTCTTTGTCATTTACCATAGCAAATAGTGGAAGATGAAGACTCATCCTTGAACTTATTCCATTGAAACTCTGATTTTTCGTCAAGAAGTTGTTCTATCTAAATCGGCCAAGAGTTGTTCAGATCTCCGTGATCGACCTCAAATCTGGCAATTTGTGGTATTATTTTACGACATAAAAAGTGTTAATAAATGATAAAATTTTTCACCTAAACTTGCACCACAGTTCAGAATATAATAATAGGAAAGATGAGCAGTTTTACCCACCATTATCAGCAATTATCTATGGCTCAAGTTGGAAACTGTGGTAATTGTAGGGTTCAACATGGCGTGACTTCATGAAAATTTGCAAGAGTCTGTTAGTGCAAAATTTTCGAACACATTTCGTAAAATTGCTCAAGTTTCGACTTGTATTCACTTTTCGAAAAGCTACAAAAATGGCTGTCGAAGTGGATCGGGATGACGATATCGGCGATATGCCGCTTATGGATTATTACATGAGCATGGATATCGAGGTGTTCGGTGACTATGAGTATCTGAAAACTGTGGCAAGAATATTACAAGTCCTTTTTAAAATAACAATAGTTCCTTGCTTTATTCTGCACGGGCTATTCATCTACACATTGTTCAAGTGCTACAGATCTGAAAAGGCTGTAAATTTAAAACTCATTTTCGTTTGATTTAGAAATAGTTTAGCGCGTCTATATTACACTGCTCTATGTTTTGGAACTTCTGGCTATTTACCATCTTATTTATTCAACTTTGTGCGTTTCGGCGTCACCTCTGTATCACTGGAGTAAATATGGAGGGTTTGCTTAAAACTTGTATAATTACATAATTAAAGGAAGGTTTTAGAGTCCTCAACCAAAGTTATATATTTGACCCAGAAATTCATCCTTTTTCAACTAGACTTGTTCAATATTTAGATTTCCTTTTGTGTCTGCAGAGATTCATTATCATTTCAAATTTTCGATGGAGTAATTCATTCCCAGTGCGGTATTTTATTTTATTGCAAGTATTTATTGCAAAGTTTATAATATTTCAGATGGCCGATAATTTATGTAGGGCCGTTGCTTTTCGTGTCCATAAAGTCTTACAAGCAGTACCATGAAAGATTCAAAGCCGCAGTTCCTTATCATAATGATTTCTATCCAGTTAGCTTCTATGGTGATGGCGATTATGGCCTGGTAGATGAAGATAGCAAAGGGCACATTCAAACATATATTAAACTTCTAAGTGATTCTCAATGGGTAATAACATTGGGGACAAAAGGGTGAAATAGTTACATCGTTTCATTAGTACGAAATGAAAGAAGCGAAGAATTTTTTATCACAATAATGCCACACTCAATAAATAGCCCATTTCCAATGAAACAACGTACCTATTCTGCCAGAAGCCCCAATTCCGTTAATTTATATTAACGATAAGTAGAACACTTTCAATAATAATAACTAGTTGCCTTTTTGATATTGTTTATTTATTTAGCATTTGACTAAAACACTTATATTAATTTAATCGAAAAATTATTTGGAAATCATCTTTTCTCGCAAGTGATTTAAATTATTTTAACTTCGGAAAACATGTATCATAGTTTGAGACAGCATTAAAATCGAATATTAGGTTGATGTCATTGTTCGTGGAATCATGATGTTTGTCTCTATCTGCATTTATGTTTTCATTTTCTACAAAGTAAAAATGATACGTTCAACGACGAAAAATAAGCCAAATATCAGCCTAATTCTACAGTTCCTTCCTTTCACATTATTTGAAGGCGTAAGTCTTCAATGGATATTAAAATTGTTTAAAAATCTTATCTTTATATTTACTTTTAGCTGGATATGACGTTTCAACTACTCTACTCAAATTTGCTCAAGACGAGTTATGAGATGTTTGAGCTGAAAATGAAAGAAATAGCACATGGATACACGTACGATGATATGCACAATAATTTAACGATCGGTCAAAAACTCGCGGACGAACTCACAAACTATTCAAACCACTTCCAACATGAGAAAGCAGCATTGTTCCGAATCAGCTACCAAATAGAACTCATGATCACATATCTAACCACAATTTGTGTTCCTCTTTCTTTCATTATCGCAAATCGTGAAAGACAAAAACTTATCATAAATTTGGTTCCTCAGAAATACCGAAATTCAATTCACGATTTCTTGCACCCGAATGCTCCAACTTCTCGAATCTTTTTCGTCGTTAGAAGAAGCGATAGTTCAAATGTGTGATTTTTAACTTTAGGTTCGTGGTATTTTTCTTAGTTTGTGTATTCTTAATTTTTCACTTTTCGGACCCGGACCCGACTTAGACCCGCAAAATGCGGGTCGGGCCGACCCGAGTTCATCAGCAACCCTGTATATAACGAAAAAGTCACGTTTTTATTTTTTATCTCAAGAGTAATAAATATAGCCACCAAAGGACTTGTCTAAAACATTAAAATAAATTGTATATTCTAAGAAATTTACTTTTATAGTCGTTTACAGTGGACAATAATAATATTTCTTCGAAATTAAAAATTTCATTCATTTCCTCGATTGCTCATCGTTTGATATCAGATTGATGCTAAACTATGTGTGTAATGAGGAAGGAGTAAGAAGCTTTAAAATGTTATCGTTTATTTGTTGGAATAAAGTTCAGTATTGTCATTGTCATTTGTCTGCTCTGCCGCAAAATTCACACCATTAATGCGACTCGACAGGAATGGATCTACGGGTGAGTTATCAGCGTTTTCACGGTTTTTATAGATTTTCAGAATCGATTTTTTTCGAAACATTTTAAAAAGTTAAATAACCACCTTAAAAAGTAACAACTATTTGCGAAATAGCCCGTGAAAGAGAACCTATTGTCAATACAATTTCACCTAAGGTGAACAATTTTTCGGTGGCTATTTTTACAATTTTTTTAAATTCAAGAAACAAATGACCAAATTATCTTCAAAATTTCAAGCGATTTTCAGGGAAGACAGTTAATTTTTGGATTCGCTATAATTGAAATTAAAGAAAAGTGAGATTTACTTCCTTTCAGAATTGTTCAAACTACAGGAAAGGCGATGAACAATTCAACGTGTGTAATACGACGGGGAAGGATCCATGTCATTTATTAGAGGTAAAAAAATTAACTTGAAAATAATATGTTAGTCAATTTTTAGGTTTATCATGAATCCATGGTTTTTAATGATTGGTTCTTAGTAATTCTACCTCAAGTTGCTGCCGGTATTTCGTTGATTATTTGCACATATCAGACGTTTCTATTGATTAGGGTTTATTTGAGACTTCAATCTAGGTAAAATGAGTCTATTAATTGAAAGATCAGCTATTTTGTCTAACAAATTTGATGTTAATTTGGCCATTTGGAAGAGTAGCCACGCGCTACTTTCCAAGTTGCCGTTAATTTCAGTTTTCGCAAACGCTACGTATTCCTGATAAGTCGATCAATATCGCTAATGACATCTAATCTTTTTGTATTTATGTTCTTTATTTTGAATAAATGCCATGTCGATGGATACATTACATTGATAGTCTTTATAACACTTGAACTAACCAACTCATTTCAAATCGGATGTAGGTACAAAATTTCAAGCATTATTGATTTGTATCGATTTTAGCGACTTATTTCGGTCTAACGATTCTCCTCTACATGGCGATCACTAAAGAAGTATTTTATAGGACGCGTTTAACCCTAAGATTCTGCTACGCTTATCTGATCGTCAGCTTTCTTATATTTTTCGTAGTTTCGGTAAATAAAATTTCTAAAAGTATGGCTAAAATATGTCGGTTTTAGTTCGTTGTAACGTTCTTTATACTAGCGTCATCTTATCCTGAACAATCCCCTGTGAGATGTGATTATGATGATTGTCAAAAACCTTTGATATGGTTTTTCAGTAAGTACTTTTAAATTAAATTAAATTCATTTAAACGTCAAAGATTTTTCCATATGTTTTTCATTTCAATTTCGTATTTCGAAATAATTAGGCATTCATGATTAGTTAGAATTTCGAAAATGCTAACCAAATAATTTGATAAAATTCAGATGTTTTCACATTTGTGGTCTATGGTATTGTGGGTGGCTTGTATTGTGGAATTGTAATGAACCTTAAACGAAAACGGGAGTATAATTTGGTAAAAATGACATCTAGCGACATAAAAAATATGGTTTAGAGCAATGACTCGAATGCCAAGGCTTTGAGTAAACTAAAAATTAGCATAATATCATTCCTCGCGAGTGCTGTTGGTAGAATATTCTACATAATTGTTCAGTTTGTAGACAATCCGATGGTTGCGAGTATACGTAAGTGTCTTTCTCATCTTAGATTATTCATAAAACATTAGATTTCATTTTACATAGTGGTTAAAGCAGTTAATTACTTTCAATAAATGATATGGTGGAATAAATTAAATTATCTAAATTTAGTAGAGACACAACCGCAGATCTGTGAATTCTATATGAATGGAAAAGACGTAATTACAATTTCACTACTGAGATCGACAAGTATCTTTGCAATGTGGTATTTCAATATTTTAAATTAAAATTTTCTAATTGAAAAGTATTTTCATGGTTCCCATGATGGTGTGCGATCCGCTATTCAATCTTATCCTTGATAAAAAGCTCGTCAATGAATCGAAAATTCTGGTGGGAAATAATTAATGTCCGTGTTTTCAAAAGAATTTCAATTGGAATTTTTAGTGGCACAGCCGATTTGGATTGCGGAAAATTGATTCAGCGAAGCAAGGAAAATCGGTCTATGAAAGTGGAAATACGAAAACAACTCGAGAAACTGCAAGCTCTGATGCGCGAAATCATAATAGAATTGAAAATAATAGATTGAATAAAATATGCTTCTAAGAAAGTTGCAGCGTCTTAACCAAAGAAATCGCATGAAAAATTTCTTCTCTTACTTTTCCCTATTCCCTTAACACAATGGTAAGATGATCAGACGTTTTTCATGTTTCCATAATAAAATAATGTAAAATTTAATATCGTGCGATTCTCAGATACCTATGCATGTACAGTTTCGGAGAAACGGACGATCAATATAAATGATTGACAGAGTTTAGAAAATAAATACCATTAAACTTATTGTTAGGCCGAATTTCAACCAGCACAATAATTAAAGAGTGAATGTCAGGAAAAACCAAAGTTCTAGCAAAGAGGTGTTTCCAGGGGTCTGTCGATCGGGCTGATTTTCACATATACGGTACAGTTTTTCACGCTGATTCTCGTGGTGCTATCCGTTTTTCGTAAAAATGCAAGTGGACGGAGTTGTGCTAATTTCAAGTTTTTACATACCCCATGTCAGAAAAATTCATATCTCCCTGTATTTCACACCAAATTTCATGACTATTTATTTATTTTGTGAACCTTGAATAGTAGAATAATGTAAAAATAACAGGAATTTTTAAAAATTAATTTTGGCGGAAAAAAGTTATTCGAAGTTACCCTATATACTCGTACTGTGTTTACAGGTGCAATGTGAGTTAGTGTCGAAGTTTTTCGTGAAATCTTGTAGAGCTCTTCAAGTTGATCAGCTTTTGTTCTGGAACTTATTCGAGATTATGCATATACAAGAAGTTATAAATTTTTTCCCGAGGTCGGGTCTGTCAAAACTTCAAGCTACCGTAATCCTGCCTACGATAATTTTTACGAAAAACAAACCACACCATGATGATCAGCGTGAAAAACTGAACAATATAGGTGAAAATCAGCCAAATCAACGGACCCTTGTTCTGCACCCCTTCCTTATGACTTTGATTTTTCCTGACATTCTCTCAAATAACCAAATGCTGTAATTAGAGATCTCGCCAAAATTTTGTTCTGAGTGACCCTTGAAATTTGTAACATTTTTTCAATGCCACAGCATCCAGGATCAAACACCAAACGCGAATGTTATGACATTTGAATATTTCAAATGTAAATCATAATTATGACTCGAAACTTTTTAGAATCCCCGTCTTGAAAATCATATGTCTCCGGTGTTAATTGAAACCTAGAAAATAGAAATGGCTTTGGAAAGTTTTTGTTTGCTGCATTCTCCCCGTAACTCTAATTCCACTATAGAATAGAGTTGCAGCAATTCAAGTTCTAAATCCATATTCAGCAATTGTTTTAAAAAATATATTTTCAAATGAACGATACAAATTTTACTGTAGTTCACTACGACGACCGGTTTTATTTCAAAATTTTATACTCAATTGGGTTTATTCAACTACCCATCAATATTTACTGTCTATATTGCATAATTTATAAGTCCCCAAGAACCATGACGCGACATTACAAGAACTTATTGATCAAGCACAGAATCATGTAAGTAAATTCATGATTATTTGAAGATTATGCCTTCTTGAATATGAAGATTTTTTAAAACTGTTTTCCTTTTGGTCAAAATTCACTTTTAATTTAGGTCCGGATTTCTCGACTTGATAATCGCGTGGCTAATATCTCCGGCTGCATTTTCGCCATTTCTGGGTTACTATACGAACGGCATTTTCTACCACATTTTCGGCATTCATCCAACCCTCCAAATACAAATTTGGCTTTTTGCTGTTGGAGGTGAGTATTTTTTAACTTGAAACTCCGATGCGTCAAAATTTCAAATAAATATTATGGAAAGTGAGGAGTGTGTAAAAATGCCCTCTAATCTTAAGAACTATTTTCTAGTGTTTCGAAGTTTCGGCATTTTCAATTTGCTCAACTTCTCTGTCTTATATTATGAGTTGACAAACTATTTATTATTAGAAATTGCTAAGAAAATTTTATCTTCTTTCACTAAATTTTTGAAAATCTGAATCATCTCAATTTTAAACTAGAGACGAGAATTATCGATTTCAAGCAGCTATTAGACAAACTTTTGCTCGTAAGAAAGTTTTCAATATTTTATCGAAGGAGACAGGTGCAAAGCCAACACTAGACCGTTGTCGAAAAATCTTCACCAGAGAACTTTTGGAAAGAAAAGTGACTCATCGAAGAGTGTACAACTTTTAGAGCTATTAGTCTCAAATATTTTCTAAAAATGTGCACAATTTTTAAAGTTGAAAAAACAACAATCAGATAATTTTATTTTCAGGGGTTTCAACAACGACTTTAGCCCTCTTCGAATACCGATATCAATGCTCGAAATTAGATGCGAGAAAAGTCAAAATCACTATGAAAAGACTAGTTTATACGGCGCTTTTCGATGTATCAGTGGCGTTTTGCACATTCATCTGGCTGATTCATTATCCTTGGGATCAAGATAGAGCAAAATTGGAGTTAGCTATGGTTCGAATTAAGAAAAATCGACAGGTTTCATATTCTGTAATTCTTCAGATATGGAAATATCCTGTGGATATACTTTGAGATAAGCGTTCAGTCGTAATGGAAGTGTGCAAGTTGTGTTTCGCTCATAAGTTTACGATAGTTGCTATCGGGTTAACCTCTACAGTAAGTTGATTACATGCAAGAAATAGATGTTTGACACATCACGAAATCTCTGACAAAAGAAATGATGTAGGGAGAATGGACGGAATTATGGCATAAACAGAAATTATCTCATTTTGCCCATCTTAAATTCCGTTTTACTTTAATATCATATTTAAGGCCGGAACTTGCCTGTTTATCTTCACACTCAGGAACCTTTTTCGAAACAAGAGAGTCATCTCAAGCACTGCGTATAAGCAACAGCAACTATTTTTACGCATTCTATGCTATCAGGTATGAAACTTCTGCATTTCATTTTGAATGAATAAAAAATTTCGATCTTTCTTCCTACCGTCTTCATGGCATGCCCACTGATTGCAGTTTTTGCGCATGGCGAATATAATCAAAGTAAGTAAGCATACAAATTTTCGAAGACATAAAATACTAGAAATTGTACATTTTGACATAAATTACAAAATTCAGCTCTAAATGACGCGGCTGTAGTAGCCCTTTCAAATCACGGTGCTTGCGGCTCAGTGATTATCATTTACAGCAATCGACATTATTGGAATTTCACTTTATCGCTGTTTGGAATTAAAAATAGTCCTGCAAATGGTAAAGCATCTGCACTGAGTTTTAATTTAAGATAGAATTTTAGGAAAACCTTCTAGTAACAATGTCACTGTAGTAACATATTCAAAACGGATGCAAGCGTGAAATATTTTTATCTGAATAAATTATTTTTTATCAAATTGTTACGATGAAAAGTGAAATTTAATTTAAACTATTTCCCAAAATGAGTCAATACTTCTTCAAACAAATTTGCAATGTTAATTTTTACGCTGATAATAAATCCATACCAAAATATGTCATATCAATAAGATTACGTTATTCTCAACGAAAAAGTCTTCGTTTTGTGCTACCTAATAATTTTCAACTTCGTTATGCAAATAGAAACACCAATAAAGCTATCATTTGGGGCATGTGATATTTCAGCCTAGCCTCTAATTTTTGAAGGTATGACAATATATAGCAGGAAATTTTAAGAATTCGCCAGAAATCATCTGCAGATTTGCACAGATTAATCATCTTCTTCAATCTAGCCGAATTTAAATTTTTATCTATTTAAAAGTTTCATGGTTATCTATATAATAAAAGTAGATTGTCTATAAAATTAGATACTCAATTAAAAATTTATGTATGAATTGGAATTGAGAGCTACATGGCTCGAAATTTCGTTTCTGGTCATATATATATTTTTTTAATTTGGTGTCCTATTATTTTTTAAAGCTCATCGCTTTTCAGATAACTGCTTATTTTAGATATACTAAGCATATGTCATGAATGGATCTAACATAACTATCATACCGTTCGATGATCAGTTTTATTTCATTATTCTATACTCTGTTGGTTTTGTTCAGTTTCCAATAAATATGTTTGGGCTCTACTGCGTTATTTACATTTCACCGAACTTGATGCATCATTATTACAGAGGACTGATGATTAAATTGAGGATTAGGTTGTTTTTAATTCTTTATTTTGTTCGATATTTAAATATCCATAGTTTGTTGAAACTCGACATTTCAGTGGAGTAATTTTCGAGATGATAATGACGTGGTTCATGTCTCCAGCGATTTTTGCGCCATATTTAATAACTTACACGAATGGAATTCTCTATAATCTATTCAATATGCATCCTAAAGTCCAAATGCAAATTTGGCTAGCTTCGTTAACATGTGGGTTATTTCTTTGAGAAAATTATGTGTGCGTCTAATGTGAAATTCGATATTTTCCTGAATCAAGGTTTAATAAATAAACGAGTAATTTCAGACGAAATAACGTCGGCTCTAGCATGCTTCGAATATCGATATCAATGCTCGAAAATAGACCAGAAGAAGACAATCAAACTTACGTTAACGCGTTTCACTTTGACGGGACTAGTCGACTTTATTTGCATCAGTCTTACTTCGATATTTTTATTGTTCTATCCCAAGAGTCAAGATCATGCCAAGTTGCAAATGGCTGAGGTAAAATGGCAAAGAATTGAATTTCTTAATAACTCTCAATAGAGATAAACCTTCAATAAAAACTTCAGTTCTGGCAAAAACCTTTCGATGTTTTGTGGGATAGCCGTACAATAGTAATTGAGGTCTGTCACATAGCCTCGTGTTTTACCCTGCAAATGATGGTCGTCGGAATGGTTATCGTTTCTATTGTAAGTAAATTTCAGTTTTTTTGTAAATAATTTGTGTTTTCAGCCAGGACTGACCTTGAGCATTCTAACGATAAAGAATCTGCATGAACGAAAAAACTCAATTTCGATCAACGCTTACCGTATTCAACGATTGTTCTTCTTTCTTTTGCTAGCGCAAGTCAGTCGGAATAATTTTATAAGAAAAATTCATAGACGAAATGCGACCAATTTTTAGTTTGAAAATGAACTAATAGAAGTTCGTCGATATTTCTTTTGCAAATTTAAATGCTCCTACTTTGGTCTTTACATTTCCAAAATTGAACTTTATGAGTCACTAAAAATAATTGGCGGTTTCGTTCAGATGTCAATACCTGCGTTCTTTGTAGCGACTCCATTCCTCATTGTTCATGTCAATACCGAATATAGTCAAGGTTATAATTATTTACTTCTAATTTTAAATATATCTCCCATTTTTTCATGATTTTGAGATGAAAGGCTGATATTTTGCACAACCATATGCTTCCGGTTTCAATGAAAAAAACGCATGCTATTTTTAATTTATTTGTGTTTTGATTATGGAAGTACAAAAACCCATTTTACTTCAAAATAGTATTTTTAATTTGAGGGCGAATTTTCAGCCTTAAACGACATTTCTACAATAGCATTGGCAAGTCATGCTACTCTATCAACCATACTAATGATAATTCTCAACAGGCATTATCGAGAGTTTATTACCTCCAAATTTCTCAATATTCCCAAGAAAGAGAAGAATAGTACTGGTAAAGATGCAAATGAAATGAGGTTTATTGATTACTTCAGGCAAATTTTCAACTCAGATAGTTCCAATAAAGATACAGACACGACGATTTAGAACGCTTTGAAATTTGTGTCGATTTTCTGGTGAATTTTAGTCACGACCAAAATAAAATCGTTTATTTACAACTATTCAAAACAAGAAAGTCACTTAATGACCACTATGCTGATATTAGATGCCCATTTCTTGGTCTCATCTCGTTCAGGAATACAGCTCTCCCAGAGTCTCTTCAATGCAGCTTTTTGTTCCGTGAAAAGTAGCATGACGACTCTAAAAAGTAAACATGAAAAATCGCGACTTTTTAAAATTGTTACGCGTCAACAACATGGACATTCATCCAAATGAACACGTAGGAGATAAATGTGGCGAACCTTGAATTGAAGATACCGCTGAAATTCATAATTTCAATCAGAAGTGAAAATTAGCCTAGCTTGAAATAAATCATGAACCCCCCGTCCACTATATACATGCAATCCTGTAGCATCGTCTGGAAGAATAACGCCGAATTCTTTTTAATTTTAGTACGATTCGTTTCGGTCGATGTTGAAAATCGATAGAGCTAAAATTAAATATTTTTTCTTTTAATTCCAATTTTGACTACATAATAATGGACGATTTTGATCAATGAAGAGATATTCAGCAACACTGCGATGGCAACGAAGATTGACGTCTTCTTCGAAAAATGATTCACGATTTCCGAAGAAACCATGGTCCCATTTTCGTAGACTTCCAATAACGTTCCTGGAGCCATCACGTCAGGATTAAATCCGAACCCAGAAAAAGTTGTAGAAGTCGTGTAGTTCCATCCAGCTTAATTTTTTTTTTTTTACTTTTTAAATTTGGTAAGAATAAAAATCCAAGGATTTGAATTTTTCTTGATGCAAAATATTTGTATTTGGAGGATTATAAAGGTATGTGCCTTTCCTCGACACTATTTTGCCTATGTTGGCAAAGTAGTGAAAAACCCCAATGGTCAGTATAAACTGAATAGTATCAGATTGTCGGAGAGAAGAGCACTTTCGGCAAGAGGCGCGAAAAGAAGGGCGGGCGTGATAATAGGAGGATAAAGGCTCACCCCACCCTACATCTTTTCCGTCTCTCTCGTTTTCGCAGACTATTTCATTTCCTGTCTTTTCTTCTTCGCCTCTGCCGAAAATGCTCTCCTTCCCGACAATCTGATACCGATAGTATAAATTAGCAGTCGTCCTACTGAAACGCTAACGACGTATATCACCATTCCAGAAGACCATATTTGAATTACCAATAAAACTAGCTAAATTATGTAATTTTATAGAAAAAAGACTGCATTTACCAGAGTTTGCCAAAATCCGAAAATTTTATCGTATAATCTGGGCAGAAATAACGCCACAAAGCGGTTGCAAGCGAGATATATACAGATTTTCTCATTAACCATGTAACATCCCATAGTGATCATTAAGTATTGTCCGTCGAATTTTTCCGAAAAGATCGACCATCCTCTGAATGTTGTAATTTGTGAAAAAATGTGATTTACTTTCGTGCTACCCTATAGTCAATGTGAAGATATTGATGAAGTATATCAAATTGATGAGATTGTTGATAGCTCGAAATAAACATATAAGGTTGAACGATATTTTATTCTTCGTTTTGAAATATGTAACTATTATGAAGATGTTGCAGAAGTAACCAATTAAAGTTTCCTGAATTCTTGTAAATTTAAAAATAAGCCATGGCTTTGGAACATACGATCAAAATAATCATTCCCATGAAGGGATTCAGAGCGTCATTGGCATGTTTATAGTCGACGTACCGCATCAGAAAATTTGATTAGAATCGTGTTTCTATGAAACAAAGTAGATCGATATAGTACCTTTAGAAATTATCCTTTAGATTTCAAGCACAAGCGGAAGAAAATAAAGAGCAAAAGCCAGTAATTACAACTGAAATTCGAAGCATATGATTTGATTCGCAAGAAAAGTTAATTCCTGCAGGTGATACCAAAGGTCAGTCTTCAGAAAAATTCATGGGTGTTCTTTGAATAAAAAAGATTTTCTTTTTACGTAAATTGTATTGTTTATTTGAAGAAATTTCATTTCGTAATACTTAGCATTGTGATAAAATACCTTAAAAATCTAGAAGATATTATCTAAAAAGTTTTTAAACTAGTATAAGCAGTAAATCATGGCAGTTATGCATGCTGCCACAAGATTTTAAAATCATCGTCAATATTAACACTGCCAAAGTCAAGCAATTCTTGAGATCTCTCATTTCTCGTGATGAATTTTCGATTTCACAATCGCGCTGGTTTCGGAAACATTCGAAACCCATCAACTTTCATAATGATCAGTTATTAGGACGTATTTTGGCACAATTTCTTTAAAGTTACCTTCTGTTCGGTGACCATTACCATGACTACCCTGAAATTAAACTATAGATATTCATTTTTCAGAAATTTTCCGAAAGATCAAAAATTTGTTTACTCATCCACAACATTTACGTTCTCTCAGATAAATGCGGTGAATCTTGAATTGAAGATACCGCTGAAAGGTAATTAATCTTACAGACTACTTGAGCGTTTCGACTATTTCGAAGCAGCTGAAATCTATCAAATCTCCATGTTTTGTGGGCTTAGCATATCTTTTTTCTAATGATTCATTTTCATTATTAATGAGAGAAAAGTAGCAACAAAGATGAAGGTTCAACAATTTGGGAGACTAAATAATAAAGAACTCAAAACCATGAAATATTTTCAAAAGTTCATAAGTTGAAACATCTAAAAATTAAACTCATTATCAAACATCAGGCTAATGTCGAGAAGCTTAAAATGTTATTGAAGTGGGATAATTATAGCTTATATTTTGAAGTATTACCGAAAATGATCTGAATCTGCAATCAAATGCGATTAAAACACAATTCAGAATTAATTAAATTAACTCGTTTATTTATCGGACTACACGGAACATTAATTGGGTTGAGGATGAGAAATTTAAAATTTCGAAAAGTGAGATAAATGTTTGATATCAGTTTGGTAATTTGGAAAATAAAGAAAAACGCAGTATTCAGAATAATACTAAAAATATGCAAGCAGGAGATATTTGGAAGCCAATTCTAGCAAGATCTCAAAGCTATGCAAAATGTATAAATGGGAGCTGGTCAAGAAAATAATATTTATTTGGAACACTTTCTCATTGCTGTGATTTTAAATTAATTAGCAAGATATTTCTATAAATAATCATTTTTATCTCTAACTAGTTGGAAAACTTCAGATCATGTAATATTGTATGAAGATTGATTAAGAAGAGAACATTTTCTCGACTAATTTCATTTTGTAAGGTCTTCCACATTCATCAGATTTTAAATTTCCAAACTATGATTTGATCATAGCACTTGTTCCAGACCCTTTATCAGCCCATCGACTATTCTCGTTTTCATTGACCGGAATACAACTCTGCCAACACTTGATCAGCGCGGCTTTCTGCTCAGCGAACAATAACATCACGACTCTGGAGTTCGAAAAGTACGCAAAATGAATGTGAAGTTAATTATTTACCCGTCGGACGTGTTCACGAGCTCCCAAACCAAAAAATACGTGATGAAATGACCGAAACGGGAGTCGAAAATGGAAATCTGACTGAAAATTGGCGCCCCAATAAAAACGTTGTTCTTTATTTTATAAGAAAAAAATCCGACATGGTTGGGCCGGTTAAAGTAATATTCTTCAAGAACAGTTACTTTTTGATTTAAAAGAATCCGCGTTTCCTAAAAAGGTATAATTTTACCTGACAAAGCCCATGAAGATAGCGTCAATGAAGTAAATCGAGTCAAGGCACATCGTCTATAATTATCATTTTTAACTACTGGCGTTGTAAATTTAAAGTTTTACCTGAACGAAAAGCCAAGTATTTTTCTTTATTTTCGTCTTGCTCATTTCGTCATTTGATGATGGAAATTGGTACTTCTATAAATTAAAAATATAATTATTACCTAAAATTATTAATTACGTAGTAATAAATAACTCGTCCCAGGGATAAAATGTTTAGCAAAATCGCAACTGATATACATGCTAGACCCTCATATGTGAAAATGTCATTATTATCAAGCTCTGTTCCATTGAACATGCGTGGTCTTTGAAAAAATGGAATCATATCGTCAGGTAATACTGGCGGAAGATGTGTATGATTATCATGCTCTTCAAAGTCGATTTGTGGTTCATCTAAATTTATAAATGCATGATACGACGTTAAATATTCTGGTGGGAAAATTCAAAGGTTTTTTTCTCTATTCGTAAACATCACGACCTTCACAACCTCGAAACATGTGAACTATTATAGGTTTTGGTAGAGAATATGGTTTTATGATTTCTTTTTCTACACTATTTCAGGTGTCCTGAAGTCTTGAATGTCGTACGGTTTGCAAGTTTTCTTTCTCGTCACGATTATTTATGTTTAAAAATAAAAAAAAAAGAAAAAGTTAAATATAGAATTCTTTGAAAACGTTTTCTTACAATTGATAATGAATTAATACGAACCCTCTTTAGGAAAAAGCGCATCCTTAATTGTGAAAACTAGTATGGAGATAAATATTAATCCAAACTTGACAAATTCATATAACGATAATACGATCTAAATTCGCATATTTAGTCAAAGTTTAAATTGAAATATTTATATCGAAAATTTTACGAAAGTTTTCCAAAAGCTGCAGAGTTTTTCGTAAAATCGAGGAAAGAATAGAGCGAAGAGTCTGTTGAAAGCCAAAATGATGCATATCACTCGGTTGGCGTCATAACAACTCATCGCTATTAGGAAGTGATCCCACTCAAAATCCTCGGAATACACTGTCCACCCTCTAAAGTTCCCACAATTTTGCTGATCACAATATTTCTGAACGAATTCTCACCCAATAACTACTCAGCGAAACTTGTGCCTATCCGGGCCGATCCGGGCGGATGTCGGCAGTTTTTTGCCGACCAACACCAATCCGCTCGGATCCGTGTTGGTCGGCAATTTTTATCTGGTAAAACTGCCGACCAACTCGGATTGAATTGCCGACCGACTCGGATAACTGCCGACCAACTCGGGCCAGGCTGCCGACCGACTCGGGTCCACTCGGATTGAATTGCCTATCTGGGCAGAGCGGCATACCGATAGGCAATTCACAGAATTGCCGACCCGCCCGGATCCGCCCGGATAGGCACAAGTTTCGCTGAGTAGCGTGAATAAATGTGGAACGAATAATGATAAATTAACGGTGTTATTGAAAGCGCGGAATAGACAAATCAGATTGAACGAAGTCTTCTCCTTATTTATGAAAAATGATATGATGATGAAGACATTGCAGAATAACCCTATAATACCGTCCTGAAATCCATTCTTTATAAATAATAAAGTTATATTGGTCTAAAATTATGCGAAAATTCGCAAATCTATTCAAGTACACATTTTTGGACTCACAAGGAGTATCATCAATCCCATCAAAACATTATTTGTCCGGTCATTAAGATTTTCGTAGGTAATATATCTCATAGCAAAATTTGAAATGGTTAACAGGAAGTGCTAAGTAGAATAATCAATGAAAATTTGAATGTGTTAAAAAGTTGCGGAAAAAATGGGCGAGTACTTTCCCATGACGAATTGAAAAATCACCTTGGATTTATTCTCACGGTGTATCGGTAATAAAGGCACAAATTTGAAGTTTTGTGGTAGTTAGAAAGTTTCCACTTTTGATTCAAAAGAAATATGCAGTTATGAGAATAAGTTTGTGATTGAAATATTGGACTTGCAAGAAATTTTTTAATTTATCGAGGCTACTAAAGTCGAAATTAGGGATAACTAAAGTGAAATCAATAAAATTTCTTATGATTGCTAACAAAGTTTCCCGCTTCATCGCATCGGAAAATCTTTTTTCCATTTTATAATAACGAGTTTATAATTTAGTTATTGTTGAAATGGTTGCTTGTTTGAACGCTGTGAGTCCGTAAACGCTTTATTGAGTAATCACAATAACGCTAGAAGAACAACGAAGATAAATCGAGGTGTTTTATATACTGTCGAGGTCATGCCCTGTAGAGAATAAAAAGGGGTGACTTCTAGAAGCGTCAGGTAAGGGCTTAATTGTCAAAGACAGGAATGTCATAAATCTGTCAAGTCTGGGGCCTACTTGGGATCAATTGTTTGAGATCATAATGTAAAAGATCGCATAGACTGCGATAGTTATGAGTTGATATTTTTAACATAGAAATCTTTATTGTTTCTTCGAATATTTTTACCCGTTTTATAATTTGAACACCCATAGTTTGACCAATCACAAGCTCATATCAACACGAATCTAATATACTGAATTGATAATCATGGAATATTCAGAACCTTTCTTCGAAATAATCAGTTTTTTCGGCCAAAGTTTTCAATATTCCACTATTTTTTCTAATCTAAATACATACAAATTTCTATAGAGAATTTCAAATCTTGGCTCTAGCTCTTTTTAGCTTCTCCAGATTCTTCAGCGTTGTTTCATCATCTTTTCGAAGCTGTAGAGCTTTGTTGTAGAAAACCTCTGCTTCATCGTATTTCCTATTCAAATGAAGAACGGCTCCGTAATTGGCGAATGATTCAAAGTCAGGTCGAACTATCGCTAATCTTTCGGCGATCTGAAATTTCTCACATACAAATAATTTTCCGACGATAAAAAGTATCGGAATCAGTAAAAATGAGGCTTTCATATGACCCCGCTCTCATTGCCCAAACCTCATATTTCAAAAAATACGTGTGCCCTCTAGACATAAACGAAACTTTCTCTTACCGTTTCACTCTCCTTGACTCGTCCGGATTCTCTCAATAAATTGCACAACGCTTGCAGAGCATCCGAATGGTTTGAGTCCTTTTCCAGAGCTAATTTGTAGTTTTCCTCGGCCTCCTGCATGTTTCCTGACAGAGTTTTGGCCACTCCTATGTGGTAGTATACAGTTGCAGAGGCGTTAGAATGAGTGAGAGCTCGACGGAACAAGTCGTTCGCGTCTTGGCTGCGATTCTGAAAATATCATCTTCGTCGAAAATGGACGAAGCAGAATCATGTCAAAATATTGCTAGACTGAATTTTTGTACTTGCTTGAAAATGTTCTAGACTTTTAGACGAAAGAAAGGAATTCATAGAAAATTACCTGTCTCATTCTCAGATGTGCCATCGTCAAGAAGGCGTTCACATGAAGCGGTGCTATTGAGAGAGCCTTATCGTAGTAGAATTCAGCCTGAATAAAAAATTCGCTATCTTCGAACAAAATTCTTTTACCTTTTCATCATCACCTAACTTCATGTACGCCTCTCCCAAAGTGTTGTACAGTGAAGCGAAATTCGTGTAAGTTGGAGGAGCAAGTTGAAGTGCCTAAATTAAACATCCTCTCAATTTTCAATCAAGCTCCCTACTTGATGATAAGCCTCGATCGCCTGATGGAACCTCCCATCACTCGATAGGAGTCGTCCTTTGTTGTACATACAATTTGTTTGAGTGATGATGTGAGAGCTGTAGGACTTGACGAATGCTGTCTAAATTTTTGTATTTTCATTTCGATGGACAAAAGTATCATTAACGTTGATTTTAATAGGAATTAGTTTTGTAAGAAATTATACGCTATATAAAGGCAACAATATTTCAGCGAACACATCTTAGAGAGAGTTTCTACCTCCAACTTCGCACAGACGTCGAACAACCGTTCCGCTTCAGTTTTGTTTCCTAATTCCCATTGTAGGAGACCCAAATTGGTGTAGGCTGAATTAGTTACTTTGAATTTGGAGAATTTCGTAAAAAAAACCTGCTGCAAATGAATTCCTGTAGAATAGCACCGTTTCGTAGGCCTCCTTGGCTTCTTGCAAACGACCGTTCTCCTTCAGCAGGATTCCGAAGTTGTACCAAGTGTCAGCCATATTAGGTCGCTTAGACAGTGCCTTCCTGTATGCGTCTTCAGCTTCGGCCTTCCGACCACTCAGGGCGTAGATGTGGCCCAAATTGGCCAGGGCTAAAACGAAATGTTCAATTCTAAAGTTAAATCACTTTGAACGTGATAAAGTTTCATTTCTGATCTTCAACTTACCCTTGGTTGGACTGATCTCGATGCCACTTCTGTACAGAGCTTCGTCGTTCTTCCAGTCATAGTTTCGGGACCAGGTTTTGACGGAATGAAGTGATAGAATGGCAATTGCCGCTGAAAGCAGAATGGCTTTGTTCTGGATTCTGAAACAGCTAAATTATCAAAAATTTAGTGAAAATGACCTTGCCTATTCTGTAATGTCTCGAGTAGAAATCCGAGAAGCATACAGTAGCCAACACTCGGCAGATACAGTATTCTTTCTGCTACGACGAAGCCGACGTATGAAATGAGGTTCGATGCCAGCAAATGCGGCAAACACAAAATTGCAATGGAGAACAATAGTGATGACGCTGATTTGTCCTGCTGAACAGGAATTTATATTTCTATCTTTGAAGCAATGCTTACTTCACTCAGCTGATGCTGGACTGGTGAAGGTGTCCTTGAAGACCTTGAGTCAGGTGTTGAACTTCGTGATTCCATTATGGTCTTTAGATTAATGAACTCCCAGAAGCATGGGACATTTCGGAGTAACATTGATATTGATGTTAGAAGACAGCCATAGAAGGAGATAGACCAGATAAATCTTGGATCGAAACTTGAAGTGACGGGAGGCACGGTATCCATGGACCAGTCGAAGCAGAGCTGAAAGGAGTGCCGTAAACTCTCTAGTTTTAGGACATGCCCTTCGATTTTCAGAGCTTCCTCTGGGATGCCCTTCTATTAGAGGGTTTACTGTAATTGAAAATTGAACTGATTTTGAAACGACAAATGAAGAAGAAACTTCTTTGTTATATTAGAATCCTTTAGATAAATTCTTACAGCATCAGGAAAGACCAAAAGCCTGAAATGTAGCAGAGGAAGGTAGAGAAATGTCATCACTCGGACCCAGAAATCTTTCTCATTTGCTACAGGATTGTCATGGGAGGAGAATCTACAACTTATTCATCATAAAGATTTCCGAATTGAGTGCTCTTACTTTGGGGCTTGAAAATTACAGACTGCCATCCGGAGAATGCAGAGAGCTATGAACCCAACTGCTAGCTTGAGGCATTTGGAACGTTTCTTGTGTAGATCCTGAGATTTTCTTTTATTCAGATTTTATTCATCTTTTATAATTTCTTTAATCATTTCCCCAACAAAAATTTATCTTTTTCGTTTTTTTAAATTCATTTTCGTTCGCCTTGTTTTTACGGGAAAAAATAAAAGATGTCCTTATAAGACGGCAATTTTCGCTGAATGAATAGCGGAAGGCCAAGCGGCACTTCATCTAAGTGACCTCTTCCTTCTGGCCTTTGCGGGGTTTTCCTTTCACCTCTGCATCCCTGACACGGTCAATGATGAACAACATGACTGGAGGCAGAGAGGCATTCGATGTCCATCATCTCACTTCACTTCTAATTAGTCTCATTCCCTCATTCTCCCCGAATAGGTTCAAGGAAGGAAAGTCGAGTGGTTTGGAAAAGACGATTATGGTTAAAGGAGTTGGGGTATGATGATTGAGATATTTTCCGATGGAGAAAATCCTCTGGGTATTGATTTACACGTCCAGAGAGTAAGTGAAGTTGTGATCAACGATGTTTCAAATTGTAGAGATATCAGACTTTTTCTAATCTTTGTATAATGATAACTATGTTTTTTTTCTTCTAATTTAACTAAAATAATTTGATTACCTGTTTCGAGAACAATATCGTTGAGACGCCCAAAATCAGGAGCAGTGCGACTCCAGTTTCCTTGCACAGCATCGCGATTGACGTAATCATAACGGATTTCAGGGGATCTTCATTCCGCTGGTAGATCAGAATCCCGACCAGAATCAGGAGAGTCGCCATAACGTCTGCCCTGCCGACTAGCCCTGACACCGCCTCGGTATGGATTGGATGAACCGCGAAAAGTAGAGAGGAGAACAAAAGGGCATCTAAAGAATGAAATTTAACATAGGTTACTTGAAAATAAATTACTCTTGGACAAATGATCCCTTGCTACCTTCACAAAGGTAATCGAAGTAATTCCATGAAGAATGATGTTTGTGACATGGTACCTGAAAATTTGCATGGCTCATTTGTTTGTTTATTTTTGTTTTCCTTCTAAAAGTAATCTGAATGGGAAATGTAATTTTCTTGACCCTGAAATAACTCGTATGCAATTTGAAAAATTCTATCTTTAAAATCGGAAATGTTTATGCATGCTCATAAATCCCTTATCTGTCAGGACAATTAATCTTGTCCGCCTCAAAGTCGGGGTCACTTTGGGTGATTTTCCCCAGGGGACTTGCAGAGTAAGCCTGCCAAATTTGGGAAATGAGAAATGTTCTTCTTTATCTGAGTGCTTATCTCAGACCTATTATTATTGTTTGCCAATGTAAAGAGAGGGTCATTATATCGTTTCTTCGAGGCAAAAGGGATGTCCTTTGTATGACCCGATAATTTGAGTAAAGAGAATAGGAAGAGTCTAAGGAAAGCATCCATCTGACGCCAAGATATTCGAGAGCTAATGACACATAGCTTTATTCTAATGAGAAATTTTCTCATGTTTTGAGAAGGTTAAAGTAATTTTGAGAATTACCAATCATTTATAAGACAAAAGAATATTGGTAAAACTAATTTTGATCCAATTTAACGTTTCTCCAAGAATATCGAAAAAAAAACTTACCAGTACGGTTTCAATCCATGAAAATAATGGTTGATTCGGAAGCTGAGAGTCACCAGCGGTCGATAGGATTTATGTGATCCTTCATTGGCCACTGGATTGCCCCAGAAGTCGTTTTTGAAGACCTCCCAGATTGACGTTTGCCCAGTCACGTCTGCGTTCGATACTATTGCGGCACTGAAAATTCGTTTTATCGAATTAAATTCTCGGAATTTCATGAGAAGTAGTTGTTTCTTTTTTTATAAATATCATTCTTCCAAATAATTCTTAGTTTTTCTTCACAATTGAATCAACTTCAGTTTGGTTTGTGAATATTTCAACAGATTTCCTATCCGCGCCTATGTTTCGTCTGTCATGGACACTTCTTCTCTGTTCCTCTCAATTTTCAAACTATTTCCCATTTGCAATTTCATCTTTTCCGCTCGCGTTTCAGTAATTTGCTTGAGGCGCTTGGAACGAAATGAGCTTTTCCGAGAGAGTAGGGCGTTTTGAGAGGGCAAGGGAACGAGCTTATGGAGTCCATCTCCACAATGTAATCGAGAAGCGTAGTGCTCCTTGTTTCAGGAAAGGAAGGATGGATAAATGCATAGCTTTCAAACATGCAACAGGCTTTGTGGGATCTTCCCGGATATTTACCCGCCACCAGCCTGTTGTCTCTGCTCCCACCCCCCATGGGTAGCATGGGGATTATGCTAATCACCATGTTGTCACTCTGGCTCAGCAGCAAATTTGATGGATTAGACTCGAGATGCAGAATATCATGAAAGGACATTCTTCACGGTAAAATAACATGCATGTTCGAAGTCATGATGAAAAAGTTACAAAACTGAAGTGAATGCCTCTGCTTCCTGTTCGAATATCTTTTTGAGCGATGATGATATTCTTATGATCATTTCAAAAATTCGATATGGAATTTCGGAGCGGCTGAATAGCAATTTTGGCATTTTGCCTCTTCCTCAAAAATGTCTCAAATACTTGAAGAAGTCCTGCTAAAATGCTCTACTTCATCAAATATTATGGCCCTCTATTTGTACTAATGCATGGCGTAATTGGCGTGTCTCAGGCAATGGGCTCTCGAAGGGCGAGAGAAACTCGACGCCGCCCAAGTAGGTGAGACGCCATATTTGCATTAGACCCAAAGAGCGCAGAGGAGCAGCAGCAGCAAAGAAAAGCTAATCAGTGACCCAACAGCCTCGGTGTGTTTTCTTTGGCCTCGAAGAGAGTAGCCCCAGACCCAAATTTGTTGACATAATTGCTTTCGAATGGATGAGGAAGAGGTGAACGGAAATATTTTGACTGAGAAGAAATATTATTCTCTCTGAAGAGAAAACTTCTTGATGTGTGAAATTCTAAAAATATTGTGTGAATTATTCATAGTTAAAAGTTGTTTGCGACAATTTTCATGTGGACATAAAATTTGTTTTGAACATATCACTTCGTCCACGGGTGAGCAATATTGATCTCACTCTTGATAAAGCGCTCGGGGCGATGCGGCCTCTAGTGCTAGGAAAACAAAAGGCGTGCAGCGGAGTGAGAAAAAGCAGGACTGCGTAATATTTTGATTTGAACACTTTTTCATCCGCTACACTCATCCATCTTCCCACTCCAACTGAATTCCCATATTTCTTTGCGCCTCTTGGCTGACCACCTGTGGGCTGGTTAAACGCGATGAAATGTTGAAAGAAGGATTTCGGTTTTGAAAAAATCTATAAAGGACCTGCCGAACGTTTGGAAGCATTATTTATTTTAGGAGAAAAACTTGCATTCACCATCTTTTGATCGCAGAAATATTTGAGATCCACCCAAGGAATTTCAACTCGGAACATTGTTACTAGACTTTTGGAACACTGCTTACCACCATGACAATAAAATTGTTCCCAAATTTCGAACGATTCGTCTTTTCATTTCTTCCAGATGACTGGACGCGCATTTCATTACCATCGCGCCTCGGGGGAAAGATGAACCTGATGCTGCTACGCATAGAGGGACTTTATTATGCTTAGGGGATGAGTAAGAAGATGGACAATGAGAGGGTAGCGGAGGCAAAGTAAATTACGCGCTCACTCAGACGGTGTGTATATGGAGTGGTTTCTGGTTTCCAATTTGGTTATGGAAACTAGATGGATCCTAAAGGAATGTTTATAATTGAGTTTTTTAGACTTCTCACAACCCTAGATCACCTTTATATACTTGTGAAGCCTTCCAAGATCGTGATCAATGTGGTTTTGGAAACTAATAGACTATTCTTACTAGTTCCAAATTTTCCAAATCGAAACCCCAAACCAGTCAAAACCAAATCCAAATCCTTTACACATATCCCCTTACTCACAGTATTTGAGACTTTACAAGTCGTGGGAAAGTTTGAAGTCCACGGGAAAATCTCATACGTTTCTCAATTCAGCTAGAGGAAAACAGATTGCTGGTTTCTCATATTCTATTTTCCATTGTCCAATTTCGGAGTCGCTTTACAAAGTGTTTCCTCTGTCGGCTCTTTTCGACTAACAAACATCTTTTCTTAGAGAAGTTGCTTAGGATCTACTCGCGACTTCCTCAACAATGAACAGAGACTTAACAAACAACTGAAATATGGAAGCGAGAAAAAACTAGACTGCAATTTTTACCTGTCATCGTAGACAAACTGAGCATCGAAGGCGTTGGAGTAGACCAATATTGATGCGACAAATGGCAGAAGATAGTAATGAATGGGCAATCCCTTTGAATTTCCAGGATCAGAAGATTGAACTTTGACATCTTTCATTCGCTTCTTGTTCACTGGAGAATGCAGAAATTTCTTCATTCTGAAATCATCCTGATAAAACTACTGCGAAGAAAATGGAATAAGATATCTCAGAAACAAAATGAAACGAGTAAAAAGAGTTGAAAAATATCTGTCCAAGATTCAAATGGAAGTGTTAAAATTCCAGTTGCAAAATGGACACAAAGAGTTCAAAGCGACTAAAATATCGTGAGCACGACGGCCATTTAGAAAGAGCCGAAGAGAGTCATGACAACTCATAAAAAATGAAGACGTTGTTGTGCAAAACCGGACGAGTGAATGGGGAGGGAAATGGAGGGTGGTTCACAACCCTTCTGTCTCCCCCTCTCACTCCCTTCCATCTCATTCCTTCACCTCTGCACAGACAGGCTCCGCCCACTATTTGGTGAGTGGAGAAAGAACTCTGCATATTTGATGGGACAATGATCAAAAATTTTGTAGAAAATAATCAACAGCATAGCAACGGAATTTTTGAGAAAAAAACAACATAATAAAATTTCTTCAAAAAAAGAGATAGTTCTAAGATAAGTCGTCTTATTTTCACAAATGGATTCAATTTTCACGGAATAAAAAAAGAAACTTTGCAAAATCAGAAAATTCGGCCCATCTCATTTGCAGATTTGCGATTTGTAGATTCGCAGTAGGCCCCTGCCTGAATCGGTAAGGGGGCACTCAGACGCGACGAAGAAACGAAAATCAGATTAGACAATAGCCGCGCGTTGAGAGATGAGATCGAGAATGGAAGACAGAATGAGAGAGAGAGAGAGAGAGTGGGGGGAGATGCACGATGAGTACCAAAAATATGGAATAAAACAACGTTTCGAGATGGTATCAGGGAAAAGTTTCAAATATGAAGAAAATTTCAATGATCAAAACAGATTTGATACATATTCTCGCGCAATATTTCATGGTAGCGAGAATGGTATACTTGTGAAATGGATCTCAAATTTGATTTGAATCACTTACAGAAATCCCTAGACAATAGATATGTTGTTCTTCCACGATATTGCAATAGTTTCTCAGAGATAACGCATTCTAAGGCAATTTCTTCTGGTAGGAACACATTAGACCTTCGCGATAAATAGATAAGGTGGCATTGCGCGCCTTTTGCATTGTAATTAGTAAGAAGGTGCCGAGATAAGGGAGATAACTCCTGAGAAAAGGACAAATCTGAGAGATCTTGATAAGCCCCTTATTCCTTCGATTCCATTGGGCCTTAGGCACCAACGACCTTGTCGAAGAACTCATAAAAAGCTAATGAAACTGTCCTTAGTGAATGGGTAGGAGGAACGCGAAGTTCCGATGGAAATATCGATTCATGGAAATTTTAAGGATTAGAAAAGATCGTAGGATGTGCGTGATGGTTCGTCGTTTATTCATCTATCATTCTGCAGAATATGCTTCGCAGTACATTGAACCTTCAATTTTTTTCGAACAAAACAACATTATTTAGTGTAAACGACTCCCTATTCTTCTTCGGAAAATTTTGACGGTGCCAAGAAAACGACCTTGATATTTTCGCGAATTTTGATGGCGTGATTTGCATGGTTTGCACGATTCTGGAGCAGAGATATTGGACGAAATTTTTAAGTCATTAGTACCATAGTGAAAGATGGTATATTAAAATTGTCTTAGTTAGTTCATGATTAGTCTTTGATAGTAATGAAATCATCGATAAATTCAAAACTGTAGTAAAATTCAAATGTTTGTACTATCCAAGAATATTCTTCTCCACAATATTGAGTTTCAGAGGCCAAAACTGATGCCGTTGAATTTAGTCAGAAAGTAAATGATTTCATTCGTCATAAATTCGTCAATCTTACTAAAATCGAAAGTGAGTAAGTTTCCCGCGTCGTTTTGAACTGGACAAAACTAAGAACTTCCTGAATCATCACGGAAAATGTTAGAAATATATTATATCGCAAATTTTAGAAGATGGTATAAAAGCAATGGGAGGATTTTTGTAGCAAGTTAAACTTTCATCTATTAGAATATTTCTACCTTACCTATTTTCCGGTAAGAAGGATGAATTCTCTCGTCGCATTGTCGCTGGTTGGTCTCCTTGGATTTGTTGCAGCAAAGCCTTTCGACTCAACTGAGTTGCTTGATGGTAACCTATTCATATTCCGAAATTTTTATTTTAATGTTGAAAATATTTTTTAAAAATGAAACAGATAACTGCTAAAATCAGTCAATGATATTTTTGAAGTTATCAATAATTTAAGTTAAAAAATTTCAGTGAACGAAATCAAGCAACAAATCAAGGAGGTTGCAGAGCTTGCTGATAATACTCCGTCTGAGAAGAAAATTCTCTATGGAAAAGTAAGCTAGCTTAGGAAAAACGATAGAAATAAAACTTTCAAATTTCTAGCTCGTGAGGCTCGCACTCGACAGAACTAAGAACGCGGATGAAAAGGTCGAGGAATCATTGAATATTGCCAAGAAGCTCGGTGAGGAAGTGCCTGAGGAGGAGGAGGCGAAGGTATGATTTTTAAAACACCATATTTTAGATATTATTTTTAATTATTCTTTTAAAGTTTGAATTCTATCATCAAAAAGTAGAAATTTTAAAGATAAAATTCTTAAGGAGGAGATTTATTATTCACATCAAGTTTTCTACAGAACTGTGTTTCGTTTAATTAATTGCATTTTTCTCATCATAAAAAATATTTTAGGCCAATATCAAGATTGTCTTTACTATTTGCGATAACCTGCTGAAATACTACGACAGTGAGATTTTGCCAAAAATTACTTCGCCAAGGGTAAATTTAAAAATTTAGAAAAAAATCACTTTCAATATTTAGGTCGAGAAACTGTTCGTCGAAGGCGAGAAAATCATCGTTAACGTTTTCGAATTTCTGAAGAAGTCCGAGCAAGAGAGAAATGCAATTGTATGTAATCAAAAAATATTTTAGCTTTTTTCTACCAAATTATTTTAGATTGATGACTTGCTAGGTAATTTGGGTCTTTTCGATATCGTGGAACTTGCCACGATTAGCCAAAAACTCCAGGTATTTTTTCTTAATTATCAGCAAATTATTTTTTCTCGAACTCAAAATTTTCTTCTCGGAACATCATAAGACAACTTAATTTGGTAACCGTAAGAGACGCGTGTGACCTCATGAAATGCAAGGTAGTGTGGGAAAAGAAAGCCTGCCACCCAAAACCTTATTCTATTTCTCATATCATGAGTGTCATGCGGTTTCCAGATAGCCACACCATAACGGAAATTTGCATCCGTGAAAAAACTTCTGGTTATTCCAGGAGTTTCGTGGATTTGACCACTATATTTTTTCCTTCATCATTTCTATTCATCATTTTTCCAATTAAATTTGAAAATTTAGGAAAAAGCTGAGGAGCTCATATCCGAACAAATTAACGTCAAAAACATGATGAATCAATTCGCCGCCCAGCTCAACAAGCAAACTGATGCTAACAGACTCGATTAATTTTGATTGCTTTACTTCTAGGGTGCGCGTACAGACTCGGCTTTGTGCTTGGCTGAATCAAGCAGAACACAAAAGAGTGGAAGGAGAGAGCGCAGAGATGTCTAGCCGGCTAGAGTATTCCTCCTCTCTTTTGTGCTCGGCTCGATTCAGCCAAGCACAAAGCCGAGTCTGTACGCGCACCCTAAGAAAGACAAGACTTTTACATTTCAAAAAGATCGAATTTGTTATCAAGAATTCGTTGTTGTTGTTGTTGTATCATGATTGTATAAATGATAAATTATGATTAAAACATAAGATAAATGTCCATTAAAAGAATATTTCATGTGTAACATTACTTATTATCATGTGGTTTTGCTCGCTGTGTTCTGGCGTTCGAGCGTTTGTTTTGTTTCGAATCGCGCTGAAGCGAGCCGAAAAAATGAGTGATTCATGACCCCAAACGTTCCTTCAAAAATCCATTCGTCAATCTCGGTTTTTGTTGCCGTTTACACTTTGGCACTGCTTTCATGATTGCGGGACTTTGGGATTTCGAGCAATAGAGAATCAGGCATTCCCTCACAACTTATCTTTTGATAAGTTTTGTGAGACTTTTCAGGTTAGCTAAATTTTTCTCTTGGCTTTCAGAAAAAAACCTAAATTCGAACTCTAGATACAATGCTAAAATCAGTATTATCGCTAGCTATAATTTGCAGTTTAATCCATTACATTTGTGCAAATTCAGATGGGAAATCAGATGGTAAATTGTTTTGATCACTTTGTCAAAATTTATTTTATTTTAGTGAACCGAGTCAAAACTATGGTTTATAAACTTGGAGAAGAAATAAATTCGAGTTTTAGGCCTGAGGATAAAGTTATGATGCAACAGGTTAAAGACTTAAATATGATATTTGTTTAAAAAAATCAATTATTGCAGATTTTCTCAATAATGCTGAATCGAACATTACCCTATGAAGCAAAGCAGAAGAGTATTTTCGATTTAGCGAAGCAATTGAGTCCCGGCATTGTTGATATGGTTAGCATTCCGATTAAATTAGGTTTTTGATATCATAATTTTAGAACAAACTCGAATCCAACATCAAGCATTGGTACTATCTGCTTGAATTTTTCGATCGGAAGATTTATCCCAAAGCACGACCCAGGGTATTTATTTGTCTTGATTTTTAGAAAAAAAATGAAATCAGGTTCGAAAATTCTACGATGATTTCAAGCAATTCGTCAAGAGCTTTTTTAGCATCGTCTCGAAATCTGAGGAAGAGCAGGGACTATTGGTCGTTTTTTTCAATTTAAAATTTATTGAAAAGTTTTGAGATTTAGATTGAGTCGTTGTTTGAAGGCATGAATGAAAACGAATGGAAGGAGTTTTCTCATTCACTGGATATTCTCATTGTAAGTTCAGAAATATGGCTAAATATCGTAAAAATAATACGTTTTTGATAGTGTTAAATCAATTATGCATCAAATCTTATGATAAAAAAATCCAAATAATATTTTCAGTACAAATCGAACGAAATCCTTCGACGGCAAAACGTTGAGAAGAACACCCATCATCAATCTGCACATGAAAATCAGACATTTTTGACGAGACTGCGGAAGGTTTCCACTGTTGAACCTCTTTGAGGAAAATCATTAATCAAGTTTTTCTGGGTTAGATTTGATTTCCTCTTCTTCCCTCGGAAACATTGAATTTTGATCTGTTTCCTCAATCTATTCTACGTAGTTACGTGGTATCAATCAACCGGTTTAAAGTGCTCATTCGCTTGAAAATTGAAGTTACGTCATCAGTAAATGTACTTTGCAATAAATTGGTTTTATTAAACTATTTACAAGGGATATTTTTGTTTATAAACGACCTCCATGAATATGCATGACTATTTTTAAAAATATAATTTATTAGATCTTGGACCTCCAGATCATTCTTCGCGAAACTTTCGATATCAGTTCTTGAAACACGGTAATTCTGTATTCTAAAGTCTGCAATTTCCTAGAAGTATGTTAAAGTTTGGATTATTTCTGGTACCTGGGCGTGCGGACTCCGACTCCGAACTTTTAAAAATTCTCAACTCAACACGCCTCTGTTCTGGTAGTTGTCGCGATTTTCCTTCACGATAGTCAGACAATATTTATTTGAAAAAATTGATGATTTCATCGATTTATTCCTGACATTTGTACCCTGCAATGTTTATATTATTGCCGACATAAACTCTCGATTCGTTTACTCCATACTATGTTTTATCATATTAACTTCATCGATATTTTACATTCAATTTGCAATTTTTAATTGAAATTTAAGCGAATTTTAGAAAATGACCATTAAATTAGTCCTATTCCTTTGTCATGTCATCGCATTTGTTCTTGTGAAGCCAGGGGCAAGTTCAGAATACAAAGCTACTGGTAAATATTCGTTCTTATTCAAATTTTCAAGGTAATTGTATTCAGCCGGCAAATTCAAATCCGAAACAATTTTTAATACAAACGACTTGAAGAGACGTTATGATGGTGAAGGACTTGCAAGGCTGCAAAGGGTTAGGAAATAGTATATTGAAATGGCGACATTGTTGCAATTGATTAACATTTTTAAATTGAGCGATTTTTCGGGTTGATCTAAATTTCTAATTTCAGGTATTTCGAATCATGCTTGGCCAAAACTCGACTACGAAGGAGAAGTTGGGTCAACTCCTAACCATATCGACTGAACCGGACGTTAGCAAGGAAAAACTGGTCCGAAAGTTGCCAAAAATATTTTCAATAAAAATATTCCAGGACAAAATCGAATCTACGATCAAAATTGTTGAAGACATTATGGGATATATTAGGAGAGAAGTTATTCCTAACGCTAAGCCCAGAGTAAGACATAAATATATTTTGAATTATACAAAATGAATTTTAGATCAAGAAATTCTACATCGATCTCGAGGATATGTACATGAATTTGTACGGCTTTCTTGCAAAATCAGAAGAGGAACAAGGGAAATATGCAAGTTTCATGAAAACCTTGAAATTTTCTTGACTACTCAGATTCTTTGCCATTTCACCTCATAATAAATTAGAACTTATTAAAAGTATGACAACTCTTCCGGCTCTAATTCGTATAGCGCAAAGTAGAATTGAAAATTTTAATTTTTCTTAAAAATCAAGAAATGAATTTTTCATTTTTCCAGCTTGATACTTTGATGGACGGCATGACCGATGAAGATTTCGTAGAAGTTCACAATGAAGTGAAGAAATTCTCAGTACTCCCATTATTTTTACTAGCAGCAATGAAAATTCAGTATTTTAGGAAAAAGTGAAGGAAATCATGAAGAAAAAGGGAATCACTGACTTTGATGGAATTCCGGAAATCTGGCGAATTTTCGAGAATTTGGCGAAATATCAAAAGTTCCCCAGTTATGCTTGAGATCTTTATATCATTTCTTTCATAGCACTGTAAATGTTGCAATAAGATTTTGAATAAACATTCTTCTTATCGCTATTTTTCTTAAGAGCCCCTGCTAAAGCAATTTGACTTTGCTGAAATTGGGGGATGATTAATTCGAATCTCATTGAATTAACTGACTAATCTATGTCTATGCAGGCGTTTTCCGCAATGATCAATTCGAATATCATAAACTTATTCGTAATTTCCTGCCATAGACCATTACTAAACTATTGCTATAAAAGCCGTTCATAAATGATCATATTCATAAGTTGAGCTTATTCTAAAAATTTTATGACGAGATCAACGATATTTCTGATTCTACCATGCATTCTTCTGAATTTTGCACTTGCAAGACCTTCTCAAGATTTCTCCAAAGATGATTCTGAAAGTTCAAATGAAAACGAGACTTCTAATTCGATAGAGAATTCGAATGAAAGTAGCGGAGGCGAAGATGAATATTCAAATTACGACGAATATTCCGGAGACAAAGGTTATAGCGGAGATCATTATGAGGAAGGATCAGGTAAAAATATCGACCAATTCGAATTTTAACTTAAAATTTAGGCGCTTATGAATCTTCAGGAGATGCAGAAAATTACGATTCCCAACCCGAAGAACTTTCAAATAGCCAGGAAAATCCAGAAGAAATAACTGTCGCTGAAAACACCATGCTGTCAGTTTTGGTAGACGAATCTTTGAAAGAACCCGTATTGATCCGATAAAAGGTGAAACCTATTGAAGATAAAATTTCTCTGTAAATTATTTCGATTAAGCTAATGATAATTTGTCATCATGATTTCTCCCAGTTTATTTATTTGAGAAAAGTCTTTATTGAGTTTTACGTTTCTTGTGATTAGTTTTAAATAATGCAACTGAGATCAATTTCAAAGGAATGTAGATAAATACGAAAATAGTGATGATTAAGAAGAGGTATACGTCGAGATTGTACAACTTGATTATGGATAAGTGGCGAGATGGAGCAATTAGTTCTTTCATGCCCCCATTGCTCAAGACGAATTCGGTATACTTGACCAGTCGTTCCTTGGCTTTGAAAGGTTTTGTCTTGAGCAGATTCTTCATGCGCATGGCCATTTTCTTATATCTAAATTATTATTATTATTAGCCTTTTCAGTTTAGTGTGAGTGATATAAAAACCTAGTAGTGCTTCAAGGTTTCAAGATAATCCAGGCCTTATACAGTTTACATTAAAACATTATCGTCCATGTTCTCAGTACGACAAAAACACTAACCTATCATTATTTAGGACCTCGTTCAGAGCTGTTTGTAGCATTTTGGGGTCATCTCTCAAGGTTTCCTTAGTTAATCCGACCCCCCAACCACCTTGCTCCACTGCCAGGCTATTCCTAGAATTCCAAAGATAAAAAGCAAAATTTGTTGCGAAATTCAAATCGTTGCCTAATCTGATCAAACATGAATGGTATCGTCACCAGAGGCACTCCACACATAGCAGATTCAACTATGCCATTGTAGCCAGAATGCGTTATGAATGCACGAAGTCGAGGATGCTCTGAAATAGCATAGTATCAAATCTTCGGAATTTCTTCGAGGTTGGCAACGGGTGCACGATTGCCCCCTTTTTCGTCTGCATCTCTTTTCCATGGCTCGCATCTCACGCTCTTCTACTTTTCGAAAAGGAGAAGGCTGCGAAGTTGCATAGCCTCGAAGGATTCGCGAAGAATTGATAATAAATGAAGGTATAATGTCATGAAACATGCTTAGTAAAGCTCTTTGGGCGACCCACTCAGTTACGAATACATTATCGACTCCTTTTGAGAATTCCTTAGCAGTCTAAATGTTTAATTTATTCTTAAAGTAAGTCGACAACTATGACTTGATCATGAGCGTCAATCTTAATTATAAAATGATAATCCGGAAATTTCTTAGCTGCCTCCAAAACTGTTCGCATTACGAAGGGCTGAAGCCTGAAAACTACGAATATTAAACGTGAAAAGTAAATTCATTAAGTTTAAAAACTATCAAAAACGATCCCTACATCGATGAATTCATCGTAGTTCCAAGTGAGAAATAAACGATTCCATCTTTGCCCTTCTCCATCTCTTTGGCGGTATTCTAAATTATCCTTTCCATCATTTGCGAGAAGCAAAACATACAAATTTTGACAATTTGGATAATTCCGTGCTTCGTAATTTCGTAACCCATTGTAAACGGTATAGGTCAAGATGGGAAAATTGTTTCCTTATATTAATTCGTTGGTTACGACGTAACGAAGTAGCCAGCGAATTATCCTGACTGCCCAAATTTTGAATAAATGAACGATGGAAATAGTCTGAAACTAACCTCATCTAGCTTTCCACTATCATTCTCATCTTCTAATCCTAAACTGCCGATGTGGACGAAATTTGGCATCAGAGGTCTCTGGACCTCCAAAAATTCGTCTGTCATCACGAAGATCAAGTCAGAGTCAGCTGCGATTGCATCGACATTAGGAAAATCGTTCCTAAATAGGATATGTTCATTGTTTTCTTGTTGATTTTATTTTGTTTGCTTACCCAAATTTCCTTTTGAATATTTTCGTCAATTCGTGGTCTGTTAAAGTTACATAATAAATATATCCAATAGAGTGCAAAATATTCCACATTCTTTGGAAAAACGTCGGCTTAATTGGGCTTATTTGTTTTATAAAGTAGGCAATTGAAATAATAGTACATTTGGAGGTAATCTGTATCCAATTAGTGAAGAAGCATAGCTTAGAGGCATTGGTAATCCTATTCTGTACGAAATAACATCATCAATAGGCCAGCTTAATTTCAGTAAGTAATCATTTGTAATTTTACCCATTACAGTTTTAGGAGCATGTTTGAGCAAATTTTTCATTTAATACTCTACTAAATTTTAATGGATACCTAGATATCCAAAAATAAGTTCTGATTCCAATAGCTTTGGCTAAACCATGGCCGCATAAGTTGATCTGCTCCCCAAAATAAGCATCGAATTTTTCGGACTTTAACTGCTCAATTAATTCGTCTCTATTAATGATATCTTAATTTATTCATCACTTCATGATTTTTCGTTAATTACCTTCACAAAGTTCGTTATAAGCACGAATGTAAATAGTGTTCAGTGAAACTGTTTTAAGGAAAGATTTTTCTTTAAAAGCGTCTCCGGATAATTCTAAATAGTGAAATTTTAGTCATTTTAAAAATCAAACCTTTCACCTTGTATAGCTTTACGATAAGCGTCGGAAAATCCGAAAATTGGCACACGTTTCGCGATTTTTGAGGTTTGTAATTTATCGTAAAGATTGAGAAAGTCAGGTTCTAGTAGGGTCTAAATTAGCCTGCATGATAATAATTGTGGTAACCTAGCTTTACATCATTAATGTAAATGATATTTAATGCAAGGCAGTCAAAATTTAATGTCTTCACAATTAACACCTACAACATCATGGCCTGCTTCAGCCAACGTGTCAGCGATTCTAGCATTGAGCAACAAATGAGATCGACTTATGGACGGAGAAAATATCAATATTTTGTAGCAATTAACAAGTTTAATTAGCGAAAGTAAAATAATCAAAATCGAACCACTCATGGATATCTCTCTGCTTAGAGCGATGAAAATTTCAAAAACAGACTGACCTTTTATAGTATCGATGAAATAGAGAAAGTAATGCAGTGATACACACAATAATCATCGTCTTCACCAAAAATAATCGAATGTCGTTAGTCACTGAACATTTGGTCTCTCCACCCGATTTGGCAACGAAATAGGTACTTTTGGACGCGATGTTTCAACGAATTCAAGTTAACACCGACCAAACGTAAAGAGGCCAAATTATCATTTGGTGAAAGAAAAGTAAACTTAAAAAATGCATGCATATTTCATTTTTTTTACTTTCATTTTCTTTAAACTTTGAAGATTTATTATATTTTTCCTTTTTTAAAATTTTTCCGATTAACTTTGATAAACGACTCTTGGTTTTCTGTCCTCAAAATATCTTATCCTGCCCATACTTTGATTTAATTTATCCTGAGCGAGGTTGAAAATCAAGACATGATCAATTCATTTTCCAGGATTTTTGTTCGTTCGTTATTACACTCATCTGATCTTTACGTGCTCTCAAGGGGCTCCTAGAAAAAGACACCGGGTTTTCTAAGAAATAGTATGGGAAGACAAGATAGGAAAAGAAAAAAGCCGGTGTCTTTTTCTAACTGGTGTCCCGATGTTCCGGTGTCTTTTTCTAGGAGCCCTCTCAAGGCATCCCATTCATTTGATCATTTGAAGTGGCTCATTCACCACGCTTCTATTTCTTCTTTATCTTTTACTTTTTTGCAACTCGAAATACCATGTTTTAGATAAAAGATGGTCAAAGCGGCTCTGGTGCTCGCAATCATCTGCGTTGTCATCTACAATATCCAAGCGGCCGATTTGCTTGAAGGTAAACTTTGAAAAGTAGTCAAAAATACGATGAACTTGTTGTGTTACTTTATCAACTTCCCCATTTTCTGTTGAAGAGAAGATTTTAAATTATACTTCAAATTTAGACTACGGCAAACCCAAGCCATGCAAGAAGGCCAACGAAGTCTGGGACAAGTGCCATACCGCTTGTGAGCCGACTTGTGAAGTCCCAGAGCCGGTAAGTTAAAAATAAAAATTTTCAAACAAACTAAATTATTTTTCAGCCATTCTGCACTGAAAACTGCGTGGCTACCTGCCAATGCAAGAAGGGCTACGTCAGAAACAAGCAAGGCGAATGCGTCGCTCTCGCTAACTGCAAATAAGGAATCTCGAAATAAAATCGAAAACTCTTGTGGATTTTTATATTATGTCAATAAATTTTAAGAATATCATTGAATACATTGTTCGGAATCCGAAAATAAGCCTTTCCGCTTGACGACCTCTAAAGCAGCTACCGTCGATTTGATTTATAACTTTGATGATGAAATAGAACTACGAAATGCAGTTTTAATGATTGAACCTTGTTTAGGTATGCAACTCAGTGGCAATTTTCGATGATTAAGCACCCACCAAAATACTCACAACATGGCCATTTATCTTGTTTGATACTGCTCGCTTCTGTTACACAAACCTAGATGCTTCACGCGCTCAGCACCAAATTGATTTAATCTCTTGATATCTGACGAAAGTTTTCCTATCATTTTCAAGTACTTTTTAGAATTCTCATTGATCAAGCACAAGACATTTTTAGGAAAATGTTTAAATCAGCCATTTTTTTCGCAATTTTCTGTATTGCCATCGTAAATGTTCACGCTGGAGGAATGTTCGCGGTAAGAATATCTTTGAAATTGAATAGCTCCCTTAATTTAACTTGGTTTGGATTGTAACTAGAATGTCTTATAATGCATTCAAGTTTCATGGCTAGCTTTGACAATTTATTGATTAACGAAAGTTTCGAATATTCGATGGAAAAACATGGATTGAAACAATAGCTTTATTTTCAGACGCTAATCAGTCGTAATAATGCAAGGAGACGAATGAACTCTGGCACGAATGATAGGCGTTTTGCAGGTACAAGTCGGCTTGTGAAGTTTCAGCGCCGGTAATCATATGATAAGATTTTAAGTATTTTTTCTGGTCACTTTTCAGGAATCCTATACCAAAATCTTCATGGCAGCCTGCTACAACTAGAAGACCTACTTCGGAGGTTAACAAAATGAACACGTCACTTCCGCTAAGTCCTAATAATCAATCTATCTCGACTTTAATGTAAAAATTTAGTCAAATTTATCTTTTTATCTTGAGATTTTTGGGATCAATTCATTGAAAGCGTTAATAAAGGTTCATTCGATCATTTCTCGTAAAATGCACTGGAAAGTAGTTTGATTATCGTGATTGTCGACTGTTAATAAACAGAGTTCCAAATCTATTCTTCATTCGTCGTAATATGAAAGTAATCGAATCTGTTTCATAATCCAAGCGAGTTACTTTCTCTCTGCTCTTGCGAAAATCGTGAAAACTTTGACAATTGAAATTCTATCTTCCTTCCAATATTCGAACAGTTTCGCTATTTTCCACGATACTGTTTAGACAAAATAAGACTGATTACCACCAGTTTGCGTCAGACTTCTCCGTTTCAGCAGCTTCTGTTTTGTATAAATTAGCCAGATTCGTACGTTCAAGTTTCCAGTACAAATCAAATCTATTTCCTAACTCTAATATATCTCCTAATTCGAATCAAATTTATTTGAATGAGTTTACCTTGATGATAATTATATTTCTATCGTTTTTCACTTTCATAAGGTCTGTCCGGAAAAATTCCTCAATGAATGTCGATGTTTGATGGAATACTATTGAAATATGCAAGGCGAATGTGTGACTCGTGAGCAATGTCAGGTAAAATTTGTTATCGAACCAAAACCAGTCAGTATTCTGGATGCAAAGTTCGAAGGAGCTGATCGAAAACATCCAGAAGAAGGATATAAAATGATCAGGTTATTAGCAAAAATTGTCTAATTGCTAAAATTGATATCTAAATGAGCATCTGATATTGTGAATATTAAGACATGCTAATCAATAAAGTTCATCCGATAATTTATCTTCGAGTTTGAGTGGTTAAATCCTGGAATGAAAACAGATGCGAGTTGTTGTTGTCTAAGCTAACCCCGAATTGCACGAGATCTTATGCCACAATTTATGACATTTTGAGCCTTCAAAACATTTATTCCTTGCAGCTATTGATTTTCCCATTTCCACGGAATAGTCATGAAAGTTTTAATTATTTTGTTGGCTATTTCCTCCTGCATTCTGGAAACCATCCATGGAATCCCTCATACCAGAGTCAAACGAAGCCGGGCTCAAAGTAAACATTTTTTTCTTTGACACCTACCATTGCATGATACTTTCTAAGATAGTCTTTAGATCCAAAAATTTTCTGATGTTTCAAATTTTAGTGCAAGAAATGATCGATAATGTCTCGAAAGCTATGAAGGAGAAAATCAAAGGAGTCAAGGAAGAAACTTCTGGATATTCCGAAGAAGAAAATCAAGCCTTTGAAAAGGTTAGAGCATTAATTTTAATTTTAATTTTATTTTATTTCCCTAAATTAAAAAAGAAATTCAGTTCATTTCAATTATGCTTAACCGCACTTTGTCCTGGAGCGAGAAATTCGAAATTATCGAAGCTACACCAGGAATGAACCAGTTCAAACCAGAACAGTCGGTATGAGTATTTGTTTCCCGAAACAAATCTCAAAAACTCATTATTTGACTTTAGAATATGAATGTGAATTTATTTTTAGCGTTTTTTTAATCTTAATATTTCCAGGCCGAGGCCAAGACCCTCATCAAGAAAGTCACTGAGTTGGTAAAATATTATGATGAGATTTACCCGACTTTGAGCGATAGGGTGAAAGATTCTGAAAATTTTTGAGAAAAAAACATTCAGGTTCAAATCTTCTTCACTGACATGGAGTCTTTGTTCAAGAAAATCGTCCAATTTGCTGCAAAAGACGAAGAAGAGCAGGATAAACAGGTGAATTTTTAGGCCAATCATTTTTTCTTTTCAAAATAGCAAGAATAGCATGAACCAAATTCAAGCCTTGAATCTATTAATCACTTTCAGCTAGATGCCATTTTCTCGAACATTAAAACTGACGATGCTCTCGAAATTCTGTCGACTTCGATCAACTTATATGTAAGTAAAAATTCGCATAATTGAATAATCATTATTTTAGTTGAAAGGAAGAAAAATCGGCCTAATTCCGAAATCATACGGCAATGATGGAAGTGAAGAATAATTTTTTCGAATATCTTGGAAAAATTGTTGCGGTACAGATTATTCTGATGAATAGTCTCATTTCTATTGAGTTGTTTATTTCAAACGTCAATCATAAAAAAAAATAATCCTAACTTTAAAAACGCAAAGAAAAAATCAAATGCAAAACATACAACCCTAATTCGAATCGATCACAATAACGCAATGATAATCATGAATTTTAATATCTAAAATATATAAGAAGAAAATGTGATAACTGAAAATTGTTAGCAGCAATTTGAGATCTCGACAACGTAAATGAAAGACACTAGGGACTTGGCGGGAGAAAAAACTTGAGAATTTTTCGACTAGAAATCGATATTTTTGTTGGGGTATACATTTTTGAGGTTTGTATTCATTTTTGGGTAATATTTTACTTTCAAAGAGCGATACAGTCATTGATTAAATTTCCTTTTAGACGCGTACCAATGCTTGTGAAACATGTGAAAAATTGTCCGAGCAGGCTTCAAACATATTGTTGAAAATATCATGAAGTAGTGACGTGACTTAAAACTACAGTAATCATGAATGATCATCGTGGATTTTCACCATGACACATGCAACTATTTTAGAATAAGAAAGGAATTTACTATCTAGTAAAACAGCATCGGATCACTATTGGATAGTTTGTGGGAAAGTTTTGATGGGGAGAGCGGCGAGGTTCTGCCATTGGGCTTCATGCCGCCCATGTAGCCGTTCATATTCGAAGTCGATATGTCGTCCATGTAGGCCGTCGTGTACTGTAATTAATCGTAATTGTCCGTTAATTGTGTTGGGTTTAACTTTTACTTACATTTACGCTCAGTAATTAATGATGAATTTTGGCGATATTATGCAAGAATTTTTGAAATACAACTAATAAAAACGATATTTTATGCTATATTTACCATATTGGGAGCGTTATCCTCGATCCAGCGCATCAGATGCACGTTGTAGGGCACGTAAGGCTGTCTGAGCAAGTGTTCCTGCACTTCGAGGAAGCGTTTCAGATCCTCCAGCGTTATCCGTTCTTTAGATGGTCTGAAATTTTGTTGTATGCTTCAGAAGAAAATTAAGCAATATCTTTACGGAATCAACTTTTACTTGCCAATCTTTTTGGCATAGTTACTAAAAATTTCGTATCCTATTGGATAGGATAGCAAGATGTTAATTTGATGAATGGATTTTGCTTTATTTCCTGAATACATCTACGACTCTTGCAAATTTGTACAAAATATGTTTTCTAAGAAAAACAACAAACTAGTAATACAGTAAAGGATACCTTGTTTTCTTGAGGGCGGCGATTATTCGCATGGCTTCCCGAATATCGTCGCTCATATTCGCGAATCCCCGTCTAGCGCCTCGAATCTTCCTTCCGAAGTAGTGCAACTTGGTGAACGTCCTCTTCAGTGTCGATGAGCACAAATCCAACGACGCGGTGATCACAGCCAACCCGATTATCACGTAGAACACGGAGAGCTGAACTCATTCCTAGATTTTTGCGCAGAGCAACTGCATATCAAATAATGTTTCTTCATTAATTTGGGTAGTGTTTTTGGAGCACAGATTAAGCGCTAGTTGGATAAAGTTGGCAACAATTTTAAGTTAGATGAGAGATTGTTTATGAATCGGTGAACGAACGACATTTTTCGTCGCCATTCCTATATCATTTTTAAACAAATATTATACGTGTGAAGAAGTATTCAATGCTCACCGCCAGATAAAAATGGTTCATCACTTTGATGTTTCCCAGGCCAATCGTCGTAATTGTGTTGAATGAGAAGAATACGCCATGAATAAAGGACCTAAATGATAAAAATAAAAACCCTCAACAGTATCATATTTTTAATCATCCATCTGCTCATTTTCCCATATCTTGAAACTCTCGAAAAAAAAAACCTACCAAATAGGTCCTTTCTCGAAAGTGTTGAACAATATGCTTCCGATGCAGCAATAACCAACAATCAGGGCGAAATAGGAGGCAATTGGCAATTGTAGACGTTCTTCCTCATCCTCCTCACTCTCGTCGTCAGACTTCGGTTTCCGATGCTTCTTCTTCATTTCACTGGAATTTGAATATTTCGAGATTCTTTAACTGACAATCGAGTGTAATAATTTGGAGAATGTGATGATAAAAATTTCTAAGAAATTGACTGATAAAGCAAATATCCAAAATAATGAAAATTATAATGTGTACTAATGAAGAAATTGTGTTTCAGAATTTCATAGATCACTTTGTTGAATGCATTAGATAATATGTGGTTCATTTATGTAGTTAAATTTTATATTGTAAGAAAAAACTTCCAAAAATATTATAAATGATTTTTTAAAATAAATTTCTACTCACACAGAATCAATCGAGTCGACGTCTCCATCGAATAGATGCGCCCGAATCATCTCGACTATTGATGCGATGTTCTTCCAGGCTTCCAATAATTTTGCATACGACCTAAAAATCAAGATAGTCATAAAATAAAGCCTTTTTGAGAATATGTCAAATTCTGTGGAGAAAACTAAGAACTTTCCAAAAAAAATCAAAAAAGTAATTTGAAATTACCTAATAACAATTTCCGAGAGGAATTTTCCGATATCTGCTGCAGTAATGAACATGAGAGGAATGCCGATCAGACCGAAGAACACCGTGAATATTCGGCCAGGATCCGTGGTTGGCGTCACGTGATCGTAACCTAATTTTCTTGAATAAGTTAGGTATTTTATTATTGGTGTCCTGACCGCGATAGCATTGGAATTTGAAAATTATCTCCGGTGTCAATTTTCTAGAAACGTGCAAATTTGTCTTTTGATCAATATCTTGCATAACCAGCTATTTTTTCCCTCAACAATATTAGCTGATGGTGTTGCTTCGATCTGATATGATTCAAAATAGTTCTTATCAAGAAACAAATTTCAAGTGACAGTAGGCGCAGTAATCCATAAAATAAAATATTTACAAACTAGATTTTACCGGTAGAGGTGATAACGGTGAGTGCATAGAGTGTGGCAGCGGCGAACGTCCACTTTGTGTCCATTTCCTTTTCATCGTCAGTCCACATCTGATTCCAATCCGTAAACCGGTCATCGTATTCGTGTGTGGCGGATAGTTTCTGCAGCAAAGGCCTGATTCGTTTTTCTACCTAAAACAAGTTGATCTTCATTGATAAAAATGATCGGAATTCAATTATTGATTGAAAATAACTAAATTCGGCGTGGTAAATTTAGGCTCCTAGAAAAAGACACCGGCCTTTTTCTTTTCCTACCTTGCCTCCCCATACTATTTCTTAGAAAAACCGGTGTCTTTATAGTAAAAAAATACTTACATAGCTAGAATTGTACCCGCGTGACATGGATATGGATTCGTTAATGATTTGTTTATAAAGACTAGTGACACTTGCCAATTTTGCCTAAATTGGAATCTCTAATTAGAAAAATATTATTATCCTTCTTACCTTCCGCCCTTGTAACTCGTTGTCGGCTTCCAGCCATATGAAAATGCCCGCTCCGAATGCTATGTACGATAGAAGAAGAATGTTCAGACCAACGTGAGGTAGCAGAATTTTTATGATCTGAAAGTTTCTACATTTTTTATTTAATTAGTTATCTGTAATTTTCCACTTTATGTTTTGGTTAAAAAATCCATCATCTGAAGGCTTCAGAAAAAATATATGAAATGCTTCTGTTGGATAAATACATTGATCATGAAGGCATAACACTAAATTCACGATTTTGCAAGAGGAAAACTTTAAAAATGGTTAACTTGGAATTATTCTAAAAATTCACCTTCAAAATCCTTTTCGTTATTGGAATCTTTGGTTTGGTGGGCTCTTCTTCCGTGGCCTCTTCGACGTCTGGTCTGCGGTATTCTTCCCATTTCACTCGGCCTATGTTCTCTGAAAATTAATGGATTAAAAATGAAATTATTAGTTTTGAAAAATTTAGACTTATCGTAATACTAACTGAGGTATTGAATATGTGGTATATTAAATTTAATTTAAAAAAGTAACCAATTCTAACCATTTCAAAATAAAATATTCTCTTTGGAGCGAAATTATGATAAATTTTTTTTTTCGTTTTTTCATGAAAAGTTCCAGTTTACCTCTAACCCACGGTGGCAAATAACTCTCAGGTAAACTTGACACGAACGCCAAGTCAGATAGAGGGACTTGAAGTAATTGCGGCTTTTGAACGACTTGGAAAATTCTTCCAACCCCAAGTGAACCCATTTTTCTATTAAAATATATATGTCAAACAAGCTGGAGTAGGATTGAAATTTTAGGCAACTTTAGATTCTCATTGGTCCAAGAATTGGAAAAGCTTAGACAATATAAGGTCTTTTATGGGACGAAAGGATGAAAGTTTGCACTTGTAATGAGCCTGGCCATTTCTAATGTCAAAAGTTGAAATTTGAGATTTAGCTTCAATTGAACCAGTCTAAAGCTCGAAAATGGAAATTAGTGATTTGCATATCCTAAATGCGATATCCTTGAAATTATACTCCATATTGATGGATAGGCGAGAAAGCCCGGCTGTCATAAGTCCAGATGGATTTGAGTACGTAGGGAGCGCGTAGGATTCCGCGATTTTCCCAGGGCACTTTCAACGGCTCAATGGTGAAATTGAGATTGAATTGAAATATTTTCTCGTTTTAGATTTACATCCTTGAAAGTTATTCAGGACTTTTAATTAAGTAAAATTTCAAAATGTCTACTACCTCGAATTCAAAGACTTTCGAATTCCAGAATTTGCCAATGTAGTTCTGGTCGCATGTGCCGGAATGAATACGAAAATCGAACCGGAAGAATTGAAAGGGCAAGATAAGGCGCAGCGCCGATGACAAATTGGGAGTAGAAATCAAGACACGCGACGTCTTCGTTGGACGACAGAAGATGAGACTAGAGATTTGTCATGGTTCTAATTCTAAGATTCTTATTGAATTCCAAATGAATCGTATAGATGCGATCAGCCCATTCAAGAATTTTCTGGTAATCTATACAGTGAAATTCTGGAAAGTAAGAATTCGGGGATTTTGCTACCGCTTTAGTCAGTGATCTCTGGTAAGATTATATGCGGATATGATAGATATCCCGAAATAGTGTTCCACTATGATAGAGTAAAATGATTTACTAATGAATGCGCGTGACCAGCGGCACTGTACCATGGTTTATTCCAGTTAGTTTACCAATCCTTATAACTAGCTAATAAAGCCGTTTCAACGGTTTTGATGTTTCATGAAACATTTCCATCCAACAATGAGACTTCAAAGACAAACCCGAAATGGCTGGTAGGTATTGGCTGCGCACTGTGTTGTTCCTAGAGAGGCTGTATGAGTTCCGTTGGAGTGAGCCGGAGGCGGGTCTGGAGTGAGGCACGGATGGGGGCTGGTAGCTGGGTGGGCGGCTCGGGTTTCGATAGACGATGAACGGGATGTAGGGCGGTTCGCACTGCGTGCCCACGGACGAAACCGACAATTTGGGTTTTGTCGCGGCGGAGGATCGTCGTCTGTGACCGCTGCCTTGCCTCTCGAGAATTCCCATGTTTCGGTGCTGAGACGACGACGTGGGCTCATCCCCATAAGGGGAGATCGTCATCCGACGAAAATAGTAAGCGGCTCCGGTCGTTCCCATCCTTTAGCAGTAATTTTGGTCGGAAGACATAGTGATCATGGTAGATGAGTTTTATCGAGGTGTGAATAGAATACTAGATCACTACCATATTTGGAGGTCTCCAAGAATTGGAAAAGAAAAATTAAAAGTTCAACAGCAATAAATCCACGGTGAAGTTGGCTGGGAATCGAGGAATTTCTTCCAGACGTTTTTTGCTGATGGCAACTCAAATGGGTTGAGAATGAGTCGGGGGTACGAATGAGACGATAGCAATTTAGCACGAGAGCTTTTCCGCAGTGACAAATTTCCGGAAACCGAAAGATCTGTGGAGATAAGTTGTCGTTTAGGTGATAAAATGAAGGATCTTTGAGGCTAATATCTCAAATCCAGGTATTTTCTGGGTTCAGATTCGCCAGATAATTGATCAGCCGATGATAAATCGTTGACTTTTCCTGGGTGGAGTCGAGAATTATTGATAGTCCGAGAAAGAGTGCATGATTTTTAGAGGTTTGGGGAGAAGTGACAAAAATCCCCGGTTCAGTCGATTGATATTTCGATGGACCGAGTCCGGGCTCGTCCAGCTCATCACTCACCGTCACACCTCGGCAAAATCAGGATTTGCGTCTGATTCTTTCCCACTGATTTTGCCTGCTATTTCTTCAATTTCTCCCTCTACTTTCCCCTTGTTTTGTCTGCACAAAAATTGTCGCTTTTTGTGTCATGTTCTGCGTCTCTTCGGTGGATCTTCCATCGCTATCTTGCGACCCTTCCTCTCTCTCTTTGCCAATCTTTTCCTGTCATTTTTGTTCTTCTCTTTCTCAAAGGGAGAGAATATTTCCATCGTCATTCTTTGTTTCTCTAGACTTTACTATTCTCGCTAATTTTCCGCCTATCACAATACGTCTTTTTCGCGCTCTCTAACTCATTTCTGGCCTGAGAAGAGAAGATTTCGACTGAATTATCAGAGATAACGCCAAAAGATTACACATCATATGTTATGTGAAAAGAAGCAGATTTTTGAGAAATAGCGCTGATTTTTGGGAGAAATCAGAGGAAAAATGGGGTGATGAAAAGTCACCGACAATAATTTGTTTTTAATTTTATCGTTCGCAGCTGCAGACCTAGAGGATTTGGCATAGAAATTTGAGATGGGTCCGTTCAGTTTTGAGTGTATTCTTATTTTTAGCCAAAGACATGGATAAACTTACAAGTCTTATGTTAGCGAAAACATCGAAATGTGTATTGTGATAGAATTCGAAAGAGTCGAGGAAATATGCTGAATGTTTGGGAACTGCTTGTTTCGTGAAATTCTTATTTTCATATAAAGAAGATATACCCAGCTAATATCACAGTAGTTTTGAAGTAATTTGGCCTGGAATATTTTGGAGCGTGAAAAATTAAGTGCCGAAAATTTAACCTATCGGAATAACTCTCATTGGTGTTTTCCTTCCAAATGATTTGCAATAAGAATAAGTGCGCATCATCATAATATTCATCTTAGAAATTCGGAAATAAATTCAGAAAAATCGAATACCCAACTCGAACTTTAGACTTTGTTGGGTTAATGAAGGACTACAACGCGATATTTTTCCCAATTGCAGAACACAACTTTCTCTCATCATAAAATAGGCCGTAATTTCACTCAACTTCGAAAATTCATAAGGAAATTTATAGTATTGGCTATTGAGCTAATAATAAAACGAATTATATTTTATCGCGCAGCATAAATTTTTTATGAACTACCTAATTTAGAACGTCTTTGACGTAAACGCGCGAACATTTTTCATTCGAGTTTATAATATTGTGTTCAAGCATCAAGATATATATTTTTCAAATTAGAGCGCATAGCTTTAGCCTAAATTTCGATAGATAATTTACATATTGGACAATGCTACCTCAAATTATTCAGCAGTTTACAGAGAATCAAGATGTCCGAATTTATCGTATAAATGAATTAAAATTTGGACCACTACTAATGGTATAACAGAATAGCTTATAATAATTCTATAACTTTTAAAGAAACGATCGTTTTCAGAGTGTGTTTCAAATTTGTGCATAACACAATAATCATTCCTTAATGCTTATAGATAACTTGTAGCTAAAAAAGCAATAAGATACGATGATAGACTCATTTAATCAGTGAGTTTGCACCTCAGCCAGAATTTTGTAAACAATGATCACGAAACTCAAGGAACATGATAAAACATAATTTTTACCAAAGGAAGGAATGAATCACTTACTCAATTCCTCTCCACCGAGAAACGGCAATAGTGCTAATGTTGTCGGTGCCGATAGTGACGATCTGGTTGTTCGTGCCCAGCGGGCGAACATCGCAGTGCAAAGACGTCGACGACAAAATCCAGCCGGGAGGGGCTAATTGTGTGACAAGCAACCCAATTACATCGGCATTCAGAACATTGTCTGATGGAAGATTATTGGTTTTTAATTACAAGATTCAAAGAACTAATAGCCGAATTGGTGATACAAATTTGAGAAGAAATACAGAATTTTTTTGAAACCTACTGCGAATTTAACCGGGAAAATCTAGATGAGAAGATTTTTGTAATGAAATGGTGGTGAATTGATATACGCCTCAAATGATAAGGGAAAAGCCTAGCCGAGAATATTAATTGGAACAAGGAACTTAATTTTTACGCACCCAGAGCATTTTCTGGGTATTCGAACTTCACAAAAGTAGCCTTTATGTGGAGGACAAGCTAACGATAAAACAATATTGGAAGTTATGCAATAATTTGAAGCGTATTATAGCTTCCTAGAAGAGAGATAAAAATTGGCACGAGATTGGAAAATAAATGATATTAGATCTAGCGGATTTCGTGTCAGGCTATAATTATATTGTAGAACTCCTAGTTTAGCAGTCACTATTTTATACTAGCATCCAAAATGAGCATTCCAGCCGGTGAACACCTCTTCAGAACCTTTGGAGCTGTGTCAAGTGATTTGGGCGACTTTGCATACATTGTCTAGCTCATTATTTATTCCTTCTTTCTATCAAACCAAGACTATTTTCTCTTCTTCTTTTTTCTTATTACACGCTATTCCTTCGTTTTCTTTCAAATCTGACAGTTCTCTGATCGTCCCCGGGAAGGAACATTGCAAAATCTAATGCGCAGTTCGAAATAATTCTAAGCAGGTCACAGGCTTATGTCGTCAAAAATCCTCACGTAGGCTTAGGAAAAAACACATGAAGATTGATGGACAAATTTAGAATCGAGAAGTCATAAGTAAAAATGAATTACTTATTTGTAGGAAGTGAATAAATAGAAATCTCGATTTTTAGGAAGATGTGCAAATAGCCCAAAGAATACCCACTACATGTTAAGATACGCCGAAGAGAACCCCATAATTATCCGGAACGGAAGAAAAATGAGAACAACTCTGCAAGGAAATTGAACATCTTTCGTCGGATACCAAACCATAAAATATTAAAAATTGTCGGAGATAGAAAATCCAGATAAAGACAAAAGCACAGAAATAAATGCCGAAGCACGGCTAATGAAGATAAGTTTTCTATGATTCATCTTCCGTCATATAAAATCTTCAAAAGGAAATAAATTCTGCTAACCTCGTCATCATATGAAAACTAACAGAAAGAAGAGCCTAGTGATTAATATTCCAATACATATTCTCCTCTCACATGTCCATTCCTAGGATCCCTATATTCTGACTGTTGACTCCTTGCAAATCTCCTCCTTTCTTTGTCTTCCCTGCCCCTTGGCTCATTTTGATCGTTCCTCAGGGACGCGAAAATATGCTCGCCACATTTGCCGTGTCACCAACAACTAGAGGATGCTAACAACGAGAAACCAGCGTATTTTGGAAGAGAATAAGGAAATTTGCAGAACGCAACATTTGAGTTAGAAATATCATCGTAAAATTGATTTTACTTGATCGCGTTTATAAAATCTCTAATTTTGATATTTTATCCACGTGAATATCGAAGCGTAGCGAAAAAGACAATCAAACGCCAAGTTATTGATACGACCTAAGAATTCATGTACCCTATTCTAAATAAAAAATAGTCTAGACTCAAGCGTGTTCAATGAAATTACGCAGAGCTTTGTGTCAAAGTGTCATAATCTGAAGATAGTGAAAAACTTCACGAAACAGAATGCAGAACTGAGAGAAGAATATAAAGCGGAAAATATGCAGGAACAAGCTGACACAAGCAGAGTCGAAACGCTCATAAAAACGCACGAAAAAGAGCCGCCAAAGAGGTCACATCTCGCAGAGAGGGCGAATATAGAAATGAAACTAAAACTAAATGGATAGCTGTTAAAATAGCATGATTTTGCTAATTCATCAAATTTAGCTTTTCTCCGAGAAAGCATTGTTGCAGATTGAATGAAAGTGATCTTGGAAATTAGCAAAACATATTTTTCCGGTAATACATTTCAATAACATGAACGAACTTCCAGCGATGATTGTTAAGGTCATGAGAGCAAAAATCTTTTTGAAACTTATTACGAGAGCATTTATTGAATTACTTAATTTAAAGATTCAAAACAAAATTTAATGGATAAGTTGCAGAAAGATTCAAATGAGCGAAAATGAATATCTAAAATATTCTCTCGAATTATTAAAAATCGACTGGTCTACTTTCAGTGAATCTTTTGTGTGTAGCGCTAGCCACAGGAAGTCGCGAAAATTAGATTATTAGCGGCCCTCTGGGTATCTTCTCATCTTTGCTCACGCAAATCATTTTTTTTCTTGCATAACTTTTATTCTTGCATTTTTTCTCTTGAATCTCAAATTATTATTCAATTGCTCACTTTTCACACGCCTTGATTATTTGATGCTTCTTGCAGAATATTGCTAATTGGCAGAGAAGAGTTGAGTGGGAAGTGAATTGAATATGTTGCAAAAAACTACGAAGTCAGTTAGTTTCGAAATTTTGTTGATATATCGATTTTTCTTGCGTTGTCAGATTTAAAAAAAAAATCAGCAAAACTTTCAAAATTAACTAATTATTTTGTCATAAAGTAGGATTCTGTCGAAATAGATTCCATATGTTACATCAAATTTGATAACCAAAACCCTCGTAATTTGATAGTTCTTTTGACTTTTGTTTCAGCTAACCTTCAAATAATGCATTTAGTCTTTGAAAGTTCATTTGTCAGATTCATGAAAATTTCATAAATTCGCAAATTGCTGCCAAATGCGTACTTTTCTCTCTCTCTCTAAAAATGCTGTTTCGCGATTAGTCACGTCTAGCCCCAAAATGGACAGGAAAAAGAAGCAAATCACGAGGAAAAATGAGCTCTTTCAAGAATATGATTTATAACTCGAAGCGAAGATCCAGAGATAAGCAAAGAATTCGGCAGGTGGCTGGACATTTTTAGTAGAAAATATCTGTAGTCTGATGAATAAGTGAACTCAAAAAAAAAGAGGTTATTTGATATTGATTTTGGTATTGCAGTTTATAATGGCCATAATTGAATATCTTGAGAAGAATGAGATGGTGTTACAAATTTCAGAAGCCTATGATAGACCTGATGATCGTATGAAATAATAAATATAAATGTTTAAAAATAATAATTTTAAAAATTTCAAACGTCAATATTTTCTTAATATTTCAATTTAAAAGTTCAAGTATCCTGCAACATGTAAGTCAGAAGTAAACAAACAGTTCTGCAAAGACTTCCGAAGGGAATGTCGATTCTTGCAGGAAAAATAGTTGAAATGCAAGAATTCGGAAGTTTCGTGAAATTTTTACGCTTTTGGTTTCTCTGTTTGACTTTTCGTACGCTTGAATGCACTGTGCAACTATGGAGCTGATGAAAGATGAATAGCATATCAAAATCAACTCTTGACTATTTTTTTAAGAAAATTTTAGATTAATGCAATTATTTGGGTTCATTTTTAATGATTTAGACTGGTCATTATATTTCGTAGAAAATAGAAAAGAAAGATTATACAAATATTTTTGGACTATTTTTTTCAAACATTTATGATTTTTATATTCAATTTTTTCAGAGTATTTTTCATAGTTTAGAATTGTTTTTGGAAAATCCGCGTACACGTATTTCCTTTATGTTCGATTCATCTATACGCTTGACTGAATCGAGAAGTAAAGTGGGTTGAGAGCGAAGTATCAAGAATTAGCGGATAATCTATTGAAGATACCTAGGTAGATTTTTTTTTAAAATTTCATTTACGATTATTAACTTTCAATAAAATTATATATTCTTAAAGGCAAAGTACGGATAAGTTCGCACTATTAAAAATTAATTACCCAAATAGAAATACCGATATTTTTGCAATCTGCGCAAATTATCTATTGTCAACAACCTTATAAGGATGTTAAAGGGCATTTTTAAATCCTACCGTTATTCCTCGATGATGAAGTTGGTTCCTGTATCAGAGTCCATAGTGAAACGTACACCATGTTTCAATATAGAAGATCCAAAAAATCGTAAAATCCTATCAGAATATTTTAGGCAGGAAGCGAATTCTTTAAAATACGTCAGGCAGTTTGACTAGTCACGATTATGTCAATTGTTACCTAGGTACGGGCCGAAACCCGTAGGCCATGGCCGAGTGGTACGAGGTTGGATTGAAGGTGGATGAATAAAGGTACCTAGGGGAAAATAAGGAGTGCCACACAGCAATTTTTTCCGCTCTTCATTATTTCCTTAGCGGTTTTTTTCCCGAGTTTTCGGAGTTTTTAAGGCAAAATTCGAGGAGTAACAAGACTTCTTCGGGTAATTACCCATTCCGCCATTCAAAATGCAACTGCCGCGAAAGATTTAACGCCGAAACGACTTAATCGCAGTTTTCGCGCTAAAATTGGAATTATAACTGAGAAACAGGAGTTTTGGGTAAACGATTTGAAAAATAACTACGGAGTTCGAAATTTAGATGCAAACATTTGCAGATTTTACTAAATCTGGAACTAGAATACTTTTCAGGATTTAGAAAAGCTTATTATTTTGCAAGGAATTTGGCTAATAATATGACGGTGATCGGATTATTTTAGCCGAAATTAAATGCCGAAACTATTGTGTATTTTTATTTTTAGATTGAGTTGAACATTTTTGAAACTAATACATTTCACCAATTTTATGTTTTGAACAAATAATCTCTCGGAAAATTCCTAGATTCAATATCCCCCTAGCATTGCATGACCCATTTCCCGTTTGCTAATCTCATTAACTTGAATCTGGGATGCCTTTAGAATTGGGAAGGATTGAGACATTTTGTTACAAACAGACTCCCAAGATGCGCATGTCATTGAGCGATTTGTGGGATTGAATGAATTCCGAAGAAAATGATCATTTTTAAATCAAAATTAGGCTGAAACAAACCAAATTTTGCAAATATTTTTGAACACTTTCCCACAAGGGGAGTGACAAGTCAGCATTGTCGGATGTGCTTCATTTTTTTTTAAACATAACGATCATCTAATAATAAGTCAATAGCTAAGGATTCGAGATTCAAAATAACAAAAAATACTCACCGCTTCTCCACATGTCAATATCTCCCGAGCCTAGCCTAGATATGATAGTAGAGTAGTCAAATACGGCATAAATCGCGGATATTCAAAAATAATTCTATTTTCAGCGAAAATCATCGGAAATGCATTTCGAAAGCGTTTTATCTCGGGAAAAAAATCTTGAATAATTCGCGTTTCCTGCTTAATTTTTGACGATCAAGACGGTGAAAAACAGCCTTCAAAATAAATTAGAAATGCAATTTGTAATTTATAGTCGAATCGAATAAATTCGCAATGATGAATAGTTGATAATTTTGGATTGGCTAGATTTTGATATCTTCGAATTTTAGTCGAAGAAAGGAGTAATGGTAGCGTTAAAGAGTTTAGGCGAATTATAAAGATTCAGTGAATTTGAGAAACCTAGAGATAAAGATTTGGAAAATAATGAAGATCAGAAGATTAGGAAAGTAGTAAAATAGTTAGGAAATGTGTTGGTACATGTGTTAACGAGACGCAGACAAAGCTCTGAGAGCAAATGTCAGATGTGAGTGCCAATGTTAATGATCGGTCAATAAGGATTTTTCAAAAAATCAACAATCAGGATAAACCGATCATTTTCACCTTTCAGAAAGAGCAATGCGCAAAATTGTCGAGTTATTTCCAAATTTCCAAGCTTGATCTAATTTTGAAACATAAGATAATCGAAAATTGTCATAAGATAAATAGTTTTGCCGAAGAATCTCATTTTATAAATAATGGCGTGACTAATCATAATCAGCTCTAGGAAAAGACTATGTGACGTCATTGATAAAGATATCAGTTTACGTGTTATTTTGAATGCCACTATCCTAACTCCCATACATATTTTCTCCTAATCACTACACATGTTATAGCCTTTGTGACGAAATCTCTATGCCCAAAGTGTCATCAATCATATTAGTATGAGGATGACATTGCTGTGGGCTAATTGTCTATGATGGATCGGGCAAACTTTGGAGCTTCGAAAGTCGAATTTGAAAAACACAAGCGCGGTTTCATGAGATTTGATAATTGATTTACATCCTCAAATAATTCAATAGGATGAGCACATTTTAGAAACTCAAAGGTTGCCGCATAGCGCCTGAGTAAATTGCCACCGTAGATTTAGAATGTTTGAAACGTATGAAAACTTCCGAACTAACCGCTATCCTCCCGATCTCGATCAGTAGTAGTACTGGCCCTGCCTTTGGCCGACTGCCTCGAAGATGGACTTCTGAAAATTATTATATTTCAAAAGTTTAGAGATTTGGAAGACTTTTTTATGGATGATTTTGACGATCTCCTTGAAAATAAATAAATAATTATTAAGAAATTAAATTTTACTCCTTGACAATTTCGAACAGCGCATCGATCGAGATAAATTGTGAGATCTTATTTATGTAGTCGTATTTTGAAATATCAATATTAGCCGAAACTAGTGATGTCATGAAACCTCCAGAAATGAATAGCAATTTTCAAAAATGACCAGAATTTCAGTCAGGATGGAAAAGTTTGGATAAAGTATTCACATCAAGATTTCAGAGGAACATTCTGTTTAAGCGAGGTCAACACGGAAGATCTATCTCAAGTCCTCCCCAAACCCCATTCTAATTCTCGAAACTACCTGTATATTCTGCTTCTGAACGAATTTGAAAACATCTATCGTTAATCCGAAATTCAGCACGCAAATTGCATCACGAACGGGCAGAAATTAGCCAATAGAGAGAAATGATTTATTAGCGGCGTTTTGCGAGTTTCCCGAATCATTTTTCGCTCAATCGAAAAATAGCCCGGATTTTCGAAGGTGGGAATATTTTTCTCCGTGGGAAGATCCGAACATCAATTGCGAGGACGTGAATTATTTAGATATCCTAATTTATAACCGCCCGAAATTTATCATCCTCAGAAAATGAAAGATTTCTTTAAGCTTGAAGGAAAAATAAATTAATGACCAAGTTTGATGCCAAGCGAAAATCTATCTAACCAACGAAACTTGTAGTCATAATATGCAATTAGAATAGGAATTTATTAGATTATAACTGAAAAACAAGTTTTCTGTGATATCTTGATAGTGAACTTTGTAAAATTTCATGAAGATCACACCTTATCAAAGGTCGAATAGAAGGTGTCCGTATCAGCTGACCATAAGCTTGGTAGGTTGCAGAGGCACCGGTTGAGCCCATTTATGGTATCGAAGCTAAGATGGAATTGCTATTTATTAGCATTAAATAAACCCCAGCTGGAACGTTTTCACTTGTTACATCGTGTATTTTCAATAATGTCGAACACATACCTTCATAATTCATTTAATTTAAAATCTTTTGAAAGTGAGTTCAATTCTTCAACGTTATGTTTTAAAGAAACTCTATCGAGAAATAATCGTTTGGTGTTTAGAAATCATTTTTTTTTATATAACAAAAATCGCCCACCTCAGATCCTATCGATTTCCACGAACTTTCTCTAGACTCCTACAGTATGCCAATTCTCTCTTCAATGAGTGACGACAAGTGAAAATTTCCAATAGAATTGAAGGCGAAATGAAGAAATACTGCAAATCTGGACCAATGTGAATTCGATGGCGAGGCTGGGCGACTGAAAATATAATTATGAAATGCTTGTCTCTCGTAATGTTGTCCTCTAGCTTTGAAAGAAGGGGACAATAATAGGAAGATAATAAATCTGCTCAGGATTTCTGAGAAAGATACATTCTTGTTCCTAAACAAGAAAACAACAAAGGATAATCTATTAATTTTGTTTCAAATTTACGATGAAATAAATAGGTTTGGAGGTGGAGATTCTTGGAAAATCTTGAAACTTATGAAATGCTGTGCTGTGATGAGTTTGCACGAAATGATTAGATATGCAAAATATCTCAGAGATTGGAAACATTCGAAAGATCTTGTTATATTTCGAGATATTGCATGATCCAATACACTGAGATTTGGACAATCTTGCTCCGCAGCAACAGCTATATGACGGAGGGTGTCTTCCCCGCACTATTCCTCCCTACTCTCACCTCCCCTATCCTATTCCTAACTATAGACTTCACATCCCCTCCGTCCTCTGTCACATAGTAACTGCCTTTCCTCAAGTGTTGTCATTTTTTTTTTTTAAATAAACTATCATTCTTAGAAATGTTTAATTATGTTCTTTCATAATCAGCAACTAAGAGTAAAATGAAGAATTCATTCTTTCTAATGAAAATGGTTTGAAACGATTGAAAACACTGAAAGGATTTTTTCTTCGAATTTTAACGGATAAACGAAAAAAACTTGCATTGATGGATGTTCAATCCCAGACGCGGTCATTTGATGTTATCCCTCTGCAAAAAGTGCTCCTCGTCCCCCAAATGTTGTCCTTCTGCTAATTTCCGCAAATCCTAATTTCTGCTTTCAGCAGAACATCGACTTTCCCAGATTCCAGTTGATCCCTCGAGATTTTGTCCTTCCCGGTAATCCCGCACTCTGAGGTCCTGTAAATTCTGAATTCGGAATTTCTGGAACCAGAAATTATGAATTAGGATCAAACAAGATATTATGAAAAATTACGAGATTGTTGGGATGAAGGGGGTAAACTTGAAAGATTCAATGAATATTTGGCTCCATCTATTTTTCGGGAAATTCCAAATAATGAAACTTCGAAGTATTCATTGTTCACTCAAATAAACAAATCAATGGTCTATTCAAATTTTGAACTTTCTGAAGGTAGTCTCTTTTACCGAATAATTTGAATTTTTACAAAATCTTATTTGATTACGAGCGGTTGCGTTTAATGAATTTAGACAGTTTTACTTTAACCTTGAAAATTTTTAAACCTATTTAAAAAATAAAAACATGTCATTTTCGATCCTAAAATGGAATCATAAATAAAAAGTGAAATGTCTTGTGGAACGAATCTAAACACATTTTCTCAACATAAATCCTGGATTATAAAATTGACAATTGTTTTAGAGTTCACAAAGACGGGAACATATTTGGACGAAGTGAACTTTTTTTTTTTATAAATTTCAAAAGATTAACCGATCAAAAATATATCCAAGAAATATCATAGCATTAATTAGAAAACATCGATATCTGTCAAAATATTTTTTTCGGAATACAGTTATGCTTCAATGTAAATAAAGCATATGCTATGATGATTTCAGTTAAAACCACGACATTTCTAAGTAACAATAAAAATAAATATGCACCGGAAAATCCTAGTCAATCACAGAAAACAAGCCATTGACCCAGTGGTATTGCAAATAGAGCGAATAAAGAAATCGAGTTGTTGGAATTTTTAAATGGGGCAGTTTAGAGTATAGCTCGAGAATGAAAATGAGATGGTTAGACAACTGAGAATATATAGAAGAAAAACTATAGAGCTAGAGAAGTCAAGAAAGTTCGAAGGCGGTTTAGAATGAGATAATTAAAGAAATCAGGAAAGGCTAGAGATAGAAAATATCAATGTTATCATAGAATCAGGGAAGTCAGTAAATATGGTGACATGAGATAGAAAAGATTCCAAGAAAATTTAGAGATCATGTAAAAATAAGAGACACCAAAGATGTCAAAAACAAGAAATAAATTGTCGTTTTAGAGATTGAGACAATGCGTTAAGCAAGATAAGAGTTTGTATGACAAACCAAGAGGGTTTCCTTGTTTAGGAAGACTTCGAAAGAGCTTTATCTCAGCTCTTATCTCTACAATTGCCATGCTATTTCCGATTTTCTTGCTATTTGTCTCTCCAATAAAAGCTCTATCTCTAAAACTTGTACGTTTCTATAAATCTCTTCAAAATCTCCACACATATCATTTCCAGTCTCTTTGTCTCCAAATTTTCGCACTATTCCTTTCAATTTCAGATTTTTCACCGCTTTTTCTACAATATTTATCATTTTCTGTATCTCCTACTTCATTCTCTACCGCATTCTTCTTTCTCCAATATATTTCACTCTCTCACTTTCTTTCTATCCCTCTTCCACAGTATTTTCGAGCTTTATCTATCTTTGCTCGTCTCTAAAAGACAAAGTGTATTTCTCATGTCTTCTTTCTGCCGTTTGGCGACATAAATGGGTGACATCCCTGGCAATAGATCGAGACAGAGCAACAGAGGAAGAGGCGCAAATCTGGTCCGAGCCAGGCCAAGGCTTCTCCAAGTCAAGTCAAGAATGTCGACCCCCAAAGGCATAAAACAAAAACACGACACATTGATTCGGTGACACTGCCAGACGTAGACAAAAACATTTCGAGGAAATGCCCGAAACAATTCTTCCTCATTCGAAAAAACGAGAAGAAGGACCGCATTTTTCATACGTTACATCGATCATAATACGTCAAACTACAAACTTGAGCGGTAATATGTAACCGCACTGACCAATGAGGAAATTCTCGTTTCTGTGAGACATTGCATCAAAAGGGTGACCAAATAAAATATATTGAAAAATTTGTAAAACTACTGAGAAATTCGTTGTTTCCGGAAAATCATAGATAAAAATCAGGGATCAGTGGCTGTCAAAATTCGTATTTATCAATTATGAAAAAAAAACCTAAGAATTTCAATAACAATAATATCGCTACAGAAAACTTGAAACCTCATAAAGTACGATTTGATGCAGAACGACATAATGATACACCCATTTCTGAACGGATGTAGACTAGATACACATTCTCATTCTCATTGTCATTCAGTCAGTCAGTCAGTAAGAAAATACTCATTCCATTTTATCCCCTTATCCTTCATATGTGGTCCAACATTTCATTCCTTCAAATCGCTATTCCAGTCTATGATTATTCCTTGCCTTCTGTCTTATATCCAAAAATCTCCGAGAATGTCGTCCTTCTCTAATAAATCCAGTCATTTCGCTCGACTTTTCCTGTTGCAAATATAAACCCTTACTGTGTTTCATCCAAATCTGGCCCCGGCTTTCATTTTCCTCGTCTCTTTTCATTCTCTCATTTTCAGGCGCTCTCTAGCTTTCGAGCCAAGTTATACCAAGAATTCTTCTAATGATAAGAGTCGAAATCGCTGTCGTTTGATTTGCCCATTCATATTTATTCAGCCCTTATCATTACAAAAATAATATTTCAATGAATCATTAAATAGTTTTGGCATCGTAAAATGAATCTAATAATATCGCGCGGGATACTTGCAAATGTAAGCGGTCGAATCGTCGCACGCCGTCGTCACCCATTTGTACGAGAAATCGCCGTCGATCATCGTTGCCTGGATTTTAATAAATGATTTTTATTGATAAGACCTGTTATATCGAGAGCATTATTCCTTAGATTCGGTAAAATTATGCGATTTTGAAATATAAATAAAGCAAATATATGATTTCTGACCTTTGTACAATTCAAATTATCTGGATCCACGGGCTGGCCATTATCCCATTTGTTGAAATCAAAGTTTGTTCTGAAAGCTTGGCCACTCTTGGATAAAAATTATAGCAAACCCATCGTAAGTGACCCATTTACCTCCGACGTAATGAATACCGATCAAGTAGTCGTTTGAATAGTTATCGATGATATCTGGAACAAAATTAAAAGAATCAGAGATTATTTCAAACCTGTCAAGTAGGCATTCTCAAATTCGCTGTGAATCGACACGAGATGCCCGATGCTTCCGATTGAAATCGTATCATTCATGCACTTCAAATCAGCAGAATCGGCGCTGTAGAAGTTTGTCATGTAGCCCTAAATATAAAATAAATCAAATTTCAATATTGAGGAGATTTTTCCAGAAGAATCGAACATCTATTCACTACAATTCATGAAACTTTATAGACCCAATTTTCAGCTTACTCGATAGCAATATCCATTCCAATAGGTGTAATAATTCAAACATGGCGCGGTGCCTGAAGTTTTATAAAACGTCAAAAATCACTAACAAGTTCTCTTACAATTACACCCATCTCGAATCTTAGGCGATTCTGCTGGATCAGCATTTTCGTCTTGAGAAGAAAATATAAAAAAGTATCCAGAAAATACCAAGAAAAAAAGAAAAGTCGATTTCATGTCCGAGAAAAGTGTGAAGTTAATGGCATATTTTGCGAGTTTATGTGTAAGTATTCACTATCACGACAATCAAATTTTACTGCAATGTTTTATGATTTTTAAGCCTGCAACATTTTTGAGGGAAAATTTTATTTCTTATAAAATATGAAGCCTGAGAACTAGAAGGTTTCAACTTTTCTGAATGGTGAAATTTTTGCAGGATCGGATTTTTCGAATCGATCTGAAATTGAGCATTATTGAATTCATAGAGAAGATGCTCATGGCTGAAAACTATTGCATTTGAAAATATTTTTTCATCCTGTCTACATAATAATGTGTTCTAGATAAAAATTTCGAGCGTTTGATTCATATTCTGCTAAACATTTCATACAATTTCGAGTTCAAAAAATCAAACTTTTTTATTTCTGAACCAAATCAAACGGGGTTTTCAGCATTGAATAGTCCATGAAAAACTCTACAAATAATGTAACTACGACCACCTGCTACCATCAATAACTCCCCGCCAAAAAATTAAAATTCGAAAAAATGACTGACCGACGATGGTTTTTCGCGATTTTGACCCCATTCGATTTGGTTCAGAAATAAGGAAGCTATGAATTTTTTCCCGAGGTCGGATCTGTCAAAACTTTAAGCTACCGTAATCCTGTATACGCTAAGTTTTATGAAAAGCAAACCACACCACGAGAATCAGCATGAAAAGCTCAACAAACCCTGTGAAAATCAGCCAAATCGACGGACCCCTGTTCCGCACCACTTTGAATAATTCTGACATTCACTCTTAAGGAAGTTTCCTAAGAAATTTTAGGTACGGAAATTATCTTTGTACGGCAATATCGCTATATTCTGTTACAAATTGTTGGCTTGTAATCTTCATAACTAGGGACTATCGTAAACTTTGTCTCAAAAAATTGAAGACAGACTTTTAAAACGATTTGTAGTAGAACTATCTCGAAAATTCAACCATCGGCTATGTCTAGAGTTTTGGCTACAAGTACGGAAAGTCGATTGTAGTCGTGATATTTGCGATTTTATGAGCTCGCACATTTTCATTTCAATAAATAAAAATACAAATTTGAATGAATGCTCAATATTATTCTTGAGAAATAACATTACATATTCTTTCGAATTTATTACTGTTGCATGTTCAATCCGTTAAATTTCGGAATATTATTTTTCATAATCAACTATTCGGTCATCGTATTGTCATGTCTCTCAAATGGCTTCCTAGTTTACTTAATCGTGACTAAAACTCGCTCGAAAATCGGTAGCTACAAATACCTTATGCTATGTTTCGCTATCTATGATATAATATATTCCATGGTATTTGGTAGTTTGAAAGTGGTAGGTTTGACATCAAATATTGGATTTTGAGTTAAAGAGTTATAAAATTTAAATTTATCGTTTGAATTTTAGACGATGTTGGTAATGTTTAATCAGACTTTTAATGAAATTTAGGGAGCTTTCTCCGCAAATGGTTCTTATGCCAATTTCTTGGTAACTTATAAATTTGAGAATCAAATTTTTGACCGCATCGCGCTTCTGGCAGACCCTAGTGTTTATTTTATGAGTCTTTTGGCTATCGCGATACATTATCTGTACAGATATTTCGCCTTAGTTCGGTATGCATATTAAAACTATCTGACAATTTAAAATCGTTTTAGAGTTGAACTACTAAAATTATTCAGCACAAAATTGTATGGATTTTTATGGATTTTACTGTGCTTGATATGTGGTACCATTTTCGGATTTTTCACGATATATGTGATGCACGCTGATGAGATTGTGAGTTAAATAACATTAATTTATCAAAATATTTTGGCAATTCGAAAAAGATATTCCAACATACCAACATTTAATTCCGAAAGATAGTATGGGAAATGAGAAAACAAATCGACTTATTTTACTTTATCATAACCTTGGTGTGCTAGAATATCTTTTCGAATGATCAACTATTCTATTTAGGTTATCGATGCTCTTAATCAGTCATTCTATGAAACTTTTCACATCCCTATTGAAGAAATTACTATCAGCGGGATAGCTTACTATTATGCAGGGTTTATTAAGATTAAAAAATATATTTTGAAAATTCAGTTTGATGAAAATGGAGATAGAATTATGCGATGGCCGACCTGCATAGGAATGCTGATCCTTATATTTTCCCTAATTTTTACGCTCTGTATCATGTGTTTATGCGCGCATTACATCAACCAGAAAATCAAAAATTCACCTTTGAGCAACAAAACTAGGAAATTACATGCAAGTTTCATTTATTTTGTTTCAAAAATATTACACTTTTAGCTCCAATTATTCTATGCTATCTTTATTCAGAGCATGGTAATATTTACGACATCGTATCTGACGTCATTTTCAGTGCTTCTATTATCATTTCTAAATGTACCATTAGGAATGTCGGTGAAATTTAGTGATAAGAAGGAAATAGCTAATGTTTAAGCTATGGAAATTACTTCACCACGATTCTGGCAGTTTATCCGGTCATCAATCCCTGTTTATTGATGTATATCATCCGAGACTATCGTGAATTTTGTCTAAAAATATTGAATCGACCCCTGTTAAAATTAATCTTTGGAAAAATGCTCGCGAAAATTCAACCGATTGTGGCACCAAGTACATACACGGCAAGCACCGAACGAAGATCGTAGATGGAATGAAAAGGAATTCTCCTGCAGAGCATTAATTATCCCAATTTTATTGTATCTATTGACGAATAAACATGAGCTTCTCGCCAAATTTTATAATAATATGATGATAAAAGTATCTCAATAGTCTAAAAATATTGGTCTTAAACAATTCTTGAACATTCATCAAATTGTGGCATATAATCTTGTTGCATATTATTATCAACAAAAGTCCCACATTCGCTGTACATGGTGATGTATGGGACAAGGTATTTTCGAAAGAACAGATATTATAGAATTTTTTGAAAAAAATGGCGAACAATCGTTCTTTGATTTTGTCTTCACAAGGTGGGTGAGGCTTGTGCTCTCTACATGTGACTACGACAATTTATGTATGTCTGCTTTCTTCATATTGTATTGGCAAAATCGAGTAAAATGTGAAATGTGAATGAAATACTCAATACCGCATAAACAAAAGTACGCAGAACAATACCAGGTTAGATATTGAAGAGACAGTGAAATAACGTACAAGTGCATTGAAAATTGACGACTAATCTTCGCCTCACTCAGTGTATTTTCTTTTACGTGTTACTACGTATTTTTATCCACACTTTATTCAATCTGATTGATACAAATATCATAAATATAGACGATTCGAATAATTCAGGTTTTAACTTTAGGAGCATTTTATTAAAGAAAAATTTGGAGAATTTATGCAAGCCCACTTTCTGTATCGAATAGAAGCTCACAATACTGAGCTATTGATCGGCTACACATCTACGCTCTGCATTCCACTAGCGTTTTTAATTTGTAATAGAGAAAAACGGGAGCTGATCGTGAAACTCATGCCGAACGACAATTTATCCTGCGGAGCTAATTTTGATGTGGAACTGTGAAGATTCATTCTTCATCTAGTGGACAAGATAATTCAAATACTGCTCCTCGAATTGATTAGTCTGAGAAGCGCAATGATACTATGACATAAATATTGCAAAAATAAAAGAAATAAAACTTGTAAAATAGCCAAATCATTTTCCAAATTACTTCTTCAAACGTAGCGATACCATGAGTCACTAAATATTAGTGTATATATTGTTACTGTATGTTTTATTTTGCAATTATTTATATCTTTATTGTACGAATAAAAATAGAACGTTTTATCGATTATTCAATTTTTCACATAAAGTGCAAAATTTATACAATACACGTATGAAATCGAACAAATCTCATGAAGTATCAGTGAAGGCATCAAATAGTGGAATAAGTAGGGCTAGCCAAAAGTTGCACCAATTAAAACTCAGAAAAAAATCAATTCTTTTAGCAACTTCAGAGGTAAACTGGCGGTGAAAATGAAACTTCTTTAAGAACAAGCATTATTCCTCGATATTAATCGTGGCGATATGATTCCTGTGGGCCCCATGTCGTTGCTCCTCGTCATCACTGTTCAATCGATCTTCAGATTCTTCGACGCTATCGTCTTCCTTCATCGAACTCGATTCAGCGATCAAATGCAGCGTTTCGGGGGGCAACATCGCCCGATAGATCTAAATTTATTCTACTTCAGCTATTTGATAAAATTATTCTTCTTACAATTAGTGGAAAACGTATTTAAAATAATGGTATGAAGTTTCTAAAGAAAAAAATCGCATGTTTTCAAAGATATTGGCGAAAATATAAATCAAATAGCAACTTTTGATAGATATTCACTGATTATACAGGTAGACTGAAGTACGACAAAAATTATAATCTCAAAAATTTATGCTACCGTAAAAACCCACAATCTCGTATGCAGAACTACCCAATAGAAAGCAAATTATGAAAACGAAAATGCAGTCTCTATTATGAGCAATCAAATCAAGAATACACTATTAATCAGTATGTTTGTCTTACCAAATATAGGACCAGGGTGAGTAGAATTAAGCCTGCTAACACGCCTCCAACGATAATAGGCACTTTATCAGTGGTGTGCTGATCTGTGGGGCAGATTTCACCTGAAAAATCGATATTATGCAAAAATCGCTATTTCTTCTGATATCATTCATTGATCACGGTAAATTGATATACATTCGTAGCAGCTAAAAAAGGTTATAAAAGTTGATGAATCATCTCTTCTATTAAAAAATTCGTTAATTTTATTATCGATATCAACTCTGTCAATGATTATCAAGAATAAATTAACTTACGCTGATCAAAATTAGCACCAGCCGTCGTTTTATAGGCTTGCATAAGGAACGACGTGAATTTGATGCTAAAATATGACTTTAAATAATGTCGATTTTCAAGATCACACAAAGGTCGGTGACGATATTTGAAAACACGTGTACTCAGAGAGTTGAGTAAATCTTTGATGCTCTCTCATTTTCATCTCTTTTGCACAGGTCCTGTTAATCGATTCATTCTGTGCAAACACTGTTATGAATGATATGCGACTAATTTTATCATTTATATTTAGGTTTTAGGAGTTTTCAAATAATACTAATTTTGACTAGAATTAGTTACGACGTCTGATGTATCTTCTCATCATACATTATTACAAAAACATTATTGTCCATAAGAATCAACGACGAAGTTATGCATCCTCGACAAAATTATCCTATGTTTAACTTACTAAGCCGGCAGTCCAGCTACATTGTCCCTGTTGATGGGAAATTTGTTGGGAGAAGGACAATAGAAAGAGTGATCGTTGTCAGCGTACAGAGCCTCTGCCAGTTCCAGATTATCATCGCTTGTTTTGTTCAAATCGATTGGCGTATAGTAAACGTAGATTAACTCTAAATATTTTTTTCATGAGTATAAAGATTAGCAATTTGAATACATCGCAGTAAGATTTAGTTATGAAGATCTATGAAAAGTAGTTATTCCTCTCTAGTTATTACCAACGCACAAAAACGTTTATTCGAGCGTAGAGAGGCATTAGATTCTAGCACTTTTTTTTTATTCCATCGATGAAATAGTGTCCAATGAAGAAAGCTAGAGAATTCCTCTGCCTGCTCCTAACCCCCGATGATCATTTTTTCCGCATTACTAATATTTGAGTTTTGATAATTTTCGATAATTCAAAGGTTGTCATCAAAATTTTACCCGATGCATCAGGGAACTGTTGCTCGCAACTTGAATAGTTTGCCGTCACATTAATTTGATACAGTGCGTATTGTTGTCCATTGTCAGTATGAAATCGTGGGTCTTGAGTAAAAGCGAAGGTCAGCGACCAGCCAGGCATCTGAATTTTGCATGATTTTCGAGATATCGATTATAAAATATTATCACCAGATTCCTTAAACAACGGAATTTAAAAAAAAAAAAAAAAAGTCAAGTAAAAGTCTCACATGATCAAGCTGAAGTTTGAGCACTTGACTGTTGATGGTTATTCCGTTCGTCGTCACCGTTTTGTTGCAGCTTGAGGCAGCTAAATCGACTGTCGATGTCGTCGGAACGTGCACTGTGCCATCGTGCTAAATCATTATTTTCGAAAATATTGCAAAAGCAACGAAAAAGCGTTTCAAATTTTCAAAACAAGAAATGGCTCTAAAGTAGAAATGATGTACTGTCGTCTACACTACCTGTTGCCCATCATTCCTATAGTAAGTCAGATACAAAGAGATATCAGCTTGAAGCCTCATGCATAGACCGTTGGAATCAGCAAACTGAAAAAATCAGAATCATTCAATTTTTTTTTTAATTCCATACTTGCCAGTCACCCTTAGAAGAGCCTCCTGCTTCATATGATAATTGGATCAAGCCTAAATTAAAAAAAAAAAATCTTTTAGTTAGTTTTTCGAAAATTCATCAACCTTGGAAGCTACTTAAATAAAGTACTATCGAATAAGTAAAGTCGGTAAAAATTCAAAATAATTATTTACTTGTTTATTGATTTTTTTCGAGTGATCTTCAATGCAAAATAAGTTCAATATCACATTAGGGCTTCTGCTAGTCAGTAAAACCCATAAATTTCACATAAAATTCGATTTTTTACGCCTGCTCATGATTCGATTTAACGGTTTGTTAGATAAGCAAGTGAAAATTAGAGATGAAAAATGAAAGACTGAAGTACCTACCTAACAAACAGATGAATATCCGGATCACATCATTAAATAACGAATGCATAGGTGATCTTCGGTGCTTGTATGAGGCAGACATAAGTTAGAAATACTATTTTATTGCATAGGGTATTTATGCAATCCTAGAATATGAGAGTGCTCTAAAAATGGATCATGTAGGTGGTAGAAAATGTTAATCTAACCTTGACTTATCGGCTCTGATGTACCGATGCAGTGAAGAAATCTAATCGAATGAGTAGAATAAAATTGTAAGTTAGTCAAGTACACAAGGCTATGACGATCTGAAACGAATCGAAAATTTACGAAGTTAAAGAAATGAACTAGAAATTCGTACGAGTCAAATAATCGTGCGTGGTTGAGTTTGGCAACAAAAACTGCACAATGAATTGTGCGTCTTATCAGCTTGCCTCCCAAATTTTATGTAGTAAGAAATGTGCCCGACGGTTTATGTTATTCATTCTTCAACAAATGGAAAAGACTCCTTTGATAAAAAGGCATTTAGCATGACGCTCATACTCATTTATCACCGCTAATGCGCGGTTTAATAGCCGAATAACGAATCTAAGTTTATGCGAGGCAATTATTTCAATTTGTTTAGAGTCTGATCTTAAAGAAGAAATCTACTGAATCGGTCGTGAAATTCCTGAATAAGTGATTTTTGGAGTTTTATGAATTAAAATGAAACATACTTGAACCCTAGACTGCTTGAAAAGATCAATGTCGAGATTAAGAGTGAACTAAGTTTAACGATTCGACTAGTAATGAAGAAATTGTCTATTCATTCAATTCAAAGTCCTCCTCATATTTAAATGAAAAGATAAACTTAGCTTACATGAGAACTTTTGTTCTGCCAGAAATCAATCCGAAGTCCCCATTACTAAAATAGTCTGGATGGGAGCCGAATCTACCGAATCGCTGATTCCAGTGCTCGTCGACGGGGCCGCGTCCGACACGACTTTCGAATGCACCGAGGTAAAATTCGATATCTGAACAAATAATTCAATTTTTGTGGAAATATGACAAATTAAATCATGCTGAAGGGAAAGCATTCTTTTTCCATAGAAAAGAAGCTATTTTTGCTCTTTGATTGAAAGAAAATGATCACAATTTGCAAAGTATTGCGCGGTGCCTATTGAATTCGAAGATTGATTTTCCGGCAACTATCAAACAAAGTTTTTTTGACTATTTGGAAAATTAAACTAAAAATAATCTTCATCAGAAACGACTATGATATCAGTACGAGCTTATGAAAATGGATAACGAACATCATAACACATGCAAAATTCTTCAAAGCTGCACATCTCAATGATTTCTTTTCCATTGTTTCGTATGTGTGAAAATGTCCTCAAATAATCACAAAAAATTAGTAATTTATCTAAAATCCTTACCTTTAGAGAGTAGGATAAGTTCAAATCGGTCTCGGAACTGGACGAGCGGGCAAAAATGATGCTGGGCAAAATGCTGATCGGACTGGGCGATGCGTCCAACCAAGTGGGTCAATCTGCCACCAACAAACTTCTCAAATTCACCGTCCATGTCGATCTGAGCAAAACCAAGTAAGAATTTCGGATTACTGCAGCAAAATACATACATTTTGCAAGTTCTTTTTGGAGTAAATTTGACTCATTGAAAAATGCCATTTTGAACCAAGTTAGTATCTTGAGCTAGAAAAATAATTTTTCCAGATCAGCAAAATTTCACGGAAAAATGACAAATTATTTTGCCATTTTCGTCCTGAATTTAGACTAATTTAAAAAAAAAAAAAGTAAAATCTTTTTAGAATGACGAACGAAACGAAGCAACGAGTGTTGGAGAAAATCGCCGCGTTGGCGAACAGTCTCTCGTCCGTTTGAAACAAAGTTAGGAAAATTGGCTGGGATAAAGCACACCCGATTTGGAAACGTCAAAAAATCGCTTATAACATGAAAATCTCTAAAAAAGAAACAATTCTCTTTAATAAATCATTGATTTTTTGCCAGTTTCCTCTCAAAAATCGTTATTTCCCTGAAATTTTGTTATTTTCGTAAAATCCGCTTTTCCCAATAACTTTATGAGCTTTGAAGTTAAAAATACCGAAGTTTTAACGATTTATTTCGAACTTCCTTGGAAAGATAAAAAATAGAGCACGCCTTCGCCGGTCACTCTGTCTTTCGTTTGAAGGAGTGGCGTTTACGCGTACTCGGCGTTTATTAGCGTTGGCTAAAAATCGTGTTTTTCGAAATCCATCCATTCTCGTCGCGTTTTTCCCGGATTTTCTTGATTTTGATTTTTCGAGTTTCAGTTTCGGGTAATTCCCATGGCTAACAAGGACTATGATGACGAGCCCCCGGGCCAAGTCAGGAAAAGGTAAATTTCGATATTTTCTTCGCTTTTTTCTCAGTTTTCGAGTTCTCACAAATTTCCAATTCCACCCGTTTTTTTCTGAATTTTCTGCTTTTCTTCTAAAAACTTGCAATTTCTACCATTCAATATTCTGAAAGTCCTGAGAATTACCTAGTTTTATCAGAAATCTCTGAGAAATGCAGTGTTTTGTGGGGTTCTTAACATTTTCAATGTTGGCCTAATTTTGTTAACTCTAAAATTTCAGCGGATCGGATGAGCGCAAGGCGAAGCGAGCCAAGAGGGAGAAGGAAACTGAGGAGGTTAGAAAAGTTCTACATCCTTGTTTTTCTGGGAAACAATCAATTTTTCAAATTCTTAAAACTTTTATTGAAACTCGACAAAATTTTGTCCGACTATTGTTTCGGTCAAATAAAGTGAAAGTTCGTGTACCAGAAAAAAGCAAGACACGGAGGAAATTGCATACCACTCTTTCAATTGTCCTCCGCTGACTTCTTCTCAGCGCTCTAGCCTTCCTCGTTGCGCATCGTCGTGACACGCGTTTCTCGCAAGACGCTCTTAACGCACGCGAACTGTCGCTTAATTTAACCGAGTCAATAGTTTTGAAATTAACTTCTTCAGGTGTACTGTATCTGCCGCCGCCCACACGAGGGCAAGTTCATGATCGAGTGCGACACTTGCAACGAGTGGTACCATGGCACCTGCGTTAATGTAGGCAATTGTTGACTTTATTCGAAAATCAACAGCTTCCTCAAAGAAAGATTAAAATTATTCTAATCATCTTGAATTCTGAAACTTATCTGCTTCGGAGTCGAATGGCTACGTTTCATGAATCTTCTTTTCCCCGATATTGATAGTTTCGTACTTCTAGTTCCTTTCACCAATCCAAAATTAGCAAAAATTTAAAATGAATATTTCAAGTGAACTTTGAACCATACATTTTTTCTGTAGAAGGTGAAATTTCGCAGATCAGCCCTGAAGAAGCCAAACACATCGACAAGTACAACTGCAACGGGTGCTGTCTGAAGAATTTGGATTTGGACAGGATTGTCTACAAAACCAGATACCTCAAAGAGCTCAAGAAACAGCAGCAATGTAAGCTATTTTCAAACAACATTTTTGGAAGCTTGCCAAAATACTGGATTTTGAATAGCTGTTGATCAAGAACAAATATATCGGTGTCAAATACTTGTTTCCACGTTTCATCGAAAGTATTGGCTAGAAATGAATTGAATTAGTTCATTCATTTTCATATTACGCTGCCAAATTTGTCGATATGTTTTTGAGAGGTCAGAACTTTTTCATTTTCCAAACATAATTATTTGAATTTTTCAGTGGCAACCGTGCACTGTGGGAATTGCATCAATTGTTTCCAAACGGAGGACTGCGGCTGCTGCATGACGTGTGAGATCGGGGAGCCCTGTCTCAAGAGGAGATGCGTTCAGGCTGAGGTGCTTCTTAAGGCGCAGGAGGGACATCGTTAGTTCTTTTTCGAGTATTTTGACAAAAATGTGGCTTTGACAGTATTATTGGAAAAAAAACTTTTCATCCAGAATAGTTTTGAAACATAGCTTAACTTTCTGAGTGCTTTGACTAGATTTATTCTCAGATTATTATAACAAGCTGGTATTTGAAAAGAAAAGATAAAATTTAGAAACTTATTTTAAAATAGACAAAATTTTAAGATGCACCTCGCGTGAAGAAGGAACGAACAGATGAGAGTTTATCGTCCCCGCCCCCACAAGTATCGGCAACCGGAGAGATCAAGAAAAGCAGAGGCAGGAAGAAGGGCAGCAAGTCAGGCACGCATCAGATTGGCAAGGTAAATTTGAAACTTTTTTAAAAACTAATTATTTTTAGAAAAAAACTGAAAATTCAAATTATCTTCGGAAGCATTTTCTATTCCTGAGTTAAATTTGAGACTATTCTCATAATAGTTCAGATTTTTTAGAAACACATGGACAAGAGAATCAAGCAGGAAGAACATGATGAGTCGCCGAGCAAAATGACCGCTTTGGAGGCTAAGAGCTGTAAGAAAGTTCAATTTTATTTGTAAGAAACTGCAATAGTTTTAAACCACTTATCCGGGGTTGTTTAAGAATCTAACATGAATAAATCGAAATCAATTAAAGTCGAACTAAAGGTGAAAATGGAATTGAAATATCTAGAATTCATTTTCTAGACAGCAATCATGAAAGTCTCTTTTTCCAGATTACGAGCAAGACCTGGACAAGTCGATCTACAACTCTCACATGCGCGCCTCGCGCGGACAGAGGAGAAAGTCGCCAGTTAAGGTACTGTAACTTGAGGGAAAAATCTAATTCATGATTTTATTCCAATTTTTAAAATATAATTTTCAGAAGCTGGACCCGATGCAGTGCTACGGCCCGAAATGCGTCCAGGCAGCGCGCGTCGGCAGCAAATATTGCAGCGATGAGTGCGGCATGAACCTCGCTAAGGTTAGTTTTTGAGAAAAAAAATCATAAGAAACATCGTTTCCTGAAAATGATCTTTCTTCTGTGTCATAGCTTGGCTTTTCTTTAGCGAATTCTCTTTCAAAACATTCGAATTCGTGGTTTTTTCATGCAAATGCATTACCTTTGAAGCATGTAAGTTGTCCAAATTGATCTTTCATCAAACAAATTTCAGGCCCGTCTCCACAAGGATTTCTATTCCAAATTGAACGACTACTTCACAGAGCTGCCCCGATCGCTGATTCGTCGCAACGCGGAGGACAGGCGACTGCAAACGGAATTCGCTGATTACGCAGTCAAAGAGAAGACTTTGCTCGAGTACCAGAGGATCATGGAGAATTACGTGACGGTACATTTTTATTCTCGAGAAATATTTTGAGTAATTTTTGGGATTCTGAAAGAAGAAAACATTTATCAGTAAGATTTGGTTCTTTTAAATTAAAGAAAAAAGTACAAGGTGCTCGTTTATAATTTTTGCATTTATTTTTTTGGATAAAACTGTTCCTAATAATTATCTCCAAAAACGGTCAACGAGAAAAAGTTTGATTCAAGAAATAAGTGAAAAAAATTATAAGTTAACACTCGGTACTTCTGAGTGATTTTTGAGAATTGGAGAGAATTTTATTACGTTAGTGTGATTTTTTAAGAATATTTTTTGTACACTGAATTTTCGGAGAGAAAAATGTTCATTTTAGAAAATCAAGGATCTGGAGCCGTTCACTGGCATGGACGATGGCGATGGAGACTCGGAATATGTGAGTTGAAAGTTTCCTAATACTTTAGCAGTCCGAAATCTCGGCAGTCGCTTTTTGTGAAGACAAGGGGATGCCAGCGTCTCTTTTCTCTCCTTCTTCATGCTTCTATTCTGTTTCTCTCCATATTTGTTTTCTCTTCTCCCATTCCTCAAGTCTCTCGCGAGAAGGTGAAAGGTGATCGGGCACTATAATATGAACCTATGTATGTTACTGTTTCAAACGTTAACAATTAAAACCTTCAAAATTTTGAAACACATCTCAGTTTTACCAGGAATATTTTACTGCTCCCTTGAAGCACCAAAATGGCTATGCTAATTTTCAGACAGTCCACTGTGCAGTGTGTGCCTTGGAGTACCCAGCCAGGCAGATCGCGAAGCACACCATTCACTGTTTCATGAAGATGGAGAAGCAGACGTCGTTTGGCACTGCGCTCAAGGTACAATTTTCAAATTGATTTGATTTTCGTTTATCAACAAAAGTGGTTCTAACTTTCCAAATGCCTCTTGTACTTATCAAAATACGGAAACGAAAGGTTTTAGGAAATGTTTGGAAAAGCATAAAAATAAGGGAAAAACCCGTTGACAGACAAATACAGAAGACCATTTCAAAAATATCGATTTTGTAAGGGGTTGCTAAGTTTTCTTGAATTATTTTCTAAAATTTTGCAATGTTTGATGATGAGACTGTTTTCAGATGCCCGTCAATCCATCGAACTTGTTCTGTGAAGCCTTCAACAAAGTCAACAACACCTACTGCAAGCGACTTCGCGTCATCTGTGCCGAACATTACAAGAGCGAACTGGAAAATCAGCTCAAAGTAGGTTTTAGAATTTTTCAAATGAGAAAGCAAACGGTTGGATTTTGGTCAAACTTTTATTTGTCGATATTTGAAATGTTTTGAATCATGTCTTCAGATAGTCTGCAACCTGTGCGCAGTTATGTTTAAGAAATCATCTAGGAAATTTAGAATTTTTTTAATAACCATTCTCAAAGAATCTAAATTTGAAAGATAGACGCAATTTTCAGGTATGCGGCTACCCGAAGGCGTGGACGCAGTGCGACTCTGCCAGCCCAGAGGCTCTGTTCGAAAGAGGGGAGTTGGGAATGTTGAAGGAAGGTTATTGCGATACGGAGAGGAAGAAGTGCCTACAGCATCATAGATGGGTGCAGGTTTGTTGATTTCGTTTTTAATTAATTTATCTTAACAATGGAGAAAATATTCTATTGGAAATCGCATCTTACAAGATAAAATCTTTGAAAACAACGCTTTATCTTGGTATTTTGAAGAAAATTGAATTTCTAAAATAGCGTTTTCAGGCGATGCTGGCCACTCTGGAGACGGACCGTCTCTACGTGCTCACCAAAATGGACGAGATCTTCGAGAAGAGGAGGGCTGTTGTAAGCACTTTTTTTGCTATTCTAATTTACAGATTAAGAAAGCGACATTGATATTTCAATGTTTTTAATTCATTTCGAAATTTTCTGAAACTTATCTTACAAAAGCTCTATTTTTCAAATAAGACTTTTTATGTATGCAGAATCAATTATCTGATATTTCATTCCTTTAAAATTAAATTGGACATTTTTGTTACTTATTTTGAAAATTTGAATTATAATAAAAACAATGATTTTCAGGAATCGTTTGGAAAGCCGGACGTGCTGAGTCTGATGCTGAACGACAGGGAGGTTGTCGCCAGTCAGACACAGGAGAGGTGCAACGGGCATGCCAACGACATTTTCGAAACGGTCAGAATTGCTTAAACTTTTTTTTTCTATAATTTTGAAGGATGTTTTATCGAATAGTAAAGTTATAGAATTCTATTTAGAGTAAATTTTTTTCTAAAGCATGAAACATTTCAAAGAAAAAACATTGCGAATTTGTCATTTTTTCATAAATTGTAGAAGGAAGGTACTAATTTAGCAATAGTAATACGATTTTATAGTCTTTGAAATGATAAATATTTTTGTCAAAATTTCAGACTGAAAACAAGCCGACCAAGATGGAGGAATGAATCTTGTGGCTGATTTCCTATTCCCTCTACTACAACCCAACAAAATTCTGGTACTTTAAAAGAAAAAACATACTAATTTAAAAGAATCTACTTTTCCTAAAGAACTCGATTTCTCATATGTTTCAACCCATAACTTGTCATACGAACTTGTTTTTTGGCGGGAGAAAAATTTCGATTTTTTCAGGAAGATAATAATTAGAGATTTTTCCCCACCATTTCTATGAATTTTAGTTCGTTTTGCTGCCAATCTCAGCCAAGATTATTTGGACTATTTTTGATTCGTTGTTTTTAGTTTTGAAAATGTACTCGTTTCAAAATTTAAGGTCAGCGATATTCCTGTTTTCATTTGTTAATTCGTTAACTCCTAATTGTTACGCGAGTTGATCTCATTTTTTACCTTATTTTCTTTCATAAAGTCCCAGCCTTTTACTTCCATCAGTATTTTATAGAGGGGACTTTTATTAGAGAAAATACGGTATTCGCCTTTCTCTCGGTTCTTCTTTCACTTAGAAAATCAACTAGCTAACTCTACTTTTTTCAATTTTGGTCCTTCAATTTTTTCAACAAATGTCTAATTTCTTTGACAGGACAATTTTGAGATCTATTTTTTCATTCAAACATCCCATCACAGAATATTCTATTGCGTAACGGAATAAAAAATGGTCGTTTTATTTTTCCAGGATTATTTATTTGCAAAGTTTGAAACTTTGAGATATCTTGGATTTTTCTTTATATTTTTTCTCAATACTGCTTGATTTGATGTTTTATTCAGTGCAAAATATTTTCAGTCAATCAAACTCGCTTAGTATTACTTATATTTCAGATGACAACTTTATCGAAAGCGGAGTATTTGAAGCGGTACATGTCGGGTGGCGGCGATACGGAGACGGGCAAAGAAAAGAAGAAGAAAAAGAAGACCAAACCGGATGCAGGAGCAGCTAAAGGGTAATGATTACTGTAGTTAACAATTAGGAGGTACTGTAGGCTTGAGAAACTTTGATTTATATTAGCAAAAGATTTGCTCAGAATTGTAGTAATCGAGCTTTTAGCCTTCTCATATTTATTCTTTCGAAGCATATCAGAAAATACCAGATGGGATCGCTTTTTACTGAGTTTTCGTAAAAATAAAAATGAATAACGATGTCAATATCTACGAAAAACCCATTGAATAACTGGGAATAAATATTTGCGAGAAACGACCGTTGCGCACAAAATGTATATTTTACACAGAATATATAATTTCATGAAAGACAATAAGATTCATATAAGAAAATGAGTGATAAGATTTAGGCCTGAGGAAGATAGGGCTAGGCAAGGGTGAGAGGGTAGGATTTGAGCAGGGGTAATGCGAATAAGATATCATTGAATTCATGCTACTGATATTAGAATTCCTTTAAATTCAAGTGGTTTGTTTAAAAAAAGAAAAATGTGAAATTATCTTTTTACAATGTTCAGATAATACTTTTGTGCGCAAATACACACTCGTATTTTCTATAACATTTTCAACTTCCCTGAAACTTGTCCTGAATTTTCTGCAGGAAAAATAATGAGAATTCATCGCAAATAATCATTCTAGGAAAGAATCTATTTAAAAAAAATTTTTTCAGGATGAAAATCGTAGAGGACGACGCGTTCGCATCGGTAGAGGCGGCCAAAATGCGGGACGTGGATTCGGACGAGGAGCGGGAAGAGCTAGAGGTCATTAGACAGGTCGAGAGAAAGGTTGGAAAACTTTTTAAAAAAATTCTTTTAAGAATAGGAAACTTCTTTAGGAAAATCCATTATGATCATTGATGAAGTTAGAAATTTTCAGCTTTCATTCAATTTATGTCTGTTTATGATATTTTAGTCAAATTTTAAAACTATTTCAAAATTTACCAAATTTGTATCATGATATTGACGATATTCTTCTGAGCTGATTTGTATCCTTAAATTGTAACTCATAAAAGTTGCAGATGGACAAAGCGCCGATGTTCAAGAAGGCGTTCGTGGAGGTGGTCGAAATCAAGGAGGAACCCCCCGATGAGGATGCGGCTGGAAATGGAAAGACGAAAGGATTCGCAAAATCTACAGATAGAATGGGGAGACGCAGACATGATTCGGGTATTTCTACGAAACTATTTTTTTCATTTTTTAGCTTTAGAAATACCTTTTCTATCATCACTATATCCCCTACAATTTATTTTTATAGTATGTTTAGAAGATGAAAGTTCAAAATTTTATCTCCCTTACCATTATCTTCGTTAAAAGTTCGGCAAAGGAATGAAGAAACCCTCGATTTTCCGATTTTAGACGAATCTCCGCCCCGCCACTCGAAAGAAAACCGCGAAGCGCCGAGAAGAAGGAGGCACGACAGCGACAATTCGCCTGCTAGAAGGGCATCCCCGGATGATAATTCGCCGCCAAGACAGAGAAGGCGACACGACTCGGACAATTCCCCGGTTCGACGAAAATCTCCTTCCCCAGACAACTCACCACCGCGAAGACGGAGACGGCATGATTCTGGTAAGGTCGTCTTTTCTAGAAATTTATAATTGTGCAAAATATGAAACGGTGATTCTATTTGACGGCTCATTACTCATCGCTTTAGATTGTGATTTTAAAGAGAACAATTTTAGACAATTCTCCTCCTCGTCGAAAGTCCCCATCCCCAGATCAGTCGCCATCACGCAGAAGGCACAGACACGATTCGGGTAATTGCTTTTTTTCCTTGAAATTCGAGAGAAAGAAAATTGATGAAATGATTTTATTTTAGATTCGTCGCCACCCCGAAAATCGACCAGAACTAGACACGACTCTCTCGATCAGTCCCCGCCAAGGAGAAAAGGCAGAAGGGATTCAGGTTGGGCATTTTTCTCTTTAATTTCAAGACATAACTTCAATTCGAAAATTGATGAATTATGTTCAATTCTCGGTATTTGATTGGTGAATCTAATTAAAACATATTTCTTTTATAAACCATAAAGGGCATATCATCGAAAGACTCGATTATCTTTGATTCCACATTAATTGATTTTCAAAATTTGAAACATTTTAAGATTCTGACTTTTCAGATTCGTCTCCACCTAGAAGATCACGGAAGAGTCCCTCACCCAAAAGGCGCATCAAACAGGAATCGCCAGATTTGTCACCTCCCAGAAAAGCATCTCGAAAAAGTCCATCGTCGAAAAGGAGAATCAAAGAAGAACCCGTCGACTCCGATGCGTCTCCGCCCAGAGAAAGACAGACCAAGACTCTCGATGGAAAGGTTCGAAATTAAAAAAAGGATAAATTTTATGTTTCAAAGAAATTCAAATATTCTTTAAAATTTCTTCAAACTAATGTTTGGTTTTCATTTTTTCCCCAAAAAACTTCAGAAAGCCGGCCTCCAATCAGCGAAGGATCTGCGTGAAGAAACGGATCGACTCAAGAGGAATGAGGAGGAGGTATATCTTTTCATCTATTATTCAAGAATTTCAAGATTATATTCTTTTAAATTGGCCTAAAAGTATTTCTTAATTCGTTCAATTCAACTTTTATATATTGTAGTAACGATTCAGCGATTTTAATTGGAAAATTGATAAATCAATCATAATTAGATTTTCCACACGATTTTTCAAATCTATCAAAAGAATTGAAAATCTTTGAAAAATTGTAGCATTCATATTTGTTTTAATTTAGAAGATAAAATGAATTTCCAGATGTTCACTGAAATCGATAAAAAGTACAGCGGGCGGGACGCGGAGACGATCTACAGGAAACGGCAACTCATGCAGAAGGGCAAGAAAGTGGAAACCGAAGAACAAAAAGCTAAGAAAGCCAGAGAAGAGGTCAAGCAAAAAGAACTACAAGAAAAATACCAGACCTGGAACAAAGGCATCAAGCAGATACAGGAGGTGAGTTTTCATATTTTCATCATTTTTCCAATCTTCTTATCTATTTTTAAAAGAACAATTGCTAACCCAGCACATTATTAAAGTCCGAAATAATATTTGAAAATTTTTAAACATTGATTGTTTTTGAATAAATTTCCTTCTAAAAATATTTTCGAAAACGGCCAATAAATACCAATTTAGGTGAATGGAATAATCTGTTGAAATTCTCTAGACGTTTTAACAATATAATTTTTGAAAAAAAAAAAAAATTCTTTAGCGTCAAGACAAACTGGAAGAGATGGCACGCGTCGCTGCGGAGCCGATGGCTCGAATGGCTGATGACGAGGCCATGAATGCACATTTGAAGGGGGTAAGCTATCATTTATTTTTTTTTTTAATAATTTGATATTTTAATTTATTTCTCAAAAATATTTTTCATCAAAATAACAGCACTTGAGAAAATGTAAGTGGGTTTTGATTTTGCTCAATTTTACCTGTGAACATTTGGATTCGAATAATTGTTCAAAATTACTATTTTCTCTCCAATAATAATTGACCTTATCGAATGATCATTGTATCTTATTTTCTCAGAAAAGTTGAAAGTTTCAAAATTTCAACAAATGGAATATTTGTTCAGGTGCTCCACGAGGCCGATCCGATGGCTGCACTGATCCAGAACAAGCGGCGAGAGGATGCCATCGATCGGGGCGAGCTTGGTGAGTCGATTTTTAATTTTAATTTGTAAGAATATTTTACAAATAAAAAATTATTCAATGCAAAAACTAATAGGAATTCTGAATTTTTTGAAACATGGTGAACATTTTTCCTGCTTATTTCTATTGAATTGAATTAAAAAAAACATCGAGGATTTAGTAACTTTCCCAGAAGTTCACTTGAACTTCCTGAAACGTTGAAGCCTAAATCAATTATTCTTCAAATTAAGTCTACCCGACGTACAACAGACCGTTCCCTCCCAATCGGTTCGGCATCCGTCCAGGCTATCGATGGGATGGCGTGGATCGGTCGAGCGGGTTCGAAGGCAAATTGGCCAAGACGTCCAATGCCAGAAGGGCACAGGAGACCGAGTACTACAAAAGTGTCGCTGAACTCGATTAGACTAAAGTTGCTAGGTAAAAGTCAGACTTGTAAAAATCATTCATGCTTTTTCGTAAACTTATTTTCCACCACTGACTAAATTTTTACAAGTATGAAATTTTATCTATTAAGTAGCCTAAGGTAAAAGTTCATAACTTAACTTTTTGGGTTTTCTCCTTGAAGTGAATTTTTACTTTAGCTAACTTCCATTTATTGTCACCTCTATTTTTGACACTGAATCATCGCTAATTTTGATCCACTTGAATTTTTCTTTTTGTACTTGAAAATCTATGATACTTTCAATTTAATCTCGAGATGTCCCTGATTATTTATTACTACGTTCATTAAATTTGTGAAAGCGGGTTTGCAGATTTTACTTGGAGAATAAAATTTGTTGAGGTTGAAAAAATCACTTTTACAGTTTGAGTGATAACGAGCATAGGTGTATGCCCTAAGAATATCTGGAAAGTTTCTTTCTACCGATTACTTTCTTATTTTTAGATGCTGAATTTGACTTGCAAGGTGCAGAATTACGACTGGGGCAAAATCGGGGTGGAATCCGAGGTCGCGAAGCTGATTGATGTTGGGGGGCACGCCAAAGTCGATCAACAGGCAAAGTATGCCGAGGTAGGGAATAGTTTGAAAGAAGCTTCCAGACTTGACTCGATAAAATGCTCAGTTTTTTTTTTTTAATGTTACCGTTTTCTACTGAAGAACAAATCTATTCAACTTCAAAATAAGTTCCAGAAATTCGACGTAATAAGGCAATCATTCCTTTTATTGCTTGCCACCTTACTAGTCTATAAATAGAAATGGTGGACAAAAGTCGCAGTTATAATCTCGAGTTTTGAAAAATTCCCACTCTTTCCAGCTCTGGATGGGCGTCCACCCGAACGGGCCATCATTCACTTCTGAAGGTCAATCGCTCGCCGACGTCATAAAATCTCAACCCGCTTATTTGGGACAACATGAAATGGGTAATTTCAAAAATGATCGATTTTTACCTAAAAATTCCTACTTTTATTTCCAGGAACCCTCCAATTCCTCTTCAAAGTTCTATCCGTGAGAAAGGCGCTTTCGGTGCAGAGTCATCCTACGAAGGTAAAACTATTTAAAGAGTTTCCCTGATTCTTTTATCCAATAGATATAATTCTTCGGTTTAAAAAAAATTGCAATGAAATAAATTTTAGGCTCAAGCCAAAGTCCTTCACGCGAATGACCCCAAGAATTACCCGGACGACAATCACAAACCCGAAATGGCTATCGCGCTGACGGAATTCCAACTCCTTTGTGGATTTAGGCCTCCGAAAGAAATCTGCGAGAATATCCGAGGCAGGGAAATTTTGTCTTTTCATCTTAGAAACGTTGAAATTATATCACTTTACGAATGTTCACAGTAGACAAACTGAATTAAAAAAAATTATTTTGATAAACGAAATTTATAGCTTACATTTTCATTTTTAGCCACCCCTGAATTATTAGACTTCGTTGAAAGAACTGAAGAGGGAAAGAAGTCTTTGGCGGATCTGTGCGAGACTTCCGGAGCAGAGCAAAAATCCGCATTACAGACGATTTTTTCGAGTGTAAGTGTTTTTTTTTTTACTTTTCCAAAAATTTCAGATCTGGAAACAACCCGAGTCGGAAATCGCTGACGCTGTCAGGAAGTGTGTGGAGAGAATCGGAACGAAGTCAGAAAAGTCGGATCTCGACAACCTGATGATTCGGCTCCAGAATGAGTATCCGGGAGGTTAGAGTTATTTCGAATTTATTTTTATTTTTTGCTCCACAAACTGATTAAATTACTACTTCTATGCACAAGTTTAGGATAGTCATTTTAAGCGTATTCATTTTTTTCTAAAAGATAAATTCGTATTTTTCAGACGTCGGAGTTTTCGCTCCTTTGCTTCTCAACTACTTTACCCTGCAACCCGGAGAGGCAACGTTCCTCGGTCCGAATCAGCCACACGCTTATTTATTTGGGGGTAAGATTTGTAGATGATATGAAAAATAGTCGCTTAGCCATCTGAAAAATAGTCTTTTCTTGGCAATAATAATGTGGGGAAAATATTTATTTTTATTTGTTTATATAATAACTGTTAGAAAAGTGACCATTGGAATTACTTGTATTTTTTGTTTTAATTCAGACTGCATCGAATGCATGGCCTGTTCGGACAATACGATTCGCGCCGGATTGACACCGAAATTCAAAGATATCGAGTTAGCTTTTTCTTTATTTATTTACCTAAAAGATAGTAAAATACCCTATCTAAGGTGGTCTTCAACAGGAAATGGCTAATTTTGAAATTATATAAGATGTCTAGAATTAAACGGGCATATGAGAAATTTTGAACACATATCATTTTCATTTATTCTCAGAACTCTGGCAAACAGCTTGGAGTTCACGATGAGTGGCCCGCCGTATTTCGTGAGCAAAGAGGTCGGCAAAGGCGTTCGACTCTACGATCCACCCGTTCCAGAATTCGCCGTCCAGAGAATCGATGTGAGCGATTTTTAGATTCGAAGCTAAATGGATTTTATAATTAATCACCTTGAACTTATTCTTGGTTTGAGTCTTTTGAAACTCGTTATGCTAAAATAAGTATAATAGTCTCTGAAAATAATCAAATCTTGAATATCTACTGTAAAATGCAAATTAACTAAATCAATCTCTAATTGGTGCCATTTCGTGGAGTTTTCTGAAACATACTTAAAATAAATTTTTCAGAATAACGCTGAAAAGCTGAGCGACGAAAATGCGAGCAGTATTTTGATCGTCGTTGGCGGACAGGCTACAATTGGAGGGTCAAATCCGAATAAAGGTTATTTTGTGAACTTTCCTTTTATAAATTATGTGTGTCTAAATTTTTAAAGTAAAACTCTAAAAATCTAAATTATCATTTTCGTTAAAAAATCCACTCATTTTCACGATTTTTAGGCTGCTGCCTTTTGGAGGCGAAGCGCGGTGCGGTGATTTTCCTGCCAGCGGATCTGACTGGATTCTCCCTGCAAAACGCGTCCAGCGATTTTCTAGCCTTCCGAGCCTACACTCCTAAAACCAATTAGGCTGAAAACTGAGAAAGAAAAATATTTTTTAATCTAGTTTTGGCCTGATATCCTTCACTTTTATTATTTTTATAAGTAATTTTCGTTTTAGCTAGATAGAAAGCTGTGCTCTTCTATTAGTGAACATACGGCATTAAAATTTTTCCATCAGAAAACGGCTAGATCGTATGGTATTGCATTTTCTAGTCTTGAAGTGTTATGATGATTTTTAAATGTTATGATTTTCTCTGATTAGTCACGACTAGTAGCGGTAATTTATATCTTTATGTTTCACTAAATTATTGCAATTTAGGAATAAATCTTATGAAAAGTTTTAAGAATGACTTCCTATTGAAAGGTCTGAATTCATTAGAATGATCTTTAAAACAAAATTTGTATTTTATCCCGCTTGCATGTAAAGTTAACAACATTAAACGTTAGATATCTGAATTAAGTAATCTAAAGACACTAAATAACAATAACATGAAAATTATGAGATATCTTTGATAAACTTACGAAGTCTCAATGATATCTGATCGTCTGTCTAAATAAGTTATGAATAATTTATTGTCTATGATCACGTTCACGTAAAAACTAATACCACGTTATTTGATTTATATATTTAGTTTAGCATAATTGAAGCCTTAATTTTGAGTGATGCTATAAACTTATACACTATTACTACGAGCTTCCAAGTCAATATTTACGCCTCGTGCCAAGTTCGGAGCGTTCATCTCTGGAATAAGAAATGATTTTCTTTCTTCTCCCCTCTTGTCTATTCTCCTCCAAACCCCATTCCTTTTCGCACTTCCCTAGTGAATAGCCCTTCGCCTATCGATGTCGGTTGCTTCAAAGGCTTTTTCCGCATAACCTTATTTATCTCCTTCTCTCTTCAGTACTATTTTCCCTATTTATGAGCTCTTCAAACGTTTTTACTCATCGTTCAATATGCTCATTTTGATTTTTTCATAATCGTATGAAATTTTATTCTAATTTGCATTTCTCTTTTCTCTCTTCCAAAAACTTTCCTCTAATTTATCCCTTTTGTCTTTGAGCCATTCATCTCTTTGGTTTCTGGCATTTATCCTTTCTTTCTCCCCGTTTTGCCTTTTTCTCTCTCATTCTTTCTCTCCGTTTGTCTGACTTCTCTCCGTTCTATACTACTCCCTTTATCTCTCATCCCTGCTAATAGCCTCTGTATTGGCAGTATCTCTTTCCATTCAGCACTCTCCACTGGTCAACGTTCAATTCCATTCATTTTCATTTCCATTTGAGTTTAGTTTCGCTTTGGATGAAGGTATACTATTCGTTTTAATTGTATTTTCCTAGTTTTTGAAAAATTTTAAATAATTTCACAGTAAACAAAAGGAAATTTTTCCTAATTTTCATTTTTTTATCACTATCGTTTCAAAATATCGCATATTAGATATGATATTCATGTGACTTCTTTGTACTTTCTTCGTGAAATTCCCGTTATTTCAAGTTCCTCGACATTGTACTCTTAGGACATAACCGATTAAAATTTCATGAATAGCTCGTACTTTCGCTATTTTAGGAATTCGCTGGTAGTTTTTAATAGGAGAAAATGGATATCATTTATTATCTTCAAAGATGAAGTTGGGCAATTTACTATTTCTAATATTTCTAGGGTCATTCAAGTTTGCTAGATCTTCAGATGAAGGTTAGTAAAATGAATATCTTACTTATTAAGTTTAAAAACAAAGTTAGTTAGTTTAAAACTATTTCTGATCTTATTATTTTGAAACTAATCTTTATTTCAGCATCCGATGACCGTGAAAACTATTATTCTATAGGAGCTCATATAAATGGCGATTCGTTCGGCAAAGGTCTTCAGAAAGTCGCTGATGAACTATTATCGATTTCCGAATTTCAAGTAAAATCTACAATTTGCTAATTTCTCTTAAAAGTAATTTAAGACGTTCATATCTGATAGTTTGTCATCGCAAATGGAGTCGGTGACAATTTCTAACAGGAATTTGGCGGATATCGCAAAATCGATTGATGCTAAACTAGCCGAGATTCCGAAATTACTGCGGAATTTGATCAAGACTGTCGAAAATGGAACGAATGTACCATTCTGTAACAGGTATGAAGAATATTTCTCTTATTTAGATCATAGATAAGTGAAAATGTAATTTATAATACTGGCTTTTTTTTATAACTAATTGGGCTGAAAAAGGTAAACTATGCAGAAATTTTAGTTTTTACTTCTAAAATTTTAAAACATATTTTCCGGATTAATTCAAAATCGCGATATAGCAGATGTTCATCCAGTTAGTTCTAATCCATAGCCATAGCTCTTCTCCATAATCATCTATAGCCCCTCTATGACCACTCCCATATTCGGCACGCTTTACGACTTCTTATTCTTTTCCCTCTCATATATCCCATGCTATTTCCCTCAACTCCACTGACCATAACAATCAACACACGCAGAGCGGATTAATGAATAGCTAGAAAATACGGGAGTAGAGCAAAAATATCAAATATGCTAGGGAATTCGATGTGTAATAAAATAATAAAGAGCGAGTGGTTATTTTAACGAAAAGACCATTGAACTTTTTAAAGTGAATCTTTTATGAAATGTTCTACCTGAAATTTGAAAATGTGCATATAAGTGTTCGTAACGAGTTTTTGTGTAAATTAAAAATATCAATTTCAGCATCCACCATATAATATCATCCTCAACATCATCACCATGTTGTGTATCTCACGGTGCTGATCGGTCTAAGATCAGTAACTTTACAAGGAGTAGGCTATTAAATTTGAAAAATATTCCATTTCATTCATAAATTATACCCAAACTTAGTCTAACTTTGGAAAAAGTCAATCTATGATTTCAGTTCTACGTCCTATCCTGAACAATACTTCGATATATCGTCAATTTCTGTTCGACGATAATGTTCAATTCGTATATCCGGCGGAGTTTCTATCAGCAAACGCGAATATTCGACTGCACTGGAGGGACTATCTGAACGCGATCACTCCATCGAAGCACGTCATTTTGCTGGTTGGAATTGGTAGGCTTCAAATGTTTTAGCGCTTAAAAGTTATCTAAAGCTTAATATACGTCCTGCAAACATCTTATTTTCAAATACAATAATGATATTTAGAGAAACTTTACAAAAGTTTCACAATTTAGCGGATTTATTTCACTAATCCAATGAACAATAAATGCATTTCTTATAAAGAATTAATCGAAAACTCACTCAGGTTTCAAAATATTCCTTGAATTATGAAAAGAAAATTCAATGGTTAAGTACAGTGTGTTGATTGCTACCAGATCATATAGTTTATATTTTCAGATCACGACACATCTCTATCTCAGCTCGAAACATTCAAGGCCGTTTTGAAACATTTAGTCGAAATGTCGAGAGATGATGATTTCTATCAGTTGATTATCGTTGGAAATGAAGATGAAAACGAGAAATGCGGAAATTTGAAAAATGATTGGATGAAAATGGATCTGGCTGGGAAGTCGAGGATGGGACATTCCATTGATAATACTAGGTAGAATTTTAATCCTCTTTTCTCCAGAATATTTGCGAAAAACTGCTTCAATGATAGTAGTTATTGAGGAAACGTGAATTTTGTCAGTGTTTCCAAAATTACAGGCGAATTAGCAATTTAATTATTCGTGCTTAAAATATGCATTATGCTGAAACATTGAGAATTTAGACTTCCACTGAACGAAACTGAAGGCAGTTTACATTTATCAGCATTATCAATCGGAATGAAGGCTCTTCGGGGTTCTAAAAATGATAATATCAACCCTACTATTCAGGTTCCATCAATTATAAAAAAGATTTAAATAATTGTCATTTCAGTACATTTCCCGAGGAATTCTATCCGAGCTATCTGAATCATCTCAGATTATGGCAAAATTCGCTGAAGATATCAAATCTTTACCTGAGAAGAAGCGAAGCTTCAAGCTGAACTCGATCATTGTCATGGATGGTAACATATTTTTAAAAAAAAAAGTGTTTATATTTTTATAATTTACAGAAAACCGCTCCCCGATTCCACTATCAGAAGAATTCTTCTCGAATTTAGTGGAGTTCAATTATTTCCCGTATGTAAAGTCGGTCGACAATATGACAATAGAAGAGTTGGAACAAAATGGGGAAATGCCTCAGAAGGGGGAGGTAGGGTTTATCATAGTCATATCAAAAAGCCTATTTATAAATAGCGGTCGCCTTTCTTTGTAAAAATGGCTGAACTTTTTATATGGTTAAAAACGCCATTCCTTCTTTACTTCTTGAAAAGTGGTGCTTTCCGGATCATCAAATATAACTCTTCTGACAAAAATGATTTTAAACTCATAAATTTAAAACACCTGAACAATATCATACTAAAGTTAACTGAATTTTATTTATACTGACAAAATTTTTAAATATTTGCAATTTTCAGCTAATCTTTGTCAACCAACGAAGCATTACATCTGCGTTGAATTTGACTGTTTTACAAGGAATTCATGCTCAAAGAATGAATGAACAGAAGAAGTTAAAAAATGATAGTATCAAATGGTCGGTTTCGAGAAATCAAAATGGGAAGGATGTGGTGAGAATTATTTTTTATTAGATGTTTCAAAATTTTATCCATCAGAAAAACCAAATTGCTGTCTATTTACATCATGATTGATGAGAAAGTATTCTACTCAAAAATTATAACTTTAGCTAACCCTCACGAAACTCGCATCCGATTCTACCGTAGTTGGAGTCGACTTGTTGCTATCTCAAATAGCGGATGATATTCTAGTCAAGGATATTTTGGAATTATCTCCGTCGAAAGCCGATATTCGATTGATGGTAGCTAATTTTGATAGACTGATTTTGGCATCATCGAATTCTCAAGTTGGTATTCGACTAGATGAACTCGATCAATGGGGTATGTTTCGGAATTTTTCAAAAGTAATTAGTTTTTTAGAAGATAGTGATGATAATGACATGATTGAACGATGAAAACTAGGATAATATTGAATTGTTTTAGATAATTCTTTTTCAACACTCGTTGATGTTAAAATGAAAAGGCCTCAGGAAGGCGAATTTTCACTCAAGCAAAATCAAAAACGGATTTCGTCGAGAACAAGTTACGTTTGGAAGAAGGTGAGAAATAAACTCTTCTGCATCACACCTTGAAAATTATGCAGGTTTCTAAATTGGCATGATTGTAATAATTACAGCTCAAATCAGCTCCATTCATCGTCATCATGTCCTACAAAGACGATGCTTTGCCGACGACACTAGAAAGACTGCCTGAATATACTAGGCAACGATTCTCCCTGAACAACCTGGTTTGGCACGAGTTTGAAGACGACAAATACGCGATTTGCTCGAGTTTTGGGAATACGATAGCTCCGAGACTAGCATCCGTATATTTGGCACCGAGGGTAAGAGATTATCTTATCGGTCTATCAAGGAAAACTGCATCACTTATTCTCAAATCAAGCCTTTGGAATATTTTCTCAGATTCATCACTTGATTACGAGATATTGTTAAAATTCTTATAACACCCAACATGTTCTATCATATTAAGGTTATAAGGTCAACTACGACTGACCAACATTTTTAAAATATGATTAAAATATCTTATTTCAGTCCTACCGTTTGTTTATTCGTCATTCACTCCTTCCTAACATCGTTCGGAATAATTGGGTTTATCTGACTGATTCCATCGGCTACATTCGATCGAATTCTCTTCGGTCCGGAGTCCGTGAGGATGTTGGAATTTTGAGTCAGCTGGCAAATTCCTGGATGAAAATCAATTCTAAAACGAAGGGTTACAATTCGGTGATCCGAAGATACGCAGCTACTCCAAGGGGTGCGATGATCGTTTATCCTGCTACAGGTATGATGATTTTCTATCATAGTTTTTCAGTTAAGGATTCTTGAACATTTCACCCAATTAACTCATAATATATTCATTTGAAAGCTTATATTATCTTTGGAAGAATTACCATCTTTGGTACAGAATAGAGATAAGGAATTGTTTATTTATCAAGAATTCTTAGTATAGAGTCATTATGAAAAATCATATGGCATGTTTCAAAGTTCGGGATAAATAGGTAGATCATTTTCAAGATAATTGACACCTATCAAAATAATATAAATCTGATTAACTTTCCGAATCAAAAGATTTACAATATTTCAGGAGTAAAAGACGACTACGATCCTACCACCCAGAAATGGTTCATTTCTGCTATGCAAAACCCAGGCTCAATCGTCTTGACTGGACCGATTCGCGATCCGAATGTTGGAGATTTGATAACCCTATCATATGCAGTCAAATTGGAGAATTCTTCGAATGTAGGTTTCAGAAGGATTTAGGTTATATAAACATTTATAAGATACGATTTCGCTGCTAGCTCTCAACAATTATAACGAAAAACGAGTATAGAACTAAAATTCAACTATCCAAATTTCATAATCTTTCAGTCCCTACTTGTTATTGCAATGGATTTCCCGTCAACTTTTCTCTCCATCGTTTTAAATGAAGCCATACTGTCTTGTGGAAAGGTAATCAAAATGTCGTTATCCTTAAATAAGCAAAAAATTTAGTCGAAACGCTGCATTCTCTTTACATCAACTGGATCTGTTGTGTATTCTGACGATAAGTCTGAACAGGCCCGACCTTTGACGGACGCAATCGAGCGATTCCACTTCAACCATCTTGAACCGATGCTCGCCACTTTGATGATCCGAAGCGGGAAGGTCGTGAAAAAAATGGAATGTGCGACGGAGACAAGCATGAGAAGATTCTACGAATGGAACACGAATTATACGAGGGTTTTCACGGTATGTCTCAGAACTTTTGAAATGAGTATCCATAAAAACAAGGAAAGTTTTTGCGATATTCCGATAAAACACTTGTAAATATTAGACTTTCAAATTAAAATAATTCCTTTAACATTTCATTTGCAGGTTCAATGCGGCGAAGCTTCCTCAACTCGTATGGTTGGTCCTTTGCACAGCGAAACATTGTTCATTCAATCCACGAATTTGTTCCTATCGATGGTCAATTCTAGCTGCAACAGGGCTATTGCTGGTCAGTATAGGCTTCATGGGAACGAGATAATTCTTTTCGAGAAAAAATGTCTTTGGAACAAATACGAAGAAAATAACTGAAATAATATTTTTTTCTGAGGGTTTATTCTAACTAAATGATTTGCCAATCAATAATCGCCAATTTCAGGAGCCTTCTGCCCGTGTTCAGTAAAGGGCAAACGTTGTCTCCTCTGTAGTCGATTCGATTCCTCTGACTGTGAGTGTCCCTGCGAATGCAGCAGGCAGAGTGCCTGTCAACCTGAACAGCACCTGGATCGATGCCCTATCGAACATTCAATCGAGTCATTCATCCCGTCTTCGATGCCGATATCTCATGAAAAGAAGCTAGCGAGCTGTGGGCATATCGAGTGAGTAAATTTTAACGCTGTTTCAGAAAGGCGATAGTTTATGAGAATTTGGTTAGCATCATTATAAAGTTTATTATATTATCATGAGAATAATCTTGATGTTTTGGCTATTTTTAATAAGTAACTTTCTCTATCCTTATCTCAATCATTAAAGATGACTATCACAATGTCACGAAGTTTTGAAACATAATCGAAACGCTCAAATAAACATGATATCATAATGGTCTTTAAATAAAAGTGCAAAATTTATTCAGCTGCTCTCAACTGCTCAACCCATCTTCCTGTCGTTCCACGGCTGGCTGTGAATGGTGCAGATTCTCATTCGATGGAACACCAAATTCGATGCCGTTCTGCAGCGCCACATCGTCCTGTTATCAAGGAGTACAGAAGCGAACTGTTATGAGTGATTTTAATCTTTCTTTTCATCGTTAAAACTCATTTCTTCAGAACCGAATTCCGACTCGGAAATTTCATTGGATGACATATCCTTCTCAATTCCATTGGGACCGTTTCTGGCTTGCATTCTGACGATCACGATATTCGTGCTGCTGATATTCTGGTATAGGAAATTGGTGAGTTTTTGTTTAGCCTATCAGAGCGACACATCACTACTATTTTAGTAGTTCATCAAATTTTTGAAGAAATTCGCTGGAACACATTTTCCAGAGAGTTGAAATGGCAGAAAAATCAACTTTCAGATGCGTCGTCTCGTGGAGCGTCGTCCGTTCGACGCATCCGGAGTGGCTCTGTTCTCCAGACACGGGCAGAACTCGTACGAATTCGACCACGACGGAAGCTTGTATCGCGAGGCGGAGAAAATGGCTTTACAACTGGCTTCTTTCGAAACGGAACCACCAGGTAAAAGAGAATGTTCTTTCATCTGTAAGCCTTGGTGATGGGAAGAATTGACTTCGACAGTGTTTGAAGGCGAAACTTGTTGATTGTGAAAGATAGATGAATTTTCTATCAATAAAGCAACTCAAAGCGATTCTATTCCAATTCCAGAAGTATCCAGAAGACAGCCACCCGCTACAGTGAGCAGTGATCACGGATACTCGACGATGACTGAGCGAAATACCGCGGATGGAAGTGATTGCTGTGCGACTAGTGGGTAAGTTCCAAGCATTTCCCTATTATAATCAAAGTTTAGCTGCGTCAGTGCTTGATAGTTAGGGTGTATAAGTTTATAAATTACCGGGAAATATTTCAAGCTCAATTTCAGTGGCTTCCACGAGCCCCGTCGATCCCCAAATGTAAGCGCAATAGACCAGAAGGATTTGAAGAAGATATCCTTGGACCCAGAAACGACGACAACCAGCTCAGTTGACGAAAGCAGTCAGTCGGTTGGTTTGATCGTTTCGGTTTCATAGAAAGTTTCCTCATCCTATTTTTTGTACTTGGACGGCGCTGAAATATGATTTTAGGTATTTTGCATTTTTATGAAATAGAGATGTGAATTCGGAATCACAGTGCAGTAAAAGTAAATTTCCATCTTGATAATTTTTGTATGATATCAAACTACGGGTATTCCATTGATATTTCATGACTTCAAAACTGCAATTTTCGGATCAAAGAATTTAACTACGAGTCACTCTTTCATTATTCATGACAGCTCATAACTTTGCCATTCTTGTCATTTTCAGGTTTACTTCTCTTAACTTTGCTATTCGAAGGTCATATTGGGTTTTACTCTACCTCTCTGAGTAATCGTAAAGTTTTTACCAAGTGATAATAAAAAATCTGAATATACAAAGCATCGCATAGAGAAAATGATCATGTTGGTAATATAAGTTGAAACTCGAATCTTTCAAGTATTTACAATGTACTGAAGTGATAGCTATCGTTAGATGCAATGTTTTGTGACAACATTCTCCATTTTCGCTGAATGATAACCACTAGTGATGAATTACGTCAAAATGTGGCCGGCTGAAATCGATTTTTCACTCAACTAACCTATGGAACTACACCATTACTGATCCATTAACATTATGACCAATTGCTATGGACTACTTCTACGATTAGCTTTTTTAATTATTATCGCTACTTGTGCGGATGACGATTGTGAATATGAATTAAAACCTGGGGAAAAATGCACTTTGAAGCCACCTACATTTACTTTCATCAGGAACGGTGAGTTTTTGTTGACTATTAATTTCGAATAATTTTGTACCTATTGAAACGTCCAGAAAAATCTGGTCCATGAAATACTTTTCTTGTATATCATCGAATAATTTTTTCTCGATATATTAGTTATGTGTGTCATATTTAATTTAACACAACTAAATTTATGAATTTTTTTAGAATGCCACGATAAAAATAGTCATTGCGGTGAGTACCTAAAGAATAGTTTAAAAATTTCATGAACCTAATTTTTTTAGTAGTTTGGGCGATGAACGGATATTGTTTCTATGACGGTTTTTCCGAATTTATGATGAATAATTGTCCTAAATCATGTTCATATTGCCGATAGATTAAAAAATGATATCGAATTTTATCTAGTCAATACTATAATGACGTTTACTTCGTTGTAATAGAAATATTCAATTTATTTTATCTCTGAAGTTACTGCGGTATTTTCAATAACTTTGGTAATTGAGGCAGTATGTTTTCTAATGCAAGTTCCAAATTATAGATGAAATTTTTAAAAATCATAAGGTAATATCGTTAAGTAGTATCGACATCACTAAATGTAATACCGAAAACACAAGTGAAGACAGTGCATTTGGAAATTTTGTTGAAGATCACAACGATATAGACTACTTTTATTAGTTGCCAAAAATGAGACGAAGAACAGGACGAGTTTAAAACTAACACGAAAAATTGAGTGGAGCGAGAAGTGATGATTGGCATGCTTTATTGATTATTTAAATTCCGACTCACCAAACAAAGTTTAGCCATAAAAATTAACTATCAAACAGATAAGGCCTTAGTAATCGGGAAATGAAAATCGCGCCGAACGATATTTTGTGGGAAGTAACGGACAAAGTGCTGATTTGAAAGTGCAGTCGGATAAATGAAAAAGTGATCAAATCTCTTTCAATCCTGACATATTACGCAATTTTAACCTAAATACATTTATTAAATTTGTTTTAAGAACATAAAATAGCCGAGATGGTTCAATAAAATCTTACAAAAATTGATGAAACTCAAGTTTAATATCACGTTATTAAAGCTCAAATACCGAATATCCAAGAAAGTAATGAAAATAGGCCACAAATTTAGGATAAGGATTGTAAATGAAGTTCAATGCTACCTTGTTCAGAATTATTATACAGAGAATGTTAGCCTAAAGAATTGGCAAGAAATGTTTCTTGAAGATACTTTTTTAAATACGATATGTCAGATTCGAAATTCTACAGTTTTTGAATATGTTTGACGAAAATCACTAACTAGTTTTGCAAATAGGTGTAACAGTTACACTTTCGTAATTGTATCCCAATATAGATCTATTGTAAGAGCTACTTGATTGACGTCGAAAATCTTGGTAATATGAAGCTTCACGAGATTATTATCACACCATAAATTGCTATAGCGATGTTCGAATGTGTTCAAATTACCAAGTGCATAAATTTCACAAAGTCCCATTTGAGAAGAAGTATGGATTACTCGGGTATTGAGGGGCACTGTAATTGTACGTCGTGTATCCGGCGTAGGCAGTCGGGTCGAGCATTGTTGGGTAGTAGGATGGAGGGGCGTATAGGGGAGGGTAACTGCTGTAGACCGTGGGAGAGCTGGAATTTCAGAAATCAGAAAACTCGCGGATAATTTGATTTGACTTCTTGAATACCTTATTGACGTCGTCACCAAAGTACTCATTGCGGGTGCCACGGTTGGAGCTACCTAAATTTGGATTATTTTAAGAATTTAAAAAAAAAAAAAAAGCTTTTTCTATTCCGGAAAAGAAAATTAAATCTGCTCAGTACTTGCAATTGCTGATCATATCATTTTCCAATAGCTTTGATAGACGAAAGTTTGCAACATGGCTCAAGAAAATTTCTAATTTTGAATGATTGAAACAAATGCTTACCGAAATAGAAATATCACTGCTCCAAGAACTGTCCCCGAGTCCACTCGAGCTGCCGGAAATGGGTGAGGTCCGAGTCGGCGATCCACCGGATTTCGGACTCACGCTTTCGGACACTGAAGCGACTGCGGGTTTGACGTCACTGAAAATAGACTAATTTTCTTAAAAATCTACTTCCTATAGAACATGTATTTTAAGTTTAGTTATTTCCCTGATAATCATACAACGTATTCATGATAATTCGTTTTTCCCCTGATACTGCTTGACTTCAAACTAAAAATGATAGATTTAACTGAATTTTTAGCTAAAAACCCACATATTTTATCGTGTGATTTTCCCTAGTCATTCCCTTCTCATGCCTTTTCTTTCTTTCTTTTCGACTCTCTCTAACTTACGTAGTTTCTGGCTCACTGCTTATCTGTGGCTGATACGGTAGGGGCGAGACGTCGATTTCGGTCTTCGTTCGCGACACTAAACAAGGACGTTTGCTCAATTGATATGTCGGATGCGCAATTGACATTTTTTCTGGGTTACGGTATTTTTATGATATGCTAATTTTTTCAATTATGATCTTCTTTCAAAATTTAACTTTAGAGATTACGATTACTTAGAAAATGATCCAAAGCTCGGTTCTTTTCTGATAGCCACAATCGACTGTGTAATTAGAATTTACAGACATCATTTGATTTTTTAAAGTTTTCAACTTACCTTCCAAACTATCTTTTTTGTCATCTTTCGGCTTTTGTTTTTCCTGTTGACGATGCTTGGCGCGACGATTCTTGAACCAGACCTAAAGATTGGGGTTTTTTATTAATGAATGATTTCGAAACGGTGTAATGTGATGAATAATGAAATCAACTTCTGAAAAGTTGTAGCACACCTGTATCCGACTTTCTTGCAGCTGAATTTGCTCGGCGACTTTCTCCCTCGTGAACACGTCAGGATAATGTGTCGTGGCGAACAGATTTTCGAGCACCTGAAATTTCCAAAAGTAAAAAATATTGAAAATTGAAATGAACACCTCTAATTGCTGACGATTAAACGTCGTCCGCTCTCGCCGGTTTTTCCGAGGTATCATCGCTGAAAATTCTTCTCTAATTCTGTAGTTTTAAATTACCATATTTTGTACCTAATATGACTGCTGATTAATAAAAAAATAGTCATTTGTTCCAGATAAATTTTGAAACGTAGGTCTTCATAATTTCGTAAACTTTCATCATGCTAATTGCATTACTCTGCAAACCAACTGTCTTCCTTTTTCAAAATACTTTCATACAATTTTCAGAATTTTCACGAATTGTATTGATAAATATTGATGACTTTCTGTCATCCCGAATCCTCAATTCGCTTGTCATTTTTCATTTGCATATAGACTGCAAAGTTTGTGAGGGAAGGTAAATCCTCTTATAATCGAAAGATCATGATGAATCGAGAGAGAGACAAGGATGCAGAAAACCTGAACCAACTTTCCGCACAACTCCATTCGAAATGTGACCTCATTTTTCAAAACTTCGAAAGAAATTATGAGTAGTTGAATACCGTAATCCTAATTTATTCTTTAAAGGTTCTTTTAATGAAAATTTCTACCGAGAATCGTTACAAACTCAGTAGTGTTTTATGTTTTATCGAAAAATTGTCAAAATCATTTTAAAAAAATGATATTGTCCAAAATCCAATTCTCTTTGCATAATTTTCAAAAAATGTTCATATCTCTAGGCCAAACTAATAATAACGTTCTCATTTGCGTCAGTGTGAACAATTATCAAAAAGTCATCACATTTTTGAAAGATGATCTATGTCTAAGATCTCGGATTTTAGCAACTTTTAAAAAAATTCTTGGCTCACCGTAAGCCTTCCAAGCAGACGTCAAATCCGCTGTATGAGCAGTGGGAAGCAGGGCTGCTGCTGCTGCTGCAGTCGTCAGAGTGCCCGTGGCTGATGGAGAGGCGGATGATGTGCCGGGAACATACGGGGGTGGAGGGAACATGCTCATCGTCGGGACCGTTGTCATGCTCAAATAATCTTATTGATTTTCTGAACTTGGAATTTTTCAATAACAAACTAAACAAAAGATCACGGGATAAGTTATCGAAAATTTGTGGAGATTTTTAAATTTGTAAGTTTTGATGTTATTCTTCGAGAAGCGAAAGCATCAGAATCTTATGAATATTTTTGAAGCATATCAGAAAGAACTTGATTTTTAGTCATAATTTTTTCTTGCACTTAATGCGGAGAGGGAACTATAGCAAAAAATGTTCAATAAAAGCTGTGAATATCTTTTAAACACATTTCCGAAGAAAGTAGTACTTTCCGCAATTCAAATCAGTAAAATTTTTAGATATGCAACAAGATTTTCAATAATTCAGTTTTAAGACAAACTGCGCACGTACAAATCGAAAAATTCAACTACAGTACCTGTAAGTAAATGGTTGTGGAGTGGAAGTCGTCGTCGAGGGACAGGGAATGTGAGAGGAATACGCTGCTGCGAATGTACTGTAGGCCATGTCTACGATTTTTTTTAATTATTATAAATTCACGAAAAAAGAACAAGTATTTTAGCTAGAAATTTGGAGAAAATCATGATATTATGACAAGAACTATGAGAACAAATTCATGTAAAGATTTAATGGGTGTTTAAAAACGTTGCGGCTATCTATAAAGGTTTAGGTATATAGCTGTAGGTTTCTATCCTAATAAACAAGTTGTGACATTTCTGAGTTGTCGGTTTCATGAGGTAAAGATAGCCGTTTTGTGAAAAATTTTCTGAATGCTAAAAGAATGATATGAGAAACAAGATAAGCATTGAGGTCATGGAATTTATGAATTTTTTTAGCCTAAATTTAAAACATTCTAAACAATGAATGGAAGATTTTTCTATTTGCATCAAAATCAGGGAATTTACGCATTTGTTCTAAAAGATTAGGGCTTCTTCCTACATATATTTAGTGCATGACAAAATTGAAGCCCCCTTTCTTAGAAGTTTTTATATTTCCATTTTGGGCGTCTAATATATCACGTAGGATTTAGTAATTTTAGAAATAGCAAGTTTCCTTACTGTCGTGTTTTTTTTATTTTCTAAAAATGTCGTGAGACGATATCAATTTTTATCTCAGATTTTAATTTTGATTTTACATCTTATACTACAGTACCATAATAATTGAAACTCCGAGAATTGATACGTGAGTTTAAGAAAAAAATGGCCCCAGAATCAGTAGCACTTCAGTGAGTTGAAATTGAAAGCTCATTAAAACCCGCTAAACCTCTTAGCGGGTTGCTCAAAAGAAGTATTTGAATTAGCGAGTTTGTAATCCTCAAAATAGATTTATTCACGGCAATAATAAGAGGATTGCCGTAGAAAGCCAATATTATTTGGTTTTGGAAGGGGCTTTATGAGCTTAGGCGAGAAAACATGATGAGCTGCGGAAGGTTTGAGGATAGTATAATAAATCCGATTAAAAGTTTGCTATTATCCGATAAATTTGATCGATATCGGGCTTTGCAGATAATTTAAGCACGAATATAGCAGATTGATAAAAACTCCCACTTCAACATCGATTTCTTTTAAAATTTAGACGAATTAGAAATAATTCTAGAAAGAGAAGAAGGTAAGTTCTTAGTAAAAAGAAACGAAAAATTCATAATTCAAGTCAAATCAACGCTAAAAACAATTGTTCAAAATTTAAATCTGCCAAATTTTCCTAAATAATCTAATCAAAATGCGATTATCCTGGATTTATCAAGAGTGAATACAACAAATCGGATGAGTTGTGTAAATCTGTAATCTCTAAAGTCCGCAAATTCGCGTAAAAGATGTTCTAAAGTAAAGAAGATGAGAATATAAGCGGGTTAGCGCCCGGACGCGCTCAGTTACGCCTCTTAAAATAACAGTCTATGGATACAGTCTCTGAAAACTATACAAAGCGATCAACGAGAGATAACTGGAAAATGAGAGTACACAGAGCAATTGCATACCAAGACACGCCCATCGCAAAAGTGAGGATAGGAATACGGTAGAATGAAAGCGAAAGTTGGAAATGGGGGATTGCACGTTTTCAAAGCCAAATGGACAGAAAAGTGATTTTTTGTTGATCGAAGAATAGAAATTTTAATATAATATTTCGTTCAATTAATTGAACAATATTCAACTAAAGTTGTTTTTCTTTCAAAAATAGATCTTTCCTGAATAAAAGAAAAAAATAATTTAGTCCTTTTTTGCAAAAATAAACCATTTGAAACGTCAGAATAAGAAAAATGCATGAAAATGAGATTTCAATGGTGAAAATGGAATAATGCATCGTAATCTTGTGAAGGAAATCGTATGGAATCCGAACATAAATTAAAATGACATTTTAATTAGGAAAAGCGTGTTAAAATTTTAAACATAAATTAAGGATATTTTAAATTTTATGTTCACCATTAGAAAATTGAAAACAAACGAATGTGAATATTTTCAAAATCGGTCGAAATTTTATGCAGCCTGTCTAATTAAAATCGATAAAATTAAGGTTTCATTCATAAAATATTCGAAGAATTTCTCTAAAAATAATTATGGACTCAAAGATTGTGATTGAAGTTGAAAATGAACTTCCTTTTAAACGAAACTCTCTTCTCAGAGTTGTAAACAATAAACTCCCGTAATTGCTCAATCATTGAAGGCATTACATTCAAATTGCTGCAGAAAGAAGACCATAAAAAGCAATCAATTCAGGGTCTCGAAAAAGTAATTTGGACATAAAACAAAGGTTACGGTATTTCAATGAAACTAAACGAAAATACGATATGTTAATTTTTGAAAATTTTAAGAATATTTTACGCAATTTTAAGATGATTTTTTCTAAAGAAAATGTTAAAGTATTATTTTCTAAAAAATAGATGATTTTGCTTACAATATTTGCTTTTCTCATCACGCCTACTAGCGCATTGATATTTCTGCTCCTCCTCTCACCCAGAAATATCTAATCAATCGACCATTTCATCATCATCGTTTTGCATATTTTGGACCGCTAATTAAAATTATTTATGTTTTAAAAATGCTACGGAATAAATTTTGGTCGGCCTCTGTTAATGACAATGATTTCCAAAGCATACCAAAATTTAACTTTGCGGATAGTCATTTCTTTATTTAACTTGTTTCGTGACAGGTAATGAAAGTTCTAGGAGCCATGATCTCGGAAATGATTTATATTCAATATCTCACACCTATTGTAATTCAAGGTCAATAACTTTGTTTCTCCACTTGACAAAATGAGCATTCGCTTAGGTGTCATATCTTTGGATCTGAATACAATTACTCTTCATTTTATCAAAATGTTCCAAAAATTTACATCATCGCTGTTTTTTTTCAATTTCTGATAGACCTCCAAATATCATGCTATTTCAAAAATTTGACCCAAAATATTTTATGTCGTAATCCAGATTCTTTTTTTTTAAGATAACATCTTAGTCCTACTTTTAAATCGCTCCCTCCGTCAAAATCGTTAGTTTCAAAGTTCTACCGAAGTGATCGATATATTCGAAATTTTCCTCTATGCAAAATGGAAATTCGAATCGTAAGCGGATTAAGTCTGTCTATTTCTCAACTCCCTCTTAAAATGCCGCTCTCTCTAACTTCTCCTCAAATTTTCGGAGCCAATCGTCAAAATTTTCCTAGGCTTTCAAAATGTTTAGATTGCGATAGCGAAATCCCTTCTGCCTGAAGGCAAACTGTTATTTGAGATGGAGAAATTAATCCGACCAAGATTAGTGCTAATTTGAAAGTTTGGCTACTGTGCAATAATTAGACATTATCAAAATTTTAGCTTTTTGCCCTTGTACTTTTCAGAAATTTGAGATTTATTGATGAAAAATAATCCTACAAATTGCCAAAGTTTTAGCCGAAAAATTGAGACTTATTTAAACAATTTTTTCATAAGTTACAGTAATACGGTAATCTTCACTATTGTTCTAGAAATTGTTTCCTCCTTGAATCGAAGTTATTTTTAAGTTTAGAAAAAAAGACCGTCATACGGTATTGTCAGTCAAAAATCGTTAAAGCTACAGTAATCCATTGAAAATTGAAGTCAAGATTTTTCGCCTCAAGACAAAAAAACAAATTGACCGGAAGTGAAGTCCTCGATTTCTCGTGTCAAATTTGCGATAATTGCTGAGAATCCTGCGAAGTGCGTATGAACTCTAAGTTTGTGACCGAAGGGCCATCTAACTGAGAAAAGACATCACCCCGGGATACGGCCGTCTATCAAAACTCCATATCTTTCACCCCTATTAGGAAATTCTGTGACAAATAGGAAAATCGTCCACTTATATTCTAACTCCTAGATTTTGTGAGAAATTATTCCAAAAAAATGTTTGTTTGTTTGTTTGTTTTTTTTTTTTATATTATAGTTTAGAAAATTAGAATGAACAATTTTTAGACAAGAACCGAAATTTAAGCTTAAAAAATCGAATTAAATTGACACGATTAAAGGAATTTTCGACAATTATGAAAGGGGAAAAATAAAGGTAAAAATTTTCATATAAAAGTGCGAATATGATTTATGGCGGCCGTAAAATTCGATTGCCAGTCTACAGTAACCGGGAGGGGCAAGTGAAGGTAGGAGTGATAGGCAGGAGGAGAGTCTATCAAAGGGGGATAGATAGGCATGGAAGAGCGGTATTATCGATTGATTAATGGAAATTACATGGAATTTTCACAGTATAATAGGCGAAAAAACAAAATATATTTTCAGAAATTCGATAATATTTTTCCCAATACTCTTATCAACTGCTATGAAAAATAGCTATTATTTTATGAAATATTCGGAGTTCGGAAATTTATTTTAAAATGAATCATAGAATGATAAAAATCAAATTTCCCCCAAGATGATAGTATATATATAGGATATAGAGACTGAAATAAGATTCTTTAAAATTGAGGTTTAATTCTGATCGCCTAATTTATCCGGCTGGCAACAAATCAAGGTCACTCTCAGCGATGATCGACTTGGGCCAGTTCAAGTGCAGCTATAAAAAATGAAGTGACCGAGAGCGTAAAGACGTCTAATTACGGGGTTGCACACTGCCAAAGGAGGGCATTTTGGGACATGTTGTAGGAAAAAATTAAGTTTGGGATAGCCTGGACAGTTTTAATTGAGATATTACGAGGAATTTTATGAAACCATGACCGCAACCATTATGAGAAAAAAGAATGAAAATTGCAACTTTTTGTAAAGGAAGAGAATCAATCATATGGCTAGAGAGGTGAAGATTTATGAAGAATAGGAGAGTTGAAACGAAAATAATTACGGTGATGATATATTAGAATAAAGGTTACTTTTCTTAAAATTGAGGCCAAAAATTTATATAAAATTAGCAAAAGGTTTAATCAAAGTACATGAAGTAGTTTATTGAAACTAATTTGAAAATACATTTTAAATGAAATCCATAAACACTTCTTGGAATACGAAAATCATGAATGAGTAACAAATTCTTTGCAAATATTCTCGAGTTCCGACTAGTTTGATCGATACACAGCTTACGGTAACATTTCCGGTGGTTGCAAGTAAAATTTCGAAAATCTAATAGATGCAAGACCGGAAATGCGCAATGGAAAGTCTGAATATGGCGTTAATGGATCTGAGATAAAATTAAAAATTTGGTTAAAGCATGATTTAGCAGGGATCGAAGTTATTTGATAGTCCCAAATACCAGCATAAATTGTGTTAAATGATAGGGTTAAAAAAAAAACAAATCAAAATATTTGGAATATCGGCTAATGAAAAATATTCTTGAAAAAATGAGGATTTCGAGGTCAAAACTTGATGCAAAATTGAATTGACACTCCGCGCTGCTGGAAGCCGAAATAGTAAAGTGAAAATGGAAGGAAAATTTGACGAATTCACAAAAATCTAAATATGGTTTGAATTGAGTAAACTATGGATCGTGGAACTTATAAAAATAATTTTTAAAACTTGATTTAATCGCACACTCAGTGCACTTGTTGTACTCCAAGAATTATTCGAGCTCATGAAATTTCTTGAAACATATATCTTGAAACTAAAATAGACTGAAAAGAATAAATCTATGAATTTTAAAATAAAAATCTGAAATTATCGATCGATAAAAATAAAATAGACTGTAGCGATTTTTGCGCCTGCGATACGCGGTGCAACAGGAGAATCAATCGATAACACCAAAAATCCTAATTTGACTAGCAACGAGTTTTAAATGTTTCGAAAAATTTTGTATTTTGAGGAAATGTGATTTTTTATTATTATGAGTTCTAAAAATTTCAGGCAAAGTCCAGTAAAACTTATTATCCTATATGCTGAAATGAATACTGAATCACATGTGAGTTGGCTCATTTGCATTTGAATTTCGGTAAGAAGTTCCCATCTCTAATAATATTGATTTTACGCGAATATTTACCATGGTGAATTTTGAAACATAGCATCTTCATATTTCTATGATTCATGTCTATCTGAAATTTCGAAAATTTCTCATTTCGCCTAAACTTTCTAGAACTCAAATTCGAGTTCCGTTTTTATGCTATTGTTTTCTCATTCTGAACATGCCAAATTAAAAATGCCATTCTACAAATTCTTCTCCAAACTATAATCTACAAGTTGAGAACTGTTTGCTTTAGAAGCCTCATAATCTCAAATTCGACAACGAAAATTTAATCGAAAGATTATGAAAAATGAAGAGGCCCAGAAAAGCAGAACGAAAATTGTTTCAGTGATAAAGCGCCTAATCCTACGATAATCATGAATCAAGTAATCAAGGAAAAGGGAACTTTGAAACTCGAATTTCATTCCGGTCCTTATAGCTCAAAGGGCATTTTGGGAAGCTTGATTAACAGAATTTGAGAATATCTGATCACGGTAAATAAATCCTAAACTCAGATCAAGCTATCTTCCCTAAATCTGGCGTAAAGCATCCAATATTTTGCATAGGTTTCAAAAAATGCCAAATTGAGAGAGACTGAGCGCAATATTATTCGATAAATAATTTATGCGCTTGTTTGTACCATCTTATTCAAATCTCACAGCGATAATGATCATGCAATCTCGATAATTCTTATTCTCTACTGAAACATAGACTAAATTCTAGGAAGTGACAAATTAAGCAATACAGTTGTATGATAAATTTTAGATAATCCTCAATCATAAATGTGTAATTGAGGCTAAAATGCATTCTATAATCAATAATTATTGCGGAGTCTTGTCATTTTTTTCTATGAACTTGATTAACGCATATTTTTTTTCGAAATAATAATAAAAGCTAAACTCTAGGAAGTGACAAAATTCAGCAATATAATTCATTGATAAACTCTGGTTTAATCCCCCAATAATCTCGATCATAAATGGGTAATTAAGGGGAGGAGAAGCTAGTGGAAATGCAAACAAATCGACTCGATTAATTGCCAGATTGGCGCCTTAAATTATTAAAGCCTTTAAATTGAAAAAATGAATGAAAATCAAGTCAAACAGAAGCTAGAAACGAGATAACGAACACTCCATGACGAAAAATGAATGAAGAAATTTCGAGCAAAAATGCACAATAAATTAGGGTGTCATGAAATAAAAAAAAAACGCCTAAAATTTGTTGAGAAGAATAAGACGCAGTAAATTATTTTATCAGATGTTATGATAATTCATAATGCCAAAATTTGTAATCTTCAAAAAGCTAATTGTTCAACATTCGAAATTACAGTCCAATAACCTGAAACATAACAACATGCAACTTTAGTTTATCTCTAATTGTGCCTTTTCTAATTTTCCTCTAGCAATTATCTATCCCTCTAATTTTCCCAGGTTCACTCTTGATATCATTTATTCCAAACTTCCACTTATTGCGAAAAATATTTCTGACGACTTTCCGGGCATGTCTTTTATCATTAGTCTAGAGAGCCTCTCTTTGTATGACACCTACGCAAAGACGCCGCGCGGTTGCTTACCTCGGCGAGTGTCTACATCTTTTCTGTCTCTTCAATTTTCATGCTTTCTCGCCGATATGCTTATCAAAAAGCGATAAATCATGCTAACACTCCGTGTTTGGAGAGCCGAAGACTTTGCATCGTTTTCTTTTCCCCTTGTATTTCTTCCTTCTCTTTGTTCTTTCGATAGAATATCACTAAAAATTAGGCTGGCAATGGTGATAAATTAACGTTGGGGGACCATAAAATTGACATGAAACCAACGCATTAGGCTGAGTTTAAGCTGTTAATTTAGGGAATTAAGTGATCATAAAATTAATGAAGCAACGTTTTATTTTCAAGAAACATAAAGATCACCAAATTTTTGAGCTCTTCCAATTCTAATGATAAAATGAATTTAATTGTGGTCTTACAATTCTTTGAAACTTACATTCCAGAAACAGCAACTCGACTTCTTTCGACTGGAACTTGATAGCGGGAATAACGGGCACGTTTGACATCATTTCAGAATTGAGTTTCTAATTTAAAATATCGTAAAACGGCGGAATATTAACATAGAAATAAATTCTAGATATTCATGAAAATTTGAATCATATCCGAACATAATAATTTTAAGAAAATCAAAATAGCACAATTTTGATCTGGTTTGTTAATTTGTATTGGTGATAAAATAGTACAGCAATAGATACAAAACATTAGAACATTCCGAAACATTGAATTTATCGAGCTAAACAATTACATTAAGCTGATATTAGGTATCTTAGAAGACCTAAGTGCTCAATCTGTTAGAATTGCGAAGGAGGACGATAATTTTAAGAATAAGTCGGTAAATCTGATAAGATAGCAGGAAAGAGCGAGTGTTGAAATGCGATATCCGGTTTAACGGTCCAGCGACTTACCAGGAATTCACCCCCTAAGCCCCTAAGCCGAGTAAGCCCACTCTAAGCTCCATCAACTTATCGCGATTATCACTTCTAAATGACTAAGCCCCACATTTAGACACCATAAACTTGGAATTTGAATAGAAAATACAATCTGAGCATACATTAAACTATCGCCTCAGAAATTCCAACAAAGAATCATACTGTGTCATGAAATAAAACAGCTAATTCGAGCGTAAAATATTTTATTTGTCGAGTTATTATGCGTTAGCGCATCGGCAAATTTAATCTTTCTCCCAGAACAATAGGTAAAATAAGTTAATGACGATGCCAATTTGAAATAGTATCATCAGAACATCATCACTCAGGTTAAGTACTCTCCGAATAAGTTTTCTAAATTATAATTCCGAAAATGGGAGAATTTTTGGAACCTACGCATTTTTTATCCTCTCTTCTTTGGGATGCAGCCATTTCTGAAGAATATACCGAATAATCGGTCTTCGAATGTTAGCAATGATATACGCGAACAAAGTTATGGATAAATCGACATAAACATTTTGGGCTGAAAATTACGTTCCAGCATTTTTGATAAACTTATCTTACCTAGATAAGGAACGCTTTTAGTTTTAGGCAATGACGTCGCGAGGATATTTAGAATAAAAGACAGAGCCATGATATTCGAAACCATCAATGAGAGCTGAAATGGTAATTTTAGATGGTTAAAAAATAATGAAACTTTGGCATCAACCGAAATCAAACTTCCTTTAAATCAGGTATTATTTTACTTGAAAGCACAAATAATTAGCACTAGTTTATTTTAAAATATCTATTTTAGGATAAACCGCAAAGACGGAAATATTCAAATATTCTGTTTTTCACTCCAATATCAATTCGTTTGAAACATTTTCTTCTTTAAATTTTAAGTATATATTTTATTTAACCTGTGACGTTTGATCTTGTGTTTCCAAAAATACGCCGAAAATTGTCAGTATGCAAATTACGAAGTACGGTAGAGTAATCAGAGTTACATAGAAAGTTGAATGCCTTCTAACGTCGAAGAGAAAACCGCCCTAGAAAAATTATAAATGGGAAAAAATTGAAGACTATCAAACCGCATAGGAATTCCTAGGATGATTTCGAATCGTGACATTGGTCAGCTCCCACTCGCTACTCGACTGAGTTATTTGTGTTTCAAATAATTAACCATCAAATTCATGGAACAAAATTAGTTCATGTTTCAAAAAATATCTTTTAAATATCAAATGCAATTTTTTCTGGAAAAAAGTTATTCCAAGTTTTCATTTTATGATAAATAAATTATTCATAATCGAGCTGAAACTAATTTTACCGAAGCTTGATAGTCCTTTTTCGTTAGCGGATTAGGTATCGTGACGATCATGTTCGCATTTATGTTGTAACTTCCAAACGTTAAGTTACAGTGCTGGATATCGAAAGGCATCTTACGGACCTAAAATATACAGTAAACTCTCTAATAGACGGGCCTCTCCATTTGAAAGGCACTCTCTAGTAGTGGGGCAACCCAGAGGGGGTCTGGGAATAGAAGGGCATATCCTTTAATTAGAGAGTTTACGGTAGAAATAAAAAAGAACATAAGTGACCTCAATCGAGCAAACAATATTAGTGGAAGCTCCAACAAGAGTGCTCATATTCCCATTACTGTAGATAGTGACGATTTTCTGCTCGTCCGTATGATAGTCTTGATAGTCGTTGCTAAATATTGATCATTAATAGGTGTCTGTCCATCGCTTACAAAATTAGTAAATGGACGACAAAGAATCATTAGAAACATGATAAATAACTAATTATCTCTGTTAGATCATCATTTATCTAAGGATTCAAAACCGTTAGATGAACACCATTAACATCAAATATAAATATATAAAAAGTGGAAACCAACTTCGACCATACTGCAATGTCTGGAATCCAAACTCTCTTGTGATTGACGTAAATATTTTCGATATCGTTGAACTCTGATGAATTCCAAGCTAACCGCTCATCTCTCCATTTCTATTTGTTTTGTTTTTATTTTTTAAGAGTAAAAACTTCAAACCATGAAATAATACACGATTAAATAGACTTGCTCGGTTGTTTCTTCCTAGAAATTCATTTTAAACTGAAGTATTTTCCTAAATTCTTACAACATCGACGATTTTAATGTATGATAACTCGATAATAATGGTTTGAGGATTCGAAGAATCAGGGCATACTAAATTCAAATAATTTGATCTACTTTAAATAGTTGCTTACCATCAAACGGAGCGAGGTATTCACTGTATTCATCGAAAAGTTTCTTATCTAATTTTGATAATGCTGTACCTTAAACAACGAATCAAGAAATTATCGTGCAAGTTATCTTACCGTTTGAAGCGTATTTCATATCTGCACAACAATACTGTCCCAGGAATATGGGTATTAACAGAATATGAAATAATAACATTAAGATGCCCACGATATCATATCTTATGAGAATTATCCGTGAATTTTTCAAGAACTATCAAATAGATTCCTAAAATGAAGGCGGGTTTGTGACGCATTGCTGAAAGAAATGAATACTTCCAATAAATGGTACTTGACTATTTACATGATTATCTCCATTAGATCCGATATTTATATGTTTTTTTTCAAAAATTCTTCAGACACTATGACAGTCAATTATTATCAGGTGGGTTTCGAAGTACCTTTAAAATTGTGTCAAATTTCCTCTTAATTCTGCTCTAGCCAAGACCAAACAGATCGCAGTGGGGCACAAAATTTTATAAAAAAAAATACATATATATTTAAAATTTATTTTTTATCGAAACAACAAGATCAATAAATTCACAATAAGTCCGATTTGAAACAACACCATCAGCCAATAGCCACTATATTGCAGAGCTAGTCGAATTATCTTTCTAAAATTCAGCTTTAGAACAGAAAATAATAAACTCGTAGACTTACAATCTAGATTTTATACTATCTTTAGGTGATAGCCGTTTTCGAATAATGTAATTCACGATAGGCCTTCGCGTAATAGCAACTAAATACGCCCCGAGAGTGATCGCAACGTTCACATAGACGTTTTGAGCTAAATTTCTCGGATAAAATGATTTTTGGGAAAGTTTACCTAGAAATGGTACATTCTTGGTTTTAGGCAGAGATGTTGCAAGGATATTGAAGATGAATGAAAGAGCCATTAGGTTTGTAATAGCTAGGGTTAACTGAACACGAGGATATTTTATATCTACATATCTTCAATTGAGAACAAGTTAGCAAAAATTGAAAAATTTTCGATTGTCATACTTCACATTGAAGTGTATTTCAATCATAGAACTGGTACAAAGTTTCTGTTCGAAAAATATGGCAACCTGTATTTGATGTAATAACAGAATAACGTAACGCCAAGTGACGGAACGCAATAGAAATTGATAGGACTTGTGCAGATAAGAGAGGCGTTTCGTCGTTCTTCGTTACCTCATTTCGTCATTACGCCATTTACAAACGCCTAAAATTATCTTATTCCTTTTACCTGCGAAGCTCTATCCTGGCCCTCCTGGTAAACTCCGAAAACCGTTAAAATACAGATTATTGTGTAGGGGAGAACGATCAGAATCACGTAAAATGTGGGGTATCTCTTGATACTGAAGGAATATGCTCCGGTATGCGTTCGTTGTTTATTTTCAATCGCTGATATATTCATTAATTCCCACTCACTACTTGACTGAAATAAAATTACCACATTTTTGAATCTTTGTTGTAAAAAGTAGAAAATTTTAAGCAAATGCTAATTTCATTATTTTTAGTTTAATTCAAGCCACTTTACCGACATAATTAAATCTTTTTGTTCCAATTTATTTGGAAATTGAGCTTCAACGTTAGCTCGAATGCTGTAACTCCCGATTTCAAGCTCGCAGTGCTGAATATCGTAGGGCATTTTCGTCACCTGAGTCTTGAACTATGAAAATAAGTTAGTAGGAGAAGTTACATCCATATTACAAACAGTCTCCATTGTAGCGCTAATTACCGAGGTTACATTTCCGTTTGAATAAACTTGGAGGCTTTTCTGAGCTTCGCTGCGGTCATCTTGGAAACCATTGCTAAAATGTAAAACAATAAATTGACATATAAATCGATTATTATTAGACAGTATATGAAATTAAGTAGTATATTATTAAATTAAACAATGCGAACTATGTTATCAAATGTAGAAAGGTAACTTTTCAATCATAGCTTCGTATTACTTGAAAGATTGTGGTGGCTGAGATTTATAACTTATCAAACATGTCTTACTTAGACCAAACAATGATATCGGGCTCCCAAAGTTGCGTTGGATAAACGAAAATGAATTCAATGTCGTTGAATTCGGAGGGGTTCCAGGTCAGGCGGGGATCAATCCAGTTATAAACAATAATGTTATTTTTATAAAGTTATATTTTTACCAAGTCAAACATAGCCACCAGTTCTACTTGTTCCATGGTTTCTTTCTGTAATTTCAATATTTGATTTTCTACTCAAAAATAATTTTGATTTCCATTTAAATTGAAAGTCAAAATGAATTTAATCGATAGAAAATTTAAGATAAACCCACGACATCCACAATTTTCAAGTACATCATTTTGATTGTCACTGTTTGAGGGTTTTTCGAATTTGGATAGACTAAAATTTCAAAAGATTCTTTTGGAGAGAAAAATAAGAATTTACTGCTTGAAGGAGCGGCATATCTGCTATAATTACTGAATAGTTTCTCGTGAAGTTTACTGATTGCAGTATCGTCTAAAATATTCTAATTTCCTAAACTTAATCATAAAAATACCGTCTTCATAAACCATTGCTCCTTCAGCATACCATTCGCAAATGATATACAGCAAAATGAACAGGGAAGTTTCCATAAAATTACTAAATAATTGCAGAAGATGTCAATATAAGCTAAGTAGACCTTGTTTTAGATCCATTTTGCAATTTTATCGTCGATTTAAGAAGTGTGGGCATATCGAATTTCATGCAATACATCAAATAAATTGAAAGGTTATTTGAATTTTGAACATTTTATCCTTCGTTTCTGTCAAGCTTATGCAATTTTGGATCACAAATTGAAGATTCTAGTGAAAATGAGAAAAGATAGCTCCATTTATTTTTAAAACTCCTTCAAAGGAATATTGGAACTGAGTTTTAGAATATTTGAACTCAGACGTAACAAATTTCCATGCTTATTCCAAGAACAAATTTAGAAAATTATGGGTGTAAATATAAAAATCTGCTTTGGCATTAAAATGTGCTAGTTCTAAATTGAAGATCATAACTAAATTGCGATTTAAATATGCGAATTCCTAAGGTTTTGGTGAAAAGATTCATCTTATGGTGACAAAGAATATCGGATATTGGTATTTAAAATAATAGTTTCTGAATCGTATATTCGTTATGAAAGAATTTATCAACTATCGCCTTCTTGCTTATAATCCAGAGCCATTGTTTAATGAGTTTGGCATGGGCGCCTATGCTGTGTTCTACCGTCGATTTATGATTATAATGCAATACGTATTTCTCATAATTATTATTCCAGTCATTATTCTCCACACTTCATTTAGAGAGCGCAAGTGATATTCCCGATTTGAAGACAGAGTCATGGAAGTATCTTTCTCAAAATTTGATGAGCTAATCAATCTTATAACAAAAACCGTATGAAAAACGGATCAGTGTAACCAAAGATATGAATTTATGAAGATGATATTCGAAAACCTCTTTCTTGTGAACGAAAAGCGTGCCTTGCAAAAATGTTCCCTAATGTAACATCTAATAATGGGAAAAGAAAATCAGAAAAAATCACTTCGCCAAGATTCTAGAATTTTTTGAAAATTTTAGCGAAATTTCTTCCTTGACTTTGACTTCACAGAGTGGACGGAACTTGCGCTCCCTAAGCTCAAATGAAAGAATTTCATATTGAAAATTATACCCTTTTTAAGTTCGAGTTTCTCCTAACGCATAAGTATTTTGCACTATTGTAATTTATTTACTTTGTTATATTTTTACAAATAAAGATTGCGTATAATATTTTTTTTTTTTTTTTAAATTCCTGATTCTCTAAATTAAATGCAAGTAATTGTTTTTTTGGAATATTCACAAATTTCGAAAGTGATATTGTGTTGATAAAAAGGGAAAAACAAGTGAAGTTTACAAGGAGTCACAAATTCCATACACAATTTTTATCTTGGCATTTATCATTTCCTCTTTTGTACGATTTCTTCAAGTGAAAACATCTTCGAGAAGTCCATACTATATCATTGTCTTCTAATTGCATATGCCAAGTTCAGCTATATCGGAGTATTTTCTAACATTTTAAAATTTAATCATTGTACACTTCATTTATCATCATTGTAACTACCAAAAAAATATTTTGAAAGTGAAAGAGTTTATTCTACCAGAGGAGCAAATAACATAAATTTATGATGAGTCCAAATTGAAAGAGTATCATCAACACATGACCACTGTAGTGAAGAGCTTGTCGTGCTATCTTTCTGAAATAATTTTTTTATTATTTTTAACCTCTAAAAACTAATGACATGGAATAATTTCATGATAACATTTCTTTAGACTTTAATGTAATGTTCTTCCCATATTTATTTGAGTTCAAGCTCACGCTTTATTATTCTTTTCCTCCTTCGGTGAAATCCATCTTTTAATGATGTACCGAATAATTGGTCTTCTAATCATAGCAATCAGATATGCTGCCAAAGTCAACGATAAATCGACGTAGACATTTTGGGCTGAAATTTCAAATTTGATAAATAAAAAAAATTTGTTACCTAAATATGGCACGTTTTTTGTCTTCGGTAGTGACTCTGATAAAATGTTCAATATGAAGGCAAGTGCCGTGATATTCGATACCATTAAATGAAGCTGAAAATATACTTTTCGAATTTCATCTGCATAACAAACCAAAAAGTTTGGGTTCGAAAGAAAACCGTAGAAATTTTTAAAAGAGTGAAAATAAAAGAAATGGCTAACCTGAGAAGTTCTGTCTTGAGCTTCATGAAACACCCCAAAAATGGTGAGGATACAGATGATGAAATATGGCAGAGTAATTAATATTACGTAGAATGTAGCGTGACGTTGCAAACTGAATGCATATACTCCAGCGTAAAGACATAATGGACTCCTCCGGATGGACACATTGCTTAGAACCCACTCCCCGCTCGACTTAAATTACAGATTTTTTCAGGTTATTAAATTCATTGCGAAGTTTGATCTGAAGAAAAACATCTTTCATTAGGTTAGATAAGTATTTCAAATTGATCTGCCAAATATCGTCTATAAAATCTATTGACTAACCGACATGATTAGGTCCTTTACGGTCAAATCGAACGGGAGCGTTAGATTCACCTGTGCTTTTACACTATAGCTGCCCAACTCAAGCTGACACTCTTGCGTATCAAATGGCATGCTTCGGATCTAGGTTTAATATTTTAAAATCTTAATACAGCGAGGAAAGTGGTTATGTAGCTACCAAGCGAGATAGTGTCTGAAAAATATCTAGAATTCCCCCTACCCTATCTGAAACCTGTACTATTTAACCACGTGGTAACTCTGGGCTATTTTCCAAATCACGCCCCAGAAAAACTTACATCAATGCTACAAACGATTTCAGTCGATGCGCTAACAGTTGCGAGCATGCTTCCATTATGGTCCACCTTCACTATTCGTTGAGCTTCGGTACGCTCGTCTTGGAATCCGTTGCTAGAAGTAAGGCGATAATTTTCCTTGCTTTTGATATATCCAGAATTTAGGTGACTTTTTACTACGCTAAAAGAAGAATGGCTATCATTAAAGCAAAGGAAAAAGTGAGTGGATAGGAAAGATGTTCCAACGCTAAAAAGTGAAAAAGAGTAATAATTTGCTGTTTATTGTCCGTTCTTTTCGCTTTTTAGCGTTTGAGCATCTTTCCTGTCCACTTACTTTTTCCTTTGCTTCGACGATAGGCAAGATTATTTGAAAGTTACAAGGTGGCATAACATATTATTTTTTTTTTTTTAAGTTTGTTGCATATTCTTTATCGTCATGTTCGCCTGTAATTTTCAGAATGCTGCTGTTGAAAGAAGATTTTTTTCCTAAATTACCATATTTTGATAAATCTTACTTTGCGAAAACTGTGATATCGGGCATCCAGATTCGTCTCGGATAGACGAAAATGTACTCGATTCCCATAAATTCTTTCGGGTCCCATTTTAGTCGATAATCAACCCACATCTGAAATTTATAGAAAAGAAATTAGTCATACGATATAATTCATACCATACTATAAACAATTACTAGATCAACTTGCTCAATAGTTTCTTCCTAAACACATCTTCATATTATTTTTTAAACTGATTTGAAAAAAAAAACTTACAACATCCACTATTTTCATGTATGTTAGCTGGATATTTATGGTTTGCGGCTCTTCGGTTGAACTTGGATGGACTAAAAAATTATTTCTTAAAATATTTATCTGAAATTAGATCTACCATTAAACGGTGCCATGAACCTGCTGTAATTCGTAAATAGCTTTTCGTAAAGTTTATCTTGAGCTTCGTCACCTAAAGTTTTTTTTTATAAAAAATTTCCTTGAATATTTTAGTTACCATTTTTTAAAATCGCTGCTGCTTCACATTGATGATTCATGAAACTATTGAAAAGTATTAAAATCAAACCAAAAAATATGTAAAAATTGAGCATACCCACAAAAATAGACACGAATTTTAGCATGTGGGTGAGCAACATATGGATATTTATCGTCGCTATATTTCGAAATTCAAGTACCATTTCGTGGAATATCGAATTTCAATTATTCATCAGACGTTTATGTGCATTTCGATGTTGAACACTCCTAGACTATTTTTTGTTTAATTTTTATTTTGTAAAGGTCAAGTTCAAAAGGCTAGATATCAGTTTTTTAAAACAATGAAAATACCAAATAAAAATATTTTTATTGAGTTACCAAAACAATAAGGTGAATAAATTGAAAACTAAGCCGATTTCAAACAAGATCATGAAGAAGTGACCGCTGTAGTGAAGTATTTGACGATATGTCTTTCTAAAAGAACTTATAAATTGCAACGTTTTCGGACATTTTAAATTTACAAATTCGTAGTCTTCTCCTCTTTCGGTAAAATCCATTTTTTCGTGATGTATCTGATGATAGGCCTTCTAATTAAAGCCACGAAATAGGCAACGAGAGATATCAAAAGGTCGATGTAGACATTTTGGGCTCAAATTGAAAAAATAATAATTTTTAGAATAATATTTACCCAAATACGGTACACTGTTCGTCTTCGGTAGTGATTCCGACAAAATGTTGAGGATAAATGACAGGGCCATGACATTTGATACTATTAGACTTAACTAAATTTTTCTCAGTCAACGTTGAAGATCAAAGATAGCTTTGTTCTTCGTTAGATATCAGACAAATTAAAACTTGTTGAAAAAATATAAGTAAAACCTGAGAAGTCCTATCTTGAGCCTCTAAAAATACTCCAAATATCGTGAGGATACAGATGACAAAATACGGCAGAGTAACTAAAGTTACGTAGAAAGTTGCATTTCGTTTCAGGCTGAATTCGTAAGCTGCCGAATTGTGGTCGATCGAATCATTGATAATCGTGACGTTTGTCATAAGCCACTCGCCACTCGACTGAGTTTTCAGATTAATTAGATAAAGTTAGACCAAATTATATTAGCCTTCAGTGGATATTTTTTGTCAGTTTCAAGATTTCAAATTTCAAAACTATCTAATTTTTCGGCAGTAAACTGAACAAATACAAATCAGAAGAAGATGTAACCTGAATTCACTTGTTTGTTTGAATTTTTAAGTTTTTTTTTCCTTTTTAATTCGAAGCGTATTTCATTTTTCAATTTAAACGAAATAAACTTAGATCAAGTTTACTTGAAATTCACATTATTTCAATTTGTTATTTATGATATTTTCCTTACACCAAAAATAAAATCATCCTGCATCACTTTGAAAGGAATTGTCGCATTCACACGAGCTTTGATGTTATAACTTCCGATCTCAAGTCTACATGTCTGAATGTCGAACGGCATGTTTCGAATCTAAATTTTTTGTATTTATTGCCTACGTATAAAAGAAATCGTTACATGATATCATCACAATAATAATTTAAAGATTATGACACTTCTAGAGAGCACAAGCTTCGTCCCTCTGCAAATGAGCGACATGCAACGAAAAATAGTAGTGAGAGAGCTCCAAAAATAGGAAGTAAGTACCTTTCAAAGGCCAGATGTCATGAGAAACCGCCCCTAGCTCGACGATAAACCTTATGAAATAGTTCTGTGCCAAAATCAGCATATAATTCTTCCTTACAAAAACCTGCAAACAGTTTGAAGTTCGCGAAAACGTGTTCATTTAGGGATCCGGAAAATGCCGATTTTTTCCTATAAAAAGTCGTAGTTACACCAGAATGCATCTTCTTGAGCAAAACACTATAGCGCAATATGGTTCTCGTGAACTCGCTTGCGCTCTTTAGACATTTCACAAAACTTGAAACTCACATCAATATTGCAAACAATGTTCGTAGAAGCTGCAATAATCATTGTGATACTTCCGTTATAAAACACCGTGACGATTTTCTGGGCTTCAGTACGATCGTCTTCAAATTGTTTGCTGAATTTACCTTTTTAGAAATTTCAATTCAAATAGTTTTTACTATGGTGCTATCATAATATCAGGCATCCACAATTCTTTCGGGTAAACATAAATACAATCGATATCGTTGAATTCCGAAGGATCCCATTTCAAACGATAATCAACCCAATTCTAGAATATTCAAATTTTTAATTTTTTAAAGAATACTCTCTCACCATGAAATAAAGAACTATCAACTCCACTTGCTCAACGGTTTCTTCCTACAAACATATGAATAAATTTAAAAATAGAGAAAAAACTTACGACTTCAACAATTTTCAAATAGTCGAGATTTATTAGAATGGTTTGAGGATTTTTCGAGGTGGGTTTTACTAAAAATCAACATCAAAATGAAGTTAATTAAAGGTTACTATTTGACGGTGCCATGTGTTTGGAGTAATTTTGGAATAAAGTTTTGAATAATCTATCTTGAGCTATGTCGTCTAAAAATAAAACATGTTTTCGAAGTTGTAAATAACCATTACCATCCTCATATACTACTGCTGTTTTGCAGAAATAGCTCATAAAAATAATTATTAGAAATTTTAAAAGAAATAAATTCAACATTTTAGGCGAACGAATTTGTAGACTTTTATCTTGCTGAAGTAGTTTCAAGAATATTGACTCATTTTGAAAGAGTATCCAATTTCAATTATGTTTCAAGGAATTATGCGTCAAATTTTACTTTGGCGACAATTGTTCTCTGTGGAACTGTTCTTCATAAATCCAACAAAATATAACAAGGTTCATAATGGAATGACTGCATGGCAAGTTTTATTTTAATGCTATAATTACATTGTAACACGAATTTGTATCCTCATGGATCACAATTTGTACCTAACCCATAATTTATACAAGGCTCAAGTTGGCTTATTCTCTTCCTTCTTTTCCTTCTCAAAGATTTGGTCTTCTTCGAAGAAAATAACTTTATCCCCGTCGTTCACCGCGATTATCGTCCCTGCGGGATTATAGGCGACATCGTAGATCTGCAAATAAAATGGAGTGTAATGGCAGGTTTTCAAAAAATCGAGGAACACGATAAACGGAACCGGATCGAGCTGAAACTTTGCCTACTATCGGTCTTATTGTAGTCCAATATGTGTAGGAAGTTTCGACTTGATTTGATCACTATAAGGAGTGGGTCAGCCAGTCATACGTCCAAAATTCATGGCTGCGTCCAAACGTTTGGCCGCCACTGTACCTCTAGATCCGTATTTTTATCAGCCGCAACTTTATAAACAGGACCATCATGCGTGTCTGTGCTTTTCCACACAAAAATATGACCTCGACCTGAGGCACCGATGATTTGGTCTGAAAAATATCTGTAAAAATTTCCGATTTTTTATCTTCAAACCTTTCCGCGGTGTGAAATCGACTGAGACCAGAGTGTCCTTCTTGCTTGGTCGCTTCAGATTCCACGTATCGTCGATCTGAATTGATTTGATATGCTGATTATCCTGACACATTAGCATTTAATAAACTGTATCGTAGCTATTATTAGTAAAACAACTTTAATACATGTTCAATTTTTTAGAGAAACTTGTAAAAAAAATACTACCATAACATCGATGATAGTGATGTCGAGTCCATCATCACTCAAGCAGAGCAAAGTCTCCCCACGAAGATAGCACTTCGCTGGGGGCTCATTTAAACTGAACTGAAATTACCTATTTAATAGATTGTTGCAAGCCATTTGAAATAGTTGGCTGCGCAGAAATTATAAAAGCAATTGCAAGTTATATAAAACGGTACATCATTTTATTTATAGCCTAATCATTTAAAATCTTACAACGTTGGAAGGAAATATATTATTGAACATAATTTTAAAATAATACCATATTCTTCTGATCCCAATTCGACCTTCCAGAATCCAGACAATAGATGAAGCTTCCTGTCACGTAAACGATCGTCGCTGATTCTTCGTGGAATCCGACGAAGCTGATTTTCGTGGGTTTCTGAGTTCATCAACTATTATATTTATTTATTTTGCAAAGATGCCTTAGTTTTCACAAGACATTCCCCATGCGAGTTGATACCGTATAGATTTCCATCTTCAGTGCCTATCGCGTAATGAACATCGGTACGACCGAGGGGCAAGGTTTTCCTGAAATTTTGACTTATGATATTTTTAAATATAATTTTTGTGACATTTAGTTATTTCACTCATGTTTCAGATAATCTTGCATTTTGTTTTCAATATCAATAGAATGTTAAATCAGGATGAACCATACTAAATGATGTGTTCGAGAAAAGAGTTCGGAACCAATGAACCTTAAGCGCTAACGGAAGAATAGTTCATTAGCGAAGTTCAATAAATAACTAATCCACATCTTCTCGAATACTGTAGTTCACGTAGTCTAGTTTCGAGAAAAAACCAGCTGATTCCCCTAAGGTTTTCTAGGAATTTAGGGACTCAAAAAACGCTTCCGTAAAATCCATGCGTCCGAAAAGAATGCCGAATTAGCAAAAACAAGTGAGTGAGGACAGTTTTCAATAGAACTCGATAATTTGCTAATTAGCTGTATCTAGGGAGATTTTAAGGGTAGAAAAGGGATATGCAAATGAAATCTTCGTTGAAAAACGCTCTTCTAATTTGACGGAGTGTTGCGTGTAGCCAAATTAACTTTTGATTTAAGAAAATATGTTTATAAGTTTCGGAAAAATTGGTCAAGATTAAAACTTCAAAGAATACTATTGACGTTTCAATTCTCGAAAGAAAACAAAACTTTTGGGAAACTAATTGCAACAATAAAGTTATATGAAAATCATCATTGAAAAATTACAAAATAAAATTACTTGCCCTAAAGATCCATCTCTCGTGCAAATTGCAGTCGGAGTGGATGCCATTTTGAAGGAGCCGGCCTTCGTCCAACTTCCGGCTGGATCCTTTGTGTAACAGGTGGCGTATTTCGCCTAAACACTACATTTTATAGAAGAAAGGAATTTTCCTACATCAAGTGAGCAAAATGAATTCCCGGAAACGCTGAACTTGACGAACAACACCTTCTTCGTCTTGTCGGTTGAATCCTCTTGAAGGATGACTCGTTCTGAGAATTTATGAGCTAAGTTCCACGAAATGAGTGATCAGTAGATGTCTTTATGAAACGAATAGCTTGATAGCATTTAAAGACCTTATTTTCATCTTCGCAACATTTTAGATCATGATCGTGCTCAAAATCAGAAGCTTTTTTTCGAAATCAAGTGTGTTTCAGTAAAGTAGAGGATTAGCTATAATGTGTGAACTATAGTCACGGTAGAAAGAGATCTATATATAAATTTAAAGAAGTAAACTTGAAAGTCTCTCACTCGACACATTATTCTGATGCAGAATGACGATCTGTCCGTCAGCCCAGCCCGTGCCGAGGAACGTGCCGAGCGGGTGCCAGTCGATCGACGTCACCTTCACACTCCGACTCCATCGGGCTTCCGCCGATTCGGGGCCCTGAATTTTTACATCTTAGAAAATTCTCGATGTCTGTTTCAAATGATAGCATATGATGGCGAGAAGTGTTTATCTCAAATCATTCAAATTTACCTTCTTATCCCCACCGAAAATTCCAGTGAAGAAATTTTTCACGGAATCACCACAGGACGGTTGGTACCGTTCAGGAACAACGAAATGAACTACTTCAATATCCCCGGTTTTCGTCGATAAACCAACGCAGCCTCCCGTGGGACTCCATTGCATATGCCGAACCGATTTACCCATTTTGGTAAACTGAAAAAATAAGATTCGCATAGATTCCTAACATTTGAAAAAAGCAAGAAGATTGATCAAGTAATAAAAAGCAAGGGCATATTTTAAAATATTAAATTTTCTGGAAGTCCCAAAATGACACAGATCGTTAGAACAATGGATGGGAAGCTTGGAAATGTGAGGGATTTTTCGGGGAAATGCGAGCAAAAACTCCGCTGGGTTCTCCATGGCAATTCTTTTGACCGATACGAATGCTTTGCGTAATGAGGGGAGTACAAACTACTGAAAATTAGAAACAAAGGATTTTTCAAAACTTATTTATTCGAGGAAACTTTAAAGTCCCATTCTTCAATATAGCGCTAGAAAGGATGCAAATCAATGGAGAAAAGGAAAATTTGGAAGTGGTTTTCTATGAAGAATATTTCAAACTGTTTCAAACGGATATTTTTCATAATGTAGGAAATTTTTTCTTTTGACTCTTTAATGACGCTCGTTTCTAGCATGGATGCGTAGGGTCATTAGTTACGAAGATCCGAAGCGTTCCCGGAATTTGGGACCAAAATGCAACGAAGAAATGTCCAAGCGAAATTAAGATTTTAAATTGTGTTTTAAATAATCCCGTGAATAAATGTTGGATAAAAGCAATTGGTATTGCGTCGAGTCTATGATCTTTTTCAAATATCATTCTTAAATCATCGAATGCTTTTATATCTTTAAATATTGTATGTTCCAAATGATAATGGGTACGAATATCTAATGAAATATATCGATAACTTGACGCTTTTAACGCAAAATTATCAACATTTTGATTTGACAAAGAATGAATTTACAACTTATGATATCATACATTTCATGTGTCTCAACATTTCAAATGCTAACTCACTTTTGAAAAGTTCAATTTCATTCTGCGTTCTTTCTTGAAATAATAATAATTCATGTTTTCAAAAGATAATCATCTGTTGTCACGGTTCGGTGTTAAGTTCAGCTAATTCTTTGCTTATTTGCTCTTTGCGAACTCTATAATCTAGCCGGAGTTTCATGACCTTTTCTCTGATTTCTCTCGAATTTTCATGATATTTCTCCCAAAATTTCGGCCGCTTGTCTCTAAACAAATATCAAAATTCTCTTGCATTTTGAAGGGAAAATGAGGGATTATTGAAAACATGAGGTCGAAAGATCTCGAAATAAAAATACTTCTAGAAAATGAGAGAGTTCAAAGAAAGATAATTTTGAAATAATAGTGAATGGATCAGCGATGAAAATGAGGGAAAGGAAAATCCAAAAGGTGAGTTGGGAGAAATAGTGAAAGAATTCTGTTGAAAAAGTGCTAGAATTGAGGTGAATGAGAACGTCATTTTGTTGGAAAAGAGAAATGCAAGAATGCGAGAGAAATATATCATCAACACACATTGTCCGGTCGCCTATCGATTTACTGCTGAGGAAAATCGATAAGATTTGATTTCATTTGATTTTTTTTAGATTTCTATTATTATTTCTAAACCCTAATCTAATAATTATTGTTTATTTTCTATATTTATTTTGATGCTAAAGTTGAACTATTCCAATTCCCAACTGGAAGTCCCTAACATTCAAAATGGTGAGCGTTATTTTCTTCGATTTTTTTTCTATTTTCGATAAAACTTCAACGCACTTATCGCTAATCATAAACCCTTCAAATTTATGAAATAAAACTCGAAACATAAGCGGCTTTTAAAGGCATGATCAGGTCGAAACTCGAAATTTCAAAAGCCCAACCATAAAAATTTGAGTCTTTGATCTCGAACTTGGAAATTGCGTGATAAAATTGGGAAAAACTAAGAGAAAAGATCATCAAATTTTCTGCAAAATAATTTATTCGCAACTTGGATGTCTAGTAGCATTGCAGGATTACAATATAAAAAATATACTGCAAAAATGAAGAGTTTACCCTGCCTTTGGCCTAATCTATCCTATTTTCACATTATTTTTCCCTGTCGTAATATTACAATACTGTAGCATTTTCAAAATCCTTTTTTCAGTTCAAAATCACGGCATCTCAAGTAGATCAGGCAACGCCGTAAATCCAGAGCAGGAAATTCTCAAAGCGAAAACGAGAAGGAAGCTACCGAAAAAGTCGTTTCAGACAATTTGTACAGTGTGTAATGTACTCAATCTTCAGACAATTTTTGAAATTATTGATTTTTTTCAGAGCAGGATTTTAACCAATGTCGTAAGGACGTGCTTCTTCCAAAGATATCATAAATGTCCTCAGTGCGAGTCGAAGATTACGAGTATAGCGGATTGAGTTAAATTTTTTAGTCAAATGATTTCTACGTTATGATCAAATGTAAATAAAAGATAATTTTTCCATCACAAGCAAAAACTATTTTCTTTGCATTATCTTGCAAATAATTTTTGCAATTTCACCTCCCAAATTTCCAATTTTTGCCCCCAATATTTATGACGTAATAATATTCGGATTTGACGTTTCAAGGTTTTAGCACTTTATCACTTCTTTCAGCCCTTCGCTTATCAGTAATTTGCCGCGATTTTGCACTTCTTTGATTGTTTTAGTCGTCAAATTTTGGCAATTTTCGAAAATTTTACGATCCAACGTTTTCCGCACAAAATTACGTCGTATTTTCACACATCTTACGATCATTTTGTCGCACAAAATATGAAAATAACAAGACTTTGTTTTTCAATTTTAGTTTCCTGAAAAATTGACATCGCCATGACAAAACTAATCCGCTTTAACTATTTGGCATTACATAATACCCAGCAATTTTCTTTGTTGATAAAAATTAATCAGGCAAAATGATAAATTCGATAATCAGAAAGAAACGCAACTTATTGAATCAATTATGATATTTTTGAAATTTGATGCTGAAAATTCTCGTTAACCAACATTCTTCGCCTATGCATCCAAACCGACACTTTGGCATCACTGATAAGCTTTACTACTAGAACATTCAATCGTTTCGAGTTTTCGCGCCCTCTATTTGATTGTTTTTGTTGTAAATTCGATAATTTCAGGATGCTGTTGATATTGCTGTCGTTATGGATAGCGATACAGGGTAAGTTAGTTTGCATAAAGTTTATCTAGAGATATACCGACATTCTAACATCGTCTATCATTAGAGTTCAAGATACTGTCACGATATTTATAAATTTCGTAAGAATGCATGAAAGAAGTCATAAATTCAGATAGTCATCAGGCTTGCAATGCTATGTATCCATATCAAGTGATTGGCGACCCAGTTCCGTGGATCTACCTCGTCCCTCCCCTCGATGACCAGCTCTATGTACCATGCGCTGGAAATTACACTGCCACAGCATATTCTGGTGATCCTAATAAGGGCCTTGGTGTAAGTTTCTCGAAATCTTCGATTTTATTGTTAGAGAACATTTGTAGAATCTATCAATGGAATATTTCGCCTCGATAAGTGGGCAGTATGGAACTCTGACCATCACTAGTGGTGATGGAACGCATCCTGCGGACAGCATAACGTAAAATTATGACAATTCTTCATCAATGAATCAGAAAAATATGGCTTTTAATATTTGTAGAATTACAAGTAGTGACGACGCCAAGAAATATGCGAATTGGGTCTCTACGTCCCCGAATGTGACGATCACTTGGCAGCAGAATGGAACCAAAGCATGTAAGTGTCAGAGGAGTAATCGTTGAAGGTTAAGCCTGTTTCCTTATCTTCATACTTACAGTCACAAATTGAATGTTATTCGAGAGGTAAAAAGGGAATAGTTTGGTCTTCAAAAGCATTCACGATATAATTTCAGACGACTTCTCAGGAGCCTTGATGGAAACGCCGACACTTCAGCAGTCTACAGTCATCCCCTCGACATCCCCAGCACCAACGACTCGGGCATACACTCCTGGATACGTCGATCCATGGCTTGTATCTCACGACCTCTTCATCGGCATTGACGCTGGAATGAAACCGAGCGCTCAGTTCTTTAACGACGTAAGAAATGTCACTCTGAGGCCAACTTGATTTGCCGTGAAGTCGTGTACTGATGAAATAATATATGAATTGAAAGATCGCCTCCCGACCTTTACTCATCTTACGTCATATCTCATCGGGTGAAATGTTGCGATAAATCAGGTTGCCTATGTGAAGGTTTACCTTGTGACATCGTAGCGTCCAGGAATATGTATAATAGATCAAGAGCAAAGTGGTGTCCAATTAACTTGATATCTTACTTTATGTTAATCCAGATTATGATGTCAAGATCTATCGACCTGATTCATTCCAATTCGTCCAAAAATTCAGATGAAGAATCTGGCGCTTAATTTTTCAACGCAGTTCGAATTATACGCCGGACCATTCACTACCGCACCCAAATCTCATACTAGGGTATCGATACTTCAGCTGACTCCTGTCGATAAGTATGCGACTAATGGAGGGGTAGGATTCGAAGTCAGTGAAGATGAAGGAAAACTGATCACTTTCAGCTCTGGGAGCACACGAATGGTTCAATCGTATCAGTTTTGGGTGGGATGATCCATTATAATGCCGATATAGCGAACTATACAAAGTGCTTTGTTAATAAATAAAATTTTATTAAAACGAAGACCAATTTTAGTACACTTAAAGAAGCTGCTGATCAAGCATTTACCGTCATGAATCCGGGGGATCCAAATTATGCCCAAGGAACACGTCCACACGCAATGCGGACATTTATCATTTTCACCAATCAGGCGTGAGTTGTTGGAAAATTTATTAAAATGAAATCAATAATGCTACGTAAACTCCGACTTGAGATTTTCCACCGCAACTGCAGTGCGGTGCGGTTGCGGTGGCCGAATTTCAAAACAGTCCCAAGTCTGCGTAAATTTAGCCCAAAAGATATTGCTGCGCTCAATGCTCCTTGTGGTGACGAAGCTGATCAAGATGATGCAACAATATGCAACATTTTCCGATCAAAGGATATTCGCCTGATCGTTGCCGGCTATCAAGTCGATGATATCTCGCGGGTGGCAATTTGCAGATAAAATAACAATTTATTTGATTATTTAGTCCAATTTCACATATAAAAACAGCTGGTACAAGTATACTGACGTTGATGCCAATAATTGGGACAATTATTTCACTAAAATTATCGCAAGATTCTTTACCAATTCAACTGGACGTAAGCTAAAGATTACTATTATACCTATTAGATTTTAAATAATCAGTCTTTTCAGTATGCGATAATCGTTATACCAAACAGCCATGGGATATTGTAAAAGATGGCGATACTAAAATATTTGAACCTCTAGATTATAGTGGGCCACCATTATCATCGCCAGAATATTCATGGCCATTTGTAAATGGAGAGAGATCTCGATATTGCAATTTTCAAAACAATAGATATTATATAATGAATAATGTAGGCATAATTTTATCAATGATTATGATAAATGATAAATAATTAGTATATTTAGGGTAATTTACCTATTTGTTTAACGGTTTATCATGATCTGGAAGTAGAGCGTGATTGGATACGAGTATATGAATTTGGTGGAGATCAGATTTTCAACGAAATAGAAAGGTACGTTATTACATTCTCAATACATATTAATTTTATTATAATGTAATCTTACAGCTTTACTGGTCTTGGAGTCATGGGATCAAAAGTTATGACAAATCAAAATCTCTTTATCCATTTTCAAACGGATAATGAAGAAGTATACCGGGGATTCTATATGAAAATAGAACAAAAATTTTGTACCAATTGATTTTATATATTTTTCTCAATCGCTTGTTTATATTGGTTAATAAACTGTTACATAAATTCATGGCAAATTTTAGTGATAACCAAATTTTAAATCCAAAGTTAATAATTTTGATTATTTTTAAACTTGTTTTTCGACTAATTGTACAAATCATTTAATCTGTAATTATAACGTGACGTCACAATTTCTCTGCATACTTCTTCAAAATTAATCCCTTAATAGGTTTAGTGAAAATCGATTGATAGCAGTATCAACTTTGTGTGATGAATAAATTTAACACTGATAAATTGCTCTACGCCATAATTTTCGCATCGATCAAGTGCCGAAACAATGCATTCTGACACTCCATAAACCACTCATCGTTTTGACTGCGATAAGCAGTTTTCACACTAAATATTGATAATTTCGGATTTTCATTGTTTTTAAGCATCACATCTAAAAATCTTCACAACACTCTAATTTTTGCTAATTTGATTGAAATTAGAGTCAATTTTGTTGAATTTTCACCGATTTATTTCCAAGATATTGTTATTATTTCAGATGCTACTTCTATGCTTATTATTATGCGTGCTAATAAAAGGTAAAATAAGTATCCAATTAATAAAAAACTATTATCATATTCAAGATAGCTATCAAGCTTGCGGTGCATCCAATCCCAACCAGACCATTGGACAGCCATATCTAACAATTTCTCTGGCACCACCTATAGACGATTACAACTTCCAGCCGTGTGCAGGAAATTATGAAACCTACGCTAATTCAGGGAATCCTACGCAGGGACTAGGCGTAATTTGTAGATTTTGAATAATAGAAGTAATCGTAAGTTTTAGAACCTGAAAATAAACAATTTCGATCGTTGTACGGGTACAACGCTGACATTAAAGAATACTGATCCTCAAGAGACTGTTTTTTGCGTGTAGGCTATACTTCTATTTGTTGGAAATAAGTATATATTTGAAGTGATTTAGGGTTAAAACTCAGGCGGATGCCGAATCAGATCCCTGTAAAAGCGCGATTTCGTCTACACCGATGATCAAAATTGTCTGGACCCAAACCACTGGATGTCTATGTAAAAACAGCTAAAAATGAAAATGGTGCTGCAAAAGTAAAAATTTAGCGCAGTTTACCGGCACTCTCTCAAATACATCAGCTTTGGCGGGATCGACTCCAGCACCCGCCACGACGCCACCGTTCACTACTCGACAATATACCCCGGGAGTCATTGATCCATATTTAGTATCGCATGATCTATACTTCGGTATCGACTTGGGAGCCAAACCGGACGATGCTACTTTCGGGGAGGTAGACTTTCTTGAGTATTCTTTGCGATTAAAGCAAGCATTTTGAATATCTATCATGTCAATTAGCATAATGTAATTACGATTTCGATGATAGTGGGTTTAACATACTTTTATATCAGACTTTTAATATGTTTATTTTATATTCTGTCAAATATTAATTTTGAACTACGACTCAGATGATCAGCCTTGCAAATAACTTCGCTCAACTTCTGAATATCGTCGACGGTCCGTTTAACGTCACACCACCCGCCTACACGAGAGCTTCGGTTTTGGAACTGACGCCTCATAATAGTTATTCTACTAGTGCAGGAGTCAGTAGAGATTATAGAAGTTTATAACCTTAACCAATAAATTGTTAGTATTCCATATGGAAAATATACTTCAATATGCTTTTCCAATTCTTTCTAAATATGATATTCAGACTAAATTCGTTGCACCATTAAATTGTCCAGCCTTAGAACTATTCATGTTGCATTTTAGATCTGGGAGCAAACGAAGAATACGCTCAATAATGTCTTTAGCGGAATGATATATAAAACAGGTGTTCCTGCTAATTACGCTGAGTATAGCTTAATGATTATTATAGCACAAGAATAATTTTTAGCACACTTCGTCTAGCTATACCAGATGCGTACTTGATTCGAATTGGTGAACCTGATTATGTAAAATTCGCGAGGGGAACGAGGTCCAATGCACAGCGAACTTTCACCATCTTCACCAACCAGTTGTATGAAGATAAATCCAAAATTAAGCTGAATTTCTCGTTTTAAGACCGGGAGATTTCAACCAATTAAAACTGTCATGCGATGATACTGGCTCAATTTGTTCTCTCTTTAAACAATATGACGTTCATTTACTAATCGTTGGATATAAAGTACCAGTTGCGGATGATGTAATACTCTATATTTTTTACATGATCGATTTATAAACTAGGCTGCATTTTCCGATCCGGATAATTGGTTTTCATATACAAGTGTAACTAACAACGATATAACTACTGCGATGCTGATCATCAATGGATTCTTCACCAATGCGGATGGACGTAAGTTATGACTATTTCAAAAAGGTTATTTGTAAATCATATCTAGAGAGCGTAAATCCCGCTCATTCATTGGAGACAAAATCATAGAGTAGTTTTTCGCTAAAACTTTCAAAAAATTTCCTAAGCTATTTCGAATGGCACGCTAGATTCTGAGCTTATGGTGTCCAGCTTGGCCTTCAAAAATAAAATAATGCTAAATCATGTTTCAGTCTGTAGGAATGACCAAGAAACTGAGCTTTTCGTTGGCCAGCAATTTTCGACGACTCTTCAGCCTCCAATTCCAGCAGTAATTAAAGAGCCTAAAGATTATAGTGGTCCGACAATAGACGATAGCGAAACTACTTGGGGAACTGAGAATGGACAAAAATATCGATACTGCAACTTCCACAACAATCAATATTTCGTTCGAAATATGGTACTCTTGGTTATGAATCCAACAAAATTAGCATAATTCAGGCTTATAACACGAAAGTGAATCCAACTTGTCTCATGATTTTCCACGACCTTGAAATTGAACGAGATTTCCTCAGAGCTTATGAAATCGGGGATAATGACTATGAGCTAACTGAAATTGCCAGGTTTCATAAGATATTCGTCATGAAATCATTTCTGCGTTTAGTTTTACCGGAAGGGATGTTCTTGGATCGATAATTCAATCTACGAAGAATATTTCGTTGATATTTTCTACGGATTATAAAGAAGTCTTTGGAGGCTTCTACGTGTATGCTTCTGTAGGGGCGAATCAGCAATGTGACAGATTGACATTCTACACTTCGCCTTCAACGACTACTGGAGCATCTACAGCATCTACTACTAAGTGACAAAACCCAGAAGACTATTTAAATTGAACCTATTTGAATTGTTATTCTATTCTTTATTTTTTGTATAAATTCGATCTGAGTAATAAATATTATCATTGTCAATGGCCGAATAATTGGAACAAAATAAACGATACGCAAATTTGAATATTCAGAGTGAGCATTGTGTAATATAAAATTATCGTCAAAGTCATTCCGTCGATTCGTTTGCAAATAATACATTAATTCCATGTATTCAGATTTTCTTTCCTTTTATTTTGCTCCAATTAATCAGTCATTGACAGTATTTATTGTCTACGAAAATGTTTGATGTTGCATGCATTCTTGTAAAAATAAACTAGTTGTGACGTAAATTTAATCAAAATTTCTTTCAAGACTAATCCGATAATAGGGTTAATGAAAAATATCGATTGATGACGAAGTCAATTTGATTTCCGAAGAATTTGGCACACTGATAATGTACTGGCATCGAATAATTCTTGTGCATCCATCAAATGAAACGACGCTCTTAACACCCCAAAACTAACAAAGTTTCCTTCGAGATAAGCGTCATTTTGACACACACTATCGACTAATTTTTATAATCAATGTTATTCTTTCTTTCACAATAAAATAGACTATTTTCAGGGATGATATTATTAATCTCGATACTAATTGCAGTATTTAAAAGTGAGAAAAATAAATTTGAAGATTTTGGTAAGTGATATTTCAGCTAGTCATCAGGCTTGCGGTGCACTATATCCGAATCAAACCATTGGACAACCCAATCCGATAATTTATATTTTGCCTCCCTACGATGACATCAATAATAAGCCATGTGGTGGAAATTACGAAACATATGCAAGTTCCGGTAATCCGAATCAGGGCCTAGGAGTGAGTTTTTGATAACAAAAATTGAGTTTTGTAGCAAATACTTATTCCTTCAGAATTTTCAAATAACGAATTTTGCTAATGGAAAAGGAGGTACATTAATGATCAAGAATACCGACGCAATTGGATCGGTATTTTGCGTGTACGCTAAAAGTCAAAATATTTACATACACTTTTGACATTTTAGAATACAGAATAATGATGTTGATGTCAAAAAATGCCAGGGGAAGGTTTCGCTAACTCCCACAGTTAAAATCATCTGGACTCAGACTGATCTAAATTATATTTGTACGATTAAAGCAGTCCTTATGTTTTTACTAATTAACATAGAATAGTTTAGTCCAATTTTCTGCTTCGCTAATTAACATAACTGCCCACGGGCCAGCACCTAATGTCACGACATCAGCACCTATAACAACCAGAACATACACTCCTGGATATGTGGATCCTTGGCTTATTTCTCATGATCTATTCGTCGCGATCGATGCAGGATCTAAGCCGAGCATACAGTCCTACAACGAGGTCATTTATTATTGTGGTACAATCGGAGATATATCACTCTTCTCCTTAGAATCATATGAAATTTTACTATTTTTTTTTAAAAATGATTAACAAAATTCATTATTTTTACAGATGAAAGCTCTCGCTAACAATACCCTTCAACAATTTAACGTTATTAATGATACATTTGACATTGCACCGCCAGCTTACACTCGTGTATCCATGTTAGAATTGACACCACTCGACGAATACGTTCCGAATGGAGCGGTAAATTATCAAATGTCCATATTTTTTTACCAATGTCATGATTTTAGCTCTGGTCACTAACTAACAACAGTATAGGAGCTAATCTCGCTGGAATGCTAACTTATACTGCAACACCTGCTAATTATACCAAGTTATAATTTTCAGCAATAAACTTAACCATGATTATTTAGTACTCTGAAAATGGCAGTGCAACAAGCATTCAAAATTCGCCAACATGATAACATAACTGACCCAGATGGTAGATTGTATGCTCAAGGGACGAGAATTCATGCTCAGCGGACAATTATGATATTCACTAATCAAGTGTATTAGTTTATCGAATAATCCAGCATCAATTAACAGATTATATTTTTAGTCCAGATGATTTTTCGAATATCATTGCCTCATGCACAAATAATGTTGATAGTCCAACAACTCTCTGCGACTTCTTTTTAAGCTACGATGTTCGATTGTTAATCGTTGGATATAAAGTTTCGCCCGCAGATAATGTAAACAAGTCACCATTTATTATAGATTAAAGTCTTTCTCTTCTAAATTTAGACAGCACTTTCAAACAATTGGTTTTCTTACATCAACGTCACTAATTTCGATGTGCCAACTGCAATGCAAATAATTGGACAATTCTTCACGAACGCTGATGGGCGTTCGTATTTGAAATTTCATGAAAACCGTCATAGCGATAATTTCAGTTTGCAAACCAAGATATTCGAAGGACATTGTAATAAATGAGACCAGAAATGACACCTCGGATCCACCCCCATATTTCTACGAACCTGGATATTATAATGGCCCAACCATGTTTAACAATACGAATATCTGGGGAGCCGTGGATGGACAGAAATATCGATATTGCAACTTCCATTACAATCGATATAACATTCTAAATACCGTATGAGAATTAATCATTTCGAAGATAAATTATTAGCGATTTGGATTTGACGCGATGACGCGACGTGGAGAAATAGTATGTAGAAATAGGAGAGGGTAAAGTCTGCAGGGGAAGCACTCTCTCGACTCACAAACTGTTGTTTCATGTTGCGTCGAATCCAAATTACCGAGATTATCGTATTATCATCCCGATATGCAGTAGTATTAACAGATTGAAATTTATTCGCATAATCGCTATATGATTTTAAAATAATTTGCTGTGCATTTCATAATACTTTGGGAAATTATTATTTTGTTAAAATTTATAGTCACCATAATTTAGGCTAAAAATACAACTGCTACTCCAACATGTCTGATCGTTTTCTATGAACTTGAAATTGAGCGAGATTTTCTGAGGATATACGAATTGGGGAGCGATCTGCATGATCTCACTGAAATTTCCAGGTAAAATTTAATTTTGTTCATAACAATTATTGCTGTTTAGTCTCACTGGAAAGGATGTTCTTGGATCGGTAATTCAGTCAGCGAGAAATCTAGCGGTTATATTTTCGACTGACTATATGGAAGTGTATGGCGGGTTTTACGTCTATGCTATGACGGGAACGAATGGAAAGTGCATGAGACCACCCAAAATACCATAACTATTCAAAATGGAGTTTGAGTCATATTTTCAAAGATAAAAAATAAATGGTTTCTATTGTCCTCAATTTTCTGCGTTAAGCTTATTTGTGTTGTAAATAAAAATAAAATAAAATAAACTTTCGAGAATTTATTTCCTAACTAGTTTCTTTGAAATGAAATATCGATTTCAATCATTAACATTCGCTCGCAAGTCTCATCAATTATTGAATAATTGCATTTACGTATTTTATGACCCCATCGTTATAAGCTCCTCAGGCCATAAAATGCTCATCAGATTGACAAATAGTCGCTAACTCTTCAGGGAGATGCTCTCATTTACGATGCCAAGAGCCTTGGCGATAAGCACGTCACATCGAATTTTCCAATTTTACTGCCATTGTCTTCGTTCACAATGAATTTGCCCGATTTGTCATTTCCGACTCATTGAGAAATATTAAATTTCAGGATGATTAGGCTGATCTTGGCGATATGCGCTTTCATAGAATGTAAGTACAAGTTTGGAAAAAAAAAACATTTTATAAGTGAAGAATGATTATTGTAGAAATGATATTTTTTATTTATTGGCTTCACTAAAATGTGAATAAATATCCGTCTTAATTAACGATATTTTCAGTGAGTCATGAGCAATGTGGCCCCCCATACGGTGATCAGTATGCGACTGCAGCGAATCCTTACGTGTACATTCTGCCGCCTCTCGATTTTTCGTCTGGTGCGTTTTGTGTAGGGAATTATGATGCTAGCGCCTACACAGATGATCCTGGCAGAGGTTTTGGAGTAAGATGAATTTCATTTAAAAGATCAATTAAATAATTTATTTTATTTTCAATTGGCTCTTCATTATAAAAATTACTAAGAAAATGCTCTCTAGCTTCAGTGGCAAATGAGTTTAATTCTATTTTAGAATCTCATGCTTGAGAAATGGAAGTGCGACGGTCAAAATGGAACTCTAACGATTCGAAATAAAAATAACCCAGATCAAATATTTAAGACGTAAGATTCACTGTAAAATATAAAATAATACAAATTTCAGAATTACTGACAATGTTGTTGACCTGACGTTCATAACCTCGCAAAATATCATAATTGAGTGGAGGCAGAACGGGACAACACCGTGTAAGATTCAAACTTTTACCAATACAAACAAGATTCAAGCCATAAATTATTGAAAAAATAAAGCCGTTGCTTAGGCATAGGTGGAATTTATATTTAAATATTTCAGCGTTTAGTTCTAATAGACAAAATCATACACTATGGTCTTTGTAGCGCATGATATTGAATAAGAATTCTTGTTAAAATGATAAAAATGCATGACAGACTGTTTGCAGGTTCATTCTCCGGAAATTTGACGAGAGCAAATTCCGTTTTCGGTCAAGTTACTACGCCTCGACCCACTACAGTTCCATACCCAACTCATTCTAATTGGAATAATTCATTGGGAATTGATCCATGGCTTATCACGCACGATCTGATGATTGGAATCGATTCAGGCAACAAGAGCGACGACAACAAATGGGCAAAGGTGACTACTTGTTAATCGTAATCTATGGAACTTTTAACTAAGCAATATGAATGAAAAATGGTTGGGAAAATTAAAACCGTATCATCGGTTTTCGCTTTCTAAAATCTCATAAGACGATGTACGCGAGCTTACGTTAGGCTTTCTGTGGCATCTTTTAAAAAAATAAACAATACAATTTCAGACTTTAATATTTGTATCATTTATTGAAAATCAGTTGAATATTCTCGGCGGTACTCCGGCGTATAAGAACGAAAAAGCGTATACGAGGATAACGTTGATGCAACTAACGCCAATGGGAAATTTCGATACTCATGGGCCGGTATTTTACGACATTAATTTTAATTCTCTAAAAATTAATTTAGATTTGGGAAATGGATACTGATGACTTTAATACAGTACTTGGATCATTACAATATACTAAATCGGGTTTAGCGAAATATACACCGTAGGTTAATTTAGTTTTTCAACAGATGCTCGCAGGTAACGGAAATCGTACCTGTTCTTACTTGTAACTATCTAACTTTCCAAAATTCGTGTCTGTACCATACACAATGCAAGGCATGATTTCACACACTTGTAACTTGTCCTTCAAATACCTTACCTGTGAGCATTCTTGATTTTCAAACTCTGTGATTTTGTCCAATTTAGAGGAATGATTGATGCTTCACAGGAAGCATTCACAATATATGGTAACGGGAAAAATTTCTCGGCAACAAGAAGTCACACGCAACGAACTTTCCTGCTCATTACAGATTCATTGTAACCTGGTATACTTCATTTATATTTATAATGTGCTTTTATTTCAGGCCTGTAGACACGAGCTTTTTTGCGTCACCTACCATATCTGGTAGTGTAGCTGAAGAATTTCAAAAAACCGATACGCATTTATTAGTTATCGGTTTTGGAACATTTGATGATGTAGTTTTTCTTCATAAACTTTTAATCTATTGAAATTATATTTAGTCATTATATAGAGAGAATAATGGAAGTTGGTTTACATACGTGCAAGTAGATGATGCTAATCAGAAGACGGCAGCAATGCAAGTTGTTCAACTGCTCACAAGGCCCGATCCATGTAATTATAGATTCTTTTGTTAATTTAATTTATTAGCACAACTTTTAGTCTGCTTTACAAGTAGTTCGCAATGGGGAAATATAATGTTAAAAACTGGAGAACCAATAGTGATAAAAGAACCTTATTATTATTACTCTGGACCACCTGTTAATGGTAAAAAACAGTGGGGAGCGAAAGATGGACAGAAGTATCGCTATTGTAATTTCCAAAACTCAGTCGCTGTTATTCAAAATTCCGTAAGTTATATTTTTATCTTATCATTCTATCAAGATATCTTTTCCAATGAAAATTAATTTATTTGACTTTCGTATAAAACTTATATTAATATCGAAAATCAGAACTACGCAAATCCCAGTACCCCAGATGGCCCTACAGGACAGCCTTACGCCCCTATGTGCCTGATGATTTTCCACGAATTAGAAGTGGAATTCGATTACGTCAAAGTATATCGTGGAAGTGAATTAGATCCTGATCAAGAAATTGGATAGTATGCAATCAAAAGTAATTCCAAAATAACGCTGAATGAAATTTAGCTTCACTGGCCTGGAAGTCACAGGATCGTATCTTGAAATTCCGTATTCCGATTCGATCACAATTGAGTTCCGAACGAATAATCGAGAAGTCTTTGGCGGGTTTTATTTGACGGTCAAAGCTGAGGAATGTCGAACATTTACTACGCCATCCAGCGGATAAATGCAATACTATTTTCAAAATCATATTTGTAAAAAAATTATTGAATCAATTCTTGACAATATTTCGGCTCGAATTGAATGCATAAATACATACCTTAATAAATAATTCCAAATAGAATGTTGTAAATTTTTAAAATAAAACGACGTATTTGATTGCTAAAAGTTATACATAAAGTTGAAACACATTCAATAATCTTTTGGCTCCGCTAAAATTATTGGAATGTTTATAGTCGTACGTAATGAATATTGTGAAATCATATTTATTTATGGAATTTTGGGCGTCTACCTCGTATCAGCCGTAATGCACAATTTTTGAAATCCGAAGTCCGTCATTTTTAGTTCGGAAGTTTGGAATGCCACACCCTAAATATTCCTAAAAGTTCTTCGAATTTTTAAACCTGGAAGTCGATGGCTTTTTGATTACTCGCGAAGACGCTGCTGATAAAAACAATGCTTGATCGAACTTTGAGCCCAAAATACGTGGTCGAATTCGAATAGAAAGCAATAAACTTCGGCGATAAAACCAAGCTTCTACTGACAAACTTGATCGTAGAAAATACCGATAAGCTGGAAGACAGTGAACATCAGTCCGGTTCGAATACGATATAAATACTGCCTAAAACTTGAGCCTCATCAAACAAATTTGGCACTTACTTCCTTACTAATCTTTTTACTGTCAACCAAAATTTTAGAATGTCATTACTATTCATTGGTATTTCTTTCTTAGTTGGTGTCCAATTAGGTAGCTGAATTGTTAATTAGTTAATTAATTGAGATAATTACCATAATTGAGATCGGGTAAATGCTGCTTGTGGCGTGGCGGATGGATATCAATACCAGCAACTCAGCGATGTAAACCCTTATGCAGCGTTTTGGCCACCAGTGGATGACATGTTCATGGCCTGTGCGGGAAACTACACAGCTTACGTCTATTCTGGTGACCCTGAAAGGGGTCTTACGGTAAAATAGCGATTTTTAAATTTGTGCATTTTTCAAATTCCAGGGACTTATGATGAAAGGCTTCAACCCAATCCCCGGACAGCAAGCCTCATTGACAATCTACAATTCAGATGGAACGATTTTTGGAAAGTAAGTGGATTTAGAAGAGAAAAAACTATTCCCGTTTTTTGTTAATTGAAGTATCACGGATGATGCAACTGGAAACGCATTGAATTCGAAAATCGCTACTCCGAACATCACGGTGATTTGGCAGCAGACTGGTGCACAATCATGTAAGAACAAGTTACTCTCATTCTTATAAAATAAAACAAATGTGTGGGAGTAAAATAAGTCCATTTGCCTGTTTTCCCATCCCTGAAAGCATATTTCATCAATCAGATCTTTAAATCATTGACTTCTTTCGAGGTCAATTATTGATGAAAGAAAATTTCTTTCAGACGGCTTTACTGGCCAGATGCAACGAGCCGACCAACCTCCGGGTCCAACCACAGTCATCACGACAATGCCTCCCCCCACAACGCGAGCCTACAATGGCTCTGGAATCGATCCGTGGTTGATCTCGCACGATCTACTCATCGCCATTGACAGCGGCAAAAAGCCAGATCAGAATACTTGGGAGAAGGTCAGGACTTCCTTCGACTATCAAAAATTCTCGACTCATGAAACGAATCTTTTTAATGTATTCCCTTACAAATATTCTTCAATCGTATTATGTTCCAGTTAAAAATACACACGCGCACAACTTATACTCTATATTGGATTGTGTCGCCTACGTTGATTATGAGGAATTTCAGCTGAAAATCCTGATCACAAAATTCGACAAATTGCTGAAATTCGACGACGCCACAGTGGACAGCGCCACGACGTATGACACGAGACAAACGCTCATCTCACTGACGCCATTCAACAGTAACCCGCTCACTCCGGTATGTTTTGAGTATGAATTTGTGTTGGCTCAGGTGGTTTGTAGATTTGGCAAACCGACTACGTCGTCTTGTCCGACTACGTTCCCCAAATGCGTCCGGATCCAAGCAACAAGGCAGTTTTCGTCAGGTAAGAATGCTTTGCTCTGTTTTTGTTTCGATCGTCCTCTCTGAAAATTTCAATGAAAGGGCTAATCTAAAAATGTTCTTTTTAAAGTAAAGTCTAAATTATCGACAAATTTTAGTAGTCTCTTATCAACCGCCGACATTATCTTCAAGATCATCACCGATCCGACAGACCCAAAATTGATATATTCAACTAGACCAAACGCTCAAAGGACCGTCGTTTTATTCACCAGTTCAACGTAAACCTTCTTCACTGATTTGCGAAGAATAGATCATTTTAGCTCGAGTGATTTTGACGACTTTGTGAAAACTGGAGAAGGTACTTTGGCTCAGAAATTTCTCGACCTCGACATCCGATTGTTGGTGGTTGGTTTTGGAATGGATCAGGACTCATTGGTATTAAATTTCCAGTATAATTTATTCTTCTAAGTTTCAAAAATTCAGGCCAAATACAGCCAAGAAACCAACTGGTTCTCCTTCTTCAATGCACTCGACAACACTATGGACGTTGTTAATCAATTGGTTCAGAAATACTTCGTCGTTGCTGATAAGCGTCAGAGAACCCCGATCTTCCTGAATTTAAAGATAAATTTCAGTCTGTCCCCCAGTTCAAGCAATGCTCGATCAAGCTTTGGATAATACTCAAACTGAACTGAAGACCCCAATTTCTGAACCTTTGAATTATCTTGGGCCCAAGGATGACAAAACTAAGACTTTCGATACGGACGGAGGTCAAACCGGACGATATTGCAATTTCCAGAAAAATAACTACGTTATCAGAAATAATGTAAAATTTATTTCTATAAAATTGTAAATGAGAATTCTTTAGGTGAAAACCACTGAAGATCCTCCTCAGCAGGGAGCACTCTGTATGACGATCTACTACCAGCTGGAAGTTGACAAGGACTTCGTCCACGTCTACAAGGGGGTTGGGCAGGATAGGAAAGCTGTTGCTAGGTAAGATCATTTCTTCTCTCTATATAAAAATCATAAAAATACGTTTTCCCATGTGAATAATTGATTACTTTCCTCAAAAAGAAAAATTCTTTGCTACTTTTCAAACTTTAGAACAGTTTGAGTCATTTCAGCTTCTCCGGTCTGGAGGTGCTAGGATCCCGTATGGAAGTCTACGATGACGTCACGATCACGTTCACTTCCGACAATGAAGAAGTCTACGGTGGATTCTATGTTCAAGCGACTTCCGGAGAGTGTCCAGTTTCGTCAACCTTGAAGAAGCCTATAATCATTCATTGATATAAATTTTGATCACCGATTTGATTTTATGTCATGATTATTACGAGTATGCCAAGGTTGTGAATTTTTTTAATTAAAAATAAAATTTGAGTAGACTTTCGAAATTTCGATAAAACCTAAGCTGAATTTCTTGTCAATTCACTCCGATAATTTCCAAAAATATCGCACCCTTTTTGAGAAAGGAAGTGGAAACATTTCCCTGTTAATTCGCAAATTTAAGCTGATTTAAAAAGCCCGCTTGGAGGCAAAAATTTAAACCTTGAAAATGCACAATTCAACAATGGCATTTGCGCTTTTTTCGATCTACAGTGGCGAGCAAAGGTTTTGCATCATCTCCTACATTTTGATATTATACTGGCTTACACAAGAGAACGTGCGTTGTCCGCCAAAGGTTTCCTATGCAGTAATAAAGCATGACAAATAGCTATTTACAAGGTATAGATAGTCTCCAAGCTCCGCTCCCTTTCAAAAATGCGTTTGTGGTAGAAATGTGATAGTTTGAAATCGAAAATTTGAGAATCATAAAATACCCTACCAATTCCTCACTTTAATTTACTGATATGCTATCTTGATTTTTTCGAAAGATAAAAATCTAATTTTAAGGATAACCGGATTGGAGGTCCTAGGAGCTCGAGCCGAAGTCTAGAACGATGTCACGATAACTTTCGCTACTGACAACAAAGAAGTCTTTGGAGGTTTCTAAATCAAAGCCGAAACTGGCGAGTGTTCTAAGCGCTCGTCAAGCGATACGTCAAAGTTTTCAAATGATCTTAGGAATTCAATCAAATATTTATGCAATACTACTTCAAATCCCTCAATAGCTTCAACTTATATTTAGTTACAAACACTATTATCTTTTCAAAAATAAAGCTTATATTTAACGTTCCCTTCGAATATATGCCTAATTATTATTGATGGTTTTCATCATATTGTTTGTTTTGTATTCACAATTTCATTTTAAAATTTATGACCAATGATCAATTTATTGACGTTCTTCCCTACATTATTTCAAAAATGTGCGAAGTTTATTCAATTTCTCGCCTCTTATTATTCTTCATCTAGAGTTTTTGTCCTATTTGGTATTGGTGTGCGAGTGGGAGTCAGTCTAATCGTTTATTCGTTTATGAACTGCTCCTCCGGACTCATAACAGCCAAAGGATTAGAATGTTTATGCTGAATGGGGAAGACGACACAACTTAGCACTTGAAAATGGAGGTATTAGTTTATGTCAATTTCGAATGACGAAAAATAAAATATGGTTTGGAATCGATACGTTTTAGACATAAAGATTAAGGTAGTGTTAGAATAGGAAGGAACAACTTATGGCAATTAATAAAAAGTAGTGCCACAACAATGCAACGAATATGCATATTTTGAGCCAACTTAGAAAATAATAGCTTACCTATAGAGTATAGGGAAGAAATTTGGTGGTGGAATGGTAGAAATCAAACTTTTCAGCGAAGAAAAGTCATACGATGATATTTTTTATCGATTTTTGTGATACTACTTTTATTAGTTGTCCAAATTATCATTCTTAAAGGCAAGAAAGAATTGTTTTATAGCAATATGCCAGTTCGAAAATAATTATTTGACATTGATTTAAATTTGTAAATACTAGCATATCATTCCGATTGAATTATTGTTACAGTAAAGCTTGAATGATGATGAAAAGTTCAGATATCTCACCTAGAAGACTTTATCCAAAGTCATGAAGTGTACCTTATTTTATGTAAGCTAGTTCATTAAATTTCATTATAATAACGAGCAAAATAAATAAAATACGGATTAAACTCTAAAAAGACTAATTAGAAAACATAAACAGAATACAATACTCTAATCCGAGCCTAGAAAATCGAGAATTTTTATTTATGCGAGATTAAGGGTTTATGTACTGAAGCTAAGCCGTTCGGATAAATTCCCTCATTAAGAAATTGCAATGAAATTAGTAGGTGTTTATCGTTTATCCGGCTTATTTGTCAATTTCATTAGTTGATATGTGTTTCGTCTAATTTCGCTAATCTGATAAATCCCGATTAGTTCGCTAGTTCCAGTGAGGATATTATTCGTGTTTATTTTCAGTTGCGGAACTCACAAAACGCTGTATGTACTATAGTCAATAGGAAATAGTTTTCATTTTATCTTTAAATTTATTTAAAAAAAAACCCCAATTCAATAATTGATTGATATGAAAAATCATTATCGAGTGCCCTTTTTAATGAAACAATTATTTTTGTTAACATTTTAGATGAAATACATGTAGTAGCATTTGATCTTCATGAAATATTTAATAACCTTGCAAATCGCCGATAAATCGACAATGAAAATCCTATATTTAACATTGTAAGATATAGAAACTTATCTTCCAAATTTAGCTAAATTTACCCTGCGAAAATCACGTTTTTATCATCCCTTCCCATTTCTTTATTGCAAAAAGTGTGGCACTTATGGGTTTTTGTTGTTTTCATTTATAGCAACGTGGGGTTCATTTTTAGCGCTTTCTCTCGTGGGGCGGTTTCCATTCTGGTTCGGTTCTGGCCCGCATTCGGCAGACGGGTTCAGCTTTTCCTGCCAACTTTCAAGGGCAGGCAGAAGTGGGTCAGTTCCGGTAATAACCTTTACTCGTTCGTACAAGTGAATACTTAACCTCATCGAAACCCTCGAGGGGTTCCGAGGTTTCATAGATAATGGTGATTTATTTTTGAACTTCCAGATTTATCTAGCTGACGAAGAATGTTTCAAACTTTCTGGCCAATATTTAATAGATATTCATAAATGCTAAATTGCTAAAATTGCGAGGTAAGCTTGTAAAAATATCACTAATTCAGATTCAGATTATTTTATCTTGATGATTGTTTCAAAAATTCTGATATTCACTCATAATAATTCAAAAGTGTTACTTGGGAGATCTGTTTTTCGCATAACACAAATAAGTTTCGTTACTTTTCAATCCGAATGTTTTATAAAAACCAAATTTTATGCATGCCTCTTCTAAAACTTTGAAACACCTATCTTTTATACTTCTTCATCAATTGTTTGCCGTGTTTGACAAAATTGCAATCGCAAATCGAATGTATTGCAATGAAGCAAATAAATAGTTTTATTCATTTCCACGCTACTGTTTTCAGTTTTTCATTTTTAAACCTAACATATCATATCATCTTCTTAAAAAAATTACTCCCAGCTTGATCTTTAAAAATGTTGGGCGTGCAAAATCTGAAACTTTTCTTTGTGTCTCTCGAAAATCACGGTCTTTCCCAGACTCCGCCCATTTTTACGTACTCCCTCCCCTCACTCTCTATTTTTCATTCATTCTCTCTCGCGCTATTTTTCTACCCTTATTTCTCTTCCCTTCTAACTTTCGGTACTATTTTCTTTTTCTCTTTCTTTCTCCTTCTGCTTTTCTCGTACTTTCTTTTTCCGTTCCTCTCTCTGATTTCTCTGTTACCTCTAACAATGGCCTGTGGCGAGTTGGTGTGCCAGAAGGCCGGATTCTGTACGGTTACTCGACCATATTTTTTATTCCCTAGATTCTTTCCAACCGACCTATTTACCTAAGCTTTCGAATTTTTGGTCATTTTCGAAATTTTTGTTTCGAAATCCAAACGTTTTCTATTGATCTTAACAATGTTTATGTTTCAAGCTTTCTCATAATCTTCGCTGAATTTTGTCCATCGATTAATTGAAATTATCGGAATGGATTCGATATTCCACTCATTTCAATCGAGTCTTTGATAATTTATCGTCTAGTTGAACTTAATAAGCAATACTATCCTAAATTGCTTTATCCCAGACTGGCAAACGTATTTTGGCCGCTTTGTGGTGGCTCTGGTTCTCTTCCATCGAGCCCATATTCTAATTTTTCTCCTTCGCTTCCCCAACCACCTGCCTGTTCGATGGCCCAACTACCGACGATTTCATTCGTGGACGCGGACACGAAGGCCGCGCTGAACAGTTTGAATCTCCGATTGAATGACATCGACTTGAAATTGAGCATCGTATTGGAATTGCTCGCGACAAGATTACCTGATCAGAGGTATTGTAAATGATCGATTACTTGAAACGAAATAAATGAAACATCATTTCTATGCGCGGGAGTTCGCGCGTTATTTGCAGCATACTTTACGCTATTACATCATATTCAAGGGATGAGGTAGACGACTAGTTGTAAATACGCAACACATACTTGGCATATTCGAATTTGTGCATCGCTTATTTCGTCTCAAGTTATCGACCATTGACAATACTGTATATTTTTAATATTCTGACAATAATGCTAAACAACTATCAAAATGAATTTTATGGTTTGCTCAGTAAATTTTTGAGACATTTTTACCAATTGCTTTGAATTAAGCTGCTTTTGGAGCTAATGATATTTATTTTTGAGTAAAGGAACTCAATTCCAAATATACACTATCTCACTTAATATTTATTTTAAAAAACCTTCATTTTTAAAATCATATCCTAAAAATATTTTTTTCCATTTCAGACTCAACTCGATTTTCGCGTCTCCTCCACAAACCGTTATTTCTGAAGCCGCGTCGAATACTTTTACGCCCACCGTCGGAACTTGTAATTCGAACTCGGACAAGACTGTTAGCCCTAAGGTCAGAATTAATCTTAACTTTAACTTAAGCGCCAGGTCTGAACTTGAAATTTTGTTTCAAATCAAATTTAGCTCAGCTCTGGACTACTCATATTTATTATTTTAAAAATTTGATTTAAATCTGTCATATAATTCTTGCATTTGATATGCGTATTTTATTTTTTTCCAAAATCTGGGGCATCGATTATTTTGTGATTTTCCACGATTTCCTTTTTCCATCATCTGATTCAAAGCGAATTCTTGAATTTTGCTGCTCGTGCTCTAGAGCGATTATGCTAATTACGCATTGCGTAGGGGTTTTGCTTCATGATGGACAATGCTCTGCGTCTCTGATTCCATTTTATGATAAAGGATAGTGACTCTATCAGCGTGCTATTGCATAAATTCATCATACATTCACTGACCAGTTTCCGTACCCTTGTCTGTACCACTTGATTCCTGGCTCTAGCGGTATTTTTTTTTTACTTTTTGATCATCTGATCATAAGATATTTTGGACCTGAATTTGATGTCGCACTTTATGAAATCATTCATTTCAGGATAGAAAGGGAGAAAATAGATTGAGATATTCTAAAACTTGATTCTTATAGGCTATTCTGTACATCTGTTGCGATAAATTGATCCTACCATATCACTATTTTCATTCCAAATATGCAGTGCAGTAATTTAGATTTAAAAAAAATATATTTCAAAAAAATTACTCTAAAGTGGGATACTACATTTCTACACCAAAATTGCAGTGCAGTATCATGGACGGTTCTATTTCGAATTTTGAAAGTGGGTCATTTGAATCATTGACTGTCTGTTCAGTTTCCGTATGATTCCTACATTGTCACGAGGGGCATCGAGAATTGTTTTTTGTAGACGAGAAGTCCTTGACAATTTCACTCCATCAAATTAGGTTTGAAACGTGTGCGCGAGAGTGCGAGAGGTAGCGGTAACTGTGGAGAGACGAGAGAAACAGAACAAGATTATTTTTCAATGAGAAAAAGAACCGAGAAAAGTAACGCAGATAAAACAAATTTTTGTAATCAGCAGCACGAAGTTTGGAAAATTTTGCAAGGAAGATGGAGGATGATGAAACGATAGGTTTCAAAATTTTGGCTACCAAATCAACTTTAACTATAACTCCTAGGTCTTCTCAAGAAAAAATATATCAGCTGTTATTGTACTTTCATTTTCATGTTCATTTTTCGTTCGTTAATTTCCCCTCTTCATCCAGTGATTGCCTGTTTTTTCGCATGGTCAACCCTTTCTTTTTCTGCAGCTTTTCCCTATCTCGTTCGCAATTTTCCCAACGAACTTTGCGCGTAAACGCTTTCACTCTCGCCTTTTTTGGTCATGCCCATTTTCAGTTCTTGCCTCTGGTCATTCGTACCCCTCTCCGCCCTTCACTTTCCCTCACTATTTCCTCCTGTCTATAGCTATTCTAATTTCTCTGCACTCTCTGCAATTCCCTTCCTATTTCTGCGATGAAACGGTTTCAGACGATTTCCCTAATTCTCTTCGGAACGACGAGCGCGTTTCATAAATGCATAAAAAAGAAAAGCTAAAAAATACGCCGCTTTTTTGAGAGAGGAAAAGAATCAGAAAAATAGATAAGGAAAGGAAGGATAGAGAGAACGGAAATAGTGAGTGAAAAAGACGAAGAATATCGAGATAAGATGAGATAAGAGTGAATTTTTGCGCGAGAGCGAGAAAAGTGGGGGAGATACTTCTTCCTCTGAACGGATCAAGCCCCCGAAGGGAGGACGAAATGAAAAACGCATAAAATCGAAAAACCCGAAAAACCGTCCGCGAGACATGGAAAATCGAGAACGATCCACGTAAAGTCGTAAGATTTCGAGAATTTACCAACAAAATTGAGGGGTTTTAACAAAAATTTACCAATTTTTGAAACAGAGTAACCTTGGAAATTTTAGCTCATTTAGCATCACAGTGGAAATCTTCGTTTTAAATTGACCTCGAACAAATTTCAAGGTTACGTTATGTTTTGTAGAAGATACTGTCAACTATTTTGAATTGACCTCGAATGTGGACATCAAACTGCTATTCAAATCAGCGTAAAAATTTTCATCGAATTCTTTTGCTACTACGTTCTCAAATTACCAAAATACCATTTTCAACTTCCGTGGTCTACTAAAATTTCAAGGTCGAGTTCTCTTTTGACATTTCGTTTGACCTCTAAAGAACAATACTGAATTTCAAAATAGAATGGCTTCGCAAATTTTCGTAATTTTTTCGCGAATCGGTTTTGTTGACCTCTTCAAATACAAATAGCTGCCCTCGGGGGTGATTTTGAAAGAATCGGAAAATAGCTAGGAGGAGAGAAAGCAGAAAGATAAGAACTTTTCGGAACATGCATGCGCATATGAGCATTTCCGAATATTTGCACTCTCAGAGTTCGACTTTCTGAGTTCCTTGTCGTCTCCGTTTTCCATACTATTTCTCCGATTTCCTTCTTTTCTCTGATTTTTGTGTACTGTTTTCCGAGTTCTTTCTCTCCCTTTGAATTCATGCATGACTCGTGCAAAATGCAAGAAACAAGAAAAATGTCGTTTGACCAAATGCAAATCAAAAGAACGCGTCGTTCCAAGAAATTTCCATGGAGGAAAAATATGCTTAAAAATTGATATAGAAAGAAGTTAGTGATTGCATGTTTAGAGACTGATATTATATTTCCAAATCTTGAAAGAAATTCAACTTTGATTAGTATGCTTCAAATCTGCGAAAAACAAACATTTTAAAGTGTACTACTTTCTCATTTTTTTTCGCTTGAAAGATTATTTATAAGAAAAATACTGTAGTCGGTGATCTATGTATTTACGCTTGCAAATGACAACAAATAATTGGGTTACAATTCCCAAGAGATTGAAATTTTTTGATGAACAACACTAAATTACGAAGAAGATTCAATAGTCATGAAATTTGATGTCCACAAGTTTAGGAAAAAATGTTATATCAAAGTTGATAAGTTGGTGATAAAGTACTCTATTGGCTTGCTTTCATCATTAGATTTCTGGAAAAAAATGAATTTGCATATTTTTAATATCAGCAAATTTAGACCAAGTCTGGTGTCGAAAACCAATATCATGTTGATAAGATACCGTATTGACGTGTCCTTTATCGCTAGAACCATTTGCCTCTCGCGAGTTGCACTTTTTCTTCGTTTCAGCCAACTGTCTTGAGTCTTTCTTCGTCCCCCGTTTCACCATAACATCGAACTCCCCTTTGTACTCTCAAATGCATTCAGATTGAATACGGTAGTCTCATCATCCAAACGACTAGAAATGAACTTTCTATTTACTGAAACATTTGCTAAATTTAAATCAGTAGAAAATAAAATTATGAATCAGACAAAGCAATGCATATAATTTAGTAATTCTTATCTAGTTTCGGAAACTTTAACAGGAAACACATTATTACAAATGTTTGAGTTTTTTATTTGAATGACCCTTTTTCATCGGAATAGATTTGGAAAAACTACCAAATTAAAAAAATTCTAAAACCTATATTTCAAATCATCGTTTTATCAAATCGTCAAACTTTCTCTTCTGGCTATTCGAATATTATGCAAAGCGCCTTTGGTTACGTATTGTTTTTGCATCGGAAGCGAAAGTAGTCCCTCCCAAAAAATAATGCAGCATTAAAATATGTTTCTACTCTCGATCTCCACTTTCTGTCTGAATTTTGCCGTATTTTAACATGCTGCGGTTGATCAACAATACCTTCTCTTCGGCATGGTGTTGTTTTGAGGATTGCGCTACGGCAAATTTTGAGTGAAAGCGAAAAGGCGAAATGAATTACATAATCATTCTGTATAACAATATACCAGAATCGAAGTCAAATCTGACGGTCATGAATATTCGATAAACTTTCGAAAACTAAAGTGGTAAATAAAAGTTGGGTAAAAATTTGGATCACAAATTAATATATCTCTAGAAAATTTTGAAACCTAACTTATACCAATCTTTTCTTTTTTCAGATGGAATGCAAAGAAGAATCAGACGGCGAATTGGACATGGAAGGCGACGGAGATGAGGGGGACGAGGAAACGGCCTACGACACTGAGACCAGTCGAACCCAGACTAATACCAGCCCAAAAACCGAGGTAAAATTCGACATTTTTCACTTCCACCCAATGCTATTTCAAAACCAACAACTCCAAATTGTGTTGCGTTGTTTTCTACTCATCTAGAGGAAAATAATCAAATCTCTAAGAACCAAGCATTTTTAGGAGGAAAAAGGAAGTCTTGAGGATGGACCATTCCCGGAAGGCGCGGTGAAACGAGCTGCCGAAAAAGCGGCCAGAAGTTTCCAGAGCACTCAGCCTAAGGTTAGTCGAAATTTTCCGATTTTTACTAGATTTTTATTAAAAGCGCGATGCCAGATGTCCCAGTTTCCGCTTTTTTCAAACCTCCCCAGACATTTTTTCTCCGCTTTTTTCGCCGCGTTTTATGGCCTATTCACGTTGTTTGAAACGGTGGGGGGTGGCCGTATTCGAGTATTCAAAAAACGACTAGTCGCATCCAAGATTGTGATCTCATTCATTTTGCTGCAAAAATCTCCTAGCTCATTAGATTCGAAGATTCGAACTTTGCACGTTGATTTTATCTCTTTCTTATCCACTCGACCAAAATACTTTTATTCCTAATTTCCAGTCGTTTTTACTGCCATTGTGTTAAGGATTCGTGACAGTCGCAGAAAGTGTCCTTGTAAAAAATGCGTGTCTATTTCATGCATAAAAAGGCGGGAAAATAGTGTGGAAAGGAACAGAGCACAGAGAAGCCGAACAGACGTTCCCAGTCAAAAAACAGCTCTCACCAGCGCCGTACCTTAAACGGTTTTGGCGCGAACACTTTCTTTATTCCAACGTGAGAGAAGCGGATGAATGAGAAGTAGCATTGAATTTTCTGAAGAAAAGAAGAAGAACCTGAGAAAATAGCAAAGGGCCATATGGAGATGTTTTTAGGCGAAAAGGGCATTTGAAAAAAAAAACGATCACCGCGGTAAAAAATGAGATTGAAAAAATGCTTAGCGCGCACATTTAGAGAATTGGAAAAAACTCGGAAAATTCGAAACAAAGGTAGTTTAGCCGGGGAAACTAGAATTTGCATTTTGTTAGAAAATTTCAGGCTTCCTTCAAAGAACTATTGGATTTTACAACTCTTTTCTAATCATGAATTTTGAACCCTAATTTAAAGCATTTGTCGATCACATAATTTTATAGCCGAAGAGTAAAAAACACCAAGGAATAACTCATCATCGACTTCAAACCTTCTAAAACATATCAATCAATATCTTTTCAGCCCTGAAAACCGTATCTCTATCGAAAGCTATTGATCCTCACTTCGTGTCCCATTTCACGAAATATAACCGATTTATCCAACTTTTCACGTCCAAACCAATTATCCTCCATCCATATGATAAACGTTCCAATGCTCTAATATCGGTTCTGACCAGTCCAAAATCCAGACACGCCTAACATCATCTTCCTTTCAATGATAAAACATAGCCATTGAAACAGGCTGGCATAACTTCCCTCTTCCATAGGTTCGGTCAGCACGAGCATAGCGAAGCGCGTAAACACCCCGGATCCAGTTATACCTTACATCAGAAGTCTTTTGATTCGTCACTTTCTCTGATTTCTCTCAAAATGTCCTAGTGTTTCTTTGAATTGTTACATTTTCATGTCATGCTTCAAATTGTGGGGGGAAAAGAGTAAATTATACCTGGCCTCGAAAAATTTCGAGTAAGGAACAGTTCAGCTAGAATGGGTAAAAATTACTAGAGAAAAAGTTGAAATAGCACAGAAAAATCAAGGAAGAAGGAAGTTGGAAAACAAGGAAATAGTAAGGGTTTTTAAGAGGAAAAGAAAAAGTTGGGTACTTGGCCTGAGGCAAGACTAGTCTTCACTCCGTGCGTCCGTCATTCCGTCATCATATTCCTTACAGTCAATGTCTCTCCCCGTCTAAACTACTATTTCTCTATTTAGCGTCTTTTTCTCTCTCAATTTCTAGCGGTATTCGCCAATTTCTTACCTCTCCTTTTTGCGCTCTCAACTCAACCAATATACACATAAACCGGTGCCGTATTGTCAGGGAGTCAGAAGGACGACGAAAAATCGAGGAAAGGAGGAAAATGATCATCGTCAAAAATCGCTAGCGTTGAAGAAAAAGAAGAAGGAGACTTCCGGGTAAAATTAAGGACGAGGAAATGTTTCACGTTTCAAATTATGAATACCGATAATGCAGGCGAATTAGGACTGAAAATGATCAGTTACTCTTGAAATTCAACAAGCCGAAATGTAACCTCGATGCTTTGAACTATCGCATCTAAAAGTCTGGGCTACGGTAGGATGTTTCTTCCTAAGTCATTTCCTGACGGACAATAAATTGGCCGTCTCTATCGTGTGAGACCCAGTTTCTTCCCTTCCGACGATCTCAGAAACGTCGGAAATACGTCACAAGTAAAGTACGATATCCCTAATCATTCGTTATCTTTCTATGTTTAGAACTATTTCTTTGTTCTCTTCGTTTCTATACTCTTTTCAAAAACTCCCCCAGATTCGAAATGAGAAAAACGCGATAACAAAAAGGGCATTTCTGTTTCTCTGGGTTTCTGAAAAATGAATGATCTTTCTCCAAGTAGCTTGTACTATCCCAATTACCTGTGAGTAGTTCTTCGGCTTTCTGACTTTTTCAACAAAGATTCGTTTTTGTTAGGCCAACGTCTTGAATTATTTTCAAAAAATCGTAACCCCAAAACAACTCGATTTTGAAACGAAAAACATGAAACTGAAGAAAAAATTAAAACTGGTTTCAAGTTTATCCTTCTAAAAACCATAATAAAAGGAAATAGTTCGCTCGTATCTGCATTTTGAAACTTGGAATATAATTGAGAAGTTACCGTATTTTCTTAAGAGTTTTTTATTGGTTATTTACTAAGTTCCAGAAGTTTCCTACTTCATTCACAAAATGTTTCATAACTCTTCACAAACAGTAACTTTCGAGTTGTTTGTACCAAATGACTCCGTAAAATTACTGGATCTATCCATTGTCTGTTTGCTCAATTTTGCCCTGAGGGGTTCTCTCTCTCTCTCCCCTAACTTTTCCCACAGTGTTGCGCTCACAGATTATGAAACGCAAACAGAAAAAGGGAGAGAAAGAAGAGGAGTCGCGTGCGCGAACCGGTATGAAGAAAGCGGTGGAAAAAGAAATAGAAAACTAAGAAATAGTTATGAATTTTTGGAGGTTAAAGAATCAGAAATTGACGAGAAAGACAGGAAAAACGCAGAAAGTCAGGGTAAATTTGAGGAAAATGAGAAATAGTACGCATTTTTACAGAGAAATAGAACACGCCTGGCGAATGAAAATCAGGCCGCAAAATGCAAGACAGACACGAGCAACGCATGGGAAAAGCCGGGGACTGTTTGGAAGAGGCAGAGTGGTCAAGGAATTTTGAAGGAGTGATAAAATTTGAGGATCATGCAGTTTTAAAAATTGAGAAAATGTTTGTGATATGCATCAGAAATTCTTCCCGTAAATTTCTCGAAATTTCGAACAATAACCAGACTGCATTCATTTTTTTTGTTTATAATAACTTTAATATTTTTACATTATCCTTATGTACATTTCAAAACATGTCTCGACTTGTGATAAATCTCATAAATCTATTGTAGTAGAATCCTCGTTGCCAAACTTTTAAAATTATCAGACAATTTTGCCAATTTCAAAAATCCAATTCGGTTTCGTAAGCATTGCCAAACCATGCTTATTCATTCATTCTCTCATTGCGTTTAGGTTCCAAACTGTTCTTTCATTCCTCCACTTCCGAATGATTCATGATCCGACAGTTTGCCTTGAGGGGGTGGACTGGGGATTTCTAGCACTTCTGCCTGCTTTCCCTCGATTCTGGGTCTGGAAAGAGTTCCGAAAATCAGTCAGCTTTGATAGAAAGTGGGTGTGTTCGTGTTGACTCGAACCCGCTGAGAAACTAGAGAAGGAAATATAAATTTTAGGGGATTTTGAAAAAAAAGCTTCAAAATGTTAGAAAAAAAAATCATTGTAAAATTCGAAACTATTCAATGAAATGGAGTGCAACTTTCCCGCTTGAAATTATCTATTAGTGAATTTATTAGAAGGAAATTTTCTGGCTTATGTTTCGGGAGTTTAGAAACCATCGGTCCAAAACGATTAGATATTGCATAACTGGAATGAGTATGAACCTTCTTGAGACAATTAGTAGTATGCAAAATTTTCATCATTCCAAGTAATTTTTCCTCCAATCTACTGCTGATCTGTTATTCATCATTCTCCTCCATCCCTTCCTGTTTGATCTAGTTATATTGTTTGTGCGTATCCTCGAGCATCTCTCCTCTACTCTTTAGCGTGACGTAACGCAGAGCAGTCAAACAAAATCTCAAACTTTTCACGGAAAAACGGGTTTTGTGCCGGAAGGCATCTCCGGAAGAACGAAGAAATCGGGGGGAAAGTTTACTCTAGAGTCGATCAAATTACTGTACTCTATGGTTTTTGAAACGATGTTTCCTCTGAACCCTAAAAATCAACCATGAGTTTTCCATTTCAAATCCAAAGATATGATCATAGTCGAAGTTGGATTTCTCAATTCTAACCGAATAACTCATTGCTACCTAATAAAGCCCATGAGATACTAAATTAAATTAAATTCTTAACTTCAAAATTTCATGGCCTCTAACCAATTTTAACTTTCACCGGTCTTTGCCGTTTGCATACTGTCGCAGGCATTTCATGGAGTGGTTGCGAGCGGGAGCTCTAGTTGCAAACAAAGCAGAGATTGCCTGCGGCAGAGTTTCCCCCACGTCAAATACTAAACAATACGGCAAAAAATCAGAGTTGTTGTGCAAAACGCGAGCACAGCCGGTTTTCGGGTTTTCCGGATGGTGATTGATGAAGTGTCAACAGAATGCAGAGTATTGCGCAATAAACAAAACGTTTTCAAGAAAATATTATATTATATCTATATAATAATATATTATTCAAGATTTTACACCACACACATAAAATGACTAAAGTTAATCGAGCAATTCTCTTCGTAAGATAAATATTCAATCGTAATTTAGTCTTTCAACTTTCTGGAATACTTTCACTTCATGCTCCTGGTTTTTTCAAGTTGCGCATTTCTTTTCCTCGTTATATTTTCAATTTTCTAGGAATAGCTTGCGAGCCATTCTGACGTAGTTGCGTCAATTCAGGTTCTGCCTGCCTTTTCCTGCTTTCTTGCTTTTTCGAGCACTCCGCTTACGTATTGCGTGTAGTTTTTGCGACGGCCACCCGACGGTAGACAAATAAAGAATCTTTGAGCACGTGAAATAACCGAAAGAAAGTGGACAACTCAAAACAATGAACTATCGTAAATTTTAGAATACAAGTCCAAAATGTACTGTTTTTGTGCTTATGGCAATGTTCAATTTTTGAGGTATTAAAAAAACTTATTGCTATGCACCGCCTTTTCATCAAAGGAAGTTATTTAGTTTACGTAATTTGAATAATTGTTCTTATTGTACGAAAAGAAGATGTCGAACTGTCAAAAATTGAATACTGAATAATCTAGCTTATCTTGAAACGTGCAAACATTGCTCTTATGGTACGAATTTTACGGAAATTACGAAAAATTTAGTATTTTGCCGATTACTTCGAGTCTGACGAAAACGTTCCTGAAAACATTTTAGTCGCGCAATCGGTCAAAACAATTCTGTTCTGGCTGATTTTGGGATAGTTTTCATTTTTCTGTCAGTTTTTCAACGATTGTTTTGCTCCTTTGGCAGCCCTGTCTCTAGCCAGTTCCACCTCAATCAAAGCATCAGTTTTATGGTGATTGCGCGTGCAACTTTGCTTATCGATTTGATGGGAAAATTGGGGGACGTGATAATATATGATAATTTGATTAGTTAAATTTTTAGATTATTGAATCTCCTGATCTACCAGAACAATTGAACGATGTTAGATATGCTTAGCCAAACAATTACCTGAAACTCGTCGCCAATATTTATAAACTTTCAAGTCGAACTCATAAGGAACCAATAAGCGATCGATGCATCTACTTTTCAAATCAGTTTCAAAACCCAACCGCTCATAACCAAGATTATCTTGAATCGCTGAGTGATAGAAGCATAAATTAGCAAAAAAGTACAAAAATTCGTTCTCTGAACTTAGTCAATTATCCTTTCACTTCGATAAATCATATCCATTTCCCTCTCCTAACTCTACATAAACCAGTCCAAATATGAACAACTGGATGATTTTCTATTTGAAAATGACTCGTTCAACAGCGTTCATCGCACTAAAGAGACGGATGGAGGCGAAAAAGTCTCTACAAGAAGCATTTTAGCGTTCCATAATTGAGTAGCGATGACCGTCATTTTCTTCATTCTCTGAAAAATTCCTGCTCTCTAGCCCAACTCTTTCTTCGAATTCTTAAAAATCCTTCTCTCTAACCTAACTTTTCCTATAAGTTCCAAAAAATTCGCGCTATATCCCACTTTAGGTAAGTAAGTCGCGACAAGTAGGCGTACAAATTACGAATCCTTCGCAGCAATTTTAGATTCTAATAATTTGTCTAAATCTCTTCTGGAGCGTTCTCTATTTCACTTCTAGATCAATTTGACGCTGTTCAACTTGTTCAATTTGATACGCTTCATATCCACTACACTATCCATCCATTTTGCACTTGTTCTGGAGAACTCTAGAGGGAGGAACGGTTAATTAGCCAAGGCGTCTAATATGACTGAAGTACACGACTAACTTTCTGGACTAATAGATGCAGAAAATAGAAAGCGATTCTAGAGTGAAAAATTGTAGTCAAATATGGGGTCATATGTGAAAGACGAATTAGAAAATCGGTGATAAAGACGATGATATTTTTCTTGAAGCATATTCAAAATCATTATTTAAAATTCTTCGAGGATGAACTTTATCATTAATGTACGATTCAGAGTGATTGATAATTAACCATTGAAAACTTCAATAATCTTATCCTGATGAGACGCGTAACTAATCTACCAAAACCATTTTCACTCAATTTACAATAACAGCGATTGGAATCACTTATTTTCTCTTTATTGCATCTTCGATTCTTCACGTAAATTGAAAACTATTTACTGGTGTCAATTTTTCAGTTGAAATGGATTCTCTTCCCTTTGAAGTCTTTCGGTAAAATGGATTCGCTCAAAGAAGCAGAAAATTCGAAAATATTATATGGAAAAGAGAAATAATTTGGGAAAATAGCGCATGAAATATGAAAGTCATTGTATTAGAACAGTATATGTCCAGTTTGGAACAGTTTCGAATGCTCCCCGAGGCGTGCGACAATTTTCCGGACTCTCTTCAAATTACCTACTATTTCTCCAATCTCTCATTTCTCATGACCTCTCAATAGCACGTACTGTTTCTTTCTCTAACTTGTAATTTTCTTTGCTTTCTTCATTTTACCTAATATTTCTCCTTACAATACATGCTGCACACGGGCTGACGCGCAAATGCACAAATTGGCGGCCTAAAAATTTCCGAGGGTTAGGTTGAAATTGAGACCCAACTATGAAAATCCACAAAATCAGGGACGTTTGGCTGGGAAAAATAAAAACAGTCATTATCAAAATTATGATTTAAAACACCGTTTAATGATATTTATGGTTAAATTTCAGGTGTTCGCTTGGCAAATCCTGCGTGAATCGGTGACAGACGACGAGTTGAGAAACGTACAGATTTCGCTGAGAACATTCCATGGAGAATCTGCTCAACACCTGCTCAGCAGACAGTTGCCCAAGGTCTGTTTATGAGTTTTAGACCTTATTTTTGGTACATTTATTTGAATTTTTTAAAATTGTTAAGTGCTTTATCATATTGTTCTAATTTACAATGTATCTGACATTATTTTCTTTAAAACATAATTTTTAATTTCAAGATTCGCCTTGTGGTCGAGGCGACGATGCGCTACTTCAAGTGGGACTCTCTGTCGGACGAAAGCCAACTGACCAAAGCCAAACTCATTCTGAGCCATCTCAAGAACAACGCAAAAGTCAGAAACTGGACGCTCAGAGAGGGCAGACCTAATCGGTAAGAAAATATACTGTCGAAGAACATGAATGGTTCAGAGCAAGAAGTTCGATAATATTGGGTTGTCGCATAAGTTCTGGTCAAATTATTGAAAATTTGGTCAGAACTTATGCGACAACCCAATATTTGATAGGTTTTGTAAAAATGAACCACATATGTTCGTGCAAGTAATCCAAGTAAATTTGATCCAAATCGATCAAAATTTTAGAACATACGAAAATTTACGGAATAACTAATTGAAAAAAAAACTATCTCATTCATGGACAGCCAACAAAAAACTGAAAGATATTGTTTCTAAATAACCCAGCCATTTCTTAAAACCGGCATTATTAATTTACGTGCATTTTAGAAGACGACAAATTTTTTAGCCATCTCTAATCTCTTTCTATGCTCACCAATTTTCAAGTTTCATGCCCGAAGCGTTACGCCTCTTGTATGCAAAAGTCTCTGCAAGGCGTACATGCGCATTTTCTGTTTGTGCAGCATAATTCTCCTTTTTCTTTTTCCTTCAAAATATCCTACTATTTATCGAATGTCTGCTTGTTTAAATCTCCCCTTTTAACAAGGGATTTAGTGATCTGTCGTCGAAATTTTGCATGTTATTTGTGGTCAAACACATCTCTGATAGGCGAAAATTGGGAAATATTGGGGAAACTTGAGAGACGAAAAGGTGGAAAACTCGATCAAAGTCGGTTGATATACTACACTGAATATTCGGAGCAGAGAAACCCCGAGGAATTATGCGCGCGGCCCACTCAAACGCGAATATGAAAACGGTCAAGAAAAGGGGAAGGATAGCGAATTTTCAACCTGAACAGAAAACACAGCAAACGAACCGCAAAAACGCAAATAATCAGTGGTCAAACAGACTAGAAGAGAAATGATTTTCATAAAAATGGGGATTAGAAAATGTTTGAAGCTGAAAGAATACGCCGAATATTCATGAAAATGATAAGAAAATGCTAAGATTTTCTGAAACATTATATCGTTTGTAACAAGTTAGCAGATATGGTTTTCGTTAAAACATAGAAACGATATAAATATTATATAGAGGGTTTTCGAGAAACTAGTTTCCAAACTCAGATCAATTGTCCAAAACTCTGACATATCAACGAAAGTTAACGAGGTTAAAAATTTCCAATTCAGAGTCGCTCCCGCTTCACCGACCCCACTCAATCCATCCATCGACATGATCTGGCGTCGCTACGTGGCCATGCTCGGACCTGCCGGATTGGCCGCGGCTGGACTTTTGCCAGGTAGATAAAAACTCGAACAATTTTTATCAATATTAATGAAGCTCCTAAAACCTAAATTTCACTTTGTACTCTATAGACCACAACGACACTCCAGAGTCCATATAGTTCAATAATCCAAAACTAGATTGAAGCCAATGCTCGATAATCGCTGGAAACGAGGAGTCTAATCAGAGTTCGATTTCAGGTGGCCTTCCTCAAGCTAACGGATCGAATGGCGTCGCAACGCCCTCGTTGTGTGGCGCTGCAAACGCCAATACACCCCTCGGCGGAGGCGTCGATTTGGCAGCCGCTGCTAACTCCCTCTTCAAAATCGAATCGTAAAGTGATTTGAGAATGCTAAATTGAGTTTCTTTTTGAAATTCTTTAAATTTTATCTGCAACGGTTCGTTGATAGAAATTTCAAAGAATGTTTTCAAATATTTCAAACCGACATGCTTTTACTTCAAAAACAATCTCGAATTCGATAGAATAGCGTGGATATCCATCTATCAATGAACTGCAAATAATTTTCTTTTCAACTATGTTCCTTGCCTAAATTCTATTGTATCCTTCCAAAATCAAAAATTCAATCGATAAATCGATTTTTTAAATTCAAAATATCGATTGGAATTTTGAAATCTATTGTTTGGTTCGAATGTTTATCTTCTTCCAATTTCATTGTAGTTCATGTCACGCGCCACTCATTTAGTCCTAAACTTGACATCCCGTTGAAAATCAAATGACTAACCTAAAATAATATATCGATCACTCACTTAGTGTACCATTGACATAGACTTCGTCAGAACATTCTATCCCATGATATGTTTATTTTAATTATTTTCATTTTAACAATCTATTTTATCTATAGGTGCCTTGTGTTGTACATAATTGACTAATTATCTTATTTAATTGGACAAATTGAAAATGTAATTATGATAATTGCCTATCTTCAAACTGTCTGGCTTAATTACTTTAATCAGCCTAATTATCTTATGCTAATTACCCTCCTCATTACCGATGTATCTCCCGATAGATTCTTTCAATTCGTTTGAAATTGGTTCGCGTTATATTTGAATGCCTTATTTTTCGTTCGAAAGTTCGGCGTATCAAAATGATTCTATGAATTTTCATTTATGCTAATTTTTGAGTTGGTATATCCGGTAGAATTGTGAATTTTTGTCTTTGCCTAATCAAACTATTCTATCCCTCGTGACAACTATCTTTATCAAATTCGGTATCCTGGAAAAGTAATGATAAAATTTCCGATGAAGATCAACCATTTCCAGGTTACCTCATTCAAAACTTATCTATCCTAGACATATTTATCCTATCCATAACTATCTTCTATTTTTGCTATCAACGTTTCCTATGACATAATAATATTTCGTCTCAAATCTTAGTGAGTTTCAAATATTTCATGATAATTTATTCGTTGAAATGACAAACGACTACTTTAGTGCTCCTGCAATAGTGTACTTCTATGACTTACCTTATATTTTGTAAGAAGTTTAAATGTAGTTATAAATAATGATGTTGACAAAATTAAATTTTTGTAGCTACATGTTTGAATTTCGACCGTACTTTGTATTCCATGATAGAGTTCTTTGTTCGCGTTCAAATTACTGTAATTCTTGTTTCCCTCTCGCATCTTCTCTCCTTGTACCAAGCAACACCAAAATCAGCGATAATTGAAAAGAAAAAGAACAAGTCTGGCGAAAAATTTTTGAGGGACCAAATTTCTGACAAAAGTGTAAAATAAATTTAGGAAGAAATGTTTCAGAAATGTTTCAGAAAATGAGAAATCGAAATAGTTTCCAAAATAAGCTGATTTTGGTTTTGTATTTCTCTTAAAACAATTTTCATATTTTGTCTAAATTTTTCGAAAATTTTCTCGTTCATCTACCTCTCTCGATCTGACTTCTCCAAATGTGGCTTTCAGCTGGCGACGAGCAAAGTGCGTCAAAATTTGACAATAATTTGCCGTTTTGCCGCAGTGCACACAAGCCTTTCTCACCCGCATAATTTGGACATTCTTAAAAATACAATATTTTTTAATCCGATATTGTATCTTAAGTCTCGCACTTTCCTAAAATTTTCTAAACGTTCCATTATTCGATATCCAAAATTCCAATTTTTGCAATTGCTGCATGGCTTTTCCGAACCATAAAAGTATGCGGCAATTTCAAAAGAAATAATCGTTCGATTTCAACGCTTCTAAACTTTTCGAAATTCCGCCCTCCTTAACTCAGAGATGCTTGAATTGTCACACATATAAATTTGAGTGAATATAAGGTACAGTCTAATTATTGTCGATTTTCTAATTATTGATCCTTGTTGTATTTTATTTGATTATTCCAATATTTTTGGTGGAATTGTAGTTTGGCTTTCGATAAATCTCTTCCTTCGTTGCTTTCATTCTATCCCTTCTTCGTCTATCGCTTTTCAATTGCATCGTCATCATTACAGTAATCCTTATTTTGTGTTCATTATTTTATTGGTGTATTATTCGATGATAGAAATTTTGTGTTGAAACTTGGATGAGAATAAAATTCTTTGGTTAATTTTCGATTGTCATTCAATTGATAATTATGTTGAAAATGAAGTTCTGTTGAATTATTTTCTGAAACTTATGAAATTTACTAGTTTATGTTTTTTCTAATAATTTATCGATCATTTTAAAAGTTTCTAAATTATTACTTCTGAGTTTTTGAAATATATATTCTTAAAGTCATGTGTCTGCATGAAATTAATTTTTAGATTTCAAAAAATGTTTAAATTATCAGATAGTTTTAAAATTATAAAATCACGTTGTATCAAACGTCAAGATCGAAGAAATAGCTTGATCCAGGATCAGAAAAATCAAAGAAATCTCGCCTTGAATGTTTGCCCTCGGGCATGGCGCATCCTCTTTGCAGTGATCAAGAGCCGCGCGCCGACAAAAACTATACGAGATCGTGAAATAGCCCATGAAATCGAGAGATAGAAGAAGCCCAAAATCCTATGAGATTGTCAAAATAACATTGTAAATCGAGAGGTAAACAGACAATCGAAAGAAAATAGAATTGTGAATCGGGAGAGTAAGAGAAATTGATAATTCTGGAAAGAGCATGGGGTTTTTGGAGATAAAAAGGTATAGAATTTTAACGCGTCAGAATGCCAAGTTTGCACATCAACATCTTAATCGCGAACCGATACGAGGAGGATTTCTTAGGACATCTTGGGGGTCAAAAACTGTTATTTGGGAAAAATATATGGCTTTAAAAATAAGATAGATTTTGAATTGTTTTATGGCCTCTATGAAGATGAAATTAATTTGTTCAAGTAGGCTATTGTGATCAAATTTTAATCATGTCGAAATGAATTTTTAATAATTATTGCATAACTTACGATTTAATCAATACAAAATAAAGACCTGAATATATCGTTTTGAGAAAATATTGTTTCTAAATTTTTCTGTACAACTAAAAATTATAACAAAATTGATTCGCGCAGCTGTTTTTGTCTATCAATTCAAAAGTTGTACTGGACTAGTTTTATCAGAAACTTCTACCTTTATCATATATCACTCGATAAATTTCAATACTTTCTTCCAACTATTCTCCGAAGTCTTCTTATTCATTAGTGGGTTACGGTAGTTGGCAATCCTCTTCGAGTACACGCGATTTTGAACCGATTCTTGTTTTTCTCTCATTATTTTTCTCAACTTTCTCTCAATTCCCTTTCTCTCTAATTTTCCTATCATACATCTTTCCCGTTTCTATCAACCCTCCAAATTCCTATTATATTTTCCCAATCACGCACTAATTCTATGAAAAAGTTTGACAGGGTGAAAACAATGTCAGGATGATTCGCAAGAGAAAGTTAGAGAAAACCGGAAGAAATAGCGCTGCAAATTAGGAGATGGGAAAAGAATCAGAAAACGATTAGAAACTGTAGAAACGCGATTTGAAACCGGACAAACTGACCGATAAGGTGCGCGAATTTCGACTTTTCCCTGTACTATTTCCAATTTTCGGACCAATTTTTTCTAGTTTTTCAAGGTCTCCATTTTTCCCTACTATTTCCCCGTTTCCTGGCCGAATTCTTCATCGAAATCACCAATTTTCTCGTCAGACCATAGACATGTTCAGTCATATCGGCTTGGCTCATATTTCAAACGGAAAGAGCGCGTTTTCTCTCCCCCAATTTTGTTTCCATTTTCCATCTTTTCTCCCAATCTCTCCCAGTTTTTTTGCATCTTTACCAAATTTGGAATGAATTTCAAACCGTCTGTCATTTTTCTTTTACCCAAATAATCTCTGAACAATGCGAGTGGCGACGCGAAAATTCTACAGAATTACAAGAAAGGGATCGTCGAAAAATGAAAATCAAGAAAAATAATAAAATTTCCAGGACTCGGTTTGACTTGAGAATGGGATGAAAATAGGTAGGGCCGATCGGGGCCCCGAAACAAAATCGAGCGCCGATTTTGAAAGACTGGTTTGGTTTTTTCCGACGCCTCGGCGATTTTTCGGTTTCAAACCGAAACCTATTTTTCTCTGCGAACAATGTAATTTCGCTGATATTTTTCTTGTTTATCATTTTTTGATGAAGAAAGTCATGGTTTTTGCAGGGAATGGAAATCTGTAACCTGAAATTAGACGGGGGTAAAAACATTCAAATTATGTGCAGACATTAAAGTTTGGTTTACCAGTAAAATTTTCCGACCTTCGAATTAGATTAAATTTTATTAGCCATTATTTGGAGCTAATTTTTAGACGCTGTTATAAACCTAGAGATGTTTTCTAGGCTATTTTATTGTTGCCGAAAATTCTCCGAGTAAATAAAAAATGTCATCGATTTTTTGAAAATTTGTTCGGTGAGACCGAGACAAATGGTTCATCGAACCAAAACCATTCCATCTTCATTTCCCATCTGATTCGTCCGTATTTTCGAATTTTCTCGTTAGAAGACCGACAACTCGGTATTTTTCGACGATGATCAGCAAATTTCACCTTCACATTTATTCCTCGCGAAATTTTATCGAATTTCTCGTCCTTCTTCTTTTGGTTTCAAACCGAAACTCGTACTCTTGAACCGCGATTGATGAAATTCGTTGAAATCTCTGAAATTTGAGAGGAATTATATGATGATAAGTTTTAAGAAAATAGATCGAATTTTCATGGAAGGATAATTTCAATCGTTGAGTGTGACCGAAAGCATAAATTTTAAAATATTTCACCTTGAAAAAGGGGACTTCCATGCCCTGCAAAGTCGAAAATCTTTTTAAAATTATCAACGTCAATTTCGAATAATCATTTCCTTTATAAATAGCCCTCGAGATAAAAAATAATCTTTTCCACACCAATAATATTTCCTTATCAGTCCCCTTCAGAAACGAGAAAGTCTACTAATTCTAGACATTGCCCGGTTGCACAACAATGCCTGAGAAAATCGAGATGATATTGAAAGAAAAAGGTAACCATAGCAAAAATTCTCTAGTATTGAATTTCTACGTACTCTAGCATCATTGAATTGAGCACTTATTGCACAACACTTTGATCGACCAGTTTAAAAACCCTGCCTTTTTGCAAACAAACCGCCACAAATTTCTTTCATCTTTTGGCTTCACACTATTGATTTTACCCATTTTCTTAAAGAAAAGTATTCTCTAATAAGAACATTGTTTTTTTTTTTTTTGCGTATTTTCAAAAAATTTTATTTTAGGCATCATTTATATTCAACGTCATGATTTTGCTAACCATTTTCCTCGGAATAATTTTATACTTTATTGCAAAGCGGCTGTTCGAGATTAGACATTATCCGCCAGGTAATAAAATAAATTTTTTTTTTTTTAAATAACTCATTTTAGGCCCAGCACCCTTGCCTTTTATCGGCAATACATTGCAACTTGGATATTGGGTTAACAAAACTGGATCTTTACTTAATGCACTCAAGCATTTCAAAGAGGTTATTTTTGAGATGTTTCAAAATGATTTATGCTCACTAGTTCAAAATTCAAAGTGCTACACTATATCAAAGAGCTTGGCGATAATATTGAAATTTGCTCATCGAACATAAAATAACCATCGTTTCAGGTCTATGGCCCGATATTCACACTTCATATGGGCCCAGCTCCAGTCGTGATGATTTGTGACTACGATCTAGCGATCGAAGCTATGGTGAAAAACGGCAACAATTTCCAAGATCGATGGGAGAATCCGGTATGCTTGTCAAATTTGACATTTGAAATAATCTGATGCGTTTCAGACGTTTTCTAGTTTGAGAAGTAAGTTTGTTTATTACTACATGGTCCTTATTCTCGTTAAATAATATTCACACGAAAAACCCTTATTCATCGACTGTTATTTTTTCTAGTGATAAGATACCATCAACACTTCAGATTACAAAGGCCTAGCAACCTCAAGCGGCGACTACTCTGTTGAACAACGACGATTCGCACTCCATACCCTGAGGAATTTAGGAGTTTCCCGGAACATCATGGAGAAGCGAATTCTGGAAGAGTGGCATATCAGGTTTTTCTTTTTATATTTCAATTAAAATCAAGTTGTTTTTTTCAGATTCGGCAACTACGATGCAAACAAGGTGTTCAAGATCCCCGAAGAGTTTGACCTGTTCACCGGGAGCGTAATCTATCGGCTCCTATTCTCAGTCAGATTTACTGACGTAAGTTTTTAAAAAATGTTGCACTCAAAAAATCAAATTATTACTAGTCGATTGTTGCGTTACTATTTAAAGTTCGAGGTAAAAAAATCTAATTTCAGGAAGACGAAAAGCTATTCACCGACCTGAAGGCACAGCTGAGCACTCGAAAACTCTCGTTTCTCGATGCTATCACTCCGGTCTGGGCCTTGAAGATCCCATATTTCAGGTTCGACAAAGATTTTAGAAATAAATTTTATTATTTTTCAGAAATCGAGTCCAAGGTGTTCTGAAACCATTATTCTCGATCAAAGACTTCATCGAAGAACAATTGAAAGAAAGGTAAAAAAAGATTGAACAAATGATACGTGCTTCCAATAAATACTAGGCCATGAATAGAATTTTGAAAATAGTGTGCCGTATTCCATACTTCCTATCATGAATACAAATTTCAGAATCGACGCTGTCAACGACGGCACTCACATAATCAGCGACGAACCTGACGACTTCGTGGACGCTTTCCTGGTCGAAATGAAGAAGCGAGAGAAAGACACACACCCAAGTTCTTTCACGATGGAGACCTTGATCTGTGACACATTCGATCTCTTCCATGCAGGCATGAAGATAGGCTTTCTCGAAATTACAGTACCAATTTCAGGCCAAGATACTACGAGCACTACTCTATCATGGGCCGTCTGCTTCCTGCTGAATCACCCCGAAGTTGAGGAGAAAATCCGCAAAGAATTGCTAGAAGCCACCAACGGAAATCAGGATTTATCGCAGGCTGATCGACAGAAGACTCCATACTTCAATGCTGCTTTGAATGTGAGTTGTTTGGTTGTGCCAAGCGTGCTTATTGAAACATGGTCTGCATTTGTAAAATAAGATAGTTTTTGAAACATAAACTCGATTTATCAAACTAAACTCCCAAAACTAACGAATAAATCATGAAATTATTTCGACTAATGATGCTACATTTTCTTGATACATATTTATTTAACAACAAATTTCAGGAAATTCAACGTCTATCGAGCATTATCACGACGAACTTGACTCGTTACACCTCCGAGGACGTGGAGATCAGTGGAGTCCTGATCAGAAAGGGAATTCCCTGCACAGCTCAACTGTCGATGATCCTGAGTGATGAACGATACTTCCCTGAACCGGAGAAGGTAAAAAATCACTAGTCTACTAACAAATCTGATATTTCAGTTCAATCCCGATCGTTTCATGGGCGAAAACAAACCGGAGAATCAAATGGTCGCATTCGGACTTGGAAAACGAGCGTGCTTAGGAGAATCCCTTGCAAGAGCTGAACTTTACCTGGTTAGGCTAATTCTTTAGAGATTTCAAATAAAAACTGCTTCAGATCCTCGGAAACCTCATCCAGCGATACAAATTCGAAGCGGTCGACAAAACTCCCGGAATGGAACAGCAAAATCCGGCATCACCCTTGAGAAAATCAAAAAACTTCCAGATCAGACTAATTCCGGTTGATCAGTAAAGTTGCTATTTTTAGTTAACACTCTAATTATATGGATCTAAAATCGCAATTTATTATTGTTTTCAATACGCCAAATCCCATGAAATCGTTATAGATTTTCAGGGTTAATAAATAGGTTAATTTTGAGCAAACGAATTTTTATCAGATAAGTTAAGTTATTAGTTGTAGGAGTTTGTATTAGGCTTCAATGTTTTTCAAAATTTACGGTATTATTAGAGTGGTGAGAGTTTAAAGGTAACTAAATCTACAGATCATCCTTTGGCATTGGTTTTTGTATATCAAGGCATTCCCGCTCAGATTTGTGTAGGTATCGCTGTTTGCATAGAATCTCGGTCAGATCATCCTTTGCTTTGGCCTCGACGAACCACTCTTGGAGCTCGTCTTCGTAGGTAGAGAGAATCAATTCACATTGCTGCTTGAGAACGGAGACTTCGGCAGACGGTTCGTCCCACAGCTCTTCCGGTAGATCCATGATTATCTGAAATTTTGTAAAACCATTATCTTTAATCAACTAAACTCTGCAAAACAATTGTAGATACTCATTTCATTTTTCTCTTGTAAAGCTTTGAAACTATCCAAAATTGGTTTTAATGTTCCAAGGCCAATTCGGAGTTTATAAGTTGAATTTACTCGATGACACTAGCACACCCATTGAAATTCAAAATGTTATTCATGTCCTTAAAAATGCAACCTATTTCTCAAAATTTGCTAATCAAGCGTTCAAAAACTAACAATACAAGATATTTTCACCCACTTGAACATTAGTCTTTTCACTTTCTCAGCGAGAAAAATCGCCTAGAACCTGTTTGCGCATTTTGAACGTCATTACATACATGGACTTGTCGAAAATTGGGTATCTAACAATCGCGCGACATAATTTTGTAAGCTTTTATAGATACTAGACTCTAATAATCCGAAAGAAACGTCTAGTTGTATTAGAAAATTAGTTACAATTCCTTATATGGTCATTCGGAAATGACACTTCAAAAACAATAAAACATTCCAAGCCTAGGATTGGGTGGGGAAAGTAATATGCTCGATTTTTTCAGAATGTTGGAATATATCCTTCCTAAAGCTAAGCGTCCTTGTATAAAGCGGTCAATTTGAGAACGACAATATAATGGATATAGATACATTTGTCGCGTTTTTCGCGTTCCATTAACGGGTCGGAGACGCGTACAAAATGCGTGTAAAAAGTCGTGTAATTTACTACTTGGATACCCTCCGCACTACACAAAACTAGTCAATTCGATCCATTTTGTACTTCAATTTGCAATGAAGGGGGGAACTTTGCAGATATTAGTTGTTGATCGAATGCATTCGTTAAAAAGGGGATTGTTTTTTATAGCAAGTCAAATTAGTTCGATGTTTTGGAAATATAGGAAAATAAACATTTTGAAAGAATTGTCGATATTCTCCACACTAGGTCAAACATTTGACCCTTTCAAAAATGTGGATCTTCAAAATGACAAGAATATGTTCAGCAATTAGAGTTTGAATTGAATCAAAAATTTTCCAAAAATTATCCAAGTGATCATTGTTCAAGTGCACGATTTTTTTGCCGTATCACTTTTTTCGTTCTTAAATAATCCTCAATTTCTCCTATCTCTAATTTCCGTCCGGAAAGTTTCCGCCTGATCACGGCGCGGGTAGGCATTGTTGCGTCATGCTTGTTACGTAACCACTGCAGAAAAATGAGAGAACAATAAGAGAAATAAGACAGAAATGATGACGAGACTACAATAAACTCTCGTTTACTTATCTTCCACCGTCTATTTCTATTTTCTTTTCGCTTTCTGCAGGGTCTCTCATTTTTGAGTGATATTTTTCTTTCCGGCAGTTCTCCGCGCGCTGCCCGCTAGGTCCTTTCCGTCTCCAAACCGGAGACCGGTTTTTGCCCGAAGCTGTGTGCTCTCTCATTTTTCCACAGCACTATGCGCGCGTTTTGTTACGAGCCCTTGCGCGAGAGAGGCAAAAACTTACGTCAAACGGCAAAAAATGAAAAATTTTCACGTAAAATCACGGGGGATCATTCAAAAGGTTGTATATTTTAGCGGACTTGGCTAAAAATTTATTTATCACTTTACGAGAGTTTCAATAAATATTTATCTAGAGTGGGATAGCGCGCATTGTCATCTTATTCCACTGCCAAATTCCTAAACTAGGCTACGATGAATCTTTTCAGAATTTTTAAAGGGCATTTTATTGAATTCCGACTAACAACAAAAATGCATAACTATTTTGATGGCCAAATATTTTTTATAGTAGACAATTTTCAAAATTTCGCATAGATTAATCAATTTGATTGTCTTTTGAAAGAGAAACGTTTCAAATTTTAGGTGTTTATGTAAATTATCAAAGAATTTTCTTTAGCAAGAAAACCATACGTAACGCTCTAAATTTTCTGAAAAATCACTTCACTGTTTTAAAAATTTATCAATTTCATCCAACGATCACAAATTATCTCTGGTAATTCGTTTCGAAACGCGAAAACTAAACCGAAACCGATTTGTCAGTTTTTTCCGTAGTTTTCTCGGGAAATTTTCTCAATAAAATAGCCCCTTTCTTCTCGAACTCCAATTTTATCATCGCTCAGACAAAATTTGCCCAAATGCGGCGCCAATTTGCTGATTTTTTGACGATTTTCCCTTGGGAAAATAGGTGGCTTTGGCCCATTCAGTCTCGTCGACAATTTTGAGCGATAAAATTCAGGTGATTTCTTGCGATTGCGAGTTTGCGAGGAGAGAGACCGGTTTCGAAAAATTGAAACCCGATTTTTTCTCGAGGTGCTGATTTTTGGAGGACATGAAATTCGCGTGCACGTGCGTAAGACAATCAGGAAATCAGCTGATTGCATGTCTTGCAAAACTGTAAGGGACCGAAAATTTGACCTGTTTTCAGGCAAATATGATCATCCTGAATTTTTAGCAGAAAAAGTGATTTACTTACAGTCAATGATATACCTATTATTTTTGGTTTTATCGAAATAAAAACGCTTGGTTTCTGAAGCCTATCTCAAATTTTCCCAACTTTTGTATCATTTTCTGAATCGTGAAACTGAGACGGTAACACAAATTAGCGAAAAAATTCATGAAGAAAGGTGGAAAAATTCTTAATTTTCTAGACGTCCCATTTTTAGAAGCACAGATTTCCCCAGTTTCGTCTCAAAACAACCAATAGCATAGCTATTCTGCCTAAGTCTATCATTCTTCGAGGGTTACTGTAATTCGATTCAATTTTCCTGTCACTTCGCCTTGAAGAATTGAACGAAAGCAAAAATGAGAGAAAATCTGTCAGAAAGTTTGAAACGCCCGTTTGTCATTTCGAACAGCGACGAAAAAATAGACTCATGACTAAGGATGAGGGCAAATTGGAAGTCATAAAAACAGAAAAATTCGAGAACTAAGCGAAATATCGTGTCGCATAGAGGGCGGAGTAATAGATAATAGGGTTTGTTGTGATATTATCGCTAGAAGGACCCAAAATGAATCGCCACCGATTACGGTATGAAACCCTGACCTCTTATCGAACGAAACTAGGCATTTTGATGAAAACCCATCGCTCTTCGCTGAGTTGTAGGAATTGAAAACAACGAGATTTTTTATTTTTGATTCACCTACACCTATAAACCCCTTCCAAATCAGAAATTAGGAACCGACAATAAATAAGAAAAAATGGTCGGTCGTCATCGCGAGAAATAAGGGACCAAAAGTAGAAAAAATATCTTTATGATGAAGGGTTTTGTCGATAAAAGTTACCTAGTTACCTAAAATGCGCAAGTTTGTCTCAGAAAAAATTGAAGCGCATTTTTGAATTCTAAAAACTCTTAATTTCATACATATCGAGTCAATGTAATTTTAGCCAGTCGAATTGATCTAGAATCTTATACTATAGTCATCAATCAAACTATGATATGACTTTTAAAGTTTCGAATGTGTTTCAAGTCTAACATTGATCATTAATTATCTATTAACAGCAGCGAAGGTTTTAATTTGAAAAATTAAATAAAAATACCTTAACCCCTCGTTCCTTCATCGATTTCAGTGTCTTGAAAGTCGCACTGTCCTCCTTGTTGAATCTCTCCACGCCGACCTTTTCCTTGTGCAACTGAAAATTCTTGCTTTTTTCGCTATCAAAAATGTATGACCTTGTATTGTAGCATCGTTTTACAGAACTCTTCTGACATCTCGATGAACGTCATCTCGTCTTTCTGAAAACAAAAACAAAATAATTTTCAAATTATAGCTTAGACAATTTTTATTGAAGAAGATCCAGTCTCAACATCGTTATCTTTATCCATCAAAATTTAGGCTAAAAATTTCGAATTTGCAGGAAAATTAGTTCCAATTTCTCAGCGTGAGCCAATAAAATGTTTAATATTTTCTATGAATCATAATGGCATAAGTTTCAATAAATCGAAAATTACGGAAAAGAATAAAACCTACGATTCGTTTGGAACTTGCAACTTCGGATAAATCTCTAGCCACGATCGCACAAGCTTCGCACTTCGTTGGGGGAATGACATCGGGATCCTTCAACCTGAAAAATCATTCAATCGCCTTCTCTTAAAATGTTTAAACTTACCTATCCAAAATCTCTTTTTGATCATTATTGTCATTACAATAAGCAGATATGATTATGGCATAGAAAGTCATGAGTTTAAATAGAAAATTAGAAGGAAATATCCTGAATAAAATTTATTTCGTTAAATTTCAAAAATAAAATTAGAGATCTGACTTGTGGGATTTGCTAGCGGTTTCAGTGAACGCCGTTTTGTTTCGAGGTTCCGTTGGTGTGAGTCGAGGGACCGTCTGAATTGATTTTTCAACAGAAGGAAATAAAATTATAATAGCACATTCTTAATCTGAATAAGAATTTTCAACAAGATTCAAAGATAACATCAGCCTAAATTTTACAAATATTTCATAGAAGGACAGCCACCATAAAATTTTAACTTTAATTTCAATATTACTAGGTCAGAATTAAATTCTGCTTTATTTTAAATTCCGACCTGAATCCTCATTGTCGGAATAGTCGATGGCCTCATCGCCGATCTCCTGAGTGGTGGACGTGTCGACCGTCTGACGCTCGGCTGCGTCCGGATTTTCCTGATAATGATTATTTTAGCAGAGGGTAGCACAATGTGATCATTGATAATATTCTTTTTCACACTAAAATTTATTGGAACTTATATTTGAAATTGTGACTTTATACGAACTGATAGTCCAAAATTCAATGAAAGCGATTTCAATTCGTAAATTCATTCAAAATTTTAAAACACTTTTCAAGCTAATTTATGACGACACTGGATTCATCCAATTAAAGTGAATAAGTGAAACGCTGATACTTCTGAATCATATCTAGTTCAATTTTGAAACCTAAAATATTTATTTGAAAACTCACATGCAGCCTCTGCCTCTGTCTCAAGTAGTACTGCCACTGAAGAATTTGCTGATCCTCAATGAATTTGGCTGCGGCGGTTGACGCGATCGCCTCGCGGAACTCGGGCTCTTGCACCAGGTCCAGGAAAAACAGACACTGTGGGTATTTTAGGCACCTGCAAAGTAATTTTTAAACTCAATAATTTTTAGGTACACGAAAAAGAAGATTGAAGATTCTATGTTACTAAAGTTATAAAATCGCAGAATAGATAAATTTTAGCAATTTCATAAGATATAAATCGAGAAGAACTAATGTTTTTCTACAAATAAAATTAAAGATTTAAAATTTCCTGAAACCTACTTAGCGTATTCGGGCTTTTTCCAGTAGAGCAGATACTTAAGGTAGTTGATGAAGTACGCCTCTTTGAAGTAGCCACGCTGTGCGAGAACTGAAAATACTTTTATTGTAAATTGAAAGATAATAGGTTTCGATAGTATAGTACAGATCTTCTTTCAGTTTCGAAAATAAATTATTCCAAATGTATTTATAGGTTTCAAACAGTAGCTTATGTCAAACGAATAATTATTCAATGTCAAGTCTTGGCTACATCGCTCGTTATTTCAACAACAACAACAAATGAGTAACAAATGCCCAAATTTCCATATAGTAGAATTTCAAATTCTTACAATTGAGGTAGTGTGGATTGCAGAGGGCCTGGACGAACTCGCACTCGATTTCGAAACGCCGCTTCGTTTCCTCGGGCGAATCGAGGTACAGAGTTGAGGGAAGTGCTGAAAAATCAATAAATTAAAAATAAAACAAAGTCAGTTTCGAAAAAAATATCGCAATAAAATGCAATTTATTTAAAAGCTAGATTTAGATATATCAACTTTGAAAAGCTGTAAGTCACTAACCATAATAAATTGCAATACATAAAATTTGTAATTTGAAAAAATATTTTTTTTTAATTGAAAGGGAAGTTTATTTTTACATCTTGGGAAATCCAGTTTGGCGTTTTCAAATACCCTTTTCGTTGATAAACCTTCTCTGTCCAAATATAGCGCAGGTGATTTTCTGCAATTACGATTTAATTTCCTTGGTAACGTAAATCCAAATATATCATTTAGGTCTGAAAACCTTCAATTTCAATATTACACCTAAAATTTCAATATTTTAACTTTATTCAACGAAACAGTGATAATATCGTGGATAAAATTAGCCGTAAGATGAGTGAATTTTTGAGAATCGAGTTCTAAAATAGGACATACCCAAGTGGATGGATGAACTCAGACTTGTAAGCTTTAGAACCGCAAGAAACGAGATAGTGCGTATTTTCGAGGGACGAAAAGAAGACATGATGTTTTCTCTCTCGGAAAAGCGCACTATCTCGTTTCATGCGGCCAACCGCGGTTCGAAACTTCCAAGTCTGAATAAAACTAACCGAAATTTTAAAACCAAAACCTTCAATCCAATTTTCTAGAGAAATAGTAAAACGATACGCTAAATATTGATGGCGTATGCATAGTTTTATGTGATTCACAGAAAAAAATCGAATTTTCAAATTTTTCTTTCCAAGAAAATTGGATTTGAAAAATTCGACATAAAATATTGAAATTTAAACAAAATCGTGTCATTGCAAAGACAACCAATGGCAAAAATAATGAAAATATTACATACTGTAGGATTTTTTTGAATCATTCAAAACTCTTCAATTTTTTCCAAGAATACTGGCAGATTATAAACAGGAATTATCAAAACTGAATATAAGTTAGCGTCTTTTCCAGCAAAAGAAATGTGTAAAAATCATCAAGTCATTAAAAATGGGAGTTAGTATAATAAAGAGGAAAAATTACCGTAATTCTTGCGCTTCATTCAAATTTAACCTTTTCAATAGTCGATATCCTCGTCGTCCTCCTGCTTTGTCCCGTTCTGATTCTTGATGATGTCCTGGTTCTTGTACATTTCGGCAACTTGCTCGGCCGATGTAGCGTCCTCGGGGTTCTTGTCGTCTCTGAAGAAAGGGTCATTTTTAATAATTTCATTGTTTGTATCTTTGTTTCAGTCTAGAATGAAAGAACCAATCTTGTAAAACGTCAATGTTAACAAATTTTGCGAAATAACTAAAAAAGTAATTATTTCTGACGGAGACACCTTGAATAGGTTCTAAACTTTGACCTATCGGGATCTTGAGTATTCACACTCCGACTACTTCATTATCGATACGAAGTTCCAAAAATCTAGAAATGATTTTACCTGACTCTGATGAACCTGGGGAATCTGAGCGAGATGCCCTTGTCCGAGTCAACGATGCCAACCGCCGCCAGATGTCGAGGGGAGATCGAAAGATCGGCGCATTTCACCTGGAAACATATTTTTTAGAAATGTTTAAAAATTTTAGGAAAATAGTCTGAAAATTACTCTAATAGGAAAGCTGTCACGATACGAAGATACAATATTTTCAAAAGCATTAGATCATCATGTACAATACTTTACAAAGGTTCAAAAATTTCTAAGTATTGAATAGAAGGCAACACTATGATGGTATCGCCGATATGATATGAATTTTTCATAATTTATATCCTTCAAAAACTTGTCGATAAGTCTAAAAAACTCTGCACACCAAATAATAAAATATCTCTTCCAATTTGCTAATCTTGAAATTTTCCAATCAAAGTAAAAGATAAAACCTCGAAAAGCACGGACGGCTCGAACCATACATCTGGCTTGAGGGAGTCGTCGAATTTGTAATAGCTCCTCGGTTTGTCCGCTTTGTGCTTGTTGCACAGCTCCGTCAGCTCCTTCAGCTCTACGTCGCTGAAGCCAGTGCCGATCTGGAAATTATGTGAAATTAAATAATGAAACAAGTTTCAGAGAAAGATATATGATTTTCTTATTTTGGATGGCAAACAATCTTGTTGAATTATAGGTTTACAAAAAACAAATGTTCTAAATTTTAAAACCTCATATTACAATATATTAAAGCTTTTTTTTAAATAGAGATACAAGATGGATGTCAATATTCAATGAATTGTTAGAATGTCTGCTGAAATAATAAATCTAATCGTATAAATAGGCCGACTTCTTGTTTCAACGATAGAAATTATTTTTACAAATGTATCAATACGATTAGAAATTTTTAAATAAGGTGTATTCCAATTATCAATAATTTGGATAACAATTTTATTTCAAAAAATCCCTACCTTGCAAATGGACTGATACTCTTCCGTGTCCGGGTTGTAGCAAGCTAGCAAGTAGCCTCCATAGACGCCCGTTCTCTTGCCCGTTCCGTGATAGCCGCCCATTACGAGCAGGTCCAGAGTGTCGCCGACTCCGTCCAGATAGTCCTGAAATTTGGAAAAAAATCAATAATACTGCCAAGTGTAAATTCTTATAAAAATAAGTGAAAGTTTCTGTGAAATTGAAAAAGAACTTTATGAAGTTTATTTTTCTAGTTAAAACTTTCAAACCTTCTTCAACTTCAACCAATTGTGTGATCTCTTTGCGATTTCATAAGTCGCATCATCGTCCAAAGTTTTGATCATCAAGCCTTCGCAATTTCCCTGGAAACCAGAGAAAAAATAAGAATAAATTAGAAAGAAAAACACAAACCTTGATAGCTTCCTCCAGGAACTGATTGACTTCATCCGGATCGGTGGAGTCGAGCGACTGCGCGAAGTGGAACATGCCTTCCACTTGCTGAAAAAAGAATTTCGGAGTTGATTTTGATAAGTTTCTGAATATCTCAACTCATATTAATAATCTGCATGAGTTATTGAATTGAATCTGCAAATAAAATCCAACTGACATTATTTGAGATTGCTCAATATTGTATATTCATAAAAAATAATAAAAAAAGTTAATTTCCTTACCATGAAATGTTTCTTAAGCGTCTCCCTGCGTTTTCTGAACGGCTCTTTCACGAGCGACTCTCCATTGAAGTAGAGCAGGTCGAACAGGTGAACGCAGATCTTCACCTTGATCTCGCTCTTGTCCGCGTCCTGCAAAGATGACTATTTTACTGTTGCTCTCAACTAACCATCGATCGTCATGAAATTTTGATCAGCAATTATCAAAAGAATTGAAACATAAGTAATCTTCAATAGAACGAACAAAAATTGAGCCACTCAAAACCCTGACCTTTCTCTTCCTCGTAGTTAAAACCTGGAAGGGGAGGATGGTCTTTGTCTCGACATCCCACGCAACGATCTCCGAGTCGGCTATGAACGACGACACGCCGTCGCGTATGCACTTGTTCACCTAAAAATAGGATAAGTTTCGGTCGTTGATAAGATTATAGTTTAGAACTGAAATCCCTATGTGTGTTTGTGCAATGCGCCCTATTTTTATCAAAAAAGATAAAAGCAATTAACACACAATTCACCAAGTAGGCCAAGTTTCGCTAAATTTCGTATAGTTAGATTGCGTGGAACAGGGCCGGGCGGAATTCCGAATTCCGAGGGTTTTGGCGTTCCGAATTCCGAATAGCAAAATTTCAAATTCCGCCCGGCCCTGGCGTGGAAATTCGAATTTCACGAAAAGAACCCTTACGCTCTCGATGATGTCCGGATATTTGGTGGTGTTGTTTTCCTGGTTCCTGCTGTAGACGTAGATCTTTCCCGTCTCATCCATTTGGATCTGTCCTCTTTCCCCATCGTACTTCCACTCGCAGGCGAATTCGGCGTCCCCGAACCGTTTCGTGATCTCCCCGATGCTCTTCGTCGGGTGCGCCAACATCGGCTTTAGGGGAATTCCTAAAAAAAAAAAAAACATTCTAAAACTATGTTTCAGAAACTGATACGCAACAATGAAACTTCTGAAATGATAGTCGAGCTGTTTGTAGCATAGGAGTAAATAAAGTTCGTTTAGAAATTGATAGGTTTCAAAATTTGACAAACTCAATGTCAATTTTGAGAAAAGTAATTTGATAGACTCGAAAATTTTAGACAGTTTAAAAAAAAATAATAATTTACCAGGAGTAAGTTTGCAGTTCTCGGCGATCTTCTCGATGCCCTGCTCCAGCGCGACTGGGATAATCTTGTCGAAATTGGGGCATTGGCTGAAAAATACAAAATTTCAAAAATGTTACAAAAATTCTTGGATCAAATTATAAATTATTTCGATGCTACCTGTACCTCTAAATTGAAATTTAAAATAAAGTAGACGTTATTGGAAAATTGAACTCTCATTTTCAAAATTTTGAGGGCAAAAATATTGAGATTTCAAAAGTATGTTTCACAAAACTTCAAGTGCTAACTTTGAAGCATTTCGATGCTATATTTTTATTGATCCTTGTATAAACTAAGAAAAATACTCTTCAATGCTTTTTTAGTTCTAAAATTTTCAATTAAATAACTTTTTTAAATTCTTTACCAATAAGTGGTCTTCAGCAGCAATTCGGTAGCTTTTTTTCTCTCCTCAATCGCATCCTTCGACAATTTCTGGCCGGATTTGTTGATTTCATGGAGAGTGAACGCGTTGGCCAGGGCGGCAAGGACCGTCTAAATTTTTTTCCAAATAAGAAAATTTTACTGACTAAATATTTAGCCCCTCAAAAACTATCTTCCTTAGATTATTTCTATTTTTCGCAGGAGTAGATTTTTGTAAATTTTCTCAAACCTGATCAGAAACCCCAATCCTCAGTTTGCCTTGTAGCGAGCGGACGATGAATCTGGCTTCAGCATCCCTGCACGCGACGAGCAGACCCTGGATCAGAGAAGTCTTTTTGTCCATCGACTGAAGAAAATAAATTTATGAAATTTATAGAATATTTTAGAAGTTAAAATTGCAAATGTGCAAATCAAATATTGGGAGTATTGTCTCATAAAAGTCTGAATCAAGCAATATTTTGAAACTTATAATTTTTCTTTCGAAATTGGCAAAGGAAAAACAGACCGATTGACCATTCAACTGCGCGATATCACGGAGCTTCTTGAACACTGCAGGAACGGTGAGTTGGGCCGGTTTGAAGAGCATTTTCTGAAAGACAAATATTTCAGTTTTTATCAAGGTTCAAAAAATTATAAGAACTCATTCCTGAGTAATTTAGTGTTCAATGATAGGGCTTCACATTCAGAATAAATAAGTCGGAGTCAATTGTGGAAGGCTATCAATGACTTATAGATGTTATGGTTGGATTAAAAATTAAAAAAAGTTACGTTTAAAAAAATAAAAGAAATCAACATCAGATAAATATGCAATTCAGCTGCGATCCGATGACAATAAAATAAAGATCTAGCAAAATTAGAAAGAAATAATAATAATAATAATGTTATTTACCTGAGTGGTTCTGGACTCCTGCGCGACGATGCCCAAATCGCCCTTCTTCTCCATGTCATCCTTGATCTTTTTTACCGTACGACCGGTCGCTTGGGCGATCGCCTGAAAATCAGGGCTTCTAGTAAAAGATCCGGACTTGGGCTCGGCGAATGTAGGTTGAAATTGAAAATAGGTTGTTAAGTTTCAACTACCATCACTTGTTCCACGTACTTCTCAAAATATTGTTCGAGTAATTTAAAGGCAAAAATTCTCGAGAAATAAAATAGCAAATTTCGTCGACATTTCAGGGAACAAGCTAGCACGTGAAAGTTTTGATCATCATTTGATCTCTTCGAATTTGACATTGAATAACAAATTTGCGCGTACCTTGATGAGGGTAGCCTCAGCGATGCCCAATTCGAGTCCCTCGTATGCGGGACCGAGCTGGTTGATGCACAAATAGACGCACTGCGACAGTTCGGATGGCGACTTCTCCAACACTAGGACTAGGAACTTGCTCAGAATTTCACGCTTCTTCAGCCTGAAACGATACTTTTGGGAAAAGGAAGAATGACCCTTTTGAATGAGACTATAATCTCTTCACAGCTTGGAGAAATATATCTGAAAAAGACGAAAATTTTCTACTTTAAAAATATAAATTGCAGAAAATAATTTGGGAAATTAAAAAAAAGAAAAAACTCACATTCCACTTTCAGCCTCGATCTTCTCTAGCGTTTTGGACAACGAGAGGTAGGGCACTCTGAAAACAATAGAATTTTTAAAATCGATATTTTTGCAGTAAAATAGCAAAGAAAAGCGTTTAGTTCTATCGAACATATGCGATTTCTTTTGAAACATACGATTCAACTTTTCCTTTTCTTAACTAATAATTTATAAATTAGGTACACAAAGCGGAAGGGAAATCAACAAACTCTATTAATAATTATCCATCTTTCTGAGACGTATAAGCATAAAATCCCCTACTTGTCGCCCTCTTTCCACTCCAAATCGGTCTCGTTTTCCTTGTTGAGCGCGAACATTTCAGCGACCAAGTTGCGTCTTTCCACAGTCGACAATTTACGGACTTTCTTCGGAGACTCAACCGACAATTCGGACTTCTGCAAATTGAATTTTTTACTAAAATAAAAAAATGAATTTTAGAAAAGTTCCAAGAAAGATGAAATAAAACAGCAAAAAATAAAGAGATATATTCGCTGCTCAAAATTATAAGGAAAAAAACCACCTTTTCCTGACTTTGCACTCTGACTGAGCAGCTGAATGCGGCTACAGCAGGTGGTCGCTGGGAGAGACGCAGAGGAATGCAGCGAAGTCCGATGGGTCGACGAAGAAGCGAAATGAGAATGACTGGAAAGTTTCGGTGAAAATCGATAAAACCGCGAAAAATAACGACAAAATCCAAATCAATGAGATTTTGGGCATGAGAGATTTCAGACAATTCCAGGACAACCACCTGCTAGAACATTTAAAGATTTCACAGAAAGAAAAACAAACGAAAGTGATGGAAAACAGCACTTTCGAGCTAGAAAAAAGACAAAGGGAATTTTAAAAATCGAATGAAAATGTAATTCTCTTAGCTCAACCCTTTCACTCTACGCTCCGACAACCACCTGCTCAGGAAATTTCTAAAAGTTTTCAGCAGAAGCCCACGAAAAGTGACAGAAATCGATAAAATTGCGAAGAATTTCAAATTGAAACGGGTCGGACGCAAGTGTCAAAAATCACGTTGTAAACGCCGAAAATTATTTTCGCATAGTTTGCTCGTTTTGAATTTTCGTTTTTCTTATCGATTTTCATTGATTTTTCGGATTTTCGGCATTTTCTAAAGTTCACCCGACCCACCGTCCTCCTATTTGTACGGTTCGCCGCTACTTCCCCTTTCAACATTATTCAGTCTCAAAATCGTGCGCACATTCAAAAAGTCCTACCTTTATCGTTTTTTTCGGTTTTTATTCGGATTATTTCAGGATTTTGAGCGAATCAGAGAAATGCCTGACTCGGACAAAATCGACCTCGGCGATGCGGCCGCAGAGACCAAGGAGCTCGCCGCCAACGTACAGAAACTCGTCTTTGTGAGTTTTTAAAAGTCTATTTAGTTTTTTTTTATCAAGTTTAGCAAGAAATCCGAACATATTGCTACTTTTAATTTTATTTTTGACAAGAAAAACTTTGAAACATACTTTCGAAATAAGATTTTGCCCCTTGGTTTTCTTAATTAAGTAATCCAAACATGTGCGTTTTCACTGCTATTTTGGTTCTCTTTATGACAAACGAAATCTTGAAGCTAATTTAAGGCATACAAATTCTTCTAAAAATATTTTTGCTAATTTCAGGAAGACAGCGACATCCCTTATGAAGAAGACATTCTCAAAAACCCCAACCAATTGCGTTCCTGGCAGCGCTACATCGAGCACAAGAAAAAGACCAAGGCACACTGGAAGCAGACCACTCAGGTATGAGCTTTTTTAGTTTAGACTTTTATTTCTTCCCGAATTTTCAATCACAAGTTTCCGGGATTAAAGTGATTATGTTCGATTTACGTCTCGTTTATTTCAAAAAGTTTAAAACATAAATTAAGAGTTTTGCAAAATTCATAAAGACAACCAAACTCGAGATTTCTATCGTCTTTCTTTTAAAAATTTTGTTAGATTCTCTTGTTTCCATGAAATAGTTCAGAAACTTATAGAAATACGAGATTTTCATTAATTGTAAATTGCAGATCTACGAGCGAGCGCTGAAGGTGTTCGACCGGTCGTACAAGCTGTGGTACAACTACCTCCGGTTCAGAAGGAGTCTCATTCGGCAGAAGTGCGTGACGGACACCGCCTGGGAACACCTCTGCGATGCATACGAAAGGTGCCTCATCACTATGCACAAGGTATGATTTTCTTTATTTTAAAAATATATTCATCTATATTCGACTCATTACTTTTTGGTTGAAATTGAAATTTTCTGAAGCTTATTATTTCAATTGGTTCATCACTAGTCATGAGGTTGGTAGACTTTTTGACATTAGTCTGGGATAAAATCATTGGTGAATTTATTTTTTACCACTATTTCAGATTTTTTCAAATTTATCGAAAACTCTTTGATAGCTTATTCTGTAACCAAGAGCTGAGCACAAACTGTCCGATACCTCTTCAACACTTTCACGCAATTTTTGAAACCTATTAAATTTCTACCGAATTAAAAAGAAGTTTAAATTATTTAAATTCTTGCTCCAGATGCCCCGTATTTGGATGGACTACTGCGAGATTATGACGAAGCGACGCCTGATCACTGAGACCCGCAGGTAAAATATGAAAATTCAATTGCTTTTTCCGAAAAAAAATACTCAGATACATCTTTTACTCTTCTTACCTCAGTACCTATCAGATTCTTCATTCCAAGTTTAGAGAAATAGAGTTCGGAGAAAAGTGCACAAATTTTCGTTTATTTTCCAAAATGTCTTGTTTCAGAGTGCTCGATCGTGCCCTGAGAGCCCTGCCGATCACGCAGCACATGCGCATCTGGCCGCTATACATCGACTTCCTCACCAGTCACGACATCCCACAAACCACCATTATGGTCTACAGGAGGTGAGATTATTTTTAAACTTATTTTATTAGAAACTACTATCAATGCAGATAAATCATGACGTGTTTCAATAGTTGGGCCTGAAAACTTCTAACATATTCCATGAAAAATCGTGAGCTCAATGTCTTTGAGAATCGCATTTTTATTATCCTCATTGGAAGTTGACTCGGAGATTATTGCATTGCCTTCCACTTCAGTTAGTCAATAAAATTTTGAAACTTACGTAAAAATCATTGCTTCACAATGGAATTTCAAATTGAATTTTACTTGGCCTAAACCATACACTAATACGACTTTTGTTGTTGAAAATAACCCTCTTAAGATCTAAAAATACAACATTTTTGCAGATACCTGAAACTGAACCCGTCGGCTCGTGAAGATTACATCGACTACCTGAAGACGAAAGACCAAATCGACGAGGCGGCACATCAATTGGAGATTCTCGTCAACGAGGACAAAACCATGAGTGCCAGGGGCAAGACTGAGCATGAGGTGGGCGATTTACATTTAAAAAAATAGTTTTATTCAAGGTGGGACAGAACAAACATTATGAATTTTCACAGATTATTAATTTTCTCGAAACGTAAATTAAGACAGTTTTCTGTAGTTTTGTCGGTTTCAACATTTTTAATGACAAAATGATATCCATAGGCAATGTTGCGGAATTTTCAAATGAAGCTTATTTAAAAAATAATGTTTAGTTGTGGACGGAACTATGCGATCTGCTCTCGAAAAATCCTCACAAAATCCACTCGATGAACGTCGATGCAATCATGCGACAGGTAAATAAATAAGTTTCGAAAATTTTATAGCCAAAAGCAACATTATTTTGAACGATGACATTTTTCGGCCAAGTCTATTACAAATGTGAAGTGATTTAAATTCCAATCTGAATTTCTTTTCCAGGGGATCAAAAAGTACAGTGACCAAGTGGGTGTCCTTTGGTGCTCCCTTGCCGAGTATTATATCAGAGGAACGCAGTTTGAAAAGGTAAATTTATTTATTTTTGACCTATTAATAAAAGCCATTAAAAATGAATGTTAGAAATGCTCAATTTTCATGAAGCATTTATTTTATGAGTTGACCAGTACTGTAAATGGATTAATTTTAACTCGAATATCTGATGACAGGTTTCTATTAAACTTATCTTATTCGTATACTCATAACACATTAAATGGGCAATCCATTTCATAAATAACTTCCAAAATAGTCTTTCTGATATTATTATATTTCTACTAGAAACATCAACTTTCAAAAGAATTAAAACAAATTCACAGGCCCGTGACATCTACGAGGAAGCGATGTTGTCTGTGAAGACTGTTCGCGACTTCACGCAGATTTTCGACGCCTACGCGAATTTCGAGGAGCGGGAAACTGCAGCGAAGATGAATGAAATGGAGGACGCCGAGGGTGAGAGCAACGAAGATGCCGAGATGGAGGTCGAGTGGACTTTCGCTAGGTAAAATATTATTCCTTCAAAATTCACTTTTTTATTATCAAAATTTCTGAGTTTTAAATGATAAGTTTCAAAAAAATTACTCGACTTTTTGATATAGAATTTTCTAATTCATTTGTGGTGTCTTTTATAGGGAAAAATAAATCGATAAATCAAAATTTTTTTAGAAATTCATGCAAAAAATAATAAGGAGCTATTTTTCATCTAAGAAAGAATAAGAGTTTAAAATGTTTCCAGATACGAGCACCTGATGGGCAGAAGGCAGTTGCTGCTGAATTCGGTGCTTCTTCGACAGAATCCGCACAACGTAAACGAGTGGCTTAATCGGATCAAACTCTACGAGGAGGAACCTGAAAAGGTTGGAAAATTTTATTCGTGAATTGATAACTAGATTATTCTGAAACTTATTTTTTTAAAAATATTTTCCTGATCTAATACTGTCTAGAAAGTATGTAACTTATTTTCCTTGAATTACTGTTTGTGAAAAACTTCAAATCCATTAGTTCGATAACGTGGTTAAACTAAAGGTCCAAATATTGCTCGAGTTTCTTGAGAGCGATTGTCCGATTTTTCTGACACTGTTTTCTTTATTAAATTTTCATAGACTGTATTTTTAGCAAATCGACACTTTCTTGGAGGCAGTGAAGACGGTGAATCCTAAGCAACAGATCGGGAAGCTCTCCAATTTGTGGATCGAGTTCGCCAAGTTCTACGAAAAGGCTGGACAGTTGGAGGATGTAAGTCCTGTTTTCAGACAGAAAATTTTACCCTAAGTTATTATGTCGCGTCACGAAGCAATTAACAATGCATTTTCACTTTCTTTTCGGGCAATTTCCGAGACACATTCTTTTGAAACTTTATAGATGTAAAGTTTGAAATTAAATGACAATGTTGTTTTTTCACTCCCTTGGAGAAACTAGCGACTTTTTTATTATCATTTTTTCTGAATAATTTTGAAACCACGTTTCAAATTACAGGCCCGAAGTATTTTCGAGAAGGCCGTGCAGGCTCCTTACGCGAAAGTGGATGAACTGGCCACGGTCTGGTGCGAGTACACCGAGCTGGAACTGAGACATAAGTGAGCAGAATTGTCCTTTTTAATTTATGTACTCCCCCGAAATTATTGTTGGAAATTCCAGTGAAGTGTATTTCTAAAATTCTGAATTATATTATCGAAAAACTTAGGTCGGCAGCCCGAGCGGTGGCAATTCTGAAGAGAGCTTGCGCCCCGCCTCCCAAAAAGGCACATTACTTCGACGAAACTGAGACCGTCCAGAACAGGGTCTACAGAAGTCTAAAAATATGGTCCATGTACACCGATCTCGAGGAGAGCTTCGGAACGGTAAGGGGATTTTTAAAATGAAAACCACATATGTCAAGGATGATCAGGCTAAAAACTCAGATGAATCTGAAAAAGTGAAGCCTAAATATTTGGTCAAAATTCAAATTCCAGGTCGACTCTTGCCGCGCTGTTTATGAGCGAATTCTGGATCTGCGAATCGCGACCCCGCAAATCGTCATCAACTACGCCATGTTTTTGGAAGAGCACGAGTACTTCGAACATGCTTTCAAGGTGTGCGATTTTTTGAAATTCCATTTTCTTCAAAACTTCCTAAACTTAGTCCTATTTTCCTTCTAATTGAATATCTCTAAAATGCCATATTTAGAGTGACTGAGATTTAAAGATTGTAAAATTTTACTTCGTTGAAAAATTGAACCATTGAATTAAAAAATCAAATTTTTACTTTCAGGCCTATGAGCGAGGCATTAACCTGTTCAAGTGGCCCCAAGTGTTCGACATCTGGAATCTCTACCTCACCAAGTTCATCAAACGATATGTAAGTTTCCTTTCCGAAAATATGTTTCAAAGAATTCATAAAATTTAACCCGGGAGGAATCATCAATATTTTTTACTTTGGCTAGTCATTCGAGTTTTATTATTCCTTAAGTTATACTTTTTTATGTTTCAATTAATACCATCTAATTCAGCCATGGTATAATTAATCAAAGATTGATAAGTAAGACTAGAATTTCAAAATAAATAAAACTAAAAAGAGCGAATGTTTCATAAAATGTCCTATAGTCCAATTTTAAAAATTAGGATTAACCGGCGTTTAGAGTTAGAAAATAGAAATAAATTCAGGGCGGCAAGAAACTCGAACGAGCCCGTGACTTGTTCGAACAGTGTCTGGAGAGTTGTCCTGGAAAGTTTGCTAAGAGTTAGTATTTTTAATTCTTTTAAAATATACTTGAATTTTTTCAACTTTTTTCTCCATCAGATAACTTCTAAGTGTTAAATTATTATTTGCATCAAAATAAGAAAATCGTATATAGTTCAAGCTAAATTGTTTGAAACTTGTTTCACAAATTTCATAATTCTATCCGATATTTTTTCAGACATTTTCCTTCTGTACGCGAAGCTGGAAGAAGAGCATGGCTTGGCGAGACACGCGATGAACATCTACAACAGGGCCACGGAAGCGGTCGATAAGGAGGATATGTATTCGGTAAAATCCACTTTTTTATTTTATTATTGGCGCAGAACATGAGGAGGAATTACGTAATATAGAAAATTTGTCTATCAGATTTTTATTTTTACTGAAACATATTCATTGTTCAAAATTGAGATAGATGAAAATCATTAGAGTATTTTTTATTAGTATTGAAGCGAAACAGAAAGCAGAAATACTACCAATATCTGTGCGCTATTCCACTAATTTTCTGAAACATCCTTTTCCCCGTTTTTTTGAAATATCGCATAGATTTGATTAGCAGACTGTTTTTTGTATTAACCGAATGAAGTACAACATATTAGTTCCCTCGAACTCTTGCAGAATTATGAAACTCATTTAAAAATCCAATATTTCCAGATGTTCAATATCTACCTGAAAAAAGCTGCGGAGCTGTATGGTCTGCCCCATTGCAGACCCATCTATGAACACTCCATCTCGGTGCTACCCGAGAATAAGTCCAGGTAAAAATAGAAAATAAATTAAATCCGCAGAAATTAATTTGTAAAGTGATTTTATTGGTCGTCCTAATAGCAACGTAACAATATTCAACTTTTTGGAAGGGTTACTTGATTTTTTTTTTGAAACTTATGATTTTTAATCTCAAAATGTCCATCTCTTATTTAATTGCATCGAGCGAATTGGATTTGCATAATGTCTAGAAATTTCGATAATATTATTCCATTTCAAATGAAACATTATTTTTTCAAACTTAAAAAATCTACAATTTCAAAAATTATTCAAATTCGCAGAGAGATGAGTCTCCGCTACGCACAAATGGAGCGAACGCTGGGCGAAATCGATCGCGCCAGGGCCATCTACGCGCACGCCAGCGAAATTTGCGATCCCAGGGCGAGAATTTACACAAAAAAAATATTTTTAAATACTGAAAAGACCCAACTACTACAATTTATAGCAGAATTTCGTCTCAAAACTGCTGAAATCTGTATTATTTTCATTTAAACTTTGATGGGTAATGATTACACAAGAAAAGCTGTATCATATTTAATAAGAAAATTTTCATTTCCAAAACTTTGAAACGTGCCTTAAAAATAATTTGAAAAAATTCCAGGCTCATACTCAATTCTGGGAGACGTGGAAGGAGTTCGAGGTGAAGCACGGAAACGAAGATACTGTCAGGGAGATGCTCAGGATCAAACGATCCGTCCAGGTATGGAGAATTTCGATTTGTTCTTCCAAATTTACGAAATTATTTACTTTTTAGTTTTTTTGTACTCCAGATTTTTTTCAATTTTCTAAAAATGAAATTTGAAATTTGCAGGCGACCTACAACGCAAATGTCAACTTCATGTCGGCCCAGATGATCGCCGCTGGAGGCGTCCAGGTAAAATATTTTTTACAATGAGTAGATCGTAAAGCTTGCGCCTACCATATCAAAATATCAGATTTTACTTTAAATTTTCTTCAAAGCTAATTCCAACTCCCAAAATATGGATCAATAAGAATTTTAATGTTTTCGAAACATTGCTTTCCAAAGTATCTAAAAAGCAAATTTCAGCCACCGTCCGGCACTGGAGGAGATTCGATGACCGCGTTGGAGGAAAGGGCCAAGGAGGTAAAATATCAAATTTTCAAAAAAAAAAGATTTAAATGTTTTTTTTTCAACAAATGTCTTATGAAAATGATTCTATTTTTCTTATACAAAAATCTATAAATGGAAAACATTTTAAAATGTCTATCCTTCTAGCTAAAATTCTACAAAAATAAAATGCTTACAGGTCGCCCAACAGCACAAGACGCAGGATGGCAACATTGCATTTGTCCGCGGAGCATCGAAGACGCAGCAGCAAAGCACCACCGAAAATCCAGAGGAAATCGACATTCAGATGGACGAAGACGATGAGGATGGAAATGGACAGCAAGCGGGCGAAGGTTGGATTTTTAAAAAATTACTTTCGAGAAAAGTCTTGAATATTTTCAGACATTGCGACTCGCAGCGTGCCGACGGCCGTGTTCGGCGAACTGAAGAACGACGAGGACTGAATTTGGATTTTCTACTAAATCTCTTTGATCTATCTCAATTCTACAATGATTTCATCCATTTCTTTTTATTGTTTTTATATTATTTATTTTCATCCCAAGCAAGTTGTTTTACGTACGGTTTTATTGTTAGTTTGGTGAGGCTTTTTGATCAAGTAAAGTGGTATTTGATAAAACTGAGTTTATTTAACCGGCACACTTGGATTAAATATGACAAAGAAGAAATGAAAGGAATCGATTATGAACGAGATCTTATGGATGTGAATAAGTGAATTTCGAATGATTTCAAAGTCCGAATAAAAGGTATTTATGTTATCTCCAAACTTATCCTACTTCAGACCTAGGGAGAACGATCGTCAGAAACCCCTTGCGGCCTACCCCCCATAGGTTTTTTCGTCTGACGAAAGTGCTCCCTAGGCCTGCTCTAACCAGAGAAAGTATCTCTTTAAATTCAAAATGATTCATAATTTTCAGAAATCAAGTAGAGGTCATTTTCTAAACGCTACCACTTTGGCTAGTAAAATGTTGATGTTTTTCCAGAAAATATCTAAAAATTCCGGCTAATAACAGAATTCGTTATTAATTTTCAAAGTTTCTTTCTAAAGTGGACTTCTAACATACAAAGAGTACAATTTAAACAACTTTTTTTTGTAATTTTTAAGGGAAAATTCAATCATAGCTTCAGGATATAAAAAAATAACCTAATTTCTAAATCGAAATAATCGGAAAGAAAATTTGAAAAATTCGATCCAAATGAACTAAAACCTCATTATTTATTTTTTAAATGGATAGAAATATTGCTTTTTTACTTCAAAGATATCACAATTTTCGATTTAATTTCTAACTTCTGCAATCGCTATTTTCCCGGTTCTGGACGTTTATCTCTCACGTCTGCTGCCTTCCCTTTTCCTATTCACTCTTCTTTACGTGTATTCTTTGTGCTCTCTCGTTTTTACGCACTCTTTTCACGATTCCTTCGCCCTTGCCAACCCTCCTCTCATCGATCGCTCAGGCCCTCGCAAAACGCAGGAACAGGGGATCGCAGACATGCGCTAGTGGTCTAGTGGTAGAATACTCCGTTGCCATAAAAAGCAAATGAACGCACCCTCGGGGTGGCCCCGGTCCGATTCCGGGCTAGCGCACCACTTTTGCAAAAATCCATTCTAATTTAAAAAAAAATATATATAAATAGAGAGCGCAAGTCTCGCCCATTCTGAAGCCAAAGTCGATGAGCGATTTTTCTAGGATTCTGTAGGGCTAGACAGGGTTATAGCAAAAAACCGCATGAAAAACGGATCAGTGTAACCAAAGGTATTAATATTTGAAGATGATATTCGAAAACCTTTTTTTGTGAACGAATTTTCGTCAAGCGAAAAGCGTGCCCCACCTCTGCGTATTCGATAGAAGCAAGGCTATTTCAGTGGGAGAACGATTTTGTAAGAACGTTTGTTTGAATTTCTTTGCTTGTTTCTGGAACATTCGAAAGTTTCTATGGGTTTTTTTTTATCATTCCCAAGATGATAGACCACGTCCATTCTGCAATTTGAATGCAAAAATCTAGGAAGCAAGTGCCAAATAGCTTTATGTTGCGTTATTTCAGAAAAAAAAAAAGATTATTTTCGAGCACGGCGACGGACGTCTTAACCGAATTTCATGGGATTTTTTGCTCAAAATAACCAGAAAGGGCTGTTCTTTCATATTCAGTTTGAGGAAATGATGAGCAAGGTCTGCAAGGCTCAAACGAACTATTTAAAATTTTAATTGTACGTTTTGATCGGCTCAAGTCAAGTTTCGGGGACATGTTCCGAAAGCAAACATGTTCCCTAGGCCTATATCTAATAGTAGAAAAAGAAAATAAGAGAAAAATCACTTCGTAAATTTTCTGAAAAAAAATGACAAAAATCATTCGTCAACTTTGGCTTCAGAGTGGGCGGGACTTGCGCTCTCTATTTATATTTTTAAAAAATTAGAGTGGATTTTTGCAAAAGTGGTGCGCTAGCCCGGAATCGGACCGGGGCCACCCCGAGGGTGCGTTCATTTGCTTTTTATGGCAACGGAGTATTCTACCACTAGACCACTAGCGCATGTCTGCGACGCCCTGTTCCCGCGTTTTCCGAAAGCCTGGGTGATAGGAGGGGGATACAAAGGCGAAGGAATCGCGAAAAGAATGTAAAAAACGAGATAATGCAAAGAATAAGTTTTCTTCTTCACCAAATAAGATTCCTTTCATTCGTAGACTCTTAGCTAAAACGGTTTTCCCAGAAACTATTCGGTAAATTATCTGAAATTTTGACTTATTCTTCGTATACTCGACTATCTATGAGATGAACGTTGTCTAACGAGAAGGGTAGAGACACCGATGCGAACCGCGGAGTGAAAATAGAATGAGAAAACGAGAGAATGTGGCGAGGACGCAGACGGACAAAGAGAAAAGGCTTCGCATCGACTAGTCCTAGGGAGAACAATCGTTAGAAACCTCTTGCGACCTGCCCCCCATAGATTTTTTCGTCTGACAAAAGTGCTCCCTAGGTTTGATTAGGCTACAAATAAAATGATGCACCGTTTTATATAACTTGCAATTGCTTTTATAATTTCTGCGCAGCCAATTATTTCAAATGGCTTGCAACAATCTATTAAATAGGTAATTTCAGTTCAGTTTAAATGAGCCCCCAGCGAAGTGCTATCTTCGTGGGGAGACTTTGCTCTGCTTGAGTGATGATGGACTCGATATCACTATCATCGATGTTATGGTAGTATTTTTACAAGTTTTCCTGAACAAATTGAACATGTATTAAAGTTGTTTTACTAATAATAGCTACGATACAGTTTATTAAATGCTAATGTGTCAGGATAATCAGCATATCAAATCAATTCAGATCGACGATACGTGGAATCTGAAGCGACCAAGCAAGAAGGACACTCTGGTCTCAGTCGATTTCACACCGCGGAAAGGTTTGAAGACTAAAAATTCGAAATTTTTACAGGCATTTTTCAGACCAAATCATCGGTGCCTCAGGTCGAGGTCATATTTTTGTGGAAAAGCACAGACACGCATGATGGTCCAGTTTATAAAGTTGCGGCTGATAAAAATACGGATCTAGAGGTACAGTGGAGGCCAAACGTTTGGACGCACCCATGAATTTTGGGTGTATGACTGGCTGACCCACTTCTTATAGTGATCAAATCAAGCTGAAACTTCCTACACATATTGGACTACAATAAGACCGATAGTAGGCAAAGTTTCAGCTCGATCCTATTCCGTTTATCATGTTTTTCGATTTTTTGAAAACCTGCCATTACTCAATTTAATTTGCAGATCTACGATGTCGCCTATAATCCCGCAGGGACGATAATCGCGGCGAACGACGGGGATAAGGTTATTTTCTTCGAAGAAGACCAAATCTTTGAAAAGGAAAAGAAGGAAGAGAATAAGCCAACTTGAGCCTCGTATAAATTATGGGTTAGGTACAAATTGTGATCCATGAGGATACAAATTCGTGTTACAATGTGATTATAGCATTAAAATAAAACTTGCCATGCAGTCATTCCATTATGAACCTTGTTATATTTTGTTGGATTTATGAAGAACAGTTCCACAGAGAACAATTGTCGCCAAAGTAAAATTTGACGCATAATTCCTTGAAACATAATTGAAATTGGATACTCTTTCAAAATGAGTCAATATTCTTGAAACTACTTCAGCAAGATAAAAGTCTACAAATTCGTTCGCCTAAAATGTCGAATTTATTTCTTTTAAAATTTTTAATAATTATTTTTATGAGCTATTTCTGCAAAACAGCAGTAGTATATGAGGATGGTAATGGTTATTTACAACTTCGAAAACATGTTTTATTTTTAGACGACATAGCTCAAGATAGATTATTCAAAACTTTATTCCAAAATTACTCCAAACACATGGCACCGTCAAATAGTAACCTTTAATTAACTTCATTTTGATGTTGATTTTTAGTAAAACCCACCTCGAAAAATCCTCAAACCATTCTAATAAATCTCGACTATTTGAAAATTGTTGAAGTCGTAAGTTATTTCTCTATTTTTAAATTTATTCATATGTTTGTAGGAAGAAACCGTTGAGCAAGTGGAGTTGATAGTTTTTTATTTCATGGTGAGAGTATTCTTTAAAAAATAAAAAATTTGAATATTTTAGCATTGGGTTGATTATCGTTTGAAATGGGATCCTTCTGAATTCAACGATATCGACTGTATTTATGTTTACCCGAAAGAGTTGTGGATGCCTGATGTTATGATAGCATCATAGTAAAAATTATTTGAATTGAAATTTCTAAAAAGGTAAATTCAGCAAACAATTTGAAGACGATCGTACTGAAGCCCAGAAAATCGTCACGGTGTTTTATAACGGAAGTATCACAATGATTATTGCAGCTTCTACGAACATTGTTTGCAATATTGATGTGAGTTTCAAGTTTTGTGAAATGTCTAAAGAGCGCAAGCGAGTTCACGAGAACCATATTGCGCTATAATGTTTTGCTTAAGAAGATGCATTCTGGTGTAACTACGACTTTTTATAGGAAAAAATCGGCATTTTCCGGATCCCTAAATGAACACGTTTTCGCGAACTTCAAACTGTTTGCAGGTTTTTGTAAGGAAGAATTATATGCTGATTTTGGCACAGAACCATTTCATAAAGTTTATCGTCGAGCTAGGGGCGGTTTTTCATGACATCTGGCCTTTGAAAGGTACTTACTTCCTATTTTTGGAGCTCTCTCACTACTATTTTTCGTTGCATGTCGCTCATTTGCAGAGGGACGAAGCTTGTGCTCTCTAGAAGTATCATAATTTTTAATTATTATTTTGATGATATCATGTAACGATTTCTTTTATACGTAGGCAATAAATACAAAAAAAAATTTAGATTCGAAACATGCCGTTCGACACTCAGACATGTAAACTTGCAATTGGAAGTTATAACATCAGAGCTCGCGTGAATGCGACAATTCCTTTCGAAGTGATGCAGGATGATTTTGTTATTGCTGTAAGGAAAATATCATAAATAACAAATTGAAATAATGTGAATTTCAAGTAAACTTGATCTAAGTTTATTTCGTTTAAATTGAAAAATGAAATACGCTTCGAATTAAAAAGGAAAAAAAACTTAAAAATTCAAACAAACAAGTGAATTCAGGTTACATCTTCTTCTGATTTGTATTTGTTCAGTTTACTGCCGAAAAATCAGATAACTTTAAAATTTTGAAACTGACAAAAAATATCCACTGAATGCTAATATAATTTGGTCTAACTTTATCTAATTAATCTAAAAACTCAGTCGAGTGGCGAGTGGCTTATGACAAACGTCACGGTTATCAATGATTCGATCGACCACAATTCGGCAGCTTACGAATTCAGCCTGAAACGAAATGCAACATTCTACATAACTTTAGTTACTCTGCCGTATTTTGTCATCTGTATCCTCACGATATTTGGAGTATTTTTAGAGGCTCAAGATAGGACTTCTCAGGTTTTACTTATATTTTTTCAACAAGTTTTAATTTGTCTGATATCTAACGAAGAACAAAGCTATCTTTGATCTTCAACGTTGACTGAGAAAAATTTAGTTAAGTCTAATAGTATCAAATGTCATGGCTCTGTCATTTATCCTCAACATTTTGTCGGAATCACTACCGAAGACGAACAGTGTACCGTATTTGGGTAAATATTATTCTAAAAATTATTATTTTTTCAATTTGAGCCCAAAATGTCTACATCGACCTTTTGATATCTCTCGTTGCCTATTTCGTGGCTTTAATTAGAAGGCCTATCATCAGATACATCATGAAAAAATGGATTTTACCGAAAGAGGAGAAGACTACGAATTTGTAAATTTAAAATGCCCTAAAACATTGCAATTTATAAGTTCTTTTAGAAAGACATATCGTCAAATACTTCACTACAGCGGTCACTTCTTCATGATCTTGTTTGAAATCGGCTTAGTTTTCAATTTATTCACCTTATTGTTTTGGTAATTCAATAAAAATATTTTTATTTGGTATTTTCATTGTTTTAAAAAATAATGATATCTAGCCTTTTGAACTTGACCTTTACAAAATAAAAATTAAACAAAAAATAGTCTAGGAGTGTTCAACATCGAAATGCACATAAACGTCTGATGAATAATTGAAATTCGATATTCCACGAAATGGTACTTGAATTTCGAAATATAGCGACGATAAATATCCATATGTTGCTCACCCACATGCTAAAATTCGTGTCTATTTTTGTGGGTATGCTCAATTTTTACATATTTTTTGGTTTGATTTTAATACTTTTCAATAGTTTCATGAATCATCAATGTGAAGCAGCAGCGATTTTAAAAAATGGTAACTAAAATATTCAAGGAAATTTTTTATAAAAAAAACTTTAGGTGACGAAGCTCAAGATAAACTTTACGAAAAGCTATTTACGAATTACAGCAGGTTCATGGCACCGTTTAATGGTAGATCTAATTTCAGATAAATATTTTAAGACATAAATTTTTAGTCCATCCAAGTTCAACCGAAGAGTCGCAAACCATAAATATCCAGCTAACATACATGAAAATAGTGGATGTCGTGAGTTTTTTTCAAACCAATCTAAAAAATAATATGAATGTAGGAAGAAACTATTGAGCAAGTTGATCTAGTAATTGTTTATAGTATGGTATGAATTATATCGTATGACTAATTTCTTTTCTATAAATTTCAGATGTGGGTTGATTATCGACTAAAATGGGACCCGAAAGAATTTATGGGAATCGAGTACATTTTCGTCTATCCGAGACGAATCTGGATGCCCGATATCACAGTTTTCGCAAAGTAAGATTTATCAAAATATGGTAATTTAGGAAAAAAGTCTTCTTTCAACAGAGCAGCATTCTGAAAATTACAGGCGAACATGACGATAAAGAATATGCAACAAACTTAAAAAAAAAGATAATATGTTATGCCACCTTGTAACTTTCAAATAATCTTGTCTATCGTCGAAGCAAAGGAAAAAGTAAGTGGACAGGAAAGATGTTCCAGCGCTAAAAAGTGAAAAGAACGGGTAATAATTTGCTGTTTATTACCCGTTCTTTTCGCTTTTTAGCGTTTGAGCATCTTTCCTGTCCGCCTACTTTTTCCCTTGCTTCAATGATAGCCATTCTTCTTTTAGCGTAGTAAAAAGTCACCTAAATTCTGGATATATCAAAAGCAAGGAAAATTATCGCCTTACTTCTAGCAACGGATTCCAAGACGAGCGTACCGAAGCTCAACGAATAGTGAAGGTGGACCATAATGGAAGCATGCTCGCAACTGTTAGCGCATCGACTGAAATCGTTTGTAGCATTGATGTAAGTTTTCCTGGGGCGGATTTGGAAAATAGCCCAAGTTACCACGTGGTTAAATAGTACAGGTCTCAGATAGGGTAGGGGGAATTCTAGATATTTTTCAGACACTATCTCGCTTGGTAGCTACATAACCACTTTCCTCGTTGTATTTAGATTTTTAAATATTAAACCTAGATCCGAAGCATGCCATTTGATACGCAAGAGTGTCAGCTTGAGTTGGGCAGCTATAGTGTAAAAGCACAGGTGAATCTAACGCTCCCGTTCGATTTGACCGTAAAGGACCTAATCATGTCGGTTAGTCAATAGATTTTATAGACGATATTTGGCAGATCAATTTGAAATACTTATCTAACCTAATGAAAGATGTTTTTCTTCAGATCAAACTTCGCAATGAATTTAATAACCTGAAAAAATCTGTAATTTAAGTCGAGCGGGGAGTGGGTTCTAAGCAATGTGTCCATCCGGAGGAGTCCATCATGTCCTTTCCTTGGAACGTATGCATTCAGTTTGACACGACATGCGACATTCTACGTAATATTAATTACTCTGCCATATTTCGTCATCTGTATCCTCACCATTTTTGGGGTGTTTCATGAAGCTCAAGACAGAACTTCTCAGGTTAGCCATTTCTTTTATTTTCACTCTTTTCAAAATTTCTACGGTTTTCTTTCGAACCCAAACTTTTTGGTTTGTTATGCAAATGAAATTCGAAAAGTATATTTTCAGCTTCATTTAATGGTATCGAATGTCATGGCACTTGCCTTCATATTGAACATTTTATCAGAGTCATTACCGAAGACAAAAAACGTGCCATATTTAGGTAACAAATTTTTCTTTATTTATCAAATTTGAAATTTCAGCCCAAAATGTCTACATCGATTTATCGTTAACTTTGGCAGCATATCTGATTGCTATGATTAGAAGACCAATTATTCGGTACATCATCAAAAGATGGATTTCACCGAAGGAGGAAAAGAATAATAAAGCGTGAGCTTGAACTCAAATAAATATGGGAACAACATTACATTAAAGTCTAAAGAAATGTTATCATGAAATTATTCCATGTCATTAGTTTTTAGAGGTTAAAAATAATCAAAAAATTATTTCAGAAAGATAGCACGACAAGCTCTTCACTACAGTGGTCATGTGTTGATGATACTCTTTCAATTTGGACTCATCATAAATTTATGTTATTTGCTCTTCTGGTAGAATAAACTCTTTCACTTTCAAAATATTTTTTTGGTAGTTACAATGATGATAAATGAAGTGTACAATGATTAAATTTTAAAATGTTAGAAAATACTCCGATATCGCTGAACTTGGCATATGCAATTAGAAGACAATGATATAGTATGGACTTCTCGAAGATGTTTTCACTTGAAGAAATCGTACAAAAGAGGAAATGATAAATGCCAAGATAAAAAATGTGTATGGAATTTGTGACTCCTTGTAAACTTCACTTGTTTTTCCCTTTTTATCAACACAATATCACTTTCAAAATTTGAATATTCCAAAAAACAATTACTTGCATTTAATTTAGAGAATCAGGAATTAAAAAAAAAATATTATACGCAATCTTTATTTGTAAAAATATAACAAAGTAAATAAATTACAATAGTGCAAAATACTTATGCGTTAGGAGAAACTCGAACTTAAAAAGGGTATAATTTTCAATATGAAATTCTTTCATTTGAGCTTAGGGAGCGCAAGTTCCGTCCACTCTGTGAAGTCAAAGTCAAGGAAGAAATTTCGCTAAAATTTTCAAAAAATTCTAGAATCTTGGCGAAGTGATTTTTTCTGATTTTCTTTTCCCATTATTAGATGTTACATTAGGGAACATTTTTGCAAGGCACGCTTTTCGTTCACAAGAAAGAGGTTTTCGAATATCATCTTCATAAATTCATATCTTTGGTTACACTGATCCGTTTTTCATGCGGTTTTTTGCTATAACCCTGTCTAGCCCTACAGAATCCTAGAAAAATCGCTCATCGACTTTGGCTTCAGAATGGGCGAGACTTGCGCTCTCTATTTATATATATTTTTTTTTAAATTAGAATGGATTTTTGCAAAAGTGGTGCGCTAGCCCGGAATCGGACCGGGGCCACCCCGAGGGTGCGTTCATTTGCTTTTTATGGCAACGGAGTATTCTACCACTAGACCACTAGCGCATGTCTGCGACGCCCTGTTCCCGCGTTTTCCGAAAGCCTGGGTGATTAACGAGAGGGCGATGAGGAGGAGGGCTGGCAAAGGCGAAGGATCGCGAAAAGAGAATGTAAAAACGAGATAATGCAAAGAATAAGTTTTTCTTTCACTCGTAGACTTTTAGTTAAAACGGCTTTTCCTGAAACTATTCAGTAAAGTATCTGAAATTTTGACTTATTCTTCGTATACTCGATTATCTATGAGATGAACGTTGTCTAACGAGAAGGGTAGAGACACCGATGCGAACCGCGAGTGAAAATAGAATGAGAAAAGAAGAGACTGACCTAAAATCACTCTTTCTCCTCGTATTTTCGACCTCCCAGATTTCAACATCAACGACAAATATTTCGAAACTATTTTATGTGCGTAAACAGAAATACTAAATAATTGCTCTGTGTTATTTACGCCTTATTTTTTATAGACCAGAATGAAAGTTGATAATTTAACTTTTCAAAATTGCGCAGGAAAAATAGGTTATTTGTACTCGTAAATCATGTTTCTTTTCTAGTGTTCTATAAAATAATTTCAATGCAAGCAGCATGAAATATATATCGATTTCACGTCGATTCACACCTCGTTTTTTCATGGCATAGGTATTATCGATAAAATGGTCATGCATTGCAAATATGTATTGCGAAAGTGTGAAAATCAAATCGATCTATAACAAACATTCCACCCATTGCACTCTTGTTCGTGGCGCAGTGGAAGCGTGCTGGGCCCATAACCCAGAGGTCGGTCGATCGAAGCGACTCGCTGCTAGATTTTTTGCGTGAAAATCACAAGATCATAAATTTGGTAAATCTGAAATCTGTGAATATTGATGTCAAGAATATCATTGTTATTTTACTAGAATATGTGTTAGTTTCAAAGTTGACAAAAATGAAGAGAATGCCACGAAAAATACGGCGAATCCAAATCAGGGATGTTTGCGGTGCGGTACGCCACTTTACTGCACCGCCAACATCCCTGATCCAAACAATTCTTTAGACATTTCTAATTTGGACGAAGAGGTTTCATAAAGAAAGCATTTCTTTTAAATTTTTAGGTTGAATATCACTAATCAACAGAAAGAAAGTCCTGAACAATCTACAAATCTATCATTTATGAGACAAGATTCGAATATTCAATAGAATACTGATGCTTCCAACTTCCTTCCAAAAATTAAACATTGAAGAGTCAGAAATATAAAAAATGGCAACAATTCAAAATTTGAAGAAAAAATTGAAAATGTTCACTAATTTATTCCAGAAATAACTAAAGGTTTGTAGGTTTTATTGGGAGGAAGCAATCAATTTCATACGAAACTTATCGAATGTAAAATGTATTCGATTGCATTACGCATTAAGTATTAAGCATTAAACAGGTAGCACTTTAGTCATTGCCCAATGTGTTTGACCTCGAGAAGCATGCCAAGCAAAGCACTTACACTGTCGACGTATTGTCACCTTTTTACGTCTACTTCATATACTTCGTAAACTCCATTCCATTTCCTGAAACTTCCTGGAAAATGCAACCCAATTTTCTGGATCGTCGATATTTTTGGAACGGTTCAGTTAAAAATTCATAGTTGTGCATTAATTTAGAATTTGCAAACTCAGCATGTCAATTCCTGAATCGAATTCAAGGAACTCCCAGTATAAAAGCATGGTCATTCCCCAGTCAAACCAAGCAACTCTTCGAGTTCCAACCCTCGAAGTCTTTCCTTCAAACTCCCCAAAATGGCCAAAATATTCAATTCGATCATTCTCATCGCCTGCCTCGTGGCTATGCTCGCTCTCTGCGTCGAAGCTGGAGGATACTACTATGTAAATCTTAATTCGGATTTTAACAATAAAATAATCATTTAATTGCAGAAGGACTACTATAAGCCGAAAAAATACTACTATAAGGTGGGAATGGGTTATGATACCTTTAAAATTTGATACTTGCTAGAACTGTTTTAAAGTTGATATTGAATATTGAAAAGTGTTGAAGATTCAACAAATCTATAGTAACTTTTGTGGCAACCATTGACTAATGAACTATCATTTGAGAGAATAGGGCAGCAAAGATGTAATCTCATTATTTCTTGACTCATTACTTTTTCGAAATCAATTAGCTTTACTTGCAATTTTTCCTTCAGAGCTAAATTAACCAAGATTTACTCAAGATCAACTATTTGTTTCAGAAGTCCTATTACAAGAAATACTACTACAAACCTAAGTACTATTACAAGAAGAGCTACTACAAGGATTACTACAGGTAAGCTCATAATCGATTTGATCCTTGACTGAACTTTCATCAAAATACGATCAATGAATTTTAAAAATTTCACCATTCAAAATATGTCTTGCAGCAAGCCCTATTACGGATATGAGTCGTACGGACACGATCATAAGGATTCTTACGGTTATTACTGATCTCTGAATCCCTGAACCAGTCTGCGATCGGGTCGTGAAATGACATCCTCTTCTCAACCTAGTTGTTAGAGTTAAACTAGAATGAAATAAACATTTCATCATTATTTATCTGTTCTATTTAATTCAACACAGAATATAATATCTTCAAATTCAAACATCATGTTTCTCTTTCATACAATGCAACTTACACACCCTTGTCTGAACCAATGTTCACACGTTCTAGTCTTTCCACTCGTCGTTCTGATTTATTACAAGGTAGTACAGATAAAGCAGTTTTTCGGAAATTGTATTCTAATGATTTGGAAGATTCCAGAATGATCTTCTATAATATTTTAATTCTTTAATTCGCGTTTCTGCAAAGAAAAATTTCAAAAGTTATTGCAGAGGGTGGTTTCGATCCACCGATCTTTGAGTGCCTTGAGGAAATTTCCCTCGAACATACGAGCCCAACGCGTTTCCCTACGCCACGCTGCAGCTATTCCTCGGTTAGAATACTTTTCCGACAGAATCTTTCAGATTCCTGATTCCGTCAGATTTCAGAAGATTGTGCAATATCTATCTCCTCGCAAGCGACAACACCATGCTACTTGCGAGATATTTTCGTCTGCCAGAAGGTATATTTCCCTCCCTCTCTCTCTAATCTAAAATAAATATGGAAACATAGAAACAACAAAATAGGCAGCGATACTTCATAAAGTGGGGCCATAGAGTTTTGTGCAGAAGGGCTCTCTATCCTTGCGCAAAGGTTGTACCGTGTCCTATGAAGCCCTGCTGAGGAGCGGTTATTGCTGGTTGAAAACTTTCACCAATTACCCTCGTTGAGTCCTGAAACACGGATTCCTCGAAATGTTTGCAAACCTCGAAGGAGGTAATAGAGATATGAAATCAAAATTAGAAGACAATGAAAGGCATCCAAGTAGAAGATGGCACACGAAATGCAGAAAAGCAAATGAAAATCCGAATTTCGTCCAGCTCTGCTAGACAGCTTAATTCCGATCCCAGATAGTTCGAGTCTATCCTCATTAAGCAAAAATATCCCGCTAAAATGTTGTTTCGGATCACTAGTTTTATCAATTTTCTATGGATATAATTCGCTTTGCAGATCTCTTCCTCTACCCCGCTGCTGTAGTTTTCCGTTCTGACAGAAAGTCTTCTAGGTCTGTTTTTAATTCGTTCAAATTCGATATGCAATAAACGTGATTTGTGATACTTATGCACTGACACTATCTGAAATCTTATTTACATTCGTCACTGATCCTGATTCTAATCTATGATAATTCTGAAAGATTTGGTAGACATAACGTGTAACGAATGACTAGAGAACGCAAGTGCTTTTTCAAAGTGTCAAAACTCCCAACTTTGATCCCCACCTAGCCCCGCCCACTTTTAGGGGTGGGGTCTGGTCTCCCCATTTTTGTGATTAGGGCCCATGGGTGTATCCACCCATATGGACTTGGTTCGGATCCGGGACACTTTTGCAATTCTCCGGATTCACTTTGGCAGTTGTTCCAGTTATTCGTGGAATGGCTCTTAAGATTTATTCGATTCAAATTAACATAGATTTTAAAAGAAAATATTCATTCATTATCGCGCAGAAGCAGTATTTGCTTGACGATTATTTGAGGTGTAACTCAAACTATAGAGTCCAGTAATTTGGTTGAATCGATGGCATAATAAAAATCTTGACAAGGCTTTTCGATAATCCTGAAATATGTTCACTTATAAAGTACCTTCTTCACATACCTTGATTATGAGCATGACTGCCAAGGAGTCCAAAGCTGGAAAACACCCTACTGTTAAAGATGCATCGTAATATTGGCTCATTTGTCCAAAATTTGCCGATTAAAATTATACGAAGGAGAGAAGCTTACTCTTTTATCTGAAACAACGGCAGGAGATAGATTAGACCACACGGTAAATAGTTCGTCATTAGTGGAATGCAGGTCTAAATTTAAATCTATTCGAAATATTGCAAGCCTAAACGTGCCTGGACAACCAACGCGACAAGATATTGCCTTTGCAAACCAATTTTTATCGTGCTAGTCAAATGTGATAACCTATTAAGAATAGTTATCATCTGAAATAGTTAATAATAAATAAAACTCGAAAAGCTAACTCACACGAAATGTAGAGTAAATCATGAATACAAGAATAACCGTATAGAAGACGAATACAATTAGAATTCCAATGATATAGCGATATCTCGGCATCATGGTTCCACTAGAACTTTTAATCTGAAGTTTGTATTTTTAAATAACAAGGAAAATCGATTATGTAGGAAACATGCGACAGCATGACATCGTTGCATGATAAATACGGTTAGGAATTTATATTTCATGTTTGGATATTTTATTCACTTGTATTATCTCATTCATTTCGACAATACCATGCAATTGCCATATTATTATTGTGAAACTTTACCCAATAATTCCCTCCTACAAAACCAATATCAGAAATATTGAGATTGAATTCCTCAAAAATAATGTCTCCTTCCTCTGCTCTCCAAATATCGTCAGGAGTCATAATAAAATAGCAAAATAGACAGCCTATAGCACCAATTAGATATGAACAAATGATCCAAATTGAAAAATTGAGCTTGTTAGAGAATAGTCGAAGCAAGTTTGGACTGAACTTATGATATTTCATGAATAAATGGTTAGGAAATGACTAACGCCTCCAAAACACATAATCGGTACAGGTAGTGCATGAATAATAGAGGAAAAGCCACAAAAAATGCACCCGACAATAATGAAGCACCGAAGTTTCTCTGTTAACCAAGATTTTATTTGGAGAACTTTTTAAAAAAAGTTACCTGATCTGTGGTATAATCAAAGTGACTTCCAGAACAAATAACGTACATGGAATATTTCGTGGTGAAAACATGCTGAAAGTATTATTGCTAAATTTTCAATTAAAAAAAACTTACCGGGGAAACTATAAAATCGAGTATGCTGAAGATGATTTCATAAATGGCGAATGCAGAAAGTATGAATTTATAGTAGCCAATATCGGATCGACTATATCTTCTAATCAAATGCAGCAATAATAGATTATTGACTATTCCTAACATCAAACACAAATAGCTTATGAAATTTCTTGTAGGCGAGGCAGGAATATATGCCATGGTAAAAGTATTTAGCTTCTTATCTAGAAATATAGTTCGTTTCAAATGGGTAATTTCTGAAAATTTTGGAATAATGCAAGAATCATAAGAACTGAGGGATATGATCGTAATGAAATATCTCAGATAGAGTCTGTTCACGCAACCTAAAATTTGGTATGGATCTTTATTCAAAATATCTTAATTGCGATGTCGTGCACAGAATATATTGATTTCTGCAAAATTCTGCTGTATTGAAATTTCAAAACAGTTTTAGGGCGTGTCGATTTGAAAAATACCCAAAAAACGGAGAAATTTGTGGCTAAGTTCTGTTTCGAAGAAACTCATACAGTTCTGCGGAATATTGATATATTGAAGAAAATACAAATAAGTTTTTTAAAATCAAAAATAGATGGAATTTTGCAATACTGAAAATTTATCACCTGTATTTTGAACTATAACTAATAGTTAGGCATGATAAAACTTACTATTTAGTATCGCTGGTACGTAGGCAAATTTTCTTATAGGAATTTATGAAAGTTAGGCTTTGAGATTCTCGTTTCCAAGTATAACTAACTTTTCAAAGTGTCAATTTTTCGTTAGGATTGAAGTCACATTTTTCTAGTGTTAATTCGTTTTTTCTCGCTCGAAGAAATTATCGGCAAAATTTCAACTTTCTGCGATTATTTATGAACATTAGACTATAACTGTGATATGTCTGCTCTTAAAACCAAAGCACAAATAGTAATCTAATCAGTGATGTTCTGTATATTCGGACATAATAATTAACACATTAAAATTCTATGTGATGTGTAATGAGTCAAAGATGTTTATGTACGACTACAGAACAATTTAAGCAATAGTTATTTTACAGGAATGATCAAAATACAATTTTGTATCTATAAAATTGAGTTGAGTTACAGGTTCATTCAAATGATTCATGATTTTGTCTGGATATCATGAAAATACAATCAGAAATAGGGTATATGTAATGGTGATATTTTGACCATTAAGTTAAATTCCTAAAAAATAACCATGAGCAAAAATCATGATAACAAGGTTTTCTTCCGTGAAATTGGTAGAGTTGCAAATATTCTCTAGTAATTTAATAGAATGATATGAAGGTGCGGTTTCAAATACTACAATTGCCTATCATTATTGGCGGTATTAGATTGTGAGCTCAAAGTTATGAATGGACTAATTTTGGCTTTTATTTTAGCGATACATTTTCTGGGGAAGATAAGGTCAATTTTCTTCATGCAATACTCGCGGTACTCCCTGAAGATCCAAATTATGAGCAGGGGATTAACGATCGGATAAATGGCAATGGCTGTGCACAAATAAATGCCGTATCTGCAATGATATTAATCGAAAACTTGTAAGATCATGATGAGCAATGTGATTGGGAATGTTTTGAATCATATCATGAGGCTCTAAATTTCGCAAAATGGGGATTTCAATTTCCATCATCTACTACTCTAATTTCGAGGTGCCCTTATTGACCAAAAATATGCTTATTATTTATTGTTAGAAAGAAACAACTTACGTTCCAATCGGAAAATTTAGCCACGGTATGGTAAATGCAGAGTAGGGCGGGAAATATGACGTTAGAAATATCACAATGCTCTACAAAGTTCATCGTTTCAAAAAATTCGGTTTTCAAACCAACCTGAATAAAGAGCGCTTTAAAAAGTTGGAACTGAAGTTAATTTTACATAACATATTTTTTTAAATCTTGAAAGTTTACGTGAAGTTTCCTCGTTTTGTTGCTAATCGTCGCATTTTGAATGGTTCGTTTGATAAATATAGCACATAGTATCATCACGATAAAAGTGACGACTAGTAATATCGAAATCGAGAGCATTCCTATGCAGGTCGGCCATCGTATAATTCTATCTCCATTTTCGTCAAACTGAATTTAAACAAAATATATATTTTAACTTTAAGCCTCACGTAAAAGTAGGTAATTGCTATAAAAGATATATTTTCTAACGACACTGCGAAATTGGCATAGAAGTCTGGGCCTAGATTTTCATAAACCTAAATTTCAAATTAACTATGAAGAATCAGTTTTACTTTTCTACGATTTCATCTGGATACATAATAAACATCGTTGTTGAGCAAAGTAATACGCTAAATGCGAGACAACCTAGTAGCCAAAATAAGCCGAATAATTTTTTGCTGAACCATTTCAGGAGATCGTTCTAAAATATTTCCTATCTAATAATATTAATCTTCAAATTTACATGCATAATGGCGAATAATCGATAGACATAATGCACCGTAATACCCGATAGACTCACAGAGTAAACGCATAAGTCTAGAAAAATTATGAACCTCCCAAAATTAGGGTCATCAAATTGAAAGGACACTAAAAATAGTGTATAAGAACCGTAGTTTGAAAATGCAGCCTAAAAACTTCTCAAAAAATCCAAATTAAACTCTAACTTACTGCTTTCAAAATACCAAACACAATCGAATAAATTATATCATAGCATGAAAAACTTAGAATCAGGTACTTGTAGGTACCTATTTTCGACTTATTTTGGGTTAAAATCAAGTAGATTAATAGGCTGTTACTGAGAATAGATAGAAATATCACGGCATAGTTTATTATGAAGAACTTGGGCTCAAAATTCAGGGGGTTGAATTTCATGAATTAGTCTAAATAAATAAAATTCATTGAATATTGTGCGATTTCAGTCATAAAGGAAAATTACACAAAATTGTAGCCATATTTCTGATTTTATATATCGAAAAGTTTCATCATTCTTTTGAGGAAATACAAATTTCGAAAGTTGAAAACATTTTATGAATGAACAACTTTCGCAATTAGAGATGAAGTCGAAAACAGTGCGATCTATCTTTATTCAGAACGCTAAAAATGGCAACTACGCAAACCGACTTTTCACCCGGAAAATTTGCATCAAAAACCTCTATCAGTTGAGTACTGCTATCCACGAAGATGTAGACGAAGTAAGGGTGCTGTGTAGAGGCTAGTAGGTAGACCAAAGATGCGAGCGAAAACATTTATTAACTGATAGTGTGAGGTATTTATAAAGATCGAGGGTGAGATATGCAACTTTATAAGTTGAGATTATTATATTAAATTATGCCATAACTCTATTCATAAGAGAGTGAGACAAAACATATTCTAGTTTAGCATACATTTTAGGTGTAACGATAACGAAATTCTAACTTCAAATAGGAAATATTACAGCTTCCAACTTTTCTATGTAGTTTTGTTAGATTATCATATTGTTCTAAAATAAGAATAAAAATATGCCTATGTATTAGGGAACGATATTGAAGATGGGTTTCGTTCATTCATTACAGTCGAACTCATCGTGACCGGTGGGGTTATTTTCGTCGTAATTTTGTTGATTAATTTTTCCGGACAAATGAAGTTCAGCTTCTTCAAGAAAAATGTGCGATAGTCCTTGATGATCCATATCGCTAACAATGAATATATAGTGGGGTATAGAGAGATCAATGTGCACATGTAGTCTCTGTATCTGAGTTTGCAAAATTTGAAAATTCTTGGAAATTTGACATAAAAGAATGATAAAATATGATATTTCTAAAATTTCGAACTTGAACTTTGAAGAGAAAAAACTTACACTCCAGAAGGAATATTCAACAAAGGCATAGCGTAGACTGATAAGGGTATGATGTAAGAGGTGCAGAATATTGTTATGCTCTAAAAACTGGCATATTAAAAAAAAAAATATATATATATATATAGAATAGCACTTGGAAAACAAGGCATAGAATAGCTGGTAGTGCAATTTCCTGGTCCGAATACTGATATGAGCGCTTTTAATACTGTTTTTGGTAGAAATAGCACATAGGATCATGATAATGAAAGTAATAATCAGTGATAATGAAATAACGGTCATCCCGATTACGGCGTGCCATCGTATTTTCAATCCATCGATTGTATGCTAAATAAGCTTAAACTTTCGATAAGAGAAAAAATTAACATAATAATAATAATAAGTGAATCCGGCATATGAAATGTTCTCTAGTGGAACTGAGTATGATTCCAGAAATTCGTCCTCCACCGTTTCTTTCACCTAAAATCAATCATTTGATACAACTTATTTAACTATCAAAGCTACAATTCCTTCAGGATTCATGACATAGGCCATCGCACCACCAAAAAACGTTCCGAATAACAAGCAAGAAAGAGCCCAGAAAATTCCATAATAAAAAGTCGAAAAAAAACGCGATAAATGAACCGTTGATCGCGAAAATTCCCTGTAAATTTCTTTTCTAATAAAATTCTAAAATTGTTTGAACCTACAACTTTAAACTGTCCAAAAATGGAGGAGTAAACTACGTCGTAAATCGAGAAACATAGCACGAGGTATTTATAAGTGCCCAATTTCGTATGTTTTTGATTCAGAATTATGTAGATTAGTAAAATATTGCTGATGACTGAGGTACAAATTACTGTGTAGATAATGACGAAAAATCCTACGCCAAAATTCAAAGGGTTGAACAGTTTTCGTAATAACCTCGTGAAAATGTGGATTCTTGGAATTTACCGACAAACCTGTATTTATCCGATAATAATTATATCCTTTTATATACGAAATTCAAAATGCATTTATTATTTTTCGTGATGAACTCAATAACAATATAGCCGTAATGAAGTGCACAATAAACAATATTCGTAATTCGAAATAATGATTTAAATTATCTCCATGAAGTTAGGAAAACTTGAATTGAATATTGCTCATTTTACTAAAGATTAATCATATTGACTTCGAAGAATTAAATATTTGAACTGCAGAACACGATAAAGTATAAATTACTTTGCAAGAAGGTGCTTTTATTTCATAAAATATTTGATATAGCATGATTCATAATGACTAATTTTGAACTCTTGTATCCATACTGACAGTTGAAACAGTAGGAGTAAATATCGGTTGAATTTTTGAGCTTACTTTTCCAAAAAATTCCTAATCGGTAAAGGCGATAGATATGCCGTGAAGAGAACCACAATGCTCTAAAATTAGAAAGACCAAACGAATTTCCAGGATTGCTAATCATGGGAAGATGTAGTATTTATCTGATCGGCGAGATTAACCGGAGCATAATACTTTTTAGATTTCCGAAAAAGGTTCAGTATAAGCAAAGTTATGCTCATTTATGTTCGTATTATTTTTTTGCAGTCGTTTCCCATTTTCTTCGGCCAATCATTTCTTACTTTGTTTCGATACATAAGCTAAAATATAAATTGCTTTGCTATACTTTGAAATTCAAGTGATAAATATAGTTGAACCTGATATTCAGAGTGGCGGGCTTCCGGACGCACGATTGCTGAAGACAAGGAGCAGATTTTACCTGAGAAACTAATTGTCAAGCTTATCTCATTCAGGAAGTAAGCAAATCGACAAATTTTACAAAAGTCGAAAAATATTTTCTTTTCTTTTTCATTTCAAATCAACCTCTGGCTGTTCGCAATCATGTCGTTGTTTTTCGTCGTCTCCATGGGGCTTGCAATCGCGATTAGCACACTTATCGGACTTAAAGCATAAACTAATAATCTAATAGCATGACAACCAAGTAATTCAATTGTCTAGGAGTTACACTTTATTCTATGGAATTATTTATATCCAATAAATGCTCATGCTAGTGACCCAAAAAATCCTCAACTTTAATAAAGAAAGACCCCAATTTCCTACCAAACCTATACCATAATTATATAAATTGGAACACTCTTTCACTGGGCATGTAGTACTTTCCCAGTCTATTCCCAATAATCAAGCATAACTTAGTCTCTTATTACTAGTGGTTTTCTCGAATGTGATTCCCACCGTATTCTTTCCGCAGCAACACACAGCATTCCGAACCTGAAAGTACAAATTTTAATTGAAAATGTATGAAAGGCCTACTTTTGCATTTGCAAAGGCGTAAATTCCCCATTTTGAGGAATTAAAAGTTGATGAAACTGTAAACAATAGTTTAGTGACTCCAGGTCCCCTGAAAACACCATAATTTTCCGAATTCAAATTAAATACAGGAGAAATAGAATAAAGTTAGACATTATATCTATCTTTTCATGGCACTGAATTTATTACTTAATAACGTTGTTATTCTAAAAAATAAGGGTATTTTATAATTTATTCGGGATAGAAAGTTATCAAAATGTGTGTTAGATTACGTGTGGGATAATAATTCTTCTGTAAATAGGTGCTAATTCGTACCTCGTAAAGAAATAGAAGCAAATCGCTTGACCGATAAAACACATAGCGAGTATCGTAAAATGCAAGGCTAATTTGACTTCCCGATTCATTTTTCGCAGACTCTAAATATACGATAATCAAATCATTCGACGTCAAAAAGTAAATTTGATACAACAAAATACCGATTGCGTAATCAAGGCAACTCCCTGGAAGTTCCGCATGGCTAATAGACGATACATTATCATGCCATCGATAAATATCAAGAAAGAGACACAAATTATCTGAAATATATTGTTTCGATTTCAAATGGTTTATAAAATTAGCATACCTGAATGATTACCATACCAGTAATATAAATCTTCGAATATGGGTTAGTAAGATCGAAGTTCCAAAATGAATCCGCTGGATAATACCGGTACATGTCGAAAATGACTATTGGAGCTGAAATTGATGTTTTCTTGCATGGTTGATAATATAAAATATTTTTATTTAATACAAAGACTTTGCTTACTTATGCATGCCGCCGCTAAAATAAAAATGAATACGATAGGCCCGTAAATCATAAGGAATTGCATGTGTTGAAAATTCTTTGGTCGATAGATCGCGAGCAAATGGAGGATGGAAAACACGATGAGCACGAATAAATCGGTGAATTCACGCATTTTGAGCATCACCGTTATTACGTGTCTCATGAATGGGACTGCCGGAACTGAATTTTTGCAGAAAGATAAAAATATAAAAATGTCTACCGTAATTGACAATTAAAAATATGAATTTAGTATAAAAGCGATGTTTTAAAATAATAATTCTTTTATAAACTCACCGAATATCGACTTCTGAGCCAGGAACGAAGGCAATCCATGAACATTCTCCAAAATTTCGGTACAAATATTGAATACCAACATTATCAGGGCGTAAATGAATATGGGATTGGAAAACGCGATTTTCGAACGAATCATTCCAATCAGAGCTATGATACAAAATAAGATACCGATGGTTTGAACGGTGACTGAATAAAATTGCACAAATTTCTCGTCAATAAATTGGCCTTCCATATTTTATGCTGAAAAATTCTAAAATAATTTAGAAAATTAGAAATCTAAATTTTAGAGTACATTCCTAGAGTTAAACACGAAACATTTCGCCAATGCAAATTTGTAGCCAAGTAAGCTTAGGTAAAAATATGAAAAAGTCTGTTTTTATTAATTCAACCCAAGTAAATACGGAAATAATGAAAATCCTCAATCAGCTTGCTGGGTGAGAAATGAAACTATATCGCACTTGTGCGTGAGATTGAGTAATTGGGCGGAAATTGCATTTTGCAATCCGCCTATTTGAGTCGGTGCTTTAGTTTATAAATTCCGGAAAAAACGCGATTTCTCAGAGACGGAAATTCCCGGTTAACTTTTCACGCTCAATTGCATCGCACATTCGAACTACAATGTAATATTTGGAAGAAACAAGTTTATTACAAAAATAAACAAAAACATTGATGAATATATGAAGACTTTCTGGCATTATGCTATCATCGTCTTATCGTTATAGCATGTCCTTGTTATAAAATATCATGAGGCTTTCTGAATTGTGATAAAAGAACAACGCTGATTCGTCTTTTATCCTTAAACATCGCCGTGTAAATCCTCCATATTGGACTCGGTAACGAGAAGGCTGCTTTACGGAGAGTGCCTGAATTTAGAAAAAAAAATTATTCTATGAAAATCAGGCACATACTATTTACCAGTATAAAACTCAGTGGGACCACAAATGAGAGGCCGATGTCAGCATTGGCCAAACAACTTATCAATTCGCGAAAGCTAAAATAATACGGCACAAATATACATTCGTTAATTTTTAAATAAGCTTCGGCTCAAGATAATGTCGAGTTTTCCAAATTTATCTTTAATTTTTTCTCTATTAATTCGATTTTATAAGTAAATATTGCCATATTACGTTGTCATACCTATTAGAACAGAAATAGTCATCCAGTAACATCCATCGATAATAAGCCAAGCGATACATCTGAATTATTTAGAAATTCATTTTGTATATATTAACATATAGTATTTATTTATCAAATACCGAATGAAGAACAGCAATAGCAAATGCCGCAATGAGCATTTTAAAATCCCTAGCGTGGGAGTGTCCACGAATTAGCCATATTTTGAAAATGACGATAGGATATGACTAAGGGCAAACATATTAATATTGTGCGATATAGAATGTCCGCCTAAATATTTAACATTTGATAATTCAAATTCGAAAAGTTACATTGATAACAAACACGTCAGCTTTATGTCGAGACAAATAGAGTACGTACTGATTAAAAAATTCGATCGATTTTGTATAAATTGCAATATGCAAAATTAAAATTACTAGATTTACAATCGGATAGATTCTAAAATATTATGATAGCATATACATAATATTATTAGCTAAACATTACATATTATGTGTCTTACGAAAACATGGCCAAATATCGAATATGATCGCAAAACGCTGAACGCATATTTGAATATCCACAAAGTTTATTACTGTAATTGTTTCAATTTATTGTTATGTTTCGAATTATTTTGAAGAAAAGTTTGGTTTCCTTTTTCTAACCATTTAAATTCGAAATTTAGCTTCAGCAACGGAAATTTTTAGAATAAAAAACATTTCTATTTTAATAAAAATTGTAATGCACATTGCAACCGCAGATAGATAATGTTGAAATAGACCTACTCGACATCATAAGTCCTTTAATTTGTCCTAAAAATTTGGCAATCATCATGTCTTTTTCGCTTCCATGAGCGCCAACATAATATAAGGTTACACTTCGCATAATGATATAGTGAATCAAGCTGTAAAGAGTTGCAACAATCATGAGCACGAAATACGGTTGCTTAAATTAGTATGTAAATTTTATGTTGAAATGAGCCTTCAAATGTGTGAATATCGTTCATCCCTCTGAAATTCGGAACGATTGAAGAAAGCACTCCAATGTTAAAACACGAAAAAGAGCAATGAACAGTAGAAGGAAAAAAAACTGTAAGCGGAGCAACAGGGAGAAAGACAAAGTGCCCCTCCAACTATTCCCATTGCTCTTTTCGTATGTTTTAGCATTGAAGCGTTTTCTTTAGTCACTCCGAATTTCAAAGGGATGAACGATGCCTTCTTTTAAGTTTTGAACACCTTTACAATTCCATTCAGAAATAATATATGACACATTATCTGACATACGAACATAGCATCCAGCAGAAGATCGGAAATGGAAAAGGAAATGGTGATCGTATATTCGAAGATACTTGATTCTACCAACATGAATATCGATCTAATTTAGTGTATCAAAGAGTAAACGTCCGAACTGTAAGTCTTGCTTTTCAAATCTTAGAAATATTGCTTATAAGTCGATCACTAATTTATACCCCTCAAGACGGAACAATTTATCTGCTAAATTTCGGTATTTCTAGAGCTGAGTATAATTCTTTACCAATTTCGCCTGAAAACCTTTTATTAAGTTATTTACATCAAGTGTTCCACTTGAAATTTCTCTCTAGAAGACGAAGATAAAGATTTAGATGATTGAACATCTGTGCTCCTAAGCGATTCTATAACCCATAATTATCAGTTTGTGTAAACAAAATAATCTATTTTGGTGAATTTTAAGAAGCAATCATGTATAATTAATGGGTTTTCTGAGGTTAAACAAATTATGAAAACGATCAGAGCTTTCATTATGCCGACACTTTGTGACTGCAAATATGCTATTTTCATGAACTCGAAAGTTCTAGATATCAGAAATCATATCGAAATTCAAATTGGTGGCAGAAGTGGTTGCTTTTAAAAAGTGGGGGGAGGAAGTTGACCCGCACCCTCGAAATTTTTAGGTCCGGCTCAGACTCGGTTATCTCCTAGACCAATACCGAAAAGAGTGAAAATTTTTGTATGAAAATAATCCTTAGGGCTTCTACTCTATAAATATAAACGATTTATCGCACAGACGCGTATCAGTTCCCTGAAAATAATAGAAGAATCCATCAACATGCATGCTTTTTTGGCATTTTTAGTCTTTAGTCGTAACTTGGGCTATAAAGGTTAGATCAACAAAAAATATTTGCACCATTCGACTCAGCTCATCGAGCTGAACAATCTGATATAGGTTTTGAGGAGTCTGAATGACTTTTGAAGCTTGACCTTCAGGGTTCCGGTACCCGGTGCTGGACTTGAAAATTTCGGGAAAAAGCCCGGAATCATGACTTTCAGGTTGAATATAGTTAGTTAACACTATAAAACCTCAGAAAAACGACACTTTTGCCACTGGTTGTCCCTTGGTTGAATCCTTCAAAGACTGTCTTAATTCAGAAAATCTTAGTTCATTTTTTACATTTCAGAATTGATCAAATTAGTTAGAAAACTATTATTAGCCATTTATGGTAAAAATATCATTTTATTGCTACTTTTTTGGTAAATGCCACGTCATCTGAAATAAAAATACCACGCGATGTGGAATAACAATGCAATTTTCAGATTATTTTCATGAAAAAATACTCCTGAAACATTTGTTTCTCCAAAACAAATATTATTTTCGGAATATAGTCTGTCCAAAATAAAATTAATTTGATGGGCCCGTAAATAAAATTGTCTCTATTGCAAATTACATTACTTATGCTCTTTCAGCCAAATACGCCTTGCCATAGAATTATAAATGTCCGAATTAAGCCTAGCTTCTAGTCTATAGCCTATTTGATGCGTTCCGTTCGATTTGTTTAAAATGTAGGTTTTTTTTTTTTTAAATTTCGCTGACCGTAATTAGCCTAAACGGAGATAATTTTGACTATTCTGAAAATTACGATGATCAAAATAAAACTTTACTAAAATTTAGTAATTTTTGATAAAGTAAAGCGAAATATGGTCAATTTTATGCAATAAATCATGTTCATAATTTATGACCTTTATCTGAGCAAATTCATCTTTAATTATTTCAAACTAAATTTCAAATTCTCATGATCACATAGACTAGATGACAAATTCTCCGGACTCATCACTTAGTCACTTCATCCTGAACCGTCAAAATTCTAATTGTTATTCCACGCTCACAAATGTAAAGAATCGAACTTTGTCCTTGTTCTTTCGCTGCTATCGCAACGCACTACCACGAGCCACTAAGCAAATGCAAATTAGCTATGTTCGGGTAATTCAAAGAAATTTCTCATGCAGGCGCTTAATCATTCGTTGAATAATCCGGTTTAAGTCAACTTTCGCAGGTGGAATTGGATTAGTTTCACTGACTGTAGATATACGTGCCATATTTAAATGTTTTGTCATAACTTCTTCTAATTTTTATACTATACAAATATTTTTATCTTAATCATAGACCTTATCTGCAAATCTTGCTACCATACCTCAAAGGATATTTCGTCATCATTCTGCTTTAATTGATTGCATACTTAACCCACATTCAATATTTATTTCATTTCAACATCATAGCAATGCAGCTCCATAATTTAGTTTCTTTTATCATAATGCTGATATAAAACGTTAGGTTAATCCAGATTTCTGCTCTAGAGAATTTCCTTATTTTCTTTGAATAAATTCACCAGACTTTTGTCAACATTAAAACACATTTCTCCGTATTTCTTATCTTTCGCCGGAAGTCTTCTAGCTTCAAAACCCCCTACCTCGAATTGTGCTAAGGAAGTGATTTGACATTTGAAGTCGACTTTGAAAAACGTTTATTACCGCTTTGAAAGGAATTATATTTGATCTTTACCTTCGAAATTCTAATTTTTTTAGAAACTTGCAAAAAGTTTTCTGTGCTTTGAACATTCTTAATCGGATACGATTTGTATGCTCTATTTTCGACAGACAATTCGGAAATTCCAAACCCAAATATCAAATAAAATTTTTGTATGGTTCGATTTTTATGTAGGCCTATTTTCATGCGGCTACTTTAGCTCGTTTCAGACGAATTACATACATTTTAACTTGTGATAACACTTTTGACCTGTATATTTAATCAGACTATTTTTACCGTATACAAGTTAAATCTCTTGATCTACATTTATATTTCCTTATATATAGCGTTTAAAAATAACATTGTATCCAAACATTAGGAAACACAAGAAATATTTTCGAATTTCAGTTCAACCTGATGACTGGGTTTTTAGTGGATCATAATAGCACACTGTTTATGTGCTCTTTGTATATCACTTTAGGTGAATATATTTCTATGTTTATTTTTTTTTATAAAATATTTTAATTTAGGTGTAATTTCGACATTTCTCTCCTCGTTAAACTTAGTGATATTCTTTTCGAATTCGGAATTTCGGCGAAAATTTGTGTTTTTCGCTGCGGTTGATTTCGGGGATCTTGTTGATGGTAAAAAGTTGATTCGTTATTACAAGTTATAATTAGCTCCTTATTTCTCGAAAAAAAAATGAGCACAAACACGTTCATTCACCATAAGCATGTTGACGTTCATAAAATGTGTGCAAATGAGCGAGTTTCTAAGAGAATTTTCGCGACTTTTGATTTATTTTTCACATGATATACAGTTCGATTTACAAGAAAAAAGTGCTTTCCATATTGACAAAGAAGAGAAGCTACATTTATTAAGACAATTACATATTGTCATGCTATTATTTTGAAAATATAACTCGAGTTATATGTCTCAGCAATTTTCTGAGTCATGATTGCAGAATAAGCTAATGCTTCCATATTTGCTTAGCAGAAAATATTCTTATCAAATCATCAGAATTATTGCTCTAAGCCAATTTCTATAACCAAGTATTCAACTATAATGGGACAGTGCTAAAATTTTAATCAGTCAACTTCAGCGATATCATATCTATTGGTCGGCTCAGGTCGGTTATCCGGTCTGCTAAGCGGGAGGATAACAGTGCCCATTTCAGCATACGATTGTTTTTATCACGTAAGTTACAAATCATAAAACCACATTTTCCTACTTCAATTCACAGATTATGCTTCAAAAAGCTAAACTTCTCGCATTTAAAACTACACAGATAGGATGTCAGCGACTTTTCATATGCAAGAATAATCGGAAAATTAATATTTGCAATTTTTCTTCGAATTTTTGCGAGACAGTTTTCAAGAACATATCATTTTCATCTCAAAATGGTGATTCATAACATCAATGTATCATATAAAACCTGAAAGTTTGAAATATGGAGATCTTTTAATGTAACATGAACCAACCCTTGTTTATCACTATTACATTACAATGTCAGAGATTCACAAATTGTCTAGATGCCGAGAAAATATCAAATTTATACGAATTAAAATATTCTAATTTTCAGCGATACTGGCCCCACTCCCTGATTCTCGGTACTGAATTGCCCGCTATCGGCACTTTGCTGATTGCCTATGAGCGAATTTGTGCCGTAACTCGGCCGGCGACTTACAATCGAATATTTTCGACCAACAAGAAGATTCTCTTCCTTTCAGTACTCCCAATTTGGGCCGTGGTAAGCAGAAAACAAGATATTTTCGGGGGCCAAGAACGATTTGAAAAATGAACGACTTGTTGGGGGTTGAAAAGTCTAACGATGATAAATTGGCATTTATTTACAACAGATCCCGTCTATGGGCTAAATATGAATTCACTAGAAATAGTCGGCAAAATTTTTAAACGTACTCAAAAGTAATGCATAATCGTCAGCAAAATTTTTTCGAGAGAGAAACTATTTGATATAGAAAGAAAAAGAAATTCATCAGTGGATCAAACCAAGTATTTTTTTGAAAATTCATACAAAATTTTGAAGCAAATTTAACTTGATCAATTTTAGTTCACCTTGCTAACCGCCGGATTGTCAGTTCTTGGAGATGAGGGTAAACGAATGAGCACCACACAGCATTGCGCTATTATTGGTTCTTCTGCAGGATGGTAAATCAATAAATTGATAAATTTGAATGATTTCCTCGAAAACTCGAGTTTTAGGTACTCCACACTGCACTTCTTGCTCGTACCGAGTGCATATCTAGTATCACTAATTTCAGCGTTCAAAGTTTGGTATGTTAGGAGGGTAAGTTTGGCTTTTTCTGGAAATTTTCAAGATGATAATTTTAGAAATTCGCGAAACATTCCAGCGCTCAAAGTAAATTCGGCAATTCGAGTAAATCGCACAATAAGCTTATTATTGTGATGGTTTTAGCTGTGAGTTTGTTTTTAATAGTATTAATTTATGACATTTATCTTTTCTAAATTCTTACAATGTCGATAAGTCTACTTCTCAAGACAAGTCAAAATTTAAATACGAGGTGCTTTGTTTCTTTGAATAACTAAGTAATGAATAATCCGAAGTTTCGTTCCCTGGAATTTTCCAAAGAATCGACTAGAACCAAGCACAATATCCGTTTATTTAAAATATCTATTAAGTTAAAAATATAACTTTTTCCATCAATTTCTTTATCCTTATCTTCCGGAACTTGTTTTTTTGTTTGTCTTCATAACTTTTAAGTTCAACGTTCGTCTAAAGAAATTTGTATATTTTTGAGACACAGAATATTACAAGTATTCAACCAAATTAGTGTGCTTTTCAATCGCAATATAAAGTCAACACCGTAAGCTGATTAACTCGAGTGTGAATTACTGTATACTTGGAAATTCTCATAGGTTAAACTCACTAGATTGAAAATCTCAAATCATAAACGTGTGTGAATTTTCCGTTTTGCTTACTAAGCAAACAACATTTATAAAAATAGTACAGAACCAAAATCTAAGATAGATGAAAAGTGTGCTGGGCCTTTGTTTTCGAACTAACACATTTTTCTAATGAAGTAAAATCAGCGAATTCAATTAGAAGAATTGGTTTTTAGGATTATCCATGCACCATTCCGTACAAATATTATAATTAAAAATAAATTTATGTGTTATGGGTAAATATTAGAAATTCCATTTTATTTTGTAGAACAATCTGGTGTTATAAACCAGAACTTGACAATTTTTATGGGCTTCTTTAAAAACAATTGGTAACAATTTCCAACATTTTTATTTTAGGGATCTTCAATACTATTGGTTTCCATGCCTAGCGCTGTCATGATTATGATTAGATGGGATATTGCTAGCTTTAGTGATATTATCGTGGCTCTAACTTACGCTATGCCTGGGTAAAGCACTATCGGAATTCAGGGAAAATTAATATATTCAGACTTTTATCGGTTGCTAATTTCGTGATAAATTTCGCTATGCGTCCGGAAATTCGGAAGCAATTTTTCTACCTCATTGGAATGAGGTTAGTCGTAAAAATTTAATGAAATATTTTATATCCTAAAGGTCTAATTAGTCTACTTTGTACTATGTTATCATGCTGCACTTATTATATTTAAAATAAGTTCTAAATAAGTCCACAGTTGTAAAACTTCATAGCGGATATAACAAAATTTTAAAAATTCTGTAGCTTTTCTGATATATAGATTTTGGGATATAAAAAATTTCCAGAAAGGACAAGGCGTTCGCGGATTCGCAGTCAGTAGCAGGTCAGGCCATCTTACCTACCAGTGCAGCTTACACCAGAGGCAAAACTATAGATCGTCGACAGACTACTATTGGTACTATTACATTAACTTAAACAGCTAAATATCTTCAATATTATTATATTATATATTCAAACTCGGTAATATATTTAGAAATTATGCATTTATATGCAATTTGGCTATTTATAGGCAGTAGGGCGCATATATTTCATACGTTTCAATGTATGTTGCGTACACCTCAGCGACGAGAGGTTATATGATAAGTTTATATTTGGATATATCCGTATTTGGACTGCCTGTATATTTGTAATATCTCGAAGAAAAGTTATATCATATCATTGCCCAATTTTAAGATTTTTCTAAATTCATAGCATAGTTTACGAATATTGTCATGATTTATTATGTTGCATTGTTTCTAAGGTTCCTGAGTTTATGAACATTTTCTGATTTATTAGGAACGCCTTTTATGATTATGTTTATTGAAATTACTTTCTATTGCTCCCCAGATCGGTATTGTCTAGTTACTCTGCATCTATAGCCTGCGAGACGCACGCATTGGGACTAGGGGAAAATAAGATAGGGCAGAGTCGCGTAGTTAAGGCTCGCTGATCACATACATAGTGACTAGGCAACACCGATCTGCAGAACAATAAAGAGCATATCTTTGATAAGTCACGAAAATTTACTCGTAACGGGGCAAATTTCAAGTAATTTCACGCGAAAAATTACAGCTTCAATTCACCTCACGATTTTTCCATATGAATGTTTTTTGAAGCTCATATTTTATTTTTTAAATTTTCCCAACTTTTAAAAACTGGGTTTTGAAATTCGAATTCGAAACAAAATTATATAAGGTTCCAAGAAAATAAGGATCGTAAATAATTTCGTCATCTTTGATACGCTTCTTCCATATCACTCTAAGCCACTTGATAAATCAAATGAAAAAGTAACATGGTTTTGTATACGCCTACAAATTTTCAATCTTTAAAATCTCGCTGATCAAAATTGGCATTAAAGATCTCGTATTTCGATTAAAATTTCAATTGTCATCCAGTTTTTGTTTATCATGGAAATTTCAGACAATTATATTAATCCAGATTTGTTAAGAATTAAATTTCGCTATTTGAAATTAAACTGTTCCGGCTTAGTCATTAATCATTTACATATCTCCCTGTGTCATTTATCGAGTTATGGGTGTCTCAAGTTAAAATCCAATTTTGGTTCTTGCAAGATAGAATAAATTCTAATCGCATTGCTAAATTTGCACAACAATTTATTTCCAAAGAAAAACTGCACGAAAACGATATCATAAAAATAAGTAGTCACCAAAATAAATAGGGCCGGATATTTTCCAGTCACAATAAATAATCTTCAATTTATCATGAAATTCCAAACTTTCGAAGTAGCATATCATGGTATTTTGATTATTTGTGATATTTTGACATTTATGACACGAATTTGTAAAAATGATTCAGTATTATGTGATTCTATCTGTCAATTTTCGGCTCACTATAAATCTCATTAAGATAAAATTCATTCACTTCCGAACCCACTCAATATTTACACTATTTCACTTAATAGTTGAGGAAGGTTTTAAATGATTGAATTTTAAAGTGGGTCTAAATTTTACAAGTAGTGTCTAAAGTATGGGTTTGATGTCGGTATTTTGAAGGTCGGTTTTGGAATACAATTCCAGAAACAACTGGGCCTGCTCGATGAGGTTACATGGCGAATCGAAGGACTGAAGCTGTTAGAATTAGATATCGCACTAACAACGACGTATTAATGGCATAAGTATGACTTATTTGACTATAAACTCATATGAAATATATCAATCTAAAATTCGAAATGTTGCCAAGTAAACTAAAGTATCCTTAGTTCGAAGTCAATATTTCGAAAGCTAAAATATCTAATACCTGATCCACCGCATTCGAAGATGTCGCTTCGTCCTTTCCAGATTTCTCCGTCTGAATTTAAAAATGAAAAACAGTTTAATTCAATTTCCACAGTCGATATGTTTAGACGACGAAGCGTCTAATCAGCTATTAAAGATGATAAAATCATGAGAAATAAAGTAGGAAAAGATGGGTCACGTCATATAATTAATTTTTGTTAAAATTAAATGAAATATCTTAAAATTACATAATGTTTAATGGCGAGTTGGATGTAGTTGTCATCGAATTCGTTAATTTTTCCTTCCGGATCCAAAGCAAATTGCTCCTTCCTGATTTGATTCGTCTTCTCGAACAGTCGGTAGATGTCTAGCGGAGTGATCGCTTCGTACGAACTGGACGAGAGACCTGATTTTGAAAATTTAGAGAAAAGTAACGTTTCAAATTTTAGGTAAACAAAGAGTAAATGAAATAAATGATAAGTCATTGATTATCGTATCATTTCATAAAATTGGATGATTTAAAAAATAAATAAATTAGTATGTTTCAATTTTCTGGATAATCAAATGATGCATGAAAGACAATGTGCAGCTGATAATCGGAGCAGTTTATAAAAATAGCATGTTCTAATTCTCCGAATTCATATCAGAAAGATCTTCTTAAATTTTACCTCGATTCGCCAAATCGTCCAGAATATTATTGCAGGATTTAGAGATCTCCTCAGCTCTGCCCCAATCCGGTGTAGGCGTTTCTTTAAAGTAGGCGTTCAGAGGCTGAAATTATTAAAAATAAGCAGTTTTTTTTAATTCTAATAAACCGCCAGCAGAATAGGATGCTTCTCAAATTTCTTGGCTGCGTTATCCAGTCGATTTCTGACTTCATCCACGGTTTTGAACTTCTTGTGAGATTTATGGGCCCTATGACTGCTTTGCTTCCCATCTTTTATCGAATTGTAGGCTTCTGAAATTCAGAATGACAAAAAAATGCTTGATATTGATTTTTAAAATTCATCAAAATCGAGATCTTTCACACTTTCTCATTTTCTAGAAAGTCTTTAGTCAACACAATCTTCCTCTTTATTTTTTTAAAGTTTCTCACCCAAAAGATCCGGATAAGAGATGCAGTCCAGATAGCAGGCGAAAACGATGAAGATGTTGATCATTGTCACCGATTCCTTGGTGTTCGGATTCAGCACGCGGGAAATCGACGAAGGAGATAGTCCTGAAAAGAAAATGAATTATGAGAGGGTAGTTTTTATAATAAATAATAACAACGTCATCGTGACACGAAACCTAGAAGAAATAGGGTATAGAAAGGTAGTATACGATGATACGACATCTTTTCATTTACTGTTTTTCCATCACCTGTGTCATGATTTCTTTCGTTTTGCAATTCGCTAAACTTCTAAAAACAATAAAAATGACATTTTTCTTACCGGTCAAATTAGCGATGTCGCCCTGCTTCAGATTGTTGGTGTAGAAGTAATCCGAAATTTCGATTCGGAGTTTGTCGTTGCAAGCTTTGACCAACTCGACTAGTTTTTCAGGGATGTGGAGGCCTTCGAATTCCTGAACTTTTTTGGTTAAATTATTGGTGTTTGAATAAACGTCAATGTATCAAATGTGGTAAACATAAATTTTGAATTCAATTGAAGAAAACAAGTTTTAAAACGTACAAAATCGGAGAACTGCTTGTATTGTTGGCCCTTGATTTTATCGACGGGAATGCTTCTGAGGTATGTGGTTGCAGCCACAAAACGACGGGCGGCGTCTGTTCTTGGCGTGATGTCCCCGACATTTCTGAAATGTCTTACTTCAGAAGAATACCGATAGCTTGAAAATCTCAAATCATCGAATCATGCGAAATGGGTTAAATAATGATGAGAAGACTATGTTCATACTTTCGAATGGCTTGAGTGCTTAGGTATTCAGGTTACAGAATTTTATCAAATAAGAAAATAAATCACTAACAGATGTGAGGCATCCTCGTTGACTAGACTGCTGGCCATGGCTGGGGGTGGGGATTCGATATCGATCACGGAGGATCGATCGTCAGATAAACGCATTTTGCTGGCCTTAATAGTTTTTTTTCGAATTTTGCAATGTTTCAAAATTTCCAAAACGAAAGTTATCAAATTTTGATAATCGATCATTCATTGGGTTTCGTGGAAAACAAAGAAATATCATCTAATAAAAATATTAAAAACATGATGATATGCTTTGAAATTCTCAAAAACACAGAATTTCCATTTTTTTCTCATTCTGTCGCTGATTGTTTGTTTAGAAAATATAATATCCTACCACAGGAGTTTGATGCGAGTTGGACGCGGGTCGTTTCTTAGCTTTCTTCTGAGCTGACTGTATCGAGACAGGGGTCGGTTCTCGATCGGTCGAACTCGTTGGTTGGGCAGGTGGTTGAGGAGAGGGAGCAGATCGAGCTACATATGTCTTGGATGATTCGGGCTTTTGAACGGACACACTATTTGAAGTGGAAACGCCTTCGAAAATGTCCAGCTGACGGTAGGCCTGAGTTTTAAGTTTTTTTTTGGAATTATTGCAAATTTGGCCAGTTCACAATTTTGCAGAGAAGGTATTGACAAGAATAAAAATTGAACAGACTTTCCAGAAAAGTTTATGCAAAAAGTAATCTGTTTGAGAAATTGAACATATTCTTCATGTGTTCTTTATTCAAATTCATTTTTATTTGAATGTGTTCAGTTTGTACCAAAAACTGATAATTAGAAAAATAAAGGAATAAATTTGAGAAAATCTTGAAACTTACATCCACTATTTGTTCGATTTTCATGCCGGTTGCTCTCAACCTTCGGATTAACTCTAACTGTTCAACGGTAAACAAGCTCATTCTAAGATTAAATCAGTAAAAAACCGAAAATAATCAAAAATCGATATCAGCGACTTATCAAAAATGTCGATGAAAAACTGACACTCGTCAATAAATGGAAAGGAATGAAGGAAAACGAAGAAGACTTTCAATAGAGCGTCTTTTCATTATGTCTCTCTCACTCGCCTTTCACTTGATGGTTATCCAAATGTCGTCGATCAATAATGGAGATTATTTCGAGGAAATGTACGACGTTTACAAAGAAGTATCAAGGTTTGCTCAAATTTAAGAAAAAATGCATATGCTAAAAATATTCACTACAATAGGGTAAGAGTCCAAAAATAATGCTGGATTGATTTTATTGAGTAAAAAGCTTTTCATTTGAAAATTTTCTAAATCTTTCTTTTGAGGACATTTCTTGTGGTATTTATTGTCTGAACTTTTTGTTCTACATAATTTGAATTTTCGGCGGCTCAAAATGTATCTATACCTAATCAAAGCATACACACATCTTGCACTGCTAGAATAAGCCGTACTTTTAGCACATTGTAAACAACGTTGAGTTGAATGACACTACCGACTTTCGACCTGCTTTATCGAGTGCACTCTTATTTTATCAAAGCCTCAGCTCATTTTACAATTGGAAATGAATAATGGGAGCAAAATTGACACTTCCCGATTATGGAACGGGCTGTATCTTACGTTGGAGCCACTTACTTGACTAATTCAAGCTCAAATTATCCGAAGCGAAATCAGGTTAATGTTAATTTGAAAATAGATGTCATTGCGATTGTGCTGCTATATCATTCACAGAAATTGATTACTACTGCCATTGAAAGAGATCCTAAATTATCTGTGACATAACTTAAGCCGCCTTAAAAATCAAGATAATTTACTCGGCTTTTTATCACAAATAGTTTCAACTATTATGCTTTGAAAGTTATCGAATCTAAATCGAAATTATAGTCATGTTTCAGCTACACATGCTATGTATATATAATTCAGTTTAATTAGACCACTAGAGTTGTTTAATCAAACATTTTAGGATACAATAATCGTGATTCTAGGATGGGCTGGTGCCAATAAATCTACGGTTGATAAGTATGTTAGGATCTACGAAACTCGGGGGTATGCAATACCATGCGTTTCTCAACTTATACAAAAACAGATTCAACACTCTTCTGTATAACGCGAATCTCAAAGTTTGCATAAGGATGAAGCATTTTCGCGAAGTCTCGAGTCTGGCTGAACATTTGGGCGAAATTCTACAAGACCCGAATAAGTCGTTAGCGCTTCATGCGTTGAGTATGAACGCTATCGATTGCATATGTTCGCTACTGTTGCAACATCCTGAATTGGAGATTTTAAAACGGACTAGGGGGATCATTTTTGATAGGTAGAGAATGATTTTACTATGGTTTAAAAATGGTTATTTGACCCTTATTCTGGGGAAACAATTTTGACAACAAAGGAATAACGTTGCTATACATATTTCAACTAAATCATATCGTTTCTATCCAAAAAAAACGAATACTTCATAGGCATCACATCGTCATTTAAAAAATTACGATATTTCTTCATTTCAAATTTAGCTGTCCAGTAGAGTTCACTCGAAAATTTACAACCCCAACCAGTGGCGAAGTAGTCGATTTTTCAATGGGCGAAAAGCTGAAATACCTGAATTTCTTTCAACTGCTCAAGTACAAACTATGGAGGAGCGCTGTTGTCGGTGCCTACATTTCCAATGATTACGGGGTACTTTATAAATGAAAAATTCAAAATAAATTCTGTTGCATTTTAGGTCAAATTTATTCGAATGATCGGAGGTGATTGGAAAAGTTACTGCACATATTACCATTTGCTCTTTCATCCGGATTTGCCGAAGGTTTTGAGTTTCGTGTATTCTGATGGAGATGCTGTTTGTCCTGCTCGGTTAGTCTTTTCTTGTAATTTTCTTACAACTCATTGAAAGTTTTACTGACTACAAAGAGGGTATTATCCTTAAAGAGAAGTATTGAATTTTCAATCACTTGCATATAAATTTACTTTTACAATTAGAAAGTTTAAAAATTTGCAGATATTGAGAAATATTCAACTTTCTAGCCACATGTTTTATAAATTATTTTAGAAGTATCGAAAAGTTCCACCGGCATTTACAAAAGTTGAATGATAAACGCATCGAGGCGCTACGATTCAATGACTCTTTACACGTGGAACACTATCGGTAAAATAAGCCTATCAATCAACTTGAACTTGGATTCTGATTTTGTTTAGGAAACACCCTAAAGAATATATCAAACTAGTTGACACTTTCCTGAAAAATCTAGAAGATCAAGAGGATAATCTGAGATCTAAAATATAACGATTTTTAATTTTATAGATAATTCATGATTTTGAATAAATTTTTAACTTGAAATCAAAGCATAATATTCTATGTTTTCTTGAAGCTTCATCCTTTGATGCTATTATTTTTGTTATCGCTAACAGGCATAAATGGTTTGGTGTTCTACTTATCGGCATATTTCTGGCAAAGCCGAAGCTTCCGAAACAGCCTATTGATTTGCTTGATTTGTGCACACTTTCACCGCCATCTTCACCATTTTTAGTATATTCTCCCAAATTTTAAATTATGGTCCCATGTTCCATTCTTGTCACCGGAGCAAATAGGGGGGTTGGGCTAGCTTTGGTCAGAGAGTTCCTGAAGGACGAAAACATTCAAACTATTATCGCTGGAGTAAGAAGCCCAGAAGCGGCAGAGGATTTGAAATCCATCAAAGACGATCGACTGAAGATCATCAAGCTCGACATCAGCTCAGATGAGTCGATTGACAGAGCAGTGGAAGAGGTAATAATTATAAATTTACTAGAATTTGAAAATGGACCCACTTACTTGACATAACGTCGATGATGACCCATTCCTATCTATTCGTGAAGCATTACATTCAAACGTTTCAATAGTTTGTTCAACGCACATTATATCATTTTGAATAATCAACCTATTTTTCGCTCCTTCAGATAAAACATATCGTGAACGACAAAGGACTTACGGTGCTTGTCAACAATGCTGGTGTTCATGTGCACATGGTCACGAAACAAAGGGTTACCAGAGAGCAACTTATGGAACAATTTCAGTCGAATGTGTTTGGGACGATCATTTTGACACAGGTGAGGGATAAAATTGTTTGTTAGAAGGGTTCCACTTTTTCCATATGATGCCCATGGGGTACCGTCATCAGAAAATTCTGCCTTTCGAAAAGTACAACTCATATCGTTTCTAATAAGCTAAAAATACCATTAATCTGGTGCCAAATATCACTTTTAGGCACTCCTACCTCTACTCCAGCAAGCTTCATCCTTGCAACAAGGCGATGATTTTTCAATTAATCGAGCAGCTATCATCAATATCTCATCAAATGCAGCTTCGTTAGAAAGAAACAATGCAACTCTTTTCTGGGGCGGATCAAGCTTCTTCAAATTTTTAGGGTACCGGACTTCGAAGGTGATTTTTGCTTAGGTAAAAATTTAAGAAAATCACTCAATATTTTAGTCTGCTCTGAATCAAGTAATGAGAACGATGGCTGTAGATTTGCTCGAAGATAAAATTCTATCTGTTGCATTTTGCCCAGGAGGCTGTAGAACAGAAATGACGAGGAGAATTGGCATTGAAGCTGAATTGGCTGTAAGTTGGAGGTTTTGAATATTTCTATTTCGAAAATTTAGCCCGAAGAAAGCGCCGAATCACTCGTCAAGAGCTTCTTCAAACTCGACAAATCTCACACTGGAAACTTCTACAACAGAAATCTGGAAGTGATTCCGTTTTAAAGAAGTATTCTTTTAAGAAATGTATCTGAATAAAGTAATTTTCTGACTTTGTACCCATTTTCTGATGTAGTCTATGGTTTATGTCCGTTTTTCCCTCCGACCTCGTTACTTTCGTCTCATTTTTCCTGCAGACTCGAATCTTTAATTCTTTCGGCATTTTTTTACGTTTGTTTACAGCGTTTTGGCAGGGGAAATCGATGAAAGCGGCGATTTTTGCTTCAAAATTGTCATTGGTTCTTGAACCCGCCGCTTTGTGTTTATCATTTTCGAAAGTTTTCGCCGAGTTTTCTCTATAATAGAACGTTTGTTTGTTGAAAAGGTAAGGACATTCGAGTAGTTTGTGATCGATAACGTAATGGGTAGCAACTCGCTTACTCTTTTGTTTTTGCTTATGTCTCAAGGTTAACCTCTATCTTACTGGCTTTTTTTATTCTATGATACGCGACGACGCCAACAGTCACATAAAATTGTTACTTTTTCATATTTCTTTCAATTTTGATTATATACTCGATTATTACAGTTCAAACTTATCAGAACCATGGCACCGTACTCCGTTCTCGTGACAGGGGCCAACCGAGGTATTGGGTTGGCATTGGTGAAGGAGTTCTTGAACCACGAGATTGGTGTGCTGATCGCAGGATGCCGGAATCCAGCTAATGCAGCAGAACTCAATTCGATCACTGACAAAAGACTGAAGGTCATCGAACTCGACATAAACTGCGATCAATCGATAGATAATGCCGTCAGGATGGTATGCCTCATGCCTTTTTCTCGACTTTTAAACCTTCCCACATTCATGATCATCCTAGCTTCAAATCACTGAGAAGACTTCAATTTCCAAAGTTAAGAATCGTATTTGTCTATTTCCAAAATTGCCTCATGCATTGACCGTTTTTATGCTGCTTCTCCAAATTGTGCAGAAAAATAATATTCCCTGTACAAAGTATCATACCCTCGTCTCTTGTGTCAATATTAAACTTCATGCTGCAGTTATCTATCTTTCGATCATTCATTGACTTGATTGTCTTGTTTACTTGCCAAAATCAAGAGCTTTAAAAGGTTGCGAGAATACGGCGTACTTTTTTACCAACACTAGTTTATTACGACCATTGAATGCAACGATCATCCATAAAATAAGCTTTAGTGACAAATATAGCGAAAGTTGAGTTTGATGAAGTTATATCTAGATCTACAGAGTCTCTCAGACTCTTCTTGATTAAACGTGTCCTGGGAAAAAATCTTCCGGTATCCACCAAGTGTTTCGTTGATCGTAACACCGAAATTTTAGTATCCACAGTTCAATTATTCATTTTTCAAGGCCAGGAAATTTTAAAGGTCATAAGAATGCGGCGTAGTTTCCCGTTCCTGTCAATTCCTTCCTTACAGATCGAGGATATAGTTACCGATAAGGGCTTGAATGTGGTGGTCAACAACGCGGCTGTGCTCATTCCCTCGGAGACCAAGGAGAGGACGCCCAGGGAAAAGATTATAGAGCAGTTCCAATCGAATGTCTTTGGAACGCTTATTCTCTCACAGGTTCGAAATCGAGAACATTTGCGAAAGCAGTTATTTTGAGAGAGATAGTGTGTGTGTGTGGAGGATATTCTCTTTTCTATTATATTTCGCTAAGAGCGGCTACTTTTACAGATTGACAAAATTAAGAAATGATGAGTGATTCTTACGAAATAACTTTTGAAGAAACATGCTAAAGGGCACAAATTAACATGCGCTAAAATTGTGTAATTATTGACAATAAGATCGGTTTCAGTGTACGATTCAGATTTTATCAAGTATCTTATTATGAAGAAGTAGAATATTGAACAGCTCAAGAAGTAAACGTTTCAAGATTTGCAATTTCAGGCTCTCTTTCCTCTCCTTCAAAGAGCTGCATCTCGTGTTCAAGGGGACGACTTCTCGATCGATCGGGCTGCGATTTTGAACATTTCATCCACAGGAGGATCACTGACGATGAACAACGCCGACAGTCCGATGGGTGGGTCGAAGAACTACAAGATTCTGGGGTACAAGGCTTCGAAGGTAAGGATCAATGCGTCAAGCTGTCCTGGATCCACGAACGACTGGGAGCGAGGCCACAGTGTGGGCTTCTCTCCAAATTTGTGATTGCGTCCAACACTGGATGCTCTCCCAATGGTACGTGGATCCGCCACAGGAAGAATCCTTGTGCATAATGAGAGTGATCTTCAATGAGTGATGCTGAAAGAAGTAAGACCCTACTTTGGGATTCCTTACAACCTTTCCTGTTTGGTACATCATTCAGCCCGTAGAATATGATAAAACGGGACGAGCGATTTCCATTGTTATTTCAACGACTCAGAGCGCCCTGAACCAACTCGCTCGAACCATGTCGGTCGATCTACTGGACGACAGCATCCTTGTTGTGAACTTCTGTCCCGGCCATGTTAAAACTGACATGGGGGGGTCTAATGCCATGCTCGAGGTAGGGTTTTGAAAGGGATATTCCACAATCGTGAGACATCGAAATAGAAAAAGTAATTGTGCAGAATATATAGTTGAAAATAGGGAAACTCGTCAACTCTCAAACTGTTTTTCACTCAGTGACATCTTGCGGTTTCAATTTTCTTCTGAATTTATTTTGATGCATCAACAATATTTTCAGGCAAACGACAGCGCTTCAGCCCTCGTCAACACTTTCTTCAAGCTGAACAAATCTCATACAGGGAACTTTTACGATCGAAATCTCGAAGTTATCCCGTGGTAGACTGTATGACAAGTGAATACTGCCTAGTTTTTAGCCTCGGTAACACTAATCTTAACCATACTGTTCCAATTAATTTCCAGCAGCCTCGAAATTTTTTGCGTGCAATTTTCTATATACCGATTTTTATGATCAGAGAATAATAAATGATTGAAGTTCAAGTTTTAGTCTGTTTAATTTATCTGAGTGATTTCCACCTGCCCAGATCACATCGTAAAAAACGCAATTATTGCATTTTAAATTGCAAGACTTGGCATTCGAACCCATTCCAAATAGTTTACTCTGTAGAATATACGTTGACTCTTTCATCTTGAAAATAGTAGTTTATGCAAAGATGTATGGTGGAATTGAAAAGATATTTCTACCTGGCTTCTTGTACAAATTTCAATACACACAGTATATTACCTAAATTTTAGTGTTTTGTAATAAGATCATCAAGCAAATGTGGTCTCGTGAAATAATTTCATACTGTAGAGATGGTTCAAATTTCAGTTTGTAAAAATTCGAAATCAGAATTCAAATTATATTTTTTCTTGATCAGGCATCAAGTTTCGAATGCCCTAGATCAGGAACTCGAAAGTAGCGTGATGTTTTGAGAGGACGAGAACTATTTCTCGAACTACTTTGCCTTAATTTTCCCCTCTTCCCTACTTCTAACTATTGCGCACGTCCTTATGACATCACGACTTTAACGAATTGCTTCCTCGTACCGTTGTCATACCTTTATTATATTCAGACACAGACAGAGAGTACTTTCGGTCTACGAAAATAAACTATGGAGGGTAAGTCTTACGTACGAATTGATCGTTATGATACCAGATTGCACTCATGAAAATTTGTCTAATTGTTGGTTTGAGAGATGAGTTTGTTTCAAAAAAGTATACTGTGGGTAGGTCGCAAGGGGTCCCTGACGATCGTCCTCTCTAGGTCTGTTCAGACATATACAATTTTAAAATCTTTTTTGGTGCACTATAAATTACAAGTCGACTTGTTTACCATCTCAAAATAACACTTTCGCAATCGCAAATCAGTCTGGCCCCGCGTAGAGATTTATCAGAATGATTCCTTGATTTGCAAATGATTACAATTATAATGGACTCAACGCTTAAGTCTCGATACTTCTTTATGGTTCAATGAATTGCACATGGCGTAGTATTTCCAAATTTTGCCTCTTTTCTCCGACTATAGCGCTATTTTGTCGATTTCTGCACGTCTGATCTAATGCCAAATTTCGCCCCTATGACGCAGATTATATTGCACGGCGTGTGGAGTGAAGCGGACTTGATTTTTTACCCCAAATTTTACCATATGTTGAAACGTAGAAGAAGAAAACTGTCTGAAATGAATAATTGTGAAGTAAACAAGGAAAAACACACCACCACTAGAGTCTTAGCAATGATATGGAGACTGAATTAGAGATACTGTGTTGGTATTTGAACTCATTACATAGGTCTCAATGGTCTAGTCTCTCTCTCTGCTTTGAACATCAAGCACGCACACGAACCACTATATATTTGGTACCGTAGACCCTCAAATATGGCCATTTGAAAAAGTAGTTGCATAATTACAGACGAAATAGGGTAGAGGTTGGTGGGGTAAAATTGTTTTCCCACACTTTCGTATGTAACGATGTAAGGAGTGCAACTACTTTTCCTGACTGTTTCAATTGTAACATAACGGTCTTCGTTAGATTTGAATGTATTGTTTTCAAATAATTCCACCTTTAGATGATGAAATCAAAACTAAATTCATTTTGTTTTAGTATAGATGGGTGACTTACTCCTGAAAACCCAAATTTTATTTTTTGAATAAATCATTTTCAGTATTTTCAGTAATGACACCATATTCCGTATTAGTAACTGGCTCGAACAGAGGAATTGGATTGGCGCTAGTCAAAGAGTTTCTGAAGAACAGAGATATCGGCATAGTGATTGCGACTACAAGAAATCCCGAGAAGGCTAAGGTTAATTTAATGAAGTTTATTGGAAAACTAATAGAGCAAAGAATCGATAAAATTAATATGGTTTCGTGCAATAAATCTTAAAAACTTCTTTCACTTGACATTTAGGACTTGTATGGGATAAGCGATGGTCGTCTCAGAATAGTGAGGCTCGATCTAAACGATGATGATTCAATCGAGGAAGCCGTTTCAGAGGTATTTTACAAAGTATAAAAATGATTATAAAATCTACCTGCAAAACGAATTCTAGTTTTGTCTTGCAGATACAAGCCATATTGGGCGATAAGGGTCTGAATGTGTTGGTAAACAATGGCGCGGTGCTGCTTCCCTCTGAAACCAAGCAGAAAATCACCCGAGAGACGTTGATATCGCAATTCCAGCCCAATGTTTTCGGTACTGTAATTCTGTCGCAGGTTGGAAATTTTAACCTAAGCTTCTAAAATAACGGTTATCTATAAAAGTCCTTGCTGAAGATGTCAGTTTTTCTGATTGACGAAAGTATGTTTCAAAAGTCTCATGTTTCATTTAAAATTGCAAACAAATAGTAATCCTATCGTATCTGAACTATAGACTATAATTCCTCGAATGGTGCACCTTTTAATAATGATATTCCGTTCTCATCCCACCAGAGAAAAGATGTTACCTTTAGAATAGGCCATAATTTAGGCACTTTTACCACTTCTCGAAAAAGCGTCCTCCCTGCACCAAAATGAGGACCTGTCAATTAACCGAGCGGCAATTTTGAACATCAGCTCTGGCGCCGGATCAATCGGTCAAAGCACATTCGACTGCCCGTATGGAGGATCCAGACTGTTCAGGCTCTTCAGCTACAGAGCCAGTAAGGTAAGTAGATACTTGAGAACAAAACTTGCAAAACTTATTCCCTCCACTACTACTTCGACAACTATTTTTGAAAATTTACTTTAAGAAGAAATCGTAGTTCTTCCATATAAGATAGCAATAGTTCTGTATGCCAATGACAGAAGATATGACATAAATAGCACGCTAGTAAAGGATAATTGAGATGATTCCTTCAGGCATCATTAAACATGATTAGTCGGACGATGGCAATAGACCTTGTGAACGAATCCATACTAGTCTGCTGCTTCTGCCCTGGTCCAGTCGACACAGAAATGCATCCGGATAAGGAACATAAGGATTCTCTCTTGAAGGTTAAATTTGTTGAAATTTTAAATGACGACGACTCAATGACATAGTTGAAGAACAATACTCGATTTAACATACGCAATTTCTTGAAACATTCAATCATTTGAAATAATAGGTGAAATGTTTTGATTGATAGTAACACATTTCCCTATGCAACTATCGAATCACAATTTCATTTACGTGCATAACTATTTGATGAAGCCTACAGTGAGAAGAAGTGATGCATTACAAAAAGAACTTAACTTCTAGCTTTTTCATTTTGAGTAGTTTCCATGCATCGATCAAGAATCAAATCGAATGTAACAAATGTGAGAATGATAGACAAAGTTTTGATACCAATGAAGTTTTCAAATGCAATTTTTAGCCAGAAGAAAGTGCATCTTCACTGGTCAACTCTTTCTTCAAGCTCAACCCATCTCATAATGGCAACTTCTACGACCGAAATCTCGAAAGCATTCCTTTCTAGCCTCGTTATTTTTAAAAGAATCGATTACAGATTTAGGGAGGACGTTTGTCAAGAATATTTCTGCATAATTTTGCATCTCTACACCAATTTTAATTAAGAAATTCCCTCAGGTCGTGATGACGTCATAGCTTATGATTCACTCGTGTGGCCAGTTCCCTATACTTTTCTTTGTCTGACGAAAGTCCTCCCTAGGTCTCTAATAAGCTAGAACATACCCGACTCTATAAGAAGGGAAGGGTCAAGATTATTTTATGAAAGAGGAAGTGCCGCGTATGTTCTAGATAATCAAAAACTATTCGAGAAAGAAAAAAACACTCTAGTCAACTAATGCATTATCTGATCAATTTTTGTAGCCTAGAAAATTCTCATGTATATTCGTAAACAAGTGAACACAAGTTTTGATTTTTCTATCTTATTTATTATCTTTGGAGAACAATAGACATATATTGCAACAACGAATAAATATTCTCTAACTACTCGGACAAAATTTCATAAAGTGCTTAAATATGACGGTAAAATACATTTTCGAGTAAATATGATGTCAAGTTCAACTTTCTGTAAAGCTCATATGGCAATAGAAGATTTACATACAGCTGGATAAGTGCAAGATGAAAGAATACTGGGTGTATGGAGACTATACAATTACATATAACAATAGAAAATGGGAAATATATGATGATAAGACGAAAGATGGATAAATAAGGGAAATCGAGAAGGTAGTGGCTTAATCGACTTCCTCGACAGTGGGTCCTGAATAGCTTCCAGGATGATTGCCTCCCGCAAATCCACCCGCATTCGGTTGGCCACCACAGTTGGGGCCGCTCTGCTGCTGTCCGCCAGTGTGCAGCTTGGTCATGATCGACTGCACGGTCTGTCGGAACTCCTCGGACTTGGCATCGATTTCCTCTTTCTCGGCAAGAGTATTGGAGTCCATCCAGCGAAGGGTCTCATCGCAAGCGTTCTTGGCCCGCTCCTTGTCGTCGCTGCTCAACTTGCTGCCGTACTCGTCCAGGGCTTGTTTGACCTGAAATTTGAAAAGTAAGTAACTTTTTCAACGATAATTCTTTTTTAAAATCTCTCTCATTCGCAAAATATTCAAGTTTACTACCTCTCACACTATATATTTTGGGAAAGTTTTCTGACATACCTGGAACACATATGCCTCCAGGGCGTTCCTTGCAGCGACCTTCTCCCTCTGGACGTTATCTTCAGCCTTATATTGCTCGGCCTCGTTGACCATTCTGTCGATCTCCGACTGACTGAGGCGGCCCTTCTCGTTCTTGATTGTGATCGACTTCGATTTGCCGGTGGACTTGTCCATGGCAGATACGTTCAGGATTCCGTTAGCGTCGATGTCGAATGTGACTTCGATCTGCGGCACTCCGCGAGGTGCGGGAGGAATGCCAGTCAGCTCGAAGGTGCCCAGGCGGTGGTTGTCCTTCGTCATAGCACGTTCGCCTTCGAACACCTGAAAACTGAATAGATTAAAAGTTGCCGTGAATAAGCTTCAGAAATTTTTCGAGTTAAAGAAGTTTTCATTCGACTAATGCGTGGGTTGAAATATTTTGATAAGTTTCATAAAAAAAGCAACTCAAAAGTTAATATGATTTTCGAAAAGACATGATTTTTTGGTATCGTCAGGAAAAACCCATTTCAAACTTTAAAAATTACGTACCTGGATGCTGACTCCGGGCTGATTGTCGGAGTAGGTTGTGAATGTCTTGGTGGCCTTCGATGGGATAGTCGTGTTTCTGTCGATGAGGTTGGTCATAACGCCACCGGCGGTCTCAATGCCAAGTGACAGAGGGGCAACGTCCACCAGAAGAACGTCCTTGATGGTCTTGTCTTGAACTCCGGAAAGAATGGCAGCTTGGACGGCAGCTCCATAGGCAACGGCTTCGTCGGGGTTGATCGAGCCGTTAAGCTCCTTGCCGTTGAAGAAGTCCTTCAGCAACTTCTGGATCTTCGGCACACGAGTCGATCCACCGACAAGAACAACCTGAAATTGAATCGGTTATCACTTGACCAAAAAGCAGAGTAAGAATTATAAAAGGAAAATTCGAGAAGGATCCTAAGTTTTCGAGAAATATATTCGTTTTTGCATTATCAACTGAAGGTTCTTCTTATTAGTCAAAATAGTTCTTCACACAATCAGCTTTTTTTTAATCTTATATCCTAAATAATTTATACGTCAGGACAGGAAAAAAGAATTGCGAATGACCTTTCTCAAATTCCCTTCTTATTATTTTCCAGAACATTCTTCTAAAATAGCCTACCTCATGAATCATTCCCTTGTCCATCTTGGCGTCTCTGAGGGCCTTCTCGACGGGCTCGAGGGTCTTCCTGAACAGGTCGGCGCACAGCTCCTCGAATCGGGCCCGGGTGACCTTGCTCTGGTAGTCGATGCCCTCGTGCAGCGAGTCGATTTCGATGACAGCCTCCGCAGAGGACGAGAGAGTTCTCTTGGCTCGTTCGCAAGCGGTGCGGAGTCGGCGGATGGCTCTCATGTTGTGGGAGATGTCTTTGCCCGTCTTGCGCTTGAATTCCGCGATGCAGTGGTTGACCATTCTGAAAATAGAAATATTAGAATCTTGGTTCTTTTTTCTTTCTTTTTATTTTAAAGAATCAAGTAATCGACTAAACTATTAAATATTTTACTATTTTCTGAAACCTATAGAAAGATTTCCTTTAGAAATGATAAAATAGCCTACCTCTGGTCAAAGTCCTCTCCACCAAGGTGAGTATCGCCGGCAGTGGACTTGACTTCGAAGAGACTGCCCTCGGAGATGGACAGAATCGAGACATCAAACGTTCCACCACCCAAGTCGAAGATCAGCACGTTCTTCTCGCCCTGGATGTTTTTATCCAATCCATAAGCCAGAGCAGCTGCCGTAGGCTCGTTGATGATTCGGATGGCGTTCAGACCAGCGATGGTAGCGGCATCCTTGGTTGCCTGTCTCTGAGAGTCGTTGAAGTAGGCAGGAACAGTGATGACGGCGTCTTTGACTTTGTGGCCGAGGTAGGTCTCGGCGGTCTCCTTCATTTTGCCGAGCACCATCGCGGAGACCTCTTCTGGGTTGAATTGCTTGCGTTCGCCCTTGTATTCGACCTGAAAATTGGGAAATTATTTAATCGTTGAGGTAAGTACGTTTTTAAACGATTGAAAAATTCGGATCTATATTTTGGTATTTCTTGATTTTAGCAATTTATAAAATTCAAAATGCTTCAAAAGTGTTCAATGCACTTAAATTCTCAAAAATAACCTACATCAATGACGGGCTTTCCAGCCTTGTTCTTGACGCCGAACGGCCAGTGTCGGATGTCTTGCTGCACCGATGGCTCGTCGAACTTCCTGCCAATCAGCCTCTTGGCGTCAAACACGGTGTTTTCCGGATTTCGAGCTGCCTGGTCCTTGGCCGAGTCGCCGATGAGTCGCTCAGTGTCAGTGAACGCGACGTATGAGGGAGTGGTCTTCATGCCTTGGTCGTTCGCTATGATTTCGACCTGAAATTATTGTGAATTAAAATCTGCCTTAACTTTTGTTGAGTTTCAATAAATAATTTAGGCTCAAGTTGGAATTGCATTACAATGATTCCAATCGAGTGTTTCAAAAGAAATTAATTTCTCTAGAAAAGTTTTCTTGTGCATGGTAACATCAAAAATATCTTAGAAAAAATTCAAGAATAAATCCGACATACCTTTCCATTCTGGTAGACGCCAACGCACGAGTAGGTGGTACCCAAATCAATGCCAATAGCTTGACAGGTAGACATTTCGATAGTTGATTAGGATAGCTTAGAGTGTGAGTTGATAGCTTTGTAATAGTGAGCTGAGAAAATATCTCAAGGGTGACCATCTTGGCGAAATCCCGACCTTATATACTCAAATGCGCTCTTTTTCGCGGCCTTTCTAGCACTTTCCACAGCGCTCCGGGCCTTTTTCTTCTCTACGTCTCCTCTTTTCCCTTGATATTTTCTCCCCTATCTCTGCTCTCTCTCTTCAACTGACTGACTATCTCTTTCCTTTCTCTCTTTTCACACGCTCTTCTCCCTTTGGTTTCTTTTCCCCTCTTCAGAACGACTAACTATTTCTGCTCCTTCTCTAGTCCCTCCCCATTTCACAATGCGTTTTCTAGGCCTTTCTCTTACTCTCCAGAATTTTTCCTTCTTTTCGCCTCTTTCTTCCGCTGTCTATTTTTCTTCCTGACTTCTTTCCACTCTCTTCAATAATCAGGACTATTTTCTCATTTCTCATACTCTCTTCAGAACCACTAACTATTATTTCTTTTCTCTTTTCCCTCTCCCTTTCAACGTAGATTTTCTCGATCCTTCTTTCACTCTCTAGACCCTTTCTATCTTTTCTTCTCTACTATTCGCATCACTATTTCCTTTCATCTTCTTTTAGCTCTCTTCACTTCGCACACTATCTCATTTTGAGAGTAAATTTAGAAGGGTCAACACGTGTTTTCGAGAATTTACTCCAGCCTTCGAGATATCAAAGGACCATTTATTTTCGAGGTGTTTTGAGAAATGCTAAAAATACTCGTATGTTTCGGAGATTATCCGCTAAAATCGTGCGTCATTTTTTTTCTAATTGTTCGTGTTTTGCGATCAGCTAAAGTCTTTGAACAAACGTTCTTAGTTCTTTAAGAAATTGTATTGGTTTTTTTTCCATAAGTTTCAACATTTCATACAGTTTTGGAAGCCTAATATTTTTGAACATGTATATTTTAGAAGAATCTGATTAATCTGCATCATTTTCTTAAAACAATTCTGTATTTATTCTAATTACCCATTTATGTGTCTCCTAATTATCTTTAAAAGTCCATTAATTTCATAATATATATATGCTTGTTTACTTCAGGCATTTCAATTTTGCATCATTTTATTCTTTCATCGCTTCTTTGGCTCCTCCCAGCAAGCGCAATTTCCCTGGTTTTTCTAGTTCATTCTATTGTCTTCTCGAGATAACTTTGGATCACTTATAAACAGGCTCTCTAACCACTCTTGACTTTGCATCATGTTGAATGCTGAAATTGTAGCTATGATTGCATCATGGATGAGCGTTCTTTCTCTGCTGAAATTATTTTGTTCTTTTGCCGCCAAGCCAATTTTCCAATTATCTTCAGATTCTTTGAAAATATCATGATCTTCTCTGAAACATAAGCATTTCATCATTCATTCTCCCGCTTTTAAGATACTTTCATTTTCTTGAACCTTCTCGCATATGCTTCAAAATTCTCGAGATATCATTTGATTTTCATCATTATTATTGCAGCGATATTCATTTACACTTATAATATTCACTTTTCCAAATCCTTCACTAAATTTCTCTATCTTTCACGAATTTTCTTCGAGCCTCAAATATAACGGTCCCTTCATTTTCGTAACTCATCTCATTTCAGAAAGCTTATTTTCTGCGTTCCTGCATTCAAATCCAGGTTCAATCATGTCGATGTTGCCTCGTTCCGCTCGCTACTTTGACAGGTAAAATCTGAAGCTTCAATATTTTATGAATATGACTTCTTGGAAATTTCATTCAAATTAGTCAAACTTTTTTCCTTATAGAAATAGATCTTTTCAAGAAGTCATGAATAGCTAATATCAAAATAAAAATAATTTTCATATCTTCGTGCTCGTTTTAAGATATCTTCAGATTAGGAATGTTTGATTTTTTTCCAATTTAAGGATGTTCAACGACCTGTGGAAGGACGTGGCTCATTTGGAGAGACAGGCCTTCGGCATGCCGTCCTTCATGACGCCCTACTGGCGCTTCGCCGACCCGACTGACTTCCGCAGTCCCAAGCTGGCTGAAAAGGTAAGCTAATTAAAAAAAAGATAATCCTTCAATAACGGGCAATTTGGGCGATCAGCTATTAATCTTTACAAATATACATTGTTGAAATTTCCTGAAAACTATTTTCGAAGCATTGCTTTCTTTCTTCAATTCAATAATGTCTCGAGGTTTTTGCATCAGGACAATAAAGATGAAAATCTCAACCAAACATTTAACGCTTTGAACATAACTCTAAAATTGATGGTAGTGTCATGCTTGATTTGCAGCTTATCAATGACAACAATAAGTTCTCGCTGCAGCTGGACGTGTCGCACTATAAGCCTGAGCAACTAAAAGTCAACCTGGACGGAAGGAAGCTCACCGTCGAGGGCAACTGCGAGGAAGAAGGCGAGCATGGATTTAGTAAGAGGTTTGTTTGTTTTTTAATTCTCATTTTTCCTTTTTCTCATCTCATTACTTCCTGATAAATTACCTTTCAATTAAAGTGATCATTCTCATCTGATTTTTCGAAGCAGATTTTATTCAATGATGTATTATCATTTTATTCTTTTGAGATCTATATCGTCCTAAATTCATATGACTTTAAATTTAATAAATCAACTGTGAAGGCTATTCAAAACTAATCTCATTCCGTGATTTTTCATCACAAATAATGCATTTCCAGATCGTTCTCGCACTCGCTGATCCTGCCCGAGGACGTGGACGTGCCGCAGATCAAGTCGCTGCTTTCGGACGATGGCAAACTTTCCATCGAGGCTCCCAAGGCCGGTGCTTCTAAGGATGCCAAGCAGGTATATTCGTGTCAATTTCAATTTAATAATATCATTTGCTAGCTTTTGGAAATTCATCAGTATCGAAAATATGCAAACGCTTTGCATCTATGTCTCGAGTTAAATTTATCTCTCCGGATTAAATGCCCATGCATCTTTAAATTGTGAGCCTAGGATTAAGACCGAGATTAAAGTTTAAATGGTTATGATTTGCATTTCAGATCCCCATCGAGAAGGCTCCGCTCCAGCAGACTGCCATCGGAGGAGAAAACGCGGGTGACAGCGGCGGCAACAAGACCTAGATCTCCAGCTTGAAAAGTATCGTCGTAATCTTTCTAATTTAAGTTCTGACCTTCATTCCTATCTTATCTTCTAGCTTTTATTAGGTAGATTGCCATTTGCTCTCTCATGACTTTCTTATTTATTTGGATTACAGTAAATCTCAAATTTTTGAGTTTTAATATTTCTTGCGAATTTAGTTTCAGTAGACTTACGAGTTATGACCCTAAAAGTGCCCAATTTTCAATTGATCCATTGTATCTTTTCATTATTTCTGAAATTGCGCACTATTTAGAGGTAGTTTCAGTCGTTTGTTTTTTATTTGCTCTAGAAAATTATTACCAGTTACGGGAAATTTTCGTAAATCAAATAAACTCGTTTTATCAATTTGCACAGATTAAATTAACATGTTTTGTCTATTTATTGGAAATGAAATGTCAAATAAAGTGACTGTTTAGATTTATTTTGGTAAAATTGACGAGGAAATCATGAAGCATTAGTGCAAACTTTACATTACGGGAGATTAGAAGAAGAAACGAGTTTAATATAGCCTCGTTCAAGTTTAAAGTGAATATTTTATTTTTAATTGTGATCGATAATATCACATTAAAGCTATCCAAAATAAATATTGGCATGTCTTTCTACCCATTATCAACTGCTAGCATTTCCCAATTCTTCCATATTGACATCTTCCTTTAAAACGGAATCGGATTAAGATTTCTGTTGTAGAAGTTTCCGTTATTTTCTTGGTTCAGTTTGTAGAAGCTGTTCACGAGGCACTCCGCTGTTTCTTCTGCCTAAAATTGCATTTCTTCAAGCTACAATCAAATTTTTCTGCTACTGTAATTGTCGCTCCTCTTCCTCCCATTCCAGTTTGAGTCCAACCTGGACAGAATGAGGCTACCAAAATGTGGTCGGGCTTCAGATCAATCGAGAACGTCCGAGAGAATTGGTTTAGTGCAGTCTAAGTCGTGAATAAAAAATAAAAGATAAGCTTGAGCCACCTTGCTGGCCTTATAAGCTGCCGCGCCAATTCCCGCCGATCCTCTGTCGTTGTTGGTGATCGAGCCATAGCCTGAAGAGATCTGCAGAATCGCTGCACGGTCGATGGAGAAGGAGTCGTCAGATTTCAAGGAAGCAGCTTTGCGTAAAAGCGGGAGGTACGTCTAGAAATACGGTATTTCAATCAGTACTAGACGAAACTTCAAAGTAAAAAGTTGGAATCTTATTTATTTTAATGGGTGCATTAGTTATTAGGGCCAATTGATTTGTAGTACCTGCGTAGCGATAACCACGCCGAACACATTCGTCTGGAACTGCTCGACCAATTTGCTCCTATCGACTTCCCCAGAAGTGGAATACTTTATGAGAACCCCTGCATTATTTAGGAGCACGTTCAGTCCGCGAGAACCGACGATTTTGTCGACCTTGAATTTAAATTCTTGAAAATAGCTTTGAAATCCCACACCTCAGAATACGAGTTCTTGATAGACTCGTCGTTGCTGAGATCCATCTGAACTAGACGCAAACGGGCATCCGAGATTTCTTTCAGAGACTAAAATCTCAATAAAACCAAAATTGTGCAAGAAATAGCGTACGTCAGCTTTAGCAGGATCTCTCGCTGTAGCGATGACGACTTGGATATCCTTCCGCTTCAGGAATTCCTTGACCAAGGCGAGACCGATGCCGCGATTGGCGCCGGTAACCAACACTGAATATAGAGACATTCTCGTTCTTCTGGAAATGACTAGAATGATATTTTCCAATGAAGAATTACTTTGTCGATATTCACTAGTGGATAACACATATAGTTCATAGAAATTTAAAAATTACAACTTTTATTTGGATCAGATCAAATAAAACGGACATTAGAAAGGCAATGGAGTGAGATCCTCTTTGTAGAAATTGCCATTGTGGCTTTTATTCAGTTTATAGAAGCTGTTCACGAGAGATCTTGCGCTTTGCTCCGCAGTAAGTGCTGCCCTCGGGCCAGCCATATCAGTTTGAACTGAAATTACAAAATCACTTCGATATTTTTATTTGTAATTCAGACCTGACCCGGGATGAATAGCAACAGACAAAATGTGATAGGGCTTGAAATCGTGGGAGAATGTTCTACTGAACTGGTTCAAAGCGGCCTAAAACCGTATTTTAATGAAAGTTATGTATGAATGAAATTCCTACTTTACTTCCCCTGTAAGCACTCATGAAAATCCCCCGTGCTCCTGAGCCCCAGCTATTGAGCGCGATAGATCCCATGTAGGACGAAATTTGGATAACGGCAGCTCGATCGAAGGAAAACGAGTCATCCTTCTTGTGGGCGGCAGCTTTCTGGAGCAGTGGAGTGTACACCTGAAACTTCGGATTTAGGCCTTTTTCTGTAAAAGTGTTCTTACTTGAGTAACCACGACTGTCCCGAAAACATTGGTATTGAACTGCTTCATGAGGATGCTTCTGTCGATCTTTCCATCAGGCTTTACCGAGTAGCTCAGGAGGATTCCAGCGTTGTTCACCTGAAGTCTCCCATTTCACGAATAATCCTATGGTTTTTTACCAGAACATTCAGTCCATGATCTCCGACGATTTTTTCAACCTCTTTGTACGATTGCTTGATGGAAGCGTCGTCATCAACATCCAAAGCAACTATATGCAAACGAGGATCAGAAATTGCTTTCAGAGCCTAAAATAGTAATTCGTGATGATGGGAAATGCAATCCTTCACTTACAGATGCTTTAGCTGGATTTCTGACACCAGCAATAACAACGCCAATATCTTTGTGCGTCAGAAGCTCCTTGATCAGTGCCAATCCAATTCCCCGGTTGGCGCATGAAATTTTATGGTCATTTCTTTGAAAATGATAATTTTATACCGGTGACCAGAACAGAATAGGGGGATGCACTGTGGTGACTTTGTCTTTTGGGTTTGAGTTTAGACAAGAAGGATCTGGCCCGGGAAGAACGTGATAGAGATAGGGAGCAAATACAGAAGATAATAAATAGGCCGAGAAATTTCATCGATTCAGACTTCAACTAGTTTTTGCAGAAAACTTTCTTGAAAATGAGCGATGAAATTTCGAACTCAAAATCGGCGAAAACCACCGATAAAATCAATTCAAGAGTGAAGTGCGTCAAATAGCACTTGACACTTGAGCGATCAATTATTGCCAAGCGCAAGAAGCCTCATTGCAACTCATTATTTAGAGTGTTCAAGGTCACGAAGTGCGAATCAATTATTTCTGGACCACAAAACTTGATATTTCAAAGTTATTTATTTTGATCCGCCAACCTTTCGTTGAGCGTTTATCAATTTTGATTTGCAAAAGCTCAGTGCCATTGTTTTAAATGCTAGAATGGCAATGGAGTGAGATCGGGGTTGTAAAATCTCCCACTATGTTTTCCATTCAATTTGTAGAAGCTGTTCACGAGCATTTTTGCGCTTTTTTCCACCTAAATCGTGTTTTTTCGTGAAATATCCGAGAATTTGAACTTACAGCAATCGCCTCCTTGCTGTGTCCGGTCATGTCGGTTGAAACCTTCAAATTACTAGCTTATTGTGGAAAAAACCGAAATAGCCTACGAATCCCGGATGAAATGCTACAGACACAATGTGGTCAGATGCCAGGTCAAACGCGAAAGTACGGCTGAACTGATTCACGGCTGTTTTGCTGCCCATGTAAGCAGCGTATTCGCCCTCTGATCCACGGTTGTTGAAAATCGATCCTACAATGGACGAAGTGTGGATGACTGCAGCTCTACTAAAGCTGAATGAGTCGCCTTTCATACGCTGGGCAGCCTTTTGAAGTAGGGGAATGTAGACCTGAAAATTCGGATCTGGACTTTTTTTTTCGCAAAAATGATCTTACCTGGGTAACAACAACAGTGCCAAAGACATTGGTGTTGAACTGCTTCATCAAAGTGGGTCTATCAATCGCCCCACCGGGTTTGGTAGAGTATTGCAAAAGAATGCCGGCGTTGTTCACCAGAACATTTAGTCCACGATTTCCAACAATTTTCTCGACCTAAAATATGAGAATTATTGAGGATGTCAAGTCAAAATGCATACTTCTTTGTACGACCTCTTGATGGAAGCATCATCATCAACGTTCAACGCAACGACATGCAGACGAGGATCAGAAATTGCTTTCAGAGCCTAAAATAGTAATTCGTGATGATGGGAAATGCAATCCTTCACTTACAGATGCTTTAGCTGGATTTCTGACACCAGCAATAACAACGCCAATATCTTTGTGCGTCAGAAGCTCCTTGACCAGTGCCAATCCAATTCCTCGGTTGGCGCATGAAAATCTATGGTAATTTCTTTGAAAATGATAATTCGATACCAGTGACCAGAACAGAGTAGGGGGATGTGGGACGAGGTACCTGCCGCTTGAGCTTGAATTTAAAGGAATTGCCTAGCGTAGAACAGCCTTGTTGTATGGATAATGAGCAAGTAGTAAGGAATAGGACTAAAGTTAGAAAATTCATTGCTGGCTTCAAATAATTTACACAACTGCTCGACTAGCTGACTGCTTGTCGAAATGAGCAGGGAAATATGGAACTCAATTTTTTGAAAAAATGAAAATTACATTGCGATTCTCAAGTGCGTAACAAGTATGCCAAATTATGCTTAGACGCTGATTTTTCAAGAAATAAAGGTAGCCCCGCTAATACGAGTCAAGTCAAGTGCTTCAAAGTATTGAAATGCGAAGAACATTTTGTGAACGAAATTTGTCGACAGATTTTGAGAGGTACAATTTATTTCATAAACTTTAAAAAATCACAACAACATAAGTGAGGACAGAAATGCCTATCCGTTTCTACCAGTTATCAAATTAGGGATTCATAAGCTCTGTATCATCAGTTCATAATCTAGAAGGCCAAAGGAGTGAGATCTCTTTTGTAGTAATTTCCATTGTGTTCCTGGTTCAGTTTGTAGAAACTGTCCACGAGAGCTGAAGCACTTTCTTCGGGCTGAAAGATAGTCATTAAAATTTCGATTCAACCACTGGGTGTTTCAGTTTATCTTCCCAATTTACTTTTTGAATAACGCTTTTCTTTTTCATCCGAATTGAATAACTTTTTTTTTATTTTGTAGATATTAAATAGTAGAATAATGTAAAATATAAAGAAAATTTTTAGAAATTAATTTTGGCGGGAAAAAATTACCCGAAGTTACCCTATATACCCGTACTGGGTTTACAAGGGTAATGTGAGTTAAAGTTGAAATTTTCCATGAAATCTTGTAGAGCTGTTCAAGTTGATCAGCTTTTGTTCCAGAACTTATTCTAGAATATGTACACACAGGGAGATATGAATTTTTTTAGATATCAAAAATTAGCTTTTTACAAAACAGGTGATTTTATGGGTATGGGTAATTGATTTCGACTCAAGAGTTATACCAGACAAAACTATAACGTAGGGAGAGTACCAAGCAAAAAACCGTACTCAATTCGGATCAAAAATAAAAAAGTTATTCAAAAAATAAATTGAGAAGATAAACTTGAAACACCCGGTACTTATTAGAAAGAAAACTCACGGTAATGGCTGCTCTAGATCCTCCCATGTCGGTTTGTACCCAACCTGGGCAGAACGACGTCTGAACCGCCGGAATATGAACAAATTTTTCAAAATGGTTTTTCTTACCGAGAGAATATGGTCATCTTTATAGTCGATCGAGAACGTCCTGTTGAACTGGTTGAGTGCCGCTTTACTGCCTTTGTACGCTGCCATTCCGAAATTGCCCGACCCCATATCATTGGTCGCGATCGATCCAGCTCCAGATGAGATGTTGATGATCGCTGCACGGTCGAAGGAAACCGAGTCGCCTGACTTCTGCGCAGAAGCTTTTCGAAGGAGAGGAAGATAGGTCTGAAATCAGGAATTTGGTGATTTTTTCAAGCGATTACAAAATTCAGAGTCTCGTGCAATGCAAATTAGTAAGAGGAAGGTATTTTCTTCTAGTTTCTAAACTCTATATTCACAATACTGAAATTATTAGGGTGCCCAAAAGAACTTGAAAAAATGAGTTACCTGAGTCAGAATGACAACGCCGAACACGTTAGTCTGGAACTGCTTGATCAGGAGGTCTCTGTCGATCGCTCCATCGGGCTTGGTCGAGTAGTTCGTGAAGATTCCAGCATTGTTGATCAGAACGGTCAGACCCTTATCTCCGACGAGTTTCTCGACCTAAACAATGTTGTTCTAGAATTTTCCCGAAACATCAACGTACTTCTTTGTACGAGTTCTTGATGGACTCATCGCAGGTTACGTCTAGAGCGATGAGGTGCAGACGAGGGTCGGCAATGGATTTCAGAGCCTGAAATTTGGTTTTTCTCAGGAAATAGAAAAAGAATCTTACATCAGCCTTAGACGGATCCCTTGCGCCGGCAATCACCACTCCAATCTCCGGCTTTTTCAGCAGCTCCCTGACGAGTGCCAGACCAATGCCTCGGTTAGCGCCCGTAATTAGTACAGAATAAGGTGACATTCTAAACGAATTAACATGAAGAAAATAATAGAGCATTAGAAATCAGTGAACAAACGGACATTTCCCCGGTTTTTATTCCCTACAAGATTGTCAATTTCGAAGAAACATTATTAATTTCGAGAGGAAAACAGGACAATTGATAGACGAGATAATCTATGATGAGTGACCCTTCTTTTGAGCGGCGAAGAATTCGAGACTAAACGAATTGAAATCATTCAAAACAAGCTTTTATAAGGGTGGATTTACATTGTGAAATCTTCGAGGTATTTTCGAACCACAAAAATGCTGACATTGGCAAATGTGAGTGGAAAGAAAACAACGAAGGTAGACTGAATGAAAATTGAAAATGATGACAAAAGGGAAATTGAGAGATCGGGCACATGAAAACAGAAAATACGATTGTTTACCACAAATAAAGCAGAAACTACGGGAAACATAAGAACTAATTTAGTAGTCTTATCAAATAAATTTCAATTTTAGAAAGTTTTTGCGCGAATATATTCATGATGATCTTTGTTTTGAAAGTATTCAAAAATAGAAAATAAAAGGTCAAAAATCCTGGAAAAAGTTTGAAAGAATATATTTACCGCAATTATCCCGTATTGTTGTGCTACTCAGTCAGTGTGCGTTTATCGATTCGGCCGGAAGCAAGAAATAGTGAAATAGCACAGAAACAGACACGCATCTCGTAAAATATCACGAGAAGAAGGGAACGAGACAGCGAAAAGAGTCGAATGGCAAATTTACTCGTCAGGACGAGAAGTTTATCGACTCGAAATTGCACTCGCTGATAGGATCCATTCGTTTTTCGGGTTAATTTTGGCAATATTTGAATTTCTAATATGAATTTTCTATTTATTTCGCTAAATATTCTAATTTTATGCTGTATAAAATGTATAAATTCGTACAAAGTGTTAGTGTATTGCCCAATGATGTATTATTCGCACATGAACTTCATTAATTCAATAGCGGACATTTTAGCTGAAGCCGGAAATGACGTGGTGAGAATTTTTTTCCGATTTTTTTCTGGATTGAAATTTTCAGACCGTATTTATGCCGGTAATTGATGACCGATACGTCAACAAGACTGGACTGAAATTTGTCGAGAAGGTCATCTTTAAACGAGCTGAGCAAGAGTAAGACTTTTTAGAGATTCAGCTATTTGAAGTCATATCTACAAGTCCACAACAATTTGAATTCGGGCGAAGAAAACTGGTTAAAAATTAAACATTACTTATCATTGCTCTTATACTTGAATGAATGAGTTCTTTTTTTTTTAAACTTTTTTCAGATACAACCTGATATTTATAATTATAAATTCAGCTTAATCGACATACACATACAAATGAACGGTCTGAACAACACAAAAGCAGCATTTAACCAATGGGGAATGACTTCGTCCGTCATATCCATGATCCCTCTGATGATCGCTGCGATGGATATACCGAAAAAATTGGCGCAAAGTAAATGAAATTATCTTATTTAAAAAAAAAAATTATTTTCATTTAGGTGCGTTTAAAGATAAATCTTTATTGGAGAAACTAGAGGCTGAGAAATTCGATCTAGGCATCGCAGAACCTATGGGTTTGACTGGCTTCGGTAAATTTAATCAATTTTAATAGTTTGAAATTTGTAAAAATTCCGAAATTCAGCGCTATTCGATCATATCAAAATCCCAGTCACGATTTCTGCCACTTCCATGGTGCAGTTTCCAATCGTTGCTGATGCGATTGGCGAACCGATGTCGGCGAGCTTCGTGCCAGGTACGTCAAGTCTTAAAATGTTTTCATTAGTTCAAAATTTTAGGTCATTTCGGCTATTTCACCGATGAAATGAGCATCTTTGAACGAGTGACGAATCTCCTTTCTCAGCTAATTATGCACTACGGCTTTAGTCTCATGAGCGCCACTGAATTGGGAGCGATAGAGGATGTCGTTGGGAAGAAAGACTGGAGGGTAAGGAAGAGTTTTTGGAATGTTCTCTTGAAAGAAGTAAGAAGTATTTCTTCCCTCATACTTATCTGCATTTTTGAAGTAGAATATTTGTGGTTTTAATTTTTAAATTTCCATTCAGGAGCTGCTCTCCAAGGTTTCATACAGCTTCCACCATTCCCACCCCTATATCGACTTTCCTCGACCCGAAATGCCCAAGACGATTCCGATCGGGGGCATCACGATGGAGAAGCATAAGAATTACAATATGACTTTGCCGGAGGTTTTTCTTCTTCAAACCATTTGATCAAGCTTTCTTGATGATTTCAGGAATGGGAAGAGATCCTGTCCATGCGCGACAGAAACGTCCTCATATCATTTGGAACCTTCGCCAAGACGTCCGAGATGCCGGATGAATACAAGTGATATCATTCTTTTTATCAAAAAAGTTATTGATTCAGAAAGAACTTCATCTCTTTATTCGAGAAATTCCCCAACACGACCTTCATCTGGAAGTACGAAGATCCTGAGGAAGAAATCTTTCAAGGCATCGACAATTTGGTGCTGACGAAGTGGATGCCGCAGGTTCCATTGTTGGGTATGAAGTTTTCGTCTCAGCGATACTTGCCTTTTCTTCATAAAATACAAAACATCCTGCAGGAAGAATTCCTCATCTTACATTCTTTAGCTGATCCCCGTCTGTCCCTGTTCATCATGCACGGAGGCATCGGTTCTACAATTGAAGTCGCGCACAGTGGAAAGCCCGCTGTTGTGGTAGTTATTAAATTTATTCTTTAAAAGAACTCCATCTTCCAGATCCCCATCCAAGGAGATCAACGACGGAATGCAGCAGCCCTGAGAAAGCACAAGGTCTCTCTGACTTTGTACAAGGAGGACCTCGGCGATAAAGACAAGCTCATCAATGTGGTAGTAGAAGTTCTAGGCGATGAAGAGTGAGTGCTAAATTTCAAAAGAGAAGTCCTTATCTTTGAGTTTCAAAATTTAGTTACCAGAAGCGCGCAAAACGACTATCTGAATTACTGAAGAACAGACCGTTCTCCGCGAAGGAGCTCGTCCTGAAACACTGCGACCTGGCAGCAAAATTCGGACCTCTAGTTGAATTAGACTCTTACGGCAAGAACCTCGGTGCAATCAGATACTATCTCATCGACGTGGTGTTACTGCTGATCTTCATAACTCTTCTTACGATCTCACTGATCTCGCTCTGCTGCGCTTATACTTGTAGGAAGTGTAGATCTTTTTGTACCAAAGGTAAAACTGAGCCAGCAACAGTGACAGAACAAAACCAATCACTTTTGCAAAATGAACGAAGTGAACAAAATGAAAATTCTATTGAACAAAAGAAAAACTCGTAATTTAGGCGTCGAATAAGCATTTCTGTATTTTTCAATTTTATATACGATGTACTTATTTATCAATTACTGAATATTCCTAATAAATACAAACTTTGACAAAGTTTTTACTTGATACGAATATTATGGCCTAATTTTCAACATATGAGGAAAAAATTAACACATAGTTGCACTTTTATCGCCGTGTTAAAAGGAATTCATAAATTGATAAGAAAGCGACAACCGAAAATTCGAATTACATTCGCATTTGGAGTGAAATAATTTTAGCATTATTAGTCATTAATGCATCTTATCAAATGAAATGTTCATAAACTGCAATGTAGCAATACATTTAATCTCCATTAAATTTTCTACATTGTAAATGAGTGATAACTTGAGACGAAATAAAAAAAGAGCGTCTTTCTTTCTCACCCTCCTTTGAGCCTTGAGATGCATGCGTTGATATTTGTTTATTTAACGATTATTTCTATTTTCTTTCGTTTTTCGGCTTTTTTTTTTTAATTTAACGAAATTTTCGCAATAAGCACTTGCCAATTATTATCCTCTATCGATAGTGATAAAAGTTACCTGATTAATTATCGATAATTGCCCTTAAAACGCGACAAACGAAAAGAAAATAAATAAATCGTCTAATGAACAAATGCTCGTCTCTCGCGAATTCCGAGGTTCACAGGAGGGGAGAGAAAAAAGACGCTCCTTTTTATCCCATTTTAAAGAGTCACCCATTCATAATAACAGTTTTCTAGTGGCAAATCTTCTTTATCTCGAAAGTTATATGTGGCCCTTTGATTATATATTTTCAACGTTTCTTTGAAAATGACGGTAATGAAGATGAAAGTGAAACGTGGATAATCATTTTCATTTATTAACGTTTCGTGAAATTTAATAAAAGTTTAGGTTGATTGGAGAAGATATAGAAATGAGTATCGAGAATGGTGCCCAAGTATTAGACAATGGGCATACACCATTAATAGAAGGAAATGGTCCAGCTATTAATGCTCCTGGACAATCGGGATCAATAGCTACATCTACAACTCAAGCACCTATTAATGTCCTTCCAAATGATATGATTAATGCGTTCGTCCAATGCAAGCTCGCTCTAAACAACTTTGAATCTATTCTCCAAAGATATCAGTCAGAACTCAATGATCGCAATCAAATAGGACCAATTAATATAAGACCGTCAGAAAAAATGTATGTCATAAACACTAAATGAACGCATACATTTTTCATCAGATTTTCGATAGATTGGTGCAATCGCAACACACTTATTCATGAAGATAATAGCGGAACAATCTACTATTATTTCAATTACAAGTAAGATACTAAATGATTTAATCGAATTATTTGCTTGATGAAATAAATTCTAGAGATGTCGAAACTGACAATGATTTTTATTATGAACTGAGACATTTCGTAGGTTTAACTTTTCGCTAAAATTCAAACTCAATGTTTTCCAGAAGAGAAAGGAACGTATGAATAATCTAATCCAACCATACAATTTGAATTTAATTAACGAAAAATTAATCGACAATGTCGAAATTTTTATCCTGGAAACCCTTGGTAATAACAATGTAAATATATACATAAAAAATTATAATTTAGCGCATTTTGCTTTAATAACCTCCCTTATTCTTCTGGTACTTTTAAAAGAATTGAAATATGAGATTATTAGCATAGCTCTGTTCCTATTATTGATCTATATTATGGTTAAAGTCGTCCTAAGAAGTTCGAATAATCAATTTGACTTATAGATCGCGAAACTAATCATATTTGGAGAGCCTGAAAGAGAACAGTCTTCAAATCAGCAAAGAAGTTGTAGATGTAAAATAAGTAAACACGTTTTCGTCTACATTAGAGCCCCAGACTGAGACTGCAGAAATTGCCCCCAGGAGGGAAATGTGGTACCAATTGACGGCCCGTGATGTACTTTGGCCCTTTTAGCAAGGAAAAAAATCAAATTAAACAATACATTTTCGCAAACCCCCTTCCCCCGAAAAATTAACCCCAAAAATGACACAGACAGACTTTGTTAAGAAAACCGTAGTAGAGCGGAACCAAAAATGCTCTATTCGAAAACCGGCCCAAATAAGGTTTCCTTCCAAAATTGTCTACTTCTGGACTTGCCTGTTGTTGATTCTCATCGATTGGAACTCCAACCTTCAACGAACGTCATCAAATTCTCTAGAATCGCTCACGCCACCAATTTTTAAATACGCTATTTCACATATTGTTTGCGTATAAGTGACGTACAAAAGCTAGAGAAGCTCAAAACGACGAAAAAAGTGAATCGTTTCCCTGGTTGTGCACGCACTTTTTCTAGATTTTTCTAATCAAAACAACGAAAATAGAATCCCTCATCTAAAAAGTAGGGGGGTTTTGTTTTGTTTTGTTTTGTTTGTTTGTTTTGTTTGTTTGTTTTTTTTTAACATTTTGAGTTTTGACATAAAGCAAACCAAAAACAAAACAAACTCCATTTTCAAGTTCCAGGCTCAAACTCAAAAGTTCCCGACTACAAATGTTATTTTCTATCGCCATTCTATCCATTTGTGAAAGAAAATCCTAGAAAAATAACCCAGAAGCCGAGATAGGCCGGACTACCACGTTCCCACTTTTGTTTGCGATTTCTGTAAAGGGGCGGAGCTTGGAGACTCTATCTATATTTTTGTAAAATTTATACTTTTAGAATGCAACTGTCGTGAACGTCTTAACAATCTGATTAAAAAAATGTTAAAATGGAGCTGTAGCAATTGTCTTGATTCTTTAATTCGAAAAATACACCGAAATTTCTGGAGTAAAATATGGCTATTTTTCAACTTCTCTTCGCTAATATCAATTTGTGCATATATATCTCTCAAATCTATTCCTGGTAATCGAATTGACCAATCGAAAGTCTATAAGCTTTATGAGGTAAGATATATTAAAATAAGTTTGAGTATATATAAATAAAATATAGGACGCGCACATATGGTATTCACCGGTGATGATCGTAACATGTGTTCTTGGTAATTTTCTCTATATGACTCGTAAATTTCAATATGGGATTTATATATTTATGTATGGAGCAATTTTAAAAAATTTCCTAAAGGTATTATCTCAATTATCGATATTTAACTAATTGAATTAGGTTTCTTAGGTATTGATTATCATAGTACCGATGGTATTTGCATTTGCCTATATTTTCTACTGGGGTCTGCGTGATTCGGATGTCAAACCGTGGAATGGGGGGAATAGAACTGTAACTTATCCAAATATTGAAAATTTTATCGATTATAACGTAGGAAATTTACAACATTTCCTTTGGTCATACCTTTCTACAATCCATTGGAAAAACTACTGCAATGTTAATAGGAGAATTAGACGCTGGAGATATGCTAGGCAACAGCAATTTTCGAATACCTGAAAGAAAATGAATTTAGCATTTTTTCAGAAGCTAATGCTTGGTTTGTGACAATAGTAATGATTATATTTATCATCATAGCTGTGACATTGCTATTTAACTTGACAGTACGATTTTCTGCATAAATTAATATTTGACCAGATAAGCATATTTTAGACGGCTATAGCCATTCCTGAAGTATCAGAGCTACGAGAGAATGCCCATAAGAAACTGTTCAACGTTAAAGTAATATAGCTAGAGAGCGCAAGTGCTTTTCCAAATTTGATGTTCACCAGATTTGAAGCTGACAAAAATATTCATTGATCCTTAAAATACCATAATCAAAGAGAAAAACTCAATTTGGACCAGTCTAATCCCTAATTAACTCGATAATTACCATTTGCAAATTTTGCAATTTTTGTCAATGAAGATTGCAATTTTAATTCATTTTTTATGCATTTCACTCGACGATCAATTATTTCTCCTTTGAAAAATCATGGAATTTCATATTCATTACCAATCAGCTCGTCTCCATGCTGATGGTAAGTAATGAAAATGGTCAAACTTTGTTTTCGTAAATGTCAAAATGGAAAAATTACTCATGGAACTTGATAGTTTTGTTAATTTCTACAGAAAAAGGAAAACTGACGAGTTGAGCATTTTTGAGCATTCATCGTAGGGACTTGAAAACTTTAGGAAATCATTCTCATACTTATAGGAGCATTTTATCAAGTCCGCTTGATTGCGCTCTCAACGGATCGGATTTTGAGCATTTATAGTGCCCTTTAAACCTAACAATAGGTGCTTTCGTTGATTTCCCAGAGTTGGCCTAATAGGGACTTTTGTAAAGCCTTAAATTTGCTACAAAGCCTTTGTTTTGAAATCTTACCAAACATTTCAGGTTTAACTCAAGCAGGGGGCCAAAAGCTATATTGACGAAAATCGTGCCAAATATCATATTCAAATTTGAGCATTTGCGTTCTCTAAATATATCCCAAATCTTTTATATAATGAAAAACTATTTTCAGTTAGATTTCTTAATTGATTGCAACAATTTTCGTCAACTCTTTCTAGAACGAAACTGTATTCTCTCACCATTTGTCAAATGTTTTAATTCTGATTTTATTTGGTTATGGTTATATTGGATGGTCCTTACCGTGATGGTCACCTCATTAATATTCTTACTTAACTGTTCTATTCTAATAAAATTTCTATTAACTATAACTCTAAACATATTGACTCTATTAATTCTACTAATAATGAAGAAAAAAGCGCACATTCATAATGTACTAGCCGTAAAGCCGTCAGGGTTCTATTATTCGTTCTACAGTCGTGAACTTGAATCTTCTAATAATTTTCGTAAGCAAAATACGGTGTTTATAGAATAGAACAAAATTTTAGAGGAAATATCTGATGATGAAGATAGACAGGTTGATTAATTAATTTTATATTCTTGATATCCAAGATTTAGAACACTTCGAGTTGTGATGGATGCAATTCTCTTCAAATACTTTTATCCTCTTGTATGTGTACTTCTAAATATGATCTAGAATAATATACAAAGTGGAAAATTTAGTGTTTCATTGCAAAAAATGCGGATCTTCAAATAATGGCATTGCCTATCCAGATATTAAACGTGTGGATTTTTTGTATACGCAAGAAAAAACTGTAATTCTAAGATATTATATAACTAAATTAATTTATTTCAGTTCAAATATTACTACCGACAATTTGCTCGAGTGTTAATTGGTCTCGACTTGAAAAAATACCTCGATAACTTCAAAGAATGAAATCGTTTATTTCAAATAAATCTCACAACATTGTCTATGGCGTATTTGTAAGTAAATTGAGTATATGATATGGCAAGATATTTTCATAAGTTAGTCATTGTCAGAAACAAAGTATTCGTGGAATATCACAGAGAAATCCAAATTATGCTTGTCATGTTTGATCATTATGAATTAAGAATTTGACTAGAAGTTTATATTTTAAAGCCTGAATTCTATTTGTCCATGTTTAATGTTCCCCGAAAATAATAAATAATCCCTAGCCTGAACTAATTTTTTGCACAGAAGATGGCAATAGATTATCGTTGCAACGTCTGACACGCCTTTTCGATGCTCATCATTTCATAATTCTTATCACTATCCGGATTTTTAGCCTTCTTCCTCTCGATTTTCCATTTCGCACATCTTTCGAGCAACAGTTTATCAGATGCTCGAGCGTTCGTCCCGAAAACCTAAAAATTCAAATTAAATGTAAGAAGTTTAGCAAGACTTGAAAATGACTATTGAATAGGTAAATAATGTTAATCTTTAAAATACCTTTTAAACACTTACGATTCTCAAATAATAGCGCCAAGCGGCCCACTGCAGAGGTTGCGCTTTCAGCTTCTTTTCGTATTCGAACGTCTCCGCCCTCAAGACGTCGATGACGAAAACGGTGATGTGCGCGACCCAATCGGGAACCAGTCCGGCCAAGTCGAATTGCCACCAGGACAGGGGATTTAATGACAACGGGGGTTTTGTCTGAAACCAATTGTCATTTTTCCTTCTTTAAAAATAAAAAATCCCACCCTGCTCTGCTCCGTTTTCTTTAATGCCCGATACTCGATGTTTGGGTTGTCGGCGAAGAATCTGAAATATCAACGATAACTGCAGCAGAATCAAAATGTTGTTACCGATAGACATTCGCTTGATTGTGAATCCGATCCCATAGAAGCGATCCAACGGTCGATGTAAACGAGGCTTGTCCAGGGTGCGATGCAGTCACCTTAGTATCTAGGATGTTCCGCGTCGCTCCGGCAATGATCACGCAGACGAGCATGGCGAACAAAGAGGACCAGAACTGAATAAGGAAGATTATCGTTTGTTTTTGATCGATAGATTATAAGAATGGAATAATTAAAGATAATTTTCTGAAACGTTCTTCCAGAAACTCGAAACCTACCGCGTAATGTTTCCACGTAAACCTGTTCGCTCCCTTCCGCTTCTTCGCCGTTCTGTTTCCAATGACAGTGCCCATCGCTGCTGCGGGAATCAACACTTTCATCAGAGGGTAGTCCAGGACTCGTCGCTGAAATTGGCACTTTTGAGAAATAAATCAACTTTTGCCCTACTAAAAGAAATATCGACGAGCAAGTGGTCAGCCAAATGTAGAGTAGATCTCTGGATTGCCCTTCGCAGTTGCCAATCAGGTAAATCCCTGAAATCATAATTTTAACCGAGGATTTTGTTTAAAAAAAAACCTGACGTTACGGCGATTGATAATGCTGCGATGGATATAAGCCCGTTCGTATCCAGCCCCAGCGAAATGCAGCACGCCGTCCACGCCACTAGACCGAGCCAAGTTCCGTAAAGCGTCGACAAAACGAATTTGGTGAAAGAGAACCCGACGACACGAGAAAGTAGTCGCATCGATTTGGCGTTCCTGAATTCTTTTTTTTGTATTTTCAGGAAAATAGGAAATTACTTGTATTTTTCTGTTGAATTTTCAGGCTCTTCGTTCGACACTTCTTTTTCCAACTCGTAATTTATCCTGCGGATTTCGCTGTTGAGAAAGAAAGAGTCATAAAAGACACCTGAAACTTGAATTTGAGGGAAAAACAAACTTGAAGAAGTCTGACCTAGCAAAAATACTCCGCAAGTGGAGAAGAAGATGAAGGCTTCTGGAAACTGTCGAAGGTACAAACGATGGGCACCGATGAGGCCTCCAAACATCAGAAATAGCCTGAAATTGGGCTGTTTTTTCAAATATACCGAATTGAAAACTTTCATACCTAGCCTTGAACGGATTTAACTGTTCGAATGGTTCCGGATTTCTGCTGTCCGATTTTGAATAATCCTTGTCGTTCATCTGAACACTTATTGAATCAGAAATTGGAAGAAAACAAACAAAATTAGTCAATAATTTGAAATGTAAAGAATCCTACGCGTTTGCACCAAAGTATGCGTATTCATAGGACGATATTATATTTTGAAAAGGAAAGAAATTGTTTGAGTTTGTATTCTTTTATAAAAATTAACTCTAGATTTATTTTTCCTTACTAAATTTAATATCAAACTGGACTCAAATTACTATTTTTTTTTTGTTGAAAAATTCCCTTTTCTTTGTAAAATAAACTAAACATCTCGAGCAGCAGATGAAAGTAATTCTGCGTAGTCTATAAATTAGAAGAAGCCTATTAGTTTTTACAACTAAATAAAACTCGTGATTTTCCTCTGACAAGTACTTAATCATTAAATGGTTAAATTAAACTTCAAGAATATCAATGCTTTACACTTGCAAAAGATGCAGGAAATATCGGCGAAAGAACAAGATAAAACTGGATCTGATCCAATCAAAAATTTATTTATTGTGCTATGATCTATAGAGGAGTTAGTCTATTTTGGAAAAGCTCACGGATAATTTGTGCAAACCAGTAAATAAACTTCAGTTAGGGGTATTTAAGCCAAGAATAAGCAAATTGCTACGAGTTGATATGAGGGTGCACATGTTCTAAATCCCATTTTTATATGATGGTAGACCTGATCTAAAATCTAAATTCATCTTTTTGATTAAGGATTTCAGTAAATCGATATTTTCTGCGGGAATCAGAACAAGTGCCTTCGAGGATTATATAGAATGCGTGATGATAACTTGTGGATATTTTATCTTTACAATTACGGCATATGTTCTGGCGTTGTCGTTAGTTGTGGCGTTGATATTTATAGTTTATTGCACGTGTATCGGAAGGAATAATGATAATAATGCAAGATAAATTTCGCAACCTGAAGCTATCAAAATTAATTCTTCTACATTGGCTCAACCTAATTTGCTGGTCGTTCAAATCATTTTGCAAAAGACGAAAAGGATCTTTCGATCTACCAAAGCTCGAATCAGCAGAATTGGATAATTCTACAAATAGGGATATTGATGCGGCAGTCTTGTTGAGATTCTAAATGCTGCATTAGTTTTTAAACAAATTATGGGTGATTAATTCATTTTCAACTTACTCAATTCTGCAATTACTTCCTCAATTGGAATAAAATTTTTAGAGAATATTTGATTACATAGTTGCATCAGAAAACTCTTTATTTTTTGAAAAATAATTGACTGGTAACACTTTAAACCCAGAAATGGAATGGATACCTCCTCGCAAAATGAGTAAAGCAAGAATTATCAATTGGGAACAAGGTACTCAATTCCTGAGTATAGATACTCTCATTTATAGGTTAGAAGCGTTCGCACGTTGAATAGAATTGTTCACAGCAAAAGGAGCGATATCGACTCGATTTAAATTTCTATTGTTAAATTGAATATGCACATCTGAAACAGGAAGTTGGTGGACGATTTGCATTGGGTGAGATAAATATTTGAAAGCTGAAATTTAAACAAAAAATAAATAAAACAACTATGTTAATTCCATACCTGATTTGAATAAATTACGCACAGCCCTCGAATAGCTGGGATTTTTGATAAGCAGCGTCAACGTTCCATACGTGCAGTGAGTGCTAAGAAAGAATGCCGCCCAATTAATCGCGTCTGAAAAAAATGATGACAGTTTTCTGTATATCTAAAAAAAATCATACTTGGCGAACAAACATGTAGATAGAACAATATCCCTAGCATTGCACAAGGCAAAATAAAGAAGGTGAAATGCACGACGACCTAAACATGATATTTATTGTTGGGTTTCATTAATTTAGGTTGTGCAAAGTGATGCACGATTATTTTTAGGGTGTTAGAAAGATAAAATAATAAAAAAGATACTGAATTAAGGTCATTATTTCTCTTGCCTATCTTCAATTCTCTATATTTTTGAATTCAATAATGAAAAGGGAAAGTTTGAAAGATCACCTGCATGACCATCGCGATGTACACGGATTTCTGAGCATTTTTTGTCATTTGCGATACATTTGCAGCGCGACTAATGAAATAGTAGGTAAAATATCCGAAAATGTTGGTCAACATAAAGATGCAAAAGAAATAGAATAATGTAAGATCATGCAGAATCCAAAGCGGTATAATTATTTCGCCATCATTGAACGGTGATAGCGCCACGGTGTAAGGGTCAAATAGCTCAGGGTTAACGCAGTCTGGATGACTCTGAACTTGTACGTCATCAGATCGCTAAGAAATGCTGGGAATTTACCTTAAAATGTTCAAGCTTAACTTTGGCTTGATTTGCAGGAACAATCGTATACATGAAAAATAGCGTGAAAAATATGCATATTACGTGCAGAAAGACGATGATAGCAATCCGCGTATTTTCACTGAGGTAGCGCTGAAGAAAATAAATGTAAGAATTTTATTCAACTTTTCAAACCTTAAACCAATTTGTATCTGGCAGCATTGTAATAAATCGGTAATAGAATACGAGAACGATCGAATTGCCAGTCATGATTATAAGAATAACTGCACCGAACGAGACTTCACGCATTTGGACGTTGAACGACCTCAAAATACCGTACGATGTACCCGCCTGTATGGGTATGAGCAAAACAGGAATCATCAGTTTGGTCAGGTAGATTTCTGTCATGAACGCCCTGAATCAATATTTTTGTAAAATATCATTCATAAAGTCATTTCGTTTTTCATCTCAAACTCTCACCATATCATAAAGTATAGCAGCTTCTTCGAGTACTTCTTGGCATGAAAAGGCGTCTTGAACAGAACGCAACAGAAGGCGACAGCATGGAGTGGCAACGATATCACTGAAATAAAAAGTATTTTATAGGAATCAAGCCAATCTGGACGAATTTTGGAAAAAATCATTCTGACAAGGAATTAAAAATTTTCTGACCTACGAAATTACTCATTGCGAATATGTACCATTCTGGACGAGCGAAAACATCACTTTCGTTCATTCTATTTTAGAACATTTCTAAAAAACTATCAGCCAAGAGTAAAGAATTTACTCGTTGAGACTGACACGAATTTCAGAAAGTCTACCAAAATTGAACTAAAATTGCACCTGTACAGGCGAAATAACGAAATGTCAAAAACCTTTTGTTTTAGAAGAACGTTTGCTATTCTGCAATTTAGGCATCGAATACATTCTATATTCACCACATGCTACGTTTTTGAATTTATTGTGTCAATGAAATGTCTTTATTTCCTTCGAAGGCTCCTATAGGGCATAGGATCAGTCTGATTTCTGTTTCGAATACGGACATCTATGGTTGAAACAGGCAGTGATTGAGTGATCTTCGTTGGATTTGAAAGACATTTGAAGGCTTAAATTTGAGATTGCAATACTTTTGACACACGAATAAGTATTGTATCAAAGACTTGAAGGCGAGTACTTTTGTCCCAAACGCTATTCGCCCTTCTTCGTTTTGGACAAGTATTTACTTGTGAGACGAAAGTACTCGCAGTCAAAGTTTGAAGAGCAAAATTATACAAATAAGTAAGTTTACATGCCTGAATTAAATAAATTTCGCACAGCTTTCGAATAACTGGGGTTTTTGATGAGCAACGTCAACGTTCCATATGTGCAATGGGTGCTAAGGAGGAACAAGGCACAGTTGACAAAATCTGAAGAAAATAGTGAATTTTAAAAATCACAGGGGGAAGTCTCACTTGGAGAACACATTTGTGTAAAATACGCCAGCGTCATCATCAAAAATGGTAGAACGAAAAACATAAAATGTACAATAATCTGAAAATGGAGATGAAATTAAGGATCAGTGGAGTTTTGCACCCAATTGATTGATCGAGTAATCAAATATTCACTCAATTTTGTTTCTATCAAAATTATTCCTACTAATATTATTGGGCGAAATTTCGAAGCCGAAAGATCTACCTGCATGACCATCGAAAGGTAGATGGCTTTCTGTGCCTTCTTCGTTTTATTCGATACATTCCTCTCTCTGCTAATAAAATAATAGGCAAAATAACCAAACGAAATTGTCGAAATAACAATGACGGTGAGGTATATAAGGGCTAACAATAGAGTGAGCCGGAAAGGTAAACGAGTTTCGATATTAGGATACGGCGAAAGCGCCATAGTGTAGGGGTCGAATAACTCTGGATTAACACAATCGTGATAGTTCTAAAGATGCATTTTTAGTTCTTCGATTTTCTACTTTAATTTACCACATAAAGCTCGAATTTGAGCTTAGCTTGATCCTCAGGAACTACAGAATATCCAACGAAGACAGTCAGAGAAATGAATAAAATATGAAGAAAGATAATAATAGCAATTCGCAGATTGTCGTTAAGATGTTGCTACAAAATGTGTATTTTTCATTTAGACAAACTTTCTACCTTGATCCAATTCGTTTTCGGCAACATGGTGATAAACCGGTAATAGAAAACCAAGACGATAGAGTTACCAGTCATAATTAAAAGGGCTATAGAAACGATCATGATTTCCGGCATTTGAACATTGAGCGATCTCAATACTCCATATGCAGTAGCCGCCGAAATCGGTATTAGCAAAGTTGGTATCACGAGTTTAGTCAGGAATATCTCTGTCAAGAATGCCCTAAATAGAAAAGAAATTCCTAATGATTTTCCTCTCTATTAAAAACCAATGTTCTCATGTTATAAATCTCATAAAATATCGTCAATAAAGATCCTCATTTAAAGAAAAATCTCACCATATCATAAAGTTTAGCAACTTCTTCGAATACTTCTTGGCATGAGCCGGTGTCTTAAACAAGATGCAATAGAAGGCGACAGCATGGAGGGGTAACGATATCACTGAAATAAAAAATGATACGAATTTTTAGGAAACTAATTCGAACAAAACTTCAAAATTTTCTGACCTATGAAATTATTCATCGCAAAAATATACCACTCCGGACGAGCGAAAATGCCACTTTGATTCATCCGATTTCAGAAAAAAAGTATAGTAGCTATGTAAAATATTTAGTAGAGTAAAGAGCAATTCTCCTTGGTAAACGCGGCATGAGCTTTGAGAAAAGACTTTCAAAATTGCACCTGTAGGAAGAAAAGTCTAATTATCGAAATTTTTCCGTTTTACCATAAGGCTTTGATATTTCGTAGACTGGAAATGATGATTTTTACAATGGACGTCAATAAAATTACACATTTAGAAGACGAAAAAATAGCGAAAAATTGCAGAAAAAATGACGAAAAATGAGCTTCATTTTCAAACAGTCGCCAAAAATCAAACTCCTCCCTCCTTCATTGTTTATTTCTGTGCGCCGCTTGCATTGTGTTGGTATTACGTAATTCTCGTTTTTATTTATCAGCTTTATCAGCACGTGTTTATTTTTTGCTTTTTCCTGAGAAGTTGCCCATTTTTTTTGTTGAAAATCCACCCACTTTAAGAAATTGGTGTTAGAGAGGAAAAAAATGGATGAACTTTTCAAAAAGCATTCAAATGACTTTTATTTTTGCCATCTCTGGATGCCTTATACTTGAATTTGTTCAGGAACCGGTTAGGGACAGAACTCGTTCAGGAATTGGACGACACTACGGGTGCAACATCGATCTACGATCGCATCGGGTCACGAGCCCTTTTTCGATCTGCGGAAAGCAAAATAGTCGAGGAACGAGAAAATAAAGGTTCGTCATAGTCATTTCTGCACAATTTATCAGTGATTATTATGCTTTCGTAAATACCCCTAATTTTCTGTCATAAGATTTCGAAAATTTCTAAAAAAAAATATGTGGAACTTCAATTTCAACTTTATTCACTACTACTTTTTTAGAAGTGTAAGTGATACAATTTTTTTTTATCAAAACTCAAAAGTCATTGTTATCAAAAACTATTACGAATCTTTTGAACTTCAAACTACTTTGACCCGCTTTAAAATGGTTTTACGACGACGGAAATGATATTCAGCTTTTTCTGCTTGAAAATTTCCATAAAACTAGCCATTTTCCCTTCTCGTTTTCAAACTTTAGCGAATCGTTTATGAAAGTTTACAGCCGCCACCCAGTGTGTGCCTGTTTTCTTTTCTGAAAATCGATAAGGGGTGAAGTTATTCTCGTTTTGGAATTTGAGAGGAAGTGAATTTTTTCTACAAAATGATAATTTTTGGAAGAATGTACTGAGATTCTTATCTTTTCATTATTTCCCAGAATCATATTCAATTGTTTCCTTTTTATAATTCATCATTTACGGGTATTTTTTTTGTAACCTATGACGTCACAGTCAAATTGACTTTTGAGAGAAAAGCTTGTGTGCATGTCATTGTTATGATTCGTCAGCATTAGTGAGATTTGGCGAAGATCAATACCGTTTCTCTAAATTCGCTCTTATCACTTGTTCATTTCAAATATCCTCACCTTTTTGCTCCGGTTCTTTTATTGTCGTGTTTTGAATGACTCACACCCTTTCTTAGAAAATATTAAAACGGATAACTTTTAGACTTTTTGGATCTATTGATTTTTATTGAATGTCAAATTATAACAAAAAATTGGTCTTTCCTCAGGTCAGTGTGCAATAAGAAATTGAGCATTAATTTAGGATTTCGTAATCCAAAATTATCCGGATTTTTTATTTCAATTTCCAGTGATATCGACTATTATTTCTTAGAATTTTGAAAATTTTAAATTTCTATTTTTCAGGCTGAACTTTACAACCAACAGCAAAATCCATCAAATCCGGAAACTGGAACTGACGCAGTTGAAAGGAGGCAGAATAATCAGAATCAGAACAGGTACCCGATTCTTCATAAACACTGACTTTAAAACGTTAGAATCCATTAATTATTAGTTTTAATCCAAGATAAAACTTACTTTTTATTGGGAAAAACAAAACAAAAATATAATTCCAGAGGAAGTGAAGGAAAAATGTCGACGAGTGTCTATGGCAGATTGATGGAGGGAGAGCCCTACAGAATCCTGCACAATCACATTATTGGAACGGGCGCTTTTGGAGTTGTGAGCATGTTTTTTTTATTTTGATTATTATTCTAGAGTTTGATGGTTGGCTTGGGTTCTTATACTGAAATCGTCAAAAAAGACATTGAATATCTACTTTTTTGAAATACAATTTGAAAATTTTGAGATACAAAGTTCAAAAATATATTTTCAGGTGAGCAAAGGCCGAACTCAGTCGGGTGCGCTGATCGCAGTGAAAAGCTGCAGCAAAAGGAACGAAATCGCAGCGGCACAGCTGGAAGTTGAAATTCTCAAGAAGTGCAAGGGCGCACCCAATATTGTTCAAGTATTTTTAAAAATATTTTTTAAGTGTTTCATAGAAGTTCGTGAAAATTTCTAGAATTTATGTTTATTCAACTCGTTCCGCTCTTTCTCGTTCCATTATAAAAATCTAAAACACATCATTCTGAAACTTTTCGGATAGAATATCGATAAAGCTACTGATTTCCAGTATATCGGCAACTGCATCCACCCGGCGTACAACGACCACCCTGAGATGTACTCGTTCGCGATGGAACTCGCCAATTGTTCATTGGAGGATTTGCTCAGGTAACTCAAAAATACATTCGAGTAAAATTCTACTAAATGAGTGCGTTTTCATCGCTTCCTATATACGTCATCGGTTGTACTTGTTATCGGATAGGAAAGTGAATATGTGTGGAAAAGAAGAGAAATACGAAAAGAACCGTTGACAAATACAGCCGATGACGGTGATCATCTGATTTCGTAAACAGGACGCCAATTTTCACTATACGCCATTTCTGTCCTTTATGAATGAACTCTTGTTCAGGAAGCCAGAGAACAGAAAGGGACTGCCCTGCAACATCATCATCGATCTGGTGGCCGATTGCAGTAGGTTTCAAGATTCTTCATGCAATTATGCTCGATGACTTGGTTGATGTTCTGTCTCTACTAGGCACTAAATTATACGTTTTATCTGGTTTCAACTCAATTGATTTCAAAGATTTCCACGAAACCAGGCTTTGAAATAAAATTTTTCGTGTCTTGCATTCATTCTAAGGTTTAGTCTAATAAAAATACCTATGAAAAATAGTCAAAATATGTCATTAATTTCCAGGCTCCGCGATGCAGACGCTGCAGGAGAAAAACATCGCGCACAGAGACATCAAGCAGTTGAACATTCTCGTTTTCTCAGGACCGGCCAAAAATAGAAGATCCAAATTCCTGTTCAAATTCTGCGACTTCGGAGGCGCGAAGGAGGCTCAGGGCAACATGAAAACCCTCGTCGGATCGCCGGGATATTTGGTGAGACTTTATTGAACTTTTTTTGCTGGAGTGATAATGATTCTTTTTGTAATGTTTTAAATTTCATTTTTGCAAATATTGACGAATGAGTACCATGAAATTTCGACCAAGTTCAAACCGATTAACAGTATTTCAAGCAATCTCATCCTCATATTCTTGGAAACCTATCAAAAATATTTTGACCCATCCCCAATCCTTTTTTCTCAGGTCAACGAAAAATCGGCAAACACTAGCCAGAATATTTTTGAAACTTATAAATTTCCAACTTGAGCACCCGCATCTGGCCGTCAACCTGCGCATGGGCCCGCCCAAGAACTGGACCATCAAGAATGGATATACTGGTAAGATTTTTTTTGCCTCAAGTACTTTTTCCCAAATTTATTCTTTTGCTCTATTTTGGGAGAGGGTACTCGAGGCTGATTTTTTAGGAAAATACATTTTTATGTTTTTTTCCTAGATTTTTTATCTTGATTTTTCTAGGCATGGACGTGGATCTGTGGTCTCTTGGCTGCACTCTGTTCTACACGGCCTGCGGCGAACCGCCCTTTCCGAACACGGACGGCGAGGTCTACTATCAAGCTGTCGTCAAACTCCAACAGCATCCTGGTATTTAAACAAATTTTTTTACTGTTTTTACTACCCTACCCTTGGGAGAAACGCAGTGCTTTATTTTTAATTTTCGGCGTTTTTTCTGAAAATCTTGAATGTATTCCATTTTTATCACTTCACTAATTCACGATATAAAACGCTTCATCGACTTTTGTCAAATTCTTGAACTATCATGTAACATACAGTATTTTTGCGAAAAAAAAAACTATTTATAGAAGAAAACATTCAGAAGCGATCTGCTGCCGTTTCAAAGGCACCCAGCCGAACCGCACCACGTTCCAGTACGACTACATCTACGAGTACATCAATGAGGTGCCCAATAAGAGATATCCAAGGTAAATAAAAAATATATGTTTTTAAAAAGATCCTTTTCAAATCTTCATTTAGCATTTTTCCTTCTAGAATTTAACATTTTATAATTTTAGATGGTTCGTCTACGCGTTTTCCTGCCTACTTCGCTCGCTTTTTCACAAACCCTCCATTGAGGCGCTGGCCAAATACGCACAGATTTTGCAGGTTAAATATTTGTATTGATTTTTTCAGTAAAAATACATTTATTTTTCAGAAGGCCAAGGTCCACCAGTTCATTTCTGTGAAGGATTTCGAGATCTTTGAATACGCGGACCTGAAAATGGAACCGATTTTCGGAAACCGATATCCAACTCTGAAGGAGTGCCTTGGAATGAAACCGACTGAGGAGTGTCAGCTGATTTCGGGTATATTTATTTATTTTTACTATCTGTATTCAATAACCACTTCATGTTTTCTTTGAAGACAATAGTTAGTTTTCCTGGAGCATATCATATTTTTCCCCAGGATTTCGAATTTCTTTCGACATTTTATAACTTGCCTACAAACCACTAAAATGGTCAAGTCTAACTCCTATGAAATTGAAAGTCGCACAATTTTGAAACATTTTAAAAAATAGATTTTTTCAGAAAGTGAAATTCTGCCGATTTCCTCTGTGGATTTCTCCCGTCTTCGTTCGGAGCCCTACCTCATTCATCCCCTCACTCAGACTGTTGACATTCCACAACTCAGTTGGAAGACCGCTGCTTCGGTTAAAGGTGGGATACTTTTTGGAATTGCTTATCTTTTGATTCAATATATGCAAGGAGTAGAAACATTTCTTTTTAAATTTTATCGAGGATATTTTTGAAGCATACCATATCTTGGTATATCTCGCACGAAGTCGTACGCCCCTTGAAAAGAATGTTTTACGATTTTTGTATGAAGTTTTCTGAAATGGACTCGAGAAATTTCGAAATTTTTATTATCTATAAGTGCACATCATTAATTAAAAAATGAACCTCTCAATTTAATAGCTCCAAATTTGAAACCTATCATTTCTTAAAAATTTAAAACTATTATGCTAATTTCAGCTGGCGCTCAAATAGTCCAGGAGAAGCAAGTCCGTGTTCGTCGGGACCTGATTTCTGAAGGATTCGAGGCCCTGGACGACGGCGATAAATTGACACAAATCATCGAGCACGCGAACAAAATTCTTCAGAGGCAGTTGGAAAAGGTTAGATTTGTTCATCGTCAATTTTTTAGATTTCAGAATTTTGTTAAAGACATTTTAAAATTTCTTTAACGTCGTTCTTTTCCCTGGGATGTGGTAGTTTTGAAGAAAATTCCTAATGAATTAGGCTTGTTTGAAGGAAATCACACTTCAGTTCATTCTGAATCTTTCGAAGATAAAATTGATAAGTTTAAAAATCTCCAAAGTCAATATTTGAGAATTTTTGTTCGACTACCCTCTGACATTGATCAGCGTATTTTTCTTTAAAAAAACTTGCAAATATTTTAGGCCCGCAGCGACCTGTTGGTGTGCACGTCGGTGATCGCTGTGCCTGACCGATTCGCGAACTACGCGGAATCCTTGTCTGTTGCTCTCTATTTCGCGACCGAACAAGAGAGGCAAATCGTGGAAGAGTGCAGGCAGAAAGCCAAACAGAGTCATGAAGAGTTCACCAGGCATGCTGGTGGGTATTTTTCCTTTATCAAAAAAAGTAAATCCAGGAAGAAGTTAGTTTTGAAGAAAATTGAACTTTTCATATAGTGCATTTTTAGAAAATTTATTTGTGTAGCGATGTGTAAATAATTCATACTTTGACCCAAAAAATATTTACATTTTAGGGAATTGCAAAAAGACGAAAAATTCAATGATTTTCCAGAAATGCTTAACACGCTGCTGGAAAAAGTCGATGAGCTTCTGCGAGTCGTCAGACTGATTCAACTCGAGGACGTGGACATTCCTGGAATCCGAGGTATTTTTTAATATGACTATCTTGAAGTTGTTGTTATTTTTACAATTTCACGCAATCCCCTTAAATTGTTCCGTTTTTCTTTCGGGCGCTAATAAAATGATAAACTTGTAGAACTTCTCGTCGACTACTCGACGAGTTCTGTGAAAACCGAGCAGGAACTCCTGGAAATGCTCCCAGAAACGCACACCTACACGGTCTCGCTGGTGAATCTCTGCATCGATAGACGAATGAATTTGGCCCAGCAAATCAGGCAGCCGCAAAATGGTGCGCAAGTCTCCATGCTCCTCAACATCTATGCTATTATGAGGTGGGATTTTTAACTTAAATTTTTTTTTCAAATATAAAAATCTCACTATAAAATTTAGATTTTCCCCTTATATTTACTATCATAAAAATCATATCGTATCTTTAACATTTTTTCTGTAAAAAGAGTAATATTAGAAATAGGAAAAATGAGAAATTTGAAGGATTCGATTTTTAAAAATTAAATAATGAATTTCAGCAACTTGCACTGCATCGTTTTCCAGTTCGAGCAGTGTCAGAAGCACGTGAATGACTGTGCGGTCATTTTGGAGAGGCCATTCCAGGAAATGAAGGTGATTTTTCTCTTTTTATCTAGTCCATTTTATTTTTCAGAACATTGTTGGCAAATTTGCGGCTACCAATGGATTGGACACGAACAAAATCAGCAAGAGCGTGAAGATAATCGCCAACTATGAAGGGTGAAACGTTTTTCTTTAAATTTCTGCTTCGATTTTTTTGGAAAAATGATTCTTTGAAAACCAATCTGCAGAACTTAGTCAATGTAAATTTATCCAATTTTCAAATATTCATTACCGCATTTCTCAAATTTCTGGAAAGATTCGATCTGTTTTTGCTGCTACAATATCCAGAATCATTGTGAATATATAAGCAAACATAATTCACGTTATTCTAATATACGTTTCAAACCTTCTGTAAAGAATACACTATTTCAAATGATTTTAATCCTCCATAGACAGCTCTATCTAATCAATACGAGTTTCAGAGTGGTGGAGGACACGCGCAAGAACTACGAGTTAGCAATGGACCTGGCCAGACGAATCGAGTCGATGAAAATGAAGAGGAAGGACTCGATGAATTCCAGCAGATCCGTCAGATCGACTTCTTCAGTCAACACGATCACTTCTCAGTCAACTCTGACCAATGGATTGGAGACTCTGAATAAGTCCCAGAATCAACTCTAAAGTGGAAAATGAAATGTAAGTATTGGAGAGCTTATCTTTCAATTTTTTTCATCCTTTTTAATATACTGAAACTCGATGTTTTTATCGTTTTCCTTTCATTTTAGACTTTCATGATTTATTCCAAACAAATTCAACTCGAATGACCCAAATTCAATTATGTTTGTGATCATACAGGTACTAAATTTACAAAGGATTTGTAGAAGTTAGAATCTGAAACTAGTTTTCCGTCCCAAAATCATTATTTCCTAGAAAATCGCTATTAATTCTTGGCTGCCTAACCAATTTATAAAATATCAGCTAGAGTTTTATTATTTTCGGTGATATTTCGAAGTCCTCACAAAAAATTATTGATATGTATGATTTTGATGCCTTGAAGAAAGATGTTTTTATTCGAAATTTATCTGGAATGATGCAAATTTAGTCATTTTCTGAAACTATTTCTTTTACAAAAACTCTAAATTTGTATTTTTATTCCAGCATATTAAATCCCGTAGTATTTTCATCTTGAGACCCTCCTAATTCAGGAAATGTATTATAGTTATTCCCCGGTTATAAGTCCCTGAAAAGCCTTATTTCAAAGATTCAATTATGCACCATTTCGACAGGTTTCGTGTTTGAAAACTTATATCTTTTCTAAGAAAAAATCACGAGCTATTGCTCAATTTCTTGCCGGGACAGAAAATCTTATTCTTTCTTTTTTCGATGAAGTTACACAGTTGTTTTATTTTGGCAAAAAAAAAAAAATTTTATTAACAAAAAACTTTATAGATTATCATTTTATTCGAATTTTTTTTGCAGAATAACATAAATCGTAAAAGCTAATAGTGTTCAATTGATCAAATATCTCAATTTTATCATATACGACCAGTACTTCTAATATTTTTTACCCTTGATGATACGAGTTTAGATGGAACAGTTTTGGCGGACTTGGTTTCGATAAAACCAACCAGTAGTTTAGCATGACTTAGAAATTCTCTTCTACGCTTTCGGTTACCGATGGAAAAATGGCTAATAGAAAAAGACACCACTTTTGTGGTTCGATGTTCAGGTTTTCAAAGTGTATTCTGGTTTCCAAATTTATGTATATTGTGTTTTTAAAATAATTTTTGGGCGATCCTCCCCTTTTGGAGGGCGATATGAGAAAATTTTCATATCGTCCTCCAAATTAAAAAGTAAAAATGAAACTAAAACCATAAGACCATACCAATATATTAAAATTTTAATTCTGATCGAATAAAACTCTAATTCAAAATGTGAAACATATTTCAGATATAGAAGATTCGTTGTTATGTTTCTAAAAAAAACTATATAGACTTTTGATATTCATTCTGAAACAATATCCTTCTATGACGCCTTTCAAAGAACTGTATTTAAGCATCTTTATCTATTGATTTTTCTGGATTCGTTCAACAAATCTTCGATTTTTCTATTACATTCTCTTTTCTGCAACATATTCGCGACCAATGATGGCAAAGAGAAAGTTTGAGAAAAGAGAAGTGCATTGAACAGCAAAAATAGATGCGAAGAATGCCTGAAATATTTAGCCGACTCAAATAATCAAAGAAAAGCGAGGATTTTCTTCTACAAAGTTGACTCGGCTTCTTTCGGGTTCGAGCTGCATGCCTACGACATTTCATTACGAATATGATAAGTATAAAAGATTAAGAAAATACTGAGGTTTTATTTCTAACACTAATGAAAGACATTTTAATCCAAATAAATGGCAACAAAATAACAAAGCATTGCAAAAATCAATATGATGATTTCTTATTCCCCCTCAGGCGGGGCAGGCTCTCCGTTGGGCCAGACTCTTCGGTATCGGATAGATTCTTTGTAGATCATGTAATTTAGAATCGTAAAGATTATGATAACTAAAATACGATGGTTTAGGGTAGATATGAATTACTTGAAATACCGCCAGCATTGATCAAGTGGTAAATTGCGGCCCACATAATATCACCTGGTTCGTTTTTGTACCCCTTATAATCAATATACACGATGATTTCAAATGATAGGAATGACACAGCTAACAATACCTAAATTCAACCTTTTCACGATGAATTTTGAGATTGTAGTATTGAAATATGACGAAAAATACTAGAGGGCTTTAGAGATGATAGAGAAGCAGTTCACTTCATCTTAGGAACTTTCGTTTCATGTTGCGTACACATCATTGTCTTTTTTCCACGAATATTTAAAAATTTATCTTACGCTCATAACCAACGAAGCTATTAGCATCCGAGTATGGTATTTCAGCGCTGCGCAAATGAAGAACAGGTAGAAAAATATCTGAAAGTGTTAAATTTTAAGATTATTTCTTCAATAATTTCTAAATAGATAATTTTTATTTGAAATATAATCATTACTCACGAAGGCTATCGCAGAAAGCATGCTTCTTTCGAAATGTGGCGAAAAGTAGATCCCCATGAATATGTGAACCGCCATGAAGGCCGACATGATACTGATGTAGATTGACTGAAATTGCTTACATTTCAGTTTTATTTTTAAATATTGCAAATATAAAATAGTAAGAGCATCATAAGTAAACTATTCTTTTATCTGTGCTAACTTTTAGATCTCGAGAATAGTTTTCATATCATAAAAATATGAACGAGTAATAAACCTCATCTAATATTTCTGCGTAATAGTGTCTAGTTACTGAAAATTATTTCAATAAAAACTAAAATTCACCCTGATTTTAATAAAATAGAATCTGAGCGGTATGAAGACCTCGCCGGTCCCCTGCTCTATCGTCAAATCCTTGGCTGCTTCCTTCTCATCTTCTTTAGGGTCTTTCGGAGCGTCCTCGTTGTCTTTGTTATCATCGGCCATTTGCTAAAATTGGTCTAATGTAAGGAAATAAAGAATTTATATACGGAGAAGTAGATCATCTTTCTAATATTAAAAATCTAAGAGGATTTTTATTAGGCGATTTGTAAAAGGCGTAATGATGTAATGACGAAACGCAATAGAAATTGATGAAAACTTGGATTAGTAACACGTACTCATGAAGGACATAATATAGGGTAAAGATGGGAGGTAGGGTTTGGTAGATTTCCTCTCCCACATTATTTCTTCTGATGGCTGCGCGACCATATGCCACCTTACCGTCTCCATCAATTTCTATCGTGTTTCATCATTTTTCGTTTCGTCAAATACAGGTTGTCCGTTTATTATATAGAAGTTCATAAGATTGTCTCTTTAGAATTCAAACAAAAAGAAAAATTATAAATATTCGTAGAAGTGTTTATGAAGGAATTAACGAAAATTTTTATCTGAAATTATGGAAATTTTGTCTTCACACAATTGGCAGTTGAACATGTTTCTTGTGACTGGAACTTGCAAATTGCATATTTCGACGTTGAGGATAATTGTTAGGGTTTCGGAAGGTTTCATCCAAATTGATAGTTGGAAGTGAAAAAATTAGGAAACTTCGAAATTAAAAATGAGTTAGGGACTATTTACTCGCAAAATAAAATATTTTGTTCATGTCAAAATTTAAAATTGTACATTTTGGCACTAAAAACTGCATTTCGTGGTTAGTAATACTCTTGAATGAGCAGTGTGCATAGTTTTATCTAACTTTTTTCCTAGTTGTTTTTTTCTGAAAAATCGAAATACTACTATAAATTACCAGGGGTTAAAAGTTTGGCCCAAAAGTCGGCCTGGACCTAGGCCTGAAAACCAGGTCCAAACTTTTAAGCCCTGATGGGAAGCTTATCAATACCGCTTAATTGACAGTGCCCAACTTCACACGCGTTTATGCCCGAATTTTTCGGACAATCCGGCTGCAAATCTAGATGGTTGGACGGATAGCATTACGAAAGTTTTCACCCAGCTATTCGCTTTATAAAAGGCGTAGCAGGAAGCTTATTACATCAAATTTTCAACTGTTCTACCGACGAATCCGGTAGTACCGGTGGTCTATTTACAGCAATCGGTGGATGTTTGCTTCCTCATTTGAAGGGATAAATAAATAAATAGGTCGCATTAGTATCGTTGAAAAATATAATAAATTTTAAGATGAAAAATATAATAATTTTTTATTTCAATATTCCAAATATGTAAAAATTACGTCTACATCGACGATATCGACTGAACTTGTATTCTTCTAACTCTCGTTATGTTTTTCTTCTCCGGCAAAATTATGATTCCTATGTACTTCCGGTATCTCAAGGGTATAAGCTGTAGAATCAGAAATCGTCGTTCACGATTTCCAACGAGGAATGATAATGGCAGAATAAGAGTTGCGAGATATGGCATGAATACCAGAGACTGTTGTGCGGTTAGGAACCAATACGCAATAAAATAGTCGAATTCAGGAGGAACATCTATGTAGGGCAAGGCCTAAATTTTAAATATATTCTGAAGTGCTTATGAAATTTAATTCTGAAAAGAAATATTTGAAAATTCATGATCACATGATTAAAATTCAGATGAGTATTTAAAAATACACTTGTTAGATAAATTATTACCGTGCTACTACCAACTGGTTGATAATTGGAGAGCCCGTAATTTCCATAGAGAATATCATGTTCGTCATTTAAGGCCATGACAAACTTGAATCCTAAGGTTATCCTGAGATGGCTGTAAACCAGAATCCATTCTATTAGTGTATCTATCTGAAAATGTTGATTGTGTCAATTTCGAGTGAGTTTAGGTTTAGAGCAGGAGTGTGCGGAATTCGAATTTCGATTCCGAAAAATTCCCATTCCGGGTGCTTTTTGGCCTCGGAATTCCGGTTCCAATTTTCAAATTCAAATTGCGCACACTTCTGTTTTAGACTTCCTTACTGCTTGATATATAGTGAATATTGCAAATTCGCGCAATAAAGTGAGACTAGATTGAATATGCGTTCGATGTTTAACGATATGTAGTTTTCGAATTACGACAAAATATATGACGGCGCTTACTATCACCATTTGAAGACGAATTATTAGTCCTGCCTGGAGTTTAAAAATCAAATTTGGTTTTTATGAATTAATGAACAAAAGAAAAGATTGTGATTGTCTGCGAAAAATGTGAGTCAAAAATACCTCATGTTAGTTTACACTTTCAATATCATCAATTATTAGCTAATAGTGAAAATGCCAAATTGTTTCAAAAAACTAGTATAATTAACCATTTTAACGAATTACCCATGGATAAAAGAGACTGTGCTTTTCATTGTATATATCGAATGCAAAGTCTGATTCGAATACGCTCATTGTCTTTGAAAATATTTTGTAGAAAACCAAGGTCGTTATAATTGTTAGAATAATGGGCTTTCTAAATAACTTTTGAATTATATAAAAGTTTCTAGTCAAACCTTAACAATAGAGCATATTCTAAAGTCCAATCACAAATGACGAATAATCTCTGGATGCAAATTATCATCGGTATGAATTGAACAGTTCTTATCGTAAACGGGTGGATTGTGAAGTCGAAAAATGTTGAAAAGTATGGTATGGATTTTAATCTAAATCGATTATATACAATTTTAAAAAATTCGAAAAAGAAAAAATACATATCAATCCAATCGAAGTACATGTGCAGAAGGCACAGTGTTATGTAGACCAAATGATATAGCGATAATATCTCCATGATATAAAGTGCAGTAATATATAGTTGCTAAATACAAATTTATATAGTTTTTAACAACCCTAGGGAATATTCAAGTCAGGGTGTCAGAAATATGCATATTTTATGCGCATAATATGGTGAAAAACTACGATTTTTTCTTGTGACAAAACACTCGTATATTTTATGAGACTGATTCAAATGTTCACTTGGTTTGGTTTATAAGAAAGAAAAAGCTACCGATTTTTCGTCCTGATGCTTTTTGAATAGCGTATAGATGAAACAGTAATGAAGGATGTAGCACGGAATTATCGTAATGATTGTGAAGTATAGGGAGAAACAAAACAGGCTCCGGGAAAATGCAATGAAGTAGTTCATATACCCGATCGATTCAGGCAATTCTGGCAGATTATCGTGAAAGTAGTTGATCTCCCACAGCTTCAGATTAATCACATCCGAAGTCGATTCCTGGCCCTTCATTGTTGGTTTAGTCAGCGAGTTTGAGTAGCACCTTCCTAGGCCCGTTTCGGTGCAAGTAAACTTGAAAACTCGTCAAATTACACGTCTGACAATGAGACTCGACTTTCTTCAAGATAATTTCTCATAATTGACACCTTCACCATGCTTTGGTCTACAGATTTCGGACAAGTTTTGTAGGAAAAATAACAAAGCAATTAGACACATTTTGACTACATGATGATGTGATAAATTGATGACAAATTATAATTAGCATATACTATTTTTCTTTTTATAAACTACACTTTTCTCGAATAAAAATTGTCGCATGCTAATTTGTTTCATAAATGCTAGTTCTTTGATCACAATGTTCTCAACACTATAGAAGAATTGTGTGCGAAATTGTAATTTTCGAAAAAAATTGATTATTTAAAAAAAGTTCCAAACTATAAAAAAAAAAAACTGCTCTAGTGGACTTTCTCACAGAAAGTGAAAGTTTGGTCATGCGGTCATCTCTATTTTTTCGCAATTACAAGGAAGTCCTTATTCATCTTGACACTTTCATGAATGCCGCCCTTGTTTGAGGCGCTTTAAGCTAATTTCAAAACACGACGAAATACCAAAGGGAAAGATTCATAAATGAAGAACACCTTTCTTTTTCTTCTGCCGAAAAAGTTACAATAGGGAAGTTCCTCGGCGTCTCTGGCCTTCTGTATGTTAAAATATAGATCGAATGATAGAGGAGGAGGAAGAGGAACGACTTTTGTAGCGTTTTTATTTAGGACAATTGTCGATAAAAGCCTTTGATGGCGATGATGAGTTCGAGGACCTGTGCGTTCCGCTACCTGTGACAACCGCGAAAGGCCAGAGAAGTCGAGAAGTTACAGGTCGAGTCGAGAAAAATCACGACATTCCATTCATTCGCATGCTTCCAATCGACGAGTCATCATCAAGGCATTGAAGCTGTTGACCACTGCCTTCAATTCTTCCCTATCTGAATTTTATGCCATCGTTGTTTTGACTGTTTTCTGCTACCCCTGGAATTTCACCCTTCATAAATCCTGACGTGCTATCACTCTGCTCAGAACTTCTAAATAGGGGTACCATTTCGCTTATATCATGTTTCCTTGTCAGATTTTTGCTCTGAAGCTAGTGGACGAATTTATCGCTCTTCTCAAACTGATAAGCATAGGGGAAAAATATTCACGATACAGAGCGTTTCCATAATAGGAGAACAGTTTTCGGCAAAAGTCTGCCCTCTATTCTTGAATGACCTCGTTTCCGCGATGATAATATCGATCCTTCATTACAGTACATATTTAAACTGATGCATTTGCTATTTTCCTTCGGCAAATCGTAAATAGCGAGGTGACGAGACTATATTCAGGGATGGAGGAGGGCGAAAAAGGGAAAACAACTGTTTGGGAAAAGATAAATCAATATAAATCTCGTCATTCCGTCACTTCGTCATTTACGAGTTGTTCTTTCGTTCAATTTCAAGTTCAAATCTTCAGATGCCGCCGTTGCTGCAACGCATCGGACGAAATCTCGTCATATGCCTAATAGGCGTCATTCTATTACTGTTGGTCGATATCGCGAGAGCGTGGAGGACATTCAGTCAGTGCGACCTTTCGCCAGATGCAAGTGCCAAGATTTTCTGCAATCAGCTGTACACCTGGGACGAAGACGTCAGAGTAAGTGTAAACTAGAAAATTATTCTTGGAAAGTTTGTTCTGGAGCTAAAAAAGTTTGTATTCTTTCAACAGAAACGTATCCCTAAATTTTGAAAGATAGTATTCCATTCCGATTGCTTGGAATATTCCAGCGGAATCGTAGGTCAACAAACTAAGTGTTTCTCATCATAGTTCCCATCGATTTCGACTAGTTTCCTAATTTTCCTAGCCTTGTTATTCCTTGATTTCTCTAGAACGCCGACTTGGCAGCAGCGATGCAGTCGATCCGACGTCCAGGGCAGAACACGTCGACTTCTGCAGCAGGAAGAGCTACGGGTGCGACTGGCACCGGTCAGGCTGGAACAGTTTCAGGCAGTGGGAATCAGACTACTTTGACGGTTTCGATAGTTTAGTATGTACATTTGACGATTCTTTGGGAATTTTAGGTCACTCCGCAAGTAGCCAGTCTTAATTGGACGCTCTTCATGTGCATGGATCTCCAGTGCGTGTGCCCATACATGAACGGTCAGGTTCAAGACGATGGCACGTGTATGCTTCCAAATGGACAACCATTAAGAAAGGCCATGAGGTAGAGCTTGTTTATGAGATTTGAGGTTCAGATTTTCTTTAGACGAGAGTATCGCCAGCTATCTGAAGGCGAAAGGACGAGACTACATAATGCTTTCTGGGAAGTAAAGAGGGTAAGAATTTGCAGAAAAAAGAATATGAGTAGGCTAAACATCTTCAGAACGGTATTTACGACTACCTGGCCCAAATTCACAGAATGGCCGACAGAGATAATCCTGGAGCGCCCGTAATTTCACCCATGATATTTTCTTTTTCTAGGTAACTTTTTCAGGAAGGTTCCGGCGGTGCTCATTCAGGACCGGCCTTCTTGCCATGGCATCGAGAGTTTATCAAGAGAATGGAGTTGGCGTTAAGATTAGTCGACCCAACTATCAGTTTGGCGTATATCGGTAATTTTTATGCGTTATTTAATCCCAATAGCTTCATCACCCGTTATAATGAAGGAAATTTGTCTTCTTTTCAACTTCATCCATATTTAACTTTGTAGTTTGGTTCACCTCTTCTTCTCTCGTTTCACGGAAGCTATTGTAAAGATTTTAATTGTTTCTTAAAATCGCGCCAGAAATACTCGATTGGACCTTGAATCCAATTTAGACTGGACAATGGAAGCCGCTTTGCCGCGGCCGAACGACTCGATTCTCTTCTCGGAGTATTTGCAGGGAGAGACGGCGCCCGGAGGCATCGAGATCGTCAATGGGCCCTTCGTCGGCTGGAGAACACTCGATGTGAGTCAAGAAATGGAATTGCCTCAAGTGCACGCAATAATCGACACAAGTTCAACGCATTGTTCGAAGAACGGGAAAACCCATCAATTTACTGTTACTGTTTACTGGCCATTTTGATGAGTTTTTTTGCGAGCATTTTCTTTGCAACATTCCTCTCTTGCGTCATCATAATCAATAAAACATGACGTCGCTCCTTGTAAATTTATAGCAGTAAGGTCAAAATATCGTTTTTCAAAACTAGATATTTGAGATAATTGGAAGCCAAACCCACTAGCCATACAAAATATAACGAGAAATCGTAAAGGAAAAATTACTCTTCCATGTTATTTCAATTGGTTGAGGGTTTGAATGAGTATTCCAAGTAATTTTTTTATCGTCCTTAAAAAAGACTTACACAAGAGGGCAGGACGCGTATCCGCAATTGGCATAAGAGAAATGCAGGTTGCAGAGACACAATAGTTAATTTCGCGGGTACCCCTTTCTCCTCCTTCTGCAAGTCTTTTTGAGGGACAAGGAGAGTATCAATCATTCTTATTTCAGGGCTCCAGAAACATCAACAGGTCAGTTGGAGTCAATGGCACCGGATACCCGATCACTGAGCAGCAAATAGCCCGACTGATGCAGAAGAACTACCTCGGATGGACCGCGTTCTCAGTCAATCGAACTGGATGCAATATGGTGGCCGAGTTCGAAAACGTCGAGTACTACCACGGAAATGGGCACATCTTCATTGGAGGAGACATGTTAGTCATTTCGGTTAAAGAACGATAGCGATATTTTTGGTCTCTTGTATTTGTTGCCCACTCTTTTTTCGTATTTCTCCCTTTTGTCTACAGTCTCCTAGCTTAAAATTCGGTGACAAGTACAGGAAGCCAATATTTTGAAGCTTATTTGATCATGTAAGAAAAATGATGAAATGTTTTGATTTTCCGCAAATCTTCCAAAAATAGCTTCATTCAAACGCACATTACACAATCCTTTCTTATTGTTAGTCAATACTTCACCAATCAAAGAGCGCGCATGCATGCAACGTCAAAGTCATGAAAGTAGGAAAAAGTGCCTGAGTAGCCGATGAAAAATGCTGTAATGCTGATGAATCATATGCTTTGAAAATTAAATCAGCTGTTTTGAATTTTCAGGGCTGACATTCCAACAGCAGCTCAAGACCCGATTTTCTTCTGGCACCATTCCTTCGTCGATTGGGTTTGGGAGATTTATAGGCAAAACAATCAAACTGATTGGGAGAAGGAAAATCAGTACCCGAATGAGACGGTCAATTGTGCCAACGCGCATCATTTATTCGACGCTATCATGGTGCCTTTTGGTCCGATGAGGTAGAATTATTAAGAGACTCAATAAAGGTATCGAACTTGTTCCAGAAATCGGGATGGACTTTCCATGGCGTACTATGATAATTTGTACGAGTACTCGAATAGACCAATGTGCAGCGAAGGCGACCCGAATGGCTGTGGATCCGACATGTTGTTCTGTGATATGTCACACGGGAAGGCGCGATGCGTATCGAAAATGAAAAGGGGCAGTCAGTGCAACTTTTATAAAAAAGGCGAGAATCCGTGTTTCGCTGGCGAGTGCCGGAACGGTGTTTGTATTCAGACGGTAGGAGCAATAACGAAGAAGGAACCTAAAAATCCGTCATGATTCAGCAACGACGAAGATCCCAGCGGCCTCTTCAAGTCGGTGGAAGCTACAAGTCCAAGATGATCGTGCCTGAAGTCTGCTACAATGAGAATCCATGTCAGAATAAAAATGAAAACTTAGCTGCAAATCCGATTTCAGGCTGTGATAAATGGGCTTCTGAAGGCTATAGTTCCTCCAATCCAGAGTACATGCATCGATTCTGCAAGGCGTCCTCAAAGGTGTGCACCCCGAAGAAGTACAGCTTGATGGATGGTGAGAGCCAATGAAACATTCATTTCGATCAAATCTTTTGCAGACTGCAAGGACCGTCACATCTTATGTTCGAAATGGAAAGACAACGGGGAGTGCGAGGACAACAAAGGCTTCATGGACGAGAACTGTCGTCAGGTGAACAAAAATGCCACATTCAAACTAGTCATGCAAAGCAGTAGTAAATTTGTTTAGTTCCGATAAAATCTCATCGACATCAAATTATTTGATAAAATTGAAAAAGGAAACAAATTTCTTTAGAGTTGCAATCGCTGCTCCCATAAACGAGCCCAAGAGTGTCACGACGATGACGACGAGGAGGACGGGCATAATCAAGACAGTGGCGACGAAGAAGAGGAGGAGAAGCATGGTCAACCTGCGGATCCTGAGCCAGAAGCCGAGCAGCAAGAACAGGGTCATAAACAGGAAGAGCCCCATGGAAAAGGAGGAGGTGATCAGCACGATGGAGAGGGCGAGGCACATCATCAGGTCAGAAATTTTATGAAACATATTATTAGTACGCTGATCAGTTTTGCAAAGTCGCGAATGAAAAATTTGAAGTCAAAGCCTAAATGTGTTGCTATTTTATTGATTGTGAAGACAAAGGACCCTTTTTTCATAAAATTCTTCCAGGAAGAGCACGGTGGCTATGATTTCGGCGGCGATGAGCATGAATCTTCTGAAAAAGGACACGATGGCCATAACAAGTATGGCGAAGGTCATGGAAATGAGCATTCCAGCTCCTACAATGAATACCATCAGGAGGGTGGTCACGAAGAAGTTCATCATGTCGAATATAAGAAAGGTCGAATATTTTCACTCCATTTGAAAAAAAAAATCTTGAAATTATAGAGCCTGAGCACCACGGCTCCAATTATCATCACGGGCAGGAGTACAAGAAGAAGCCGAAAGAGAAGTGCTACAATGAGAATGTAAGCCAGTTGATTTTTTCTTTCCAAATTGTCGAGGACAACTTTAGCCCTGCTGCCCATACTGGAGTCACATTGGACTGTGCCACAAGTACCCGAAGGCTATGGCGTAAGAGAAAGAGGGAAATCAAAGATTATTCAAAAGCGATCGTTTCCAGGGAGGAGTGTGGCGTTTCCTGTCACGCGTGCACCCCGAAGGACTACAAGTACGGGGGATGCGAAGATTATAATCCACATTGCCCGTATTGGTCGATGAAAGGCGAATGCCATAAGAATACCTGGATGACGGGTATGGAAGAGAATTTGAAAGAGGTGACGAGGGGAAAATTCCAGAGAATTGTCGAAAGTCCTGTGGAACCTGTGCCTCGAAGCATGAGATAATGGAGATGTGCCATAGTAAGCAATCTCCCGATAAATAGAAAAGTCAAAAGTTCGTTTTCAGACCCCAAACTCCGTGTGCAATCTCAGAAGCATCCATTTGAGGGCAAAACCAAAGCAAAACAAACCCAGTCCTTTCAGCAACAAGGAGCAGGAAATGGTGGCAGTACGACTGGAAGCTCACAACAGGGGGCATCATCACCTATGGGCTCGGCCGGCTCATCACAAGGGCAAGCTACACAAGATGCGTACACTCAAGGAACATCCGGAACATCACAGGGAGGAGGGACTGGGACCGGAACCGGAGGAACACAGCAAGGAAACCAAGGAACATCATCTTGGGGAACGCAGGGAACAAATGCACAAGGAACACAAGGAGGAACATCACAGGGAGCACAGGCCGGAACACAGGGAACACAAGGAACACAGTCACAAGGAACACAAGCACAAGGAGCACAGCAAGGAACGCAAGGAACAGGAGGAACACAGGGAACCCAGTCAACATCATCACAGGGAACATACGGAACACAAGCGACCCAAAGCACACAGACATCACAAGCCCCACAGACATCATCATATCAGAAATCTACGGAAACACAAACAACGGGTGGGTCTTTTCTCGTTTTCAAAAAGTATTCATTGGTATAAATTTGATTTGATGGTGTGAGATTAAAAGATAAAAAATGTATTGACTGAAATTTGTCATAAAAACCCGAATTTCAGAGAAAGCTACAGAGACGACCGAAGCATCCACTGAGAAGTCAACCACAGAGAAGCCGACCACTACAGAGAAATCCCCACCCGCCACTGATACTTCTACCGCTCAACCCTCGTCCGCTTCTTATACAAAGAAATCCTCTGTACGGCCTAAATCCACTACTCGACCTCAGCAGAGTCGGGGCAATCAACAACGTACTGCTAGTTTCTGGCAGATCTGCAAACTGAAACATGGTCCGGTCTACCTGTGCAAGGGACAAGTGCGGACGGGAGATGATAGTGGTGAGTCTGCACGAGAATTAACGCTTTCGATGAAAGTGAAGGAATCTTGCCTCGTACCATTTTAAAATGGTCTTCTTGCATGTGTATGAAATTGATATTTCTAATTGATGAGAGCTGTCATTCAGGAACGACATCGTCTGGATCATCAGGGTCATCCAATTCCAACTCGAACCCGAATAATCAGAACTCCGGCTACAACAAGAAGAAGTACCGTCGCGGAAACAACAGAAAGGGCGCGTCTACGAACAGGAACAACAAAACTCGATGGTCCTACCCGCAGCAGGCCGGAAATAATTGGCAGAACAGCTGGGACATTTCCGCGTATCAGCAACAGTACCAGTCCTGGCTCACCAACTTCGGCCCCGAAAACACTCAGACCTATTGGCAAGCCGTCCCCATGCAATGGAACAACGGGAAGTGATCGGCGAAATTTCAGTTTTGTCGTCGAATAGCCTTGGTTTTACTGAAATAGAGATATTTAACGGGTAAGAAGGCTATTCCCCGAATACATGCCTGTAGCTAGTATTTTCAAACTGAACAGCAATCTATGCGATTGTATATTTGAAGCCGGTTGTAAATGGCAGTATTATACAATCTTATGGCTTTTTCAATGCTGCTGCTGTTATTTAGAAAATTTGTCTAGATTCTAAATTTATCGACACATTTTCTGTCGCGACGTGATCTCATTTCGATTGTCTTTCTGACGTTGGATATGCATGTATGTAAATATAGCCATATTTTGACACACTCAAATAAACACTATATTAAAATCTTGTCATTATAAAAAAGTGTGACTCAATTCTGATACATTTTCCCACTTCCTGATTTAAACAGAAATAATATGCTAGAGTTGAATGAAAGAAAAACTTTATTAAAAGTTTATCGTATGGCTAACTTCAAGAAACTAGCTACTCTTGAGTTGAGACAGGTGATTTTTACGCCCACAGATTCTTATGACTTCGATTTGAAAAAGAAGAATAATATCGCTTACAAAAGCTGCTACTCGGCTTTTTCTAGTCGGTGATTAATGGCATAGAAGCTCTGAAATTGTTATTGGAAAATTAAGATTTCTTTTAGAATTTATTAAGAATTATTTTCGAAGCAAATGAAAATTTTGCATACATTTTACACTAATATAACGAGAAAATTATTTCACATTTCGAAAAATGTTTGAAAGCTTTCACATATTCACATCAAATAATGCATATGCTCTTCAACAAGCATGTAGACAATGAAGACCTCTACTGATTCGACTAAAACATAAGAAATCGGGTGGGTTGTGTTTTTTTTTTTTTTAAATTAGGAATGTGCACAAATTTATACAAGCTTTATAATTGCCGTGGAGGACGTTCATGAGGTATAGAGAAAACGATATGATGAGAAAAAAATTTCATAAATACACTGATAAATCTCAATTAATTTAAGATAGTTTCGTTCCATTTGAATTTGGAGATAAATTGGCCCATCGTTTGGTTTCTTCGGTATCATTTGATTTGCAGAATCTCCCACAAAACGCTATAAGATGGCGTTTCTGCTCGGCGAAGAGTAACATAACCAGTCTAAATTTAGAGTTTTAGACGATAAGGAATTTTCAATTCACCCATCAGCGGTATGAATAGAGCACCAAACAAAGGTGTATGAAATAAATATCCAAAATCGAGTCAACCAGAGTTTTCTAAAATCATATACTTTTACAAAAATCGGGTTTAGCTTACTGAAAATAGATCATGAAAGATATGTCTACTAGCAGTAATGAATCTTGTAGTATGGTCTAAATTTAGTATTTTGCTCATCATAGCTTGATCAAATTAATTTAAAACTCATTTAATTTTAATTTGTTTGTTCACAAAACAGAATCTTTGCTATAGACTCCAATTATTTCTACACGTTACTAGGCAATTTCAAAACTGCACTATTAGCGAATAATTATGGCTTATCTGCAGGAACAATTTGGCATTCATAATGATTTTGGTTTTGCTAACACGAGATTCTAGCTGTGATTGGTACATCTGAAAATGTAGCTTGCATAAAAGCTCCTTCACATCCAATATAAGTCACCGAAATGATTATAATTGAAGCTTACATAATAATGGGCGATTTTCCCCAGAGTTAGGAAATTTATGATAGTCCCAATGCAGAATTCAATCGTATTGAATATTCCGATATCTCCAGCTACGAAATTCACAAAGCTTTCAACTTGGTCCATAGTTTCAAATAATGAAGTCATTGTATCTGGATTAAATGGTAGAATGTTCCCAGTGTTATCCTCAGGCTTCGATCCTGAAATTAACATACTCATAGATGGAAATTAAATTTTCGAGCAATAACCTGGAGTAAGGCTAAATAGGATGACGTCAGGAACCATTCGAAACTCGTAGGCATAAGAGATAATCAAATAAACCTGAAAAACGGGCTATGGTAATAGTTTGATAAATCCAAATACTAGAATTACCAAAGTAGCTTTGATACCACACAGTAAATTGTATCTGGTAGGAGTATAAAGTGCGAAAAATCTGTTGATTGATAGGATGACTAGTGTATGGCGATTTATACCATAAATGCAGAGTAACAGATACTAAAGGTAGCCCTCAACTCCATATGGATAAAGTGTAAAACCGCTGAAATAGACATTTCAATCCGCCTTCATGTTATTTGTCCTTTCTTACAAACCATCAAAATGAGAAGAAAAAATAATTCTTAAAATTCATCTGATAAAATATTTGAAGCAGATGTTGAAATTTGCTCCAAAACTAATTTTAGGAAAATGCTAAGATTTAAATTTCGGTTTTTCTTTTAGATTTCTGGCCCGTTATACCAAATTTGTTATACTATAAATACACTCACAATATCGTCAAAGGCACAGCATCAGTAGCCATCATCCATACCGTCATTGCATTATTTACTGCTCTTACGAAGCAGAGCAATTTGAATGACGTTTTGTCACTGTTAGAGAAGAATGTCACAATGATGAAGATATTGCAGAATAGTCCTATCGAGCCACTCTAAATATTTCTCTTCAAAAGTTTATTTTTATCTTACTTACGGAAAACAGCATCGCTCCCATAGACCAATTCAAAGGATCGCCGGAGCTGTTGTATTGTATGAAATGCATCTAAAAATAAAAAAAAGAAGTTTTTAAGTCAATGTGATAAAGATAGATTAGAAATGTAGTTTCAAGAGAATAACGTGAATGCAACATTTAAGTTGATAGATGAAGATATATTTTCCATTTTCATAAGAAGCAAATGAATGTTGTTATTCGAATTAGTAAATGGCAGGTAAAAACGCAAGCGATGTGTGTTGCCGGTTATCATTTGTTTGAACATTTGATTTCGAATATTTGTTTTTAGTTTCTAAAATTGCTTAATTCAATTTTTACACCTTTAATAAATCTATCTTTTTAAATCATTTTATAACTAGTTTAATATATTTACTGTGATTTTTTCATTAAAATTTAAAATTATTTTCAACACTTTTCTCAAACTATCATTTAGACATTCCGTTCCGACTTTGTGCGTGTTAACAGTCAGCGTGATTTGAGAATTGGTAATTCTTACGTCGATCTCAAGTTCCCTTTTCGAATTTTCCTGATCGTGGTTTCAATCGAATTCTCACGAAAATGGGCGGCGATTTTGAAGGCAATAACTCAGATCAAAGGTGTCTTCTCGCGTTCAATCGAGTTAAAATCGAAGAAGAAAGGTTGAATCGAATTTTCCAATGCTTATCATCCATCTTAGATTTTCATGAGTTGTCCTATTTTTTAGAGTTCTTTTATTTTACTGCCATCAAATAGTAAAAAATTTCAATTCTCTATTCTTTTTAATTGATCACAATTTACTGAATTAACGTTAGTAACTTTATCATTTAGATGCGGATATTTTATGTCCTATTTATCCTTGAGACATTTTCATCTGTTCAGTCTCAAATTGACTTGGCTAAGCTATTGGCTGAAACTGGTGACAAATATTCTTTCTAATTCTAAAACATATTTATTATATTTCAGGATTCGAGGTTCCTGACGAGTTGAAAAACGCAAGTCCAGGTAACCATTTCACAGAATAACCTAAACTTTCGTCTGAATTAGTAATAATTGTACACTATGGTTAAACTAAATAGATTAATGGATTTATTGTCAGCATTCTCTTTTGATTTTTCCAATACGTTCCTAGATAACGGCGAATCATTCGACTACTTTTGAATGGAAATGAACAAATCATGAGTGATCGACTTCTTATCGTAAATAACGATGAGATAGCTTCGAAGAACGATGATAATATTGATAAATAGGGAAAAATAAGCAAAATTGCTGTATATTATGATAAATCCGTATCATTTAGGTACAATAAAACTCCAAGCCAACGCTATCAACGCCAGAAATTTTCCTACTACAACAACAACAACTTCTGCTCCAGAAAATTCCGATGGTGACGATTCATCAACACCCGATCCACAGTAATAAATGCATTCTACTTAATAGATATTGAAATTCGCACTCTTACCATGAAAATTTATAGTAGTTTAAATTTTAGCTCATACATGACACCCGAAGAAGTAATGCAAATGCAGGCTAACGGCAAAGGTCTCAAAGGAATGTCCACTTCTGAATTGAAGGCACTTATGGTAATTAAAAGCTGAACTAAAAATACAAAGATGAGCATTTTAGGGCAATTGCGCGGGAAATGACGACTGTAAGAAGCAAAAAAGCGAGCATCGGATCTGCAAAGAAACGCTGATTAAAATGGTAAATAAATTGTTTATGCCCAATCAGTCAATATAAGCATTAAGCTGAATACTTTGCAAGAGTGTGCCAAATTATGAAGCATATTCTCTACAAATCTTGTCCACTATCTTGAGCATTCATATAATACAAAATCGCCGATCTATGCAAATTAATATTTTTAGACCACTGAATACCTGAACAAAGTGCATGGTCGCGATATGAGCAAGGATGTTAGAAGGCAATTCGACAAGATATACCAATATAAATTGGCTCTGGTTAATAAAGCTGGACTAGGAGGATCTCTTGTGCCAGCTGATAACGGAGTTATCGATGGAGATATCATTCTAACTGAAGAGCAAGCAGAGTACATGCTATCAACAGTGAATCCAGACGGAAATTATAGAAGCAAGAGGTTGGTTCTCTCTAAATGTCGAAGATAAGCTTCAAGCTGTAATATCATAGTGATTACGTTTTATGTCAGTGTTCCTGCCACGCTATTTTCGTAACTTATAATTTAAAATTGGGTTAGTAAGTGAAAATTCTAGTTTATTCATGATCCGGTCGTTGTTATTTCTGAAATATACATTTTTATGCAATTATTTAGTGGCTTTTCGAAATTTTATTTTAGAAACGCACTCTTCGTTGATGGTAACGGAGTTATCAAGAAGTGGGATGCCTCGAGGCCTATTCCTTACAGTTTCAATGAAAATATCAGTAAGATCATCGCAATTCGGTTTTTTAAAAATAATCTAATTTAGACGAAGAAGAAAAGCAACTGGTTCAAAAGGGTATCAGAATGATCGAGTCCGCTGGGACGTGCGTTAGATTCGTCCATAGGCCGTTTGCGAGGGGATATTTCATCCATTTCGTCAAAATGGATAATATCAATGCGTAAGTATCATTTATGAATAGTGAAATCTCATAATATCACGGAATTTAATGATATTAGTAGCGAGAAATTTTCATAAAATGGTAATATTTGGAGTGTTATGAGTTTTTTAATGTAAAATAAATAATGAGATTCTTTATAAAAAGAAATATTTTAGCTGCGGTTTTACCAACATTGGAAGAATAGCGAATGGAACCCAAGTCCAGCTGAGCTTCACTTGTCCTGATATGGAGGGGGTGATTGCACATGAAGTAAAACTTTAAAAATTATCTTCAAAAAGATAACAACCTTCTACATTCTTAAAAATAAATTATATTCTCAAATTGGAATAAGGATAATCTAGACCTTTTCAGATAATGCATGCCTTAGGAATACACCACATGCACCAGAGGATGGACAGGGAGAGATATCTGGAGATAAACTGGAAAAACGTCAACCCTCAACTCGTCGACCAATACGCCGTCGTCGATCAGAAACTCTACACAACCTACGGAGTGCCCTATGATTTTGAGGTAGCATATTAATTTTTTCTTAACATTTGGCATCATTGAAAAATCACCTAAATTTAATACTATTTAAGTGCTACATGATTTCTGATGGCATAATTTCCCGATGGAAAATCCTTATTTAAAAAAAATAAAAACTATTCCAGTCAATAATGCATTACAAATCCACGTTCGCCTCTCGTATCTTCAACAAGGACGTTATGGTTCCGAGAAGGAATCATTCGAAGAAATCTCTGCTCGGCCAGAGAAAGCGACTAACGGCCAGCGATGTTGAACTCATCAACAAGATGTACTGCATGAATAGTGAGTTAATTTGTTTAAAATTCTATAAAACTTTCTTTTCAAAATTACAAATATGAAAAGATCGTTATGCCCGTCTGAATGAATAATATAACGTGTTTTGTCACATCCTGAGTTTTATCATATCATTAGATTATCTAACTATCATTTTACAATAACAAAATAAAATTAAAATATCTTCCAGATTGTCGAGACACAAAGGTTTTCTGTGGAATTTGGGCCAATAATAATCTGTGCACTCTGAAGACCCATCGAAGATACATGACCAAAGCATGCAGGAAAAGCTGCAATATGTGTAATACTCGACGCGGATGAATATTTTTAAGTTCAACTTTTTTTTAAAAATAAAATCAGCGGTAATCTGGATAAGATAATATATAATTGATTGTTAAATTGTACTGAAAATGAATATTGCCTTTATTAAATCAAATACTATCTATGCAACGTCTTTTCCAAATCGTCAAATTACTTTTTCAAGCCCAGTATTATTTTTTATGTTTAATTATTCATTCAAATCGATAAATCAGGTTATTTTCGCGGGTGTTTGCAGGCTTTACTTTTGCAAAATAAATGAAATTCAATTTTATGATACTCATAACGAAATGCGAAATTAAAATTTAGAAGCTTGTACAAGAAATTTACATTTCGAACTACGAATCGGTAGGATGGGATAGATTATCTCAGATCAAATATCATTGTTAAGGAGTTTCATATTTAAACAATAAAATGACTGTTTATCTCTTTAATTTCTAATAAATATTCTTATTCGTATAAAGTTCTGGCTAGACTCTAGTAAAATTAATAAAATGATCAACCTTGCAAACTTCTTTTTGCACTTTCAAAATGCGCCTAATTCGCACGAAATGTAATGACATTTGCTGTCTTATCACAAGGGAATGGATTATTCGACTGCAATTATTATGAAATTCGACCAAAAGTCGAAAACGGAGTCCAAAAAGTCTTCAAATTTAGTCGCACTTTTGATCAAGAACACAGTTCAGTCGCAAAATTCGATCATGGAGTGCTCATTGATATTATTTAGTCTAACTTTACTTAATGTTGGACCATCCTTAGCGGTAGAAATTCATTTATCTGACTATCCAATGATGGATGGATGAATGGTAATTTTAGTCGGGCTATTCAATGCACCTAGATATTGCTGATGTAGCTACCGTTGATCAAATGAAGTGCATGGTCCAGAATGGGTATGGGATCGGCTGGTTTAGGTTAGCTCGTACCAAGAAGAATTTATAATATGAAAATTTTAGAGCCTACAGGTCTGATGGCATAGGCACTTTTGACAATAACTCTATAGTTAACTTTAATAATTATCAGATAGGTATAAGCATAGTCATTATTCGGCTATGAAGGAAAATTTAGCAACTGCCAATAACTACGTCGACTTTTACATGGAACCATCACCCATGTCGAGTAAACAGGGATTTCAGCAGGTATTCTATCTATGTTTAAACGTTTTTGAAGACAGCTTTCTATTCTATACAAAAGATTGATATTTTCTAAATGAACGACTAAATAAAACTATTTTCAATAATTTGTTTTAGCTCGATGAATTCTACACCGGTATCACAACCCACGGGATACACCTAGGATATGTCAATCTGGTCGTCGCCTGGCCCGAGAAATGGTTGAGTGACATAAATACAAATATCAACTTCATCAATTCGGTGGTTACCAGGGCTAATGTAGGTAATTTTATCGTCATTTTGAAATATTCGATCTTAGCAATACATGCGCTACGTCTACATTCTGACGAATGAAGCATATTGGACTGCGATCACAGGAAATTGGAAGCCGACGGGAAATTATGCGGGGATTTGGTATGATTATTTACAGATCGTAGAAATAACCAAATGGTTAAATTGCCCATTTCTGATATCTTTGACTCTTTTTTTTTTTAAAATATAATTGAAGCTGCACAATATATTTTGAATGAATGAAAATGAGGTGCATATCAAGAGTTCCCTGCCAATTATACTCGCTTTTCAGCTGGCTATGCTTAAGTAATTATCTAGCAAAATTCTATTTAGTGATATCCAGAAAAATGAAACATAGCAATTTTGCCTGTAGGTGGATGGACGTTTCTGGAGACGGTCAATCTGGCGAATCACAACCTGACTTCAAAGACTTCCAACCTTTCGGACCTTGGACAAGTGTATCCACAAAGCAGTTCGCCAGAAATGAAACTGTTTGTGGAGTTAATGTGAATAGGTATTACATTTAAATTGATGATAAGCATAAATATTTTATTATAGAAATATCGTTTCGGGCCCTAATGCAGATATCTTTGAGAAGTATAGAAGAAATGTGATCGACACCAATAATTAAGAAGAATAATAGAATAACTTTGTGATCACTGATAAATTATTATAAATAAACACGAAATTTGTCGAGTGAGAAAGAAATTTTGCATGTAAATTGTATCCATTCGATTTTAAATTTTTATTTAGATAAGTAATATTAGTGCAAGCATTATTCTACCTTACTTTATTATTTGAATTACCCACGGTAAACAAATATTATGATGTTTCAATTTAATTTTGAATATCTAGTCTTAACTTTACCAAAACATCTCGAGAAACGTAACATTTTACAGATTGAATGTAAACACATGTGTCAAATTTATAATTCGTTGTTCAATATTTTTGGTTCTAATTGATTTTTGAATCATATTAATGTAAAAATGATATTGAATCTGAAAATAAATACCGCTGATTTTATCAGTTTTCTGTTTATCAATTTGTATTAGCTTCGATGAAAACTCGTAAAATATTTTGATTAGAGTCACTTTAAGGCTTCTTTTATTGGTTCACAAAATTGATAAGATGTGCAGTTAAGTTCGAAACTTTTCACTTAACGAATACTTATACTTTAAAAAAAAATGGTTTTTTTTAAAAAATTTAATTTATGTTTAACAATACTAAAGACTGAATATTATTTTAGGATCAATATGAGGATTTCATTGACGATACTCTTCTTTTGCTTTCAAATTAAAGCATGTTTGGTATGTTATTAAAAATGCTAATAATAACTTTATATAAAATTTAATAAACTGAAACATCATGGGCAAAATTTAGCATTACCATACATTTTCACCCTAACTAAATTTCAGTCAGATGATCACAATTTAACGATCCCAATTGGTGCTATGACGTTAGATAATATGCACTGCATGCAACAGGAAAATAATTTGGTATACGTATTTAGGTAGAGATTTAACTAAATCATTAAACATGGTAAGATTATTATGGCTTAACCGTAAGCATATTTCATTAGTGGTTTTAATTCGTTTATCAAAATTCACATTGAAAAACTTATTGTTTTAATACTGATCAAAGTTAGGTGGATATTTCCGGATGAGAGAGTATCTTTCTTTCTCTGCTCCACGCACTTTTCTTTCTAATTTCCATGTATACGGAAACGGAAATTCGAGAAAGAAAAAAGGAAAAAGAAGGCAAAGCGCACATGGGAAGATAAAGAGAGATATTCTCTCATCCAGAAATTGCCGTCTAGCCTTAATCCTGATATGTATTAAGTTTTATTAACTGATTTAGTGTCTATAATATAGGAAATGGGCAAGGCCAATTTGATGAATCCTGTATCCCAAATATACAAATTTATAAAAATGCAACGAGTAAGTATTCAAGTACCCTTCACATTATTTAAAAAATCCCCGATTGTTCCCCAACTGTTCATATAGATGTAGGATTATTCCCCGCTTACTTCAGACAAAAATTTTTGCTGAGAATTCTCATTTCCATTAGATGACTTATCATAAAGTCGTTAGTGAACGCCAGGAATCTTTTTCAGAATTGAGCTACGACGATTTTATTAAAATCAACATTCCTAGATTATCATGATCCACCACATACATATGTAATGACGCCTGCACCGCTTTCAAGCAAACAAGGATGGCAACAAGTGGATGAGATAAATTCTGGCCTTCTTGCACATGGAATTAGCATGAATGATGTTAGATATCTGGTCGTTGAAGTTGATATTCTGAATAATTGGCCAAAGGACACTGCTAGCAATGTTAATTTCATCACTTCTATAATTCAACGTTTACAGGTTTGTATTCTTTATGATTATAGTGTAGCATAAATATATTGCAATGTTAAGCACACTATAACAGTTTTCAGCAGTATGGATCGAGCTATATGATAAAAACTAATGAGCAGAGTTGGAATCAGATAACTGGTAATTGGACGCAGTATTATTTTAGCGGAAAACTCTGGTATATCATATAATAAAAACATGAATTTATCATTTTTTAAATTACAAATGTGATATTTTAAATACATTTCGGATATAATAATGCTCTGAAAATAATTTCTTTTCTTTCTTTGATGGAAAATCGATGTATATAAAAGAACATGTAAAACGATAAGAGATCATTTGTAGGTGGACTGATGTAACGGTTGAAGGTCCAAGTGGCGAAACTTCTCCGACAATCGATAATTTCAAACCGTTTGGCTCGTTTATTACAACGAACTACAAGCAATACGCCAGAAATGTAACCTTATGTGGAATGAACGTGAATCGGTAAGAAATATCATTCGAAATATGTAAAAAAAGTAATTTTCAGGTATGTGTATATTGACTAAAAATAACTAGACATGAACAGTATGATGTTCATTGAGTGTTATCGATCTTAATTATGGTGATAATTTATCAAGCTAAAAAATAATTATCTATATGAATTTATCAGTTGTCAAAGTTTTCAATGTTTACTTCTGAAATAAAATTTGAGTGAATATCTCTCTTTTAGTATCTTTGTTAAGTGTGTCTGTCCAAGTTTGGTTCTCGAATACTAAGCATGATAGACCAAAGTATTATACATTATTGGAAAGGTCTTTTCGTTCTGATATGCAACGTAAAAAACCCGATCGATTTCGGTCCAAGAATGGGTACTTTTACCCAAAAAGCCATTTCCTTACTTACGAAGGTATGAAAAAGAGTCGAGGAAAGGAGAAAGAGTGGGTGGATAGAGTGGTGGTTCGTCTACAGATCGTGGAGGGTGTTCATAATTGGCTGAGTATGATAATGCAATCATAGCTCAAAAGCTTTTTGGAAAAGTTATTCGCCGAAACTTTTAATGATAAAATTCATCTTTTTGGTTAAGGATTTCAATATATCGATATTTTCTGCGGACATTAGAGCAAGTGTTTTCGAGGATGATATGGGATATGTGATGATAACTTGTGGATATTTTATCTTTACAATTACGGCATATGTTCTGGCGTTGTCGTTAGTTGTGGCGTTGATATTTATAGTTTATTGCACGTGTATCGGAAGGAATAATGATAATAATGCAAGATAAATTTCGCAACCTGAAGCTATCAAAATTAATTCTTCTACATTGGCTCAACCTAATTTGCTGGTCGTTCAAATCATTTTGCAAAAGACGAAAAGGATCTTTCGATCTACCAAAACTCGAATCAGCAGAATTGAATAATTCTACAAATAGGGATATTGATGCGGCAGTCTTGTTGAGATTCTAAATGCTGCATTAGTTTTTAAACAAATTATGGGTGATTAATTCATTTTCAACTTACTCAATTCTGCAATTACTTCCTCAATTGGAATAAAATTTTTAGAGAATATTTGAATTACATAGTTGCATCAGAAGACTCTTTATTTTAAAAAAAAAATAATTGACTGGTAGCATTTCAAACCCAGAAATGGATTGGGTACCTCCTCGCAAAATGAGTAAAGCAAGAATTATCAATTGGGAACAAGGTACTCAATTCCTGAGTATAGATACTCTCATTTATAGGGTAGAAGCGTTCGCACGTTGAACAGAATTGTTCACAACAAAAGGAGCGATATCGACTTGATTTAAATTTCTATTGTTAAATTGAATATGCACATCTGAAACAGGAAGTTGGTGGGCGATTTGCGTTGGGTATGAAAGGCATTTGAAAGCTGAAATTTACAAAAAAAAAAATTAGATAAAAATATGGTAATTCCATACCTAATTTGAATAAATTACGCACAGCCCTCGAATAGCTGGGATTTTTGATAAGCAGCGTCAGAGTTCCATACGTGCAGTGAGTGCTAAGAAAGAATGCCGCCCAGTTAATCGCGTCTGAAAAAAATGACGACAGTTTTTTGTATATCTAAAAAAAATCATACTTGGCGAACAAACATGTAGATAGAAAAATATCCCTAGCATTGCACAAGGCAAAATAAAGAAGGTGAAATGCACGACGACCTAAACATGACAGTTATCGTTGGATTTTATTAATTTAGGTTGTGCAAAGTGATGCACGGTTATTTTTAGGGTGTTAGAAAGATAAAATAATAAAAAAAGATACTGAATTAAGGTCATTATTTCTCTTGCCTATCTTCAATTCTCTATATTTTTGAATTCAATAATGAAAAGGGAAAGTTTGAAAGATCACCTGCATGACCATCGCGATGTACACGGATTTCTGAGCATTCTTTGTCATTTGCGATACATTTGTAGCACGACTAATGAAATAATAGGCAAAATATCCGAAAATGGTGGTCAACATAAGGATGCAAGAGAAGTAGAATGTTGTGAGATACTGACAAATCCAAAACGGTATAAGCGTCTCGTCATCGTTAAGCGGTGGTAGCGCCACGGTGTAAGGGTCAAATAGCTCGGGGTTAACGCATTCCGGATGACTCTGAACTTGTACGTCATCAGATCGCTAAGAAATGTTGGGAATTTACCTTAAAATGTTCAAGCTTAACTTTGGCTTGATTTGCAGGAACAATCGTATACGTGAAAAATAGCGTGAAAAATATGCATATTACGTGCAGAAAGACGATGATAGCAATCCGCGTATTTTCACTGAGGTAACGCTGAAGAAAATAATTGTAAGAATTTTATCCAGTTTCTCGAACCTTGATCCAATTCCTCTCCGGCAACATGGTGATGAATCGGTAATAGAATACGAGAACGATCGAATTGCCAGTCATAATCAAGAGAATCATCGCAGTGATCGCGATTTCGTGTATTTGAAAATTAAAATACCTCAAAATACCGTATGATGTACCCGCCTCCATGGGTATGAGCAAAACAGGAATCATCAGTTTGGTCAGGTAGATTTCTGTCATGAACGCCCTGAATTAATATTTTTAAATAAAATATCATTCATAAGGTTATTTCGTTTTTCATCTCAAACTCTCACCATATCATAAAATATAGCAGCTTCTTCGAGTACTTCTTGGCATGAAAAGGCGTCTTGAACAGAACGCAATAGAAGGCGACAGCATGGAGTGGCAACGATATCACTGAAATAAAAAGTATTTTATAGGAATCAAGTCAAACTGGACGAATTTTGGAAAAAATCATTCTGACAAGGAATTAAAAATTTTCTGACCTACGAAATTACTCATTGCGAATATGTACCATTCTGGACGAGCGAAAACGTCACTTTCGTTCATTCTATTTTAGAACATTTCTAAAAAAACTATCAGCCAAGAGTAAAGAATTTACTCGTTGAGACTGATACAATTTTCAAAAAGTCTACCAAGATTTATTAACTGAAATTGCACCTGCACAGGCGAAATAACGAAATGTCAAAAGCCTTTTGTTTTAGAAGAACGTTTACTATTCTGCAAGTTAAGACGCACTATTTGAGTAACCAGAACAAAATACAAAGAGTGATCGGACAATTGCAAAAATATTCCGAATCCGGATTCGAGACACTTTTGCAATTATCAGCCTTTGTTCAAGCTATTCAAAAATGCGTCCTACCTAATAGTAATCAACTAACAACTTACTTTGAAGAAAAACCATTGATCCATCATTTTTACAGAAACATTTGGACGTCCTATCGCTCCACAAGAGAACGTCGATCGTTAGAACTGAGAAGACCAGGAACAATTCTCGATATTCCTCAATTCGTTCCTACCCAGTTCCAAGCTGCTTCATTTTAATGATCATCATCGCATATGGGTTCAGTTACATTATCTCATAAATTATTTCTTGCAATTGAATAAAATCTTTCATGAAATATGATGCTGATATCCACTATCGGTGTTAAATCAGAGAAGTAAAACTATCGAAATTATACGCATGTGGATTTACTGCTGGAGGATTAATAACGTCTCAAACGAAGCATCAATCTAATAGACTGGTTCTAATATTTTCGATCTATTCCATGATTTTCCTTACTTTTACCAAATGTACCGGATCGTACATGACTACTAGCAAGTTATAACACGAAGAATAATTTGTCGAGGAACAAAAAGATTTTTCCAAGTGATCTTTCAGTTGTAGGCTGAAATTTCTCAAGATCTCACTTTTAATCAGCACTTCGAGCAACAAAGTAACCGTAATCACAACATGCATTGTAAAATATTACATCCTTTAATTTGATGCTGATTATTTATCATCTCATATAAATGAATGCTGATATTACACGAAATGCGATTATTTTATCACGAAAAGACTCAAGTTCTCACCAGCTTACGTCATTCTCTTTGTTACGAACTATCAACTAATAAGTAGAGTGAACTCACCAATTCCAAATTTTTGATGACAATTTATCAATGTCAGCACGAAAAAGCCCTTAAAAGGCGTTGTTGAAAACGAAAAAAGAATTATCACTAGTTGTAGATTCTGCTGTCATTATCTTTACCTATTTATTTAAATTATTTCTTTCAGATTATTTTTTAGGTATTTTGGCTAAGCAATAATGAAGCTTTTAATTGCAATTTTCCTTGTATTCTCTGCTCTTCAAGCACAGGTAAAATTTTAAGAGTTATAGAAGTAACCGAAAATGAATTTAGGGCGATTTACAGTTCATCAAATTTCTTGATTTTTCTCAAGTAGCAAATGCCTCTCAAATGGATTGCATGATCAAGAGCGGCTATGAGATTTCCTGGGTTAGGTAAGCTCATCGAAATTAAATTTGAAAATTTAACCTAAATAATTTTCGAGCCTACAAACCGGACGGATTAGGCATGTTCGATAACAGTTCTGTCATGAACTACATGAACCTGAAGATGTGTAAGTGCTTTCATCAATATAAATTACAGACACAAATGAGGCATGACATAGTGTGTCCTGAAAAATAATAAATTGGCAATAATCCCCGTCTTAATTAATATTCTTCAGAATCGCTATAATTCTTGAAGTTTCGTTTTAGATGACTCGATGAGAGCAACGAATTTGAAGTTCTACATGTCCCCAGCCTCGAAGTCGAGCAAACAAGGCTACCAACAACTTGATGAGATGTATCTCGGCCTTTCCAATCACAACATTGTCATACGAGCCATCTACTTCCAAGTCATCAATCCCGAAATGTGGATGACAGATAGTTCGGCGAATATCAACTTCATCAACAGCGTCATCCAAAGGGCTAATGTATGCTTTATCTGTTCAAAACGCTGTAACTTCTTCTGAAGGGATGACATTGAAAGAATATCCAAATATGAAGAATCCATTCGAAGAAGTCTATTTCAAAGACTACATTTTTAAACATGGATGCTGGAATACTCTTCTATTAGAAGAGACTGGAGTACTAGCAAAACTTGAATTCAGCAATACGGCATAAGCCCCTATATAATGACGAACAAGGACAACTGGATGGCTATCACTGGAGGCTGGAACCCTTCGGAATTTCTCGCTACATTGTGGTGAGCGTAAAAATTTATAAATCCTCGAAACAATCACTGAAAGAAGTTCTAGCAATCTTTGAGTCAGCATTCTTTTACAAAAATTCTTATAGGTGGATCGACGTGACAGCCGAGGGCATGTCAGGAGAGACGCAGCAGAACTTCGACGACTGGATGCCTTTCCCTCCCTGGAATGGGGACTTTTCCGTCGATATCAAGACTTACGCAACGAATGAAATGTTGTGTGGAGTTCACGTCAACAAGTAAGACACTTTATAATTTCACATCTGAAGCAAGAAATACCGAAAGTGTCGACATCAATTTCGTTCTAATTTTTGAAAAAAGAAATTCTCATATTGTCGGGTTCACTTGTGAATGAAGTCGAGGAGGAAAGTTCTATTGGAGCCTCTTGATTATTTTCTCAAACTGATCACAAGCAATTGAGTGTTTAGAAGCATCGAGCAATACCAATTCGTCTATCCAACGACGATGTCTCCCCGAGTTCGAAGAAACAGAATTCCCGATGTGCCTCAGTTCGCCCCTCTCAATTCCAAGCGATCTCGTTCCTAAATATCGATAATCAATCAACTTTTCATAACTTGATTATAAATTATGAAACTATCTGATAAGGGAAAAATTATCAATAAATTTCGACTGTTTCACAAATTATTGAAATAATCAGTTTTCTAAGATATGAGAACTTTTTGGCATATTTTTTTTTGCAATTTTCGAATCGGACGTTTTTATTGCCATCACAAAGATACAATAGACAAGGAATACCTTGAAAACGATGTTTACAATACACTAGTGGTCAGGAAATTCAAAGGATATGACCCCGAAGTCAAAGCTACTATCCAATAATCAATGATAATGTGAGTTGATGAAATCAATATTGGCGATTTTTATCATTTTCAAAAATATTAATTTTCCCCAGCCCCTTTATAATTTATCAAGAACCACGAATTTGTAAAATTCATCCGATTCTTCTCCTCCCTACACTTCCTAGCCCTAAAATTGGTGAACTTGTGAATTTTATAAATTGTGGATGGTTGTTTAGAGTTAAACTATAGAAGGAATCTACATTTTCCATCCTTCAAGATTTTTCTAAAAACTCCCTATAAAGAAAATCATATAGACACAAGTGTGATGGTGCGGCAAGCCGATAAAATATACAGTGGAAATTTTCGAATTCAACATTTCCTGATTCTACCCGTTTTTTCCAGAATAGGGAATTTTTGAATTCGTCGAAATCCAGTCAAAACCCGCATACAACTGATAGCACTGAATCAAGTCAAGAGTTCGAGTTACAGCAAAGTCGAGAAGAGTGAGTGGTAAAGCCCGCTTTAAAGCTAAAGATTGCGACAAGGAGGTCGAGGGAGTAGATAGGAATATCGAATAGGAGAAATTGGGAAAAATACTCAAGTACCAGAAAATTCGAGTACTTTCCAAAGAATAGGTGAAAATATAAGAGGTTCAAGTGGAAAATACGATGTCAGGAAGAAATTCAAATTTTATATGAAAATGAAAGTGAGGTTATCTATGACGTAGGGAGACTCAGAGAAACCAACAGTTGATTGGACAAGAATTTTGGAAACAATTGTGAGTAAATTGGGTTGAGTGGGAATGTTGAAGGTGGGGACTTGGAGAGGAAGGGAGTTCTGAAAAGTGAGATAATTTTTCCCGAATATTACTGAAAATCATGGAAAGTTAAAATGATTCATTTCTATTCGTTTTCAAAAGAACAATATTTGAAATCCCGATATTTTGGAGAAGAAAATTTTTTTTAAATCGTGGCAAGTAAATGAAAGATCCAACCTGAATCAGCGGTGTGTTGTCTGAACATCATCCCTGAGTCGTTCGGAATTCGCTAGACCCTGCCCGATCCGCCGCCCCAACGAACGCGAAACAGATAGCGCAGGTTGATCTGGGCTGTGTCGTAGACGATGTATCTGGAAAAATCGATTTTTTAAACCCCCTAGATTTATCATTTTACTGGAATATTGGCAAGTGAGTAATAAACTATTGCTCCTCGTTTGAATTGTCCAATTTTAAAACATCGATTTTTCATAATCGATTGATCATTTGATAGTGGGTATTTTGTAACTTCATCACATTATTGCTGATGTGACTTTTGAGATTGAAACATATCGGTTAAAATTTATCAAAAATCAACTAAAAATTTAAAGCTTATTTCGCTAGTCTTGTTCAATTTCTAGAGATAAAAATTGGACTTACTCATTGTAAATGAGCGAGTAGTTTTTGGTCGTCGGATCGGTGGGGGGGATAATTTTCTTGGGGCCCATGGGAATGACGTAGCCATCAGGGTGGTGGAACGCTCCCGCTTCGTCTGGGTACTCGCGACCTATGCCTGAAAAACATCGCATTCGATAAAAATGAGGCTGCGCAAACTTTCCTCCCAAAAGCGTAAATTTACTTCGAAAGCGGAAAAAAGAAAAAGGAGAGAGGATATTGTTTGGGAGGAAAATTTACACTTGTGGAAAGAAAGTTTATGCAATCTAAAAACGTTTTTTTTTTAAATTTCTTTCGTGATTTTTTAACAAAATTTTAAAAATATTTTCTCGATGTCCAATCGGAATTTGGGTGAATTTCGTTAGAATAAAATCTCTTACCTTTGACAGAATGCGTGCCGAGTCGCTGCATCGAGCTGTGCGAGTGGTTCGTCGCGTGGTACTCGTAGCGATGAGTGCCCAGAGCAACCTGGAAAATAAATAACAAATGATTTTACTCAAAATCGCAAAATATCATTAAATGACATTTCTAGAAAAATAGATGCATAAAAATCATCGAAATTAAGGTGTCTAACATTTTCAAATTAGACTGTAGATTTTTCAGAAAAAAATCACTGTCAAGCATTTCTTTCAGACTTGGTAAATATAATCATGCAAAAAATCAATGATGGTTCATTTTTCGCTAATGAAAATGATTTTTTTTTCAAAATAATGAATCGAATTCATCTGTTTCTTACCTCACAAAGAAGCATGAGTCCCTCCTCGCCGGGCCTGGGGACCCTGCAGTAGTTGAACGACTTCGAGGCCATGTCCGCGAAGTAGACGCCCTTGCCGAACATGTAGCCGGACTCAAATTAGAAATGTATTTTTCTTGGATAAAAAGTTCTTTTACTTTTTTCAAACATATATATACTTTTATAATTTATAAGAACACATTTTTAGTGAACCACTTTTGTCAATACCGAGACGAAAATAAAAATTCTAACAAATCGGAATTGAAATCGCGATTTTGCAATTTTCTCTCATGCCTCGACTGCTATGAACTTTTCTGTTAACAAAAATATTCTTATGATTATTTTCTAGAGAAAAAATGACGTATTCCAATTTTCGGACTAACCACGGGTGCCTCAGGAGGAGCGATTTTGAGTCCCTGACTGAGGATGCCTCCGAAGTTGGTGAGACCCGAGCCGTGCCACAACAGCATTCGATTGCCGATGTCTGTGCGGAAATTCGCGCGCTCCGAGTGACGCTCCACTTTCAGAATCTGGAAGATATCTCCTGTGAAAAGTTTCCAAGAAACAAAAAGTGACGGAGGTTGTAATTGATAAAAAAAACTAGAGTGAGGCTATGCTAATTTGAAGTTTGAATCTGACACTCGTCAGAAGGTACAAAGAGAACTTTTCAAAGATTTTGCAAAGCATAGTGAAATTTGAAGAAAAAAACTTTTGGCAATTTGTCCTCTTCCCTACGATCTGATCGACGAATGTCATTTCCTCCAAAACGGTCACTTCTTTCTGTTTTTTTCCTGAAACCTACATCGACGAGTTTGATGTCCCAGTGATGCGTGGAGCCGTGGCTCTGCGCGAGGTACCGTGCCAGGCGAATGTACTCGTCCGAACCAGGGTCCATTGGCTAAAAATGACTATTTTTGAAGTTCAACTTTTAAAAATTAATATATTTTGGAAAAAACATCACTTTAAAATATGCTCGTAGTTCTTTTTCCACGATAAGCAGCTAATACGAAAAAGGATAAACCATATTCAATTATCAACTTTAAGGAATTTTATCACGAGAAAACAAATCTGGAATAATAAAGAAATGTTTTTTTCGAAAATGAAAAAAATATTCAACCTGAATATCGCACTTGATGCTCTCGTAGTGGGCGTCGACGGGATCTTTGCCCTCAGCGATGGCGATTTTGTTCATCGCGTTTTCGTTGATGATCGAGTAGGCGATCTCGATCTCCATCAGTGAGTCCAACATCTTCGACTTCTTCTGGAAGATCCAACATTTTACATAGGTTTCAAAACGAATTTTATGAAACTTGTAATCTTCGTATGCGATTCTTTACGCTGGAGTATCAGAAATATCAAATAAATAATTTAAAATCAATTTTTCTAGTCTATCGAAACAATTTCTTTGAAGGTTGCACAAATTGGAAAGTTTTTTTTCAAAAATATTCAATTTTTGCACCTTGACCAGATCCTTGGTGCTGAGAATCTCCATGGGGTTCATGCCGAAGTTGTGGGGGATGAGCGTGTAGAACCTGTTCGAGATGTCGATGATGCGGTCGTGGAAATCGAATGCCAGGTTGTCCAGCAGCTAGAAAAATCACATCTTCAAATGCTATCAAAGTGAGAACATTAGCTGGGTTTCAAAATGCATAGAAGATAAGAGCTAAAGTTTTAACGATGATGGAAACACAGGGCAGACGAATAGTCATTAAATAGAGCAATTTTTAATGGGAGAATATTCTTCTAGTTCTTAAATCCGCCCCACCTCCTCTAATTCCTTGAGCACCGAGTAGGCCGAGTGAATCTGTTTCTTGGACAGTTTTCCGAGCGGCATCTTTTCCAAATCCAACTCGAACTGCTTCATCTGGGCGCGCATGCTGTTGACGTCGAAGATCTTCATGATCACGTCCTTCACCGGCTTGGGCAGCTTGGTCTTCGAGCCGGGAACGATCGTCTTCGTTTGGTCTTGCTCCTCAATCTTCATATTTTTCTCACTCGACTTTTTTGGAGAATAGAAAAAATGTAAAATGTGATTGATTGGATGACAAGTACGAGTTTCAGATTGATGAACAAAACAATTAGCTGAATTCCTATTTGAATACTTGCTTATGAAATATCGATTTTTTCCTTCAAACGAACAAATCGTACCAGTTCAGAGTAGTCCGTGTCGACCATGCCCATCTTGCCGGGCCGCTTCTTGAAATACTTTCTGTCGTCCCAGTTGTTTCCCGTCTTCTCACAGAAGAGATCCTTGAATTCCTGAATGGCGTTGCCTTGGTTCTTGTAGAAGTGCTGCGTCCTGCTGCCGCCCACATCCGTGCCCACGCGGCCCCACGAACGAAACACGTAAAATCTCAAATTGAATAGTTTGGTCTATTGAAAAGTTGTGCGCGTCCAGTTTTTCTTCTTTACCAATGCTGATTTTTCATCTCAAAATAATATTTTGACTGTAAATATCTTTGAAAATTTCATGTCTTTTTCCTAAAAATATGAAAAAACAAACATATTGGGATCCTGATCGTGACAGAGCAGTTGAATTTTGTAGTAGGAGTTCTTGTTGCACGCCATGTCGGCACTGGTCAGCACGCACGAATACAGAACTCCTTAAAAATTCAAGTTTGTGTATTTCGTTCTTAGTTATTTTAGGATTTCCAGAAAGAATGAAAATGCAAGAGTAGATGTAATAATTGATAGCTTATCGATTTTTTCATTTTTTGAAATTTTAATACCCTCATTATCTTTGTACACGTGACAGTGCTCCGCGTACTCGCACTCCTTGTCCACGACCGTGCCGTTCTTGACGATCTGTTTGCCGGAGGAGGCTGAAATGTTGAAATTTTCATTTCTCCAAAATCAAACGATAACTAACACATTTCGATTTTTTGATAAACGGTGTCCAAGTGCAGAAAATTTTAAATCAACTATTACCACAATGGTAATGTCCCTTTTTCTGTCCATCGTAGACCTCCGCGGCCAAGTTGTTGATCTTTCTGGCGCCCAGGCTGCGGAACGAGGGGGAACGGTCCACCACGGGTTGGTCGCACGCAGGATAGACGCGCTTGGACAACGAGTTGATTTTGATGGTCTTCAAAATCGGCAGCGCTTCGACCATGTGGAGGGGAATCTGAAAAAAGCATGAATCATAAAAGATGTATTGCATCCCTATTTATAAAAAAAGGCATACAAATTAGTGTTTTCTATCAAATTTCAACTAGAAAACACGATGCTCATTATTTAATTCTAGAGTTTTTACCTGAAATGGCGTCCTAAGCGGATTCGGGCTGTTGTAAGTGCATTTGGTGTACTCGGTCAGATATCCCAGGCAGACGTAGCTCTTCTTCGAGGTGCTGAAATTCGAAATTTATCAAATCAATTTAAAATTAAAATAAAAAATAGTCCAAAATGGTCTTATTAGTGTTTCTGATCAACTTGTTAGATTTTTAGACTTATTTTTCCTGATTCAGACCTGTATACAATCTGTCCGCTCGGGCATTTGGGGCACTGGATCGGGCGGCCGAACACCGCGCAATCCGAAAGACGGTCGATCATCTAAAAAAAAAATGATTTTTTAAACTTTTGGCAAGAATTAAACTTTGGCGAAAAGCGACATTTTTAATTGAACATTCTCTTTTGCTCATCAAACTGCAAAAATCACATTCAAAATCAATCATTTCGAATTTCCAAGAATATGTGCAAACGTTAAAATCTCCTATTCTAATCTATAGTCATCTATTTTTGCTCTAAACTACCGTAATCCAGTTATTTCTCCTCAATTACAGCATACCTTGTGTTCTTCAGTAGGCAACTGCTGATTGTTGGCCTCGAGGAGTGCGGAGAGCTGTTTCCTGTTCAGTTGACCCAGAGCCTCCCTCACTTCCCACAGGTGATCTGATTGTTTCTGGAACAGATAAATAAGTTTCAAAAATTATCGGCACAATTTCCAATCTGTCATTTCACAATCAATCACCGCTATTTGTTTCAAAAGTCCTAATCAAAGATCGTTTCAACTCAAATTCCCAAGTATTTTCAAGATAAAAATCCCCCCACCTTGAGTTTTTCCCTAAGAATCTGTTCCTCGGTCTTAGCGAATCTTGCTCTCTTGAAGGGGATCTCGGGAACATTTTCCGCCTCTTTCTCGTCTTTGACGGACCACTTCTCCTCCGTCAGTGCACTTTTGACGTCGACTTCCTCCGCCTTCACTCCAGAATCGTCTACCTTCTCCGTCTTCACATCTACGTCCAGTTTCACACCCGGGGACACAGAATCCTTCGCGCCTTTCTTCATTGCGCTGAAGAGCGGTTTATTTTTCACAGAAAAAGTTTCATGGTATTATTTTTCAGCACCTTTTAAGTATTGATTAGTTTCAGCTTTTAGAATTTTCTTCTATTAAAATAAGCATTTCTTTTCATTTATCGAAAAAAAAACATTTAATATTTTCAAACACAAAATTTTATATTTCTCAACAAAAGCCCCACTTACTCGGGAGAAAAAATAGACTCGACGAGGGTAGTCAACTGGGAGGCCACTCCTTCTGCTGCTGCGTTCACCACGTCCTTGGTGTTTTTTGCCTGAAATTATTCGATCTTATAAAATTCGAAATTTTAGCGGATCACATTGATCATTTTTCCTCTGAAAATTTCGTTTAAAAAATTCTACCTGTTTTGCACCGGGCGGTTTCCATTCGATTTTGTCCCAGGCCTTCCTCAATTCGGCCTTCCCCTCGTCCGATAGATTGTCGAATCGCTGCACGTCCGAGATTTTGCCCTGCAAATTAGTTTTAAGGAAATTCATCTAGTTTTGAGAAACCAGTTCTTTGATTAGCTGTTCTTTTAATTTTAATCGAAAAGAAATAAATCAATCGTAATCGTTTATTCCGATAACCTTGAAAATCCAGAATATATTCATGGATCTTCATAAATCTGTTTTCCTTCGAACATTTTAGAGCTCACCTTGAGTTGGACGGACCCATCATCAGGAACGATGCAGAGCGGGTGGTAGAATGCGCCGTGGCGGCCGATTTTCACCTCGCCCAGCTTGAAGTTCTCCTTGCATTTGTAGCACTTTCCGCTGAAAATGTAGTTTCAGGCCCAAAAATTTTAGAATTTTGAATAATGGTATCTTTTAATTTCACGAATCTATACCGATTGCTCCTGGAGTGCTCGGCCTTGTAGCTGTTGAAGTGCTCTTTGATGTTGTCCACGTCAGGCTGGGTGGATCCCTTCTTGGCATTGAACGCGACGATCTTTTCGCGGATGCGCTCCTGGAAATGTGCTCTATTAATAAAAATTGTAGATTTGAGAAAGTTCGCTTTATTTACATTCTTATTGATTACTGTAGGTATGCTCTAGTATTAAATTTTAAAATATCTTTTTTCTAGCTGTTTCCAGATCTCCAGGGCAAGATTATTTCAATTTCACTACGGACCTTTTTCCCGTACCACTATATTTTCACACTACGACCCCTCGTCCGTACCTGATCGTCCCACTTGAGCCAGTCCATGCCGCGAATCGACGTCTCATTGATCTGGTCCTTGCTCGGCTTCAACTTCGACCAGAAACAGTGGAAGTGGAACCTAAAAATCCTCGAAATTTCATCCATTTTCTTCTTTTTTTTTATGAAAAATGATGCCACACAAAATAGAAGAAAAAGCTACTAATCTAGCGAAATTCGAACAAATAAAATGCACTTTTTCTTCGAAAGCTAGGTCTATCTACTACAATAAGCGATAAAATCATGCATTCAACACGAGCATAATAAAATCTCCATTCCTTTAGCTTGGGTTTTTTCTTCGAATTACAGTAACCCATTATTCTAAATTTTCTTTAGAGAAATCAGTGCTATGCAGGTGAGAAGCGTGCGTTACCAATCATTCCGATCAGCGTACCAGTTGTTCTGCACGCCGTCGAAGAAGCGCGACGGCTCACACGCTGACATTCGCAGCACGCCCTGGAAAAGAGGTACATTTGGTTAGTTAGCGTTTTCACTGCTACAATAATTTTGATTCAATAGAAAATTCCTAGAAATTTTCCGAAACAAAATAGACAAGTGGTTTGGAAAGATGATGTGAAACGCTCCCAAATTTCTAAATTTTTCCGTTTTGTTCTTCATCTTCCCCGATTTATCTCTAACTATTTTCTCCCATACCTGCGTGATGGCCTGCCTGCATCCTTTGCACGTGGATCTGTTCGATTTGGCGTACTCGGCTGCGAACGGCAAATCGCAGAATTTCTCAATTTGCTCGTGGTCATCCATAGTTTACAACTGCAAAATTTGATTATTTCGGGGAAGATAAATAAAATTAAAATTTCAGGCGAAACGCGAGAAGATTTGAATTTCGGGATGAAAATGGGCAAAACTTGCATGATTTTTGGAGAAACCTGGAAAAATTGTTATTAGGGAAAGAGAAAATGAAAAAAACTGCGGATTTTTTTCAAAAGGCGTCAATTTTATAAGAAAATTTCAACAAAATTCGTGAAAATCCGGAAATTTACCGGGGAAAATAAGAAATGTGAGTTTCGCGGGGGAAAGACGAAAAGCAAAAGTTGAAGAAAGGGTAAACACCGTACGCGTTGGATGAAAATCGATGAAAGAGGGAAAAGAGAAATGCGGTTTTTTGAGGAAAAAATAAAAAAAGAAGATATTTTTATATAGTAAAATGCGAAACCATAAAGAACACATTTTTATAAAAAACGAATTTTTAAAATGTACATTTTATTGAAAGCATCGAATATGTACACTAACCGATTTCAATAACATTATCACATTTTTAAGGAAAGATTCAAAAACCATAAAACAAAGACCTGTGGAAAGTTCACCTACTTCTCCTACCGCTGATTAGAAAAGCTCATCTTTTCTTTTCAACATTATTCGCCTCTTGTATTTATCACCATCTTATTACAATCGCCATTTGTATGTTACTAAATTTAGGTTGGTAAGTAGTGAAAAGAAAACTGTTAACCATCTGATAATAAATACAGGAAGTCACATTATCTGTATCTCAAGTAGTGAATTTTCCAAAAAAAATTATGTGAATATCATGAGTTGACTTGAATAAAAATGATTTTTGAATCAAGAATGAAATTTCTCGACTCAAAACTACTGTATATAAAGCAATAAATTACCTTGTGAAGTTGAAGGAAATTTAAACGTGATAGCGGAAAGCTTCTTCACGGACTCGTAAAATTCAGATCAAAAGATTTTTCAAAAATTTTGCGATGAGAATAAAAATCCGGACAAAATCAAGGCACGAAAACCAATTATATGCAAGTGCCTAAATCCCGTTAAATTACAAGCAAATTTTTGGAATACATTGCGAATAATACAGTGGAAAATTCGGTGGAAAATTGCACTCGTAAAATGAGAAAAATATCGTAATTGTTTCAACTTTTAGACTTGACGCACAGTCGAAAATTCAATCGCGTTCAACTGAATCTTGCGATATTTCATTTTTAAATGCATTTTAAAAACCAAACAAGTACGGTATTTCGAAATAGATATTCAAATGGGAAAAATTAATTGCGTATAATTTGAAGAAGTTGATACGATGTTTTGAAACCGAGATGACATAGATTAGAGTTGGTGTAATTCTGACCAATGGTATGAAGAAACGTTTCTCAATTTGTCGATTTTAGTTTCCAAGTTCGATGCTTATTTGTTGTATCCCATGTGGAGCAGCGTGTTGCCTGACATCACTGGCAAAATCAAGTCGTCCAGATTCGGGGCCACCTGAAATTTGTTTCACTTCTTCAAAAGAAGAAAATTTAAAAATTTCCTAGAAACGTTGTTTATAGCTAGCACATTTATTACAAGGAAAGATTTATTTTTTAAATTAACATTGAACGAATCCCTACCAAATTCTTCTCAAGCAGCAATATGAGTTTGGACTCGATCCAGTCAGAGACAGGCGACAAGTCGATGTTTCTGTCGCCGACCTGGGGTACGGCTTTCAGACTCATCAGAGGCACTTTGCGGAAACCGTACCTGCAAAATTTGAAAAGTTCAAATAGTTTTCTTCTGCAAAAACTTGGAAATTTTGCAGAAAATGCATCTATGATAAACCCTACCAAAGTCTATCACTCGGTGGTGGGGGAATATTGATCGTGGCGGGACCTTCCAGAACATCGACGGACACGTTCAGCATGAGGTTCGTCGTGGAGACGTCCTCCAGAAGCCTCGCAACGGTCGGGATTTTGGCTGCTTTCTGGAACAACGAGCTCTGCGCAGCTTTTTCGACTAGGGTGAAAATCTTCCTGCCGGTTTTTGAACGGGCCGACCTGAAATTTTCAGTAGCTTATACCGAAACTCTATTTCGAAGTTGAAAGTATTACAGCGAAAAATGAGATAGCTTTCTTGTAATTTCTTGAAACATACAACTTCTTACCCGTCGACACTGTTTTTGGATCCGAAATCCTCATCAGGACTGCTCTCGGGCGATTCGGGCAAGTCGGAGTCCGAGTACTTCGCCACTCGAACGGACTCCGTCCAACGCGTCACTCGTTTTTCCGCTTCCACCTGAATTAAACATTTTAGAATTTTGATGCTAAAATAATTTTTATTTATGATGGCGATAAAAATAAATAAATCATGAACCAGAAAATCTAATAATTGGACTTTTGATTGAGGATTCAGTAATCTAACAAGCCATTTGACTAAAAATCAATTTAAAAAGCGAGCTATGATTTGGAATATTTAAAACTTTTTTTTTTTTAAAGTCTTGTGGACGGGATTATCAGCTTTTTCAAATTCCGATAGCAAATTTTTTAAACATAGGAAAAAAGTCAACCTGTAGCGCACCGCTCTGCAATTTCAGGAGATTGACTCTGGTTTGAAGGACCAAACGAATCCCGCCGCTGTACTTGACCTAAAAAAGTTTTCAAGCTTCATTTTTTCAAAAATTTCGAACTTGAAAATTCAACCAACTGCCCCACTCGTCGAATGTCGGCGCGTAGACTTCGTGTATCTTTGGCGCAGTGGTTCCGAGGTCCAACTCGGTCAGTTCCAATTCGTCGATGAAGTACGGCAGCTGAAATCTCGCCAAATCACTACTTTCGCAAGATAATATTTTGATAAGAAATAAGAAAATTACATGGATCGTAGCGAGTTTGCTCTGAATTTTCCTCTTGACCTGCTGAATCCAAAACGTATCGCGACAGAAGTCGAAAAACACCCTGAAAATTAGTTTTAGCTGAAACGCATGTCCAAATAATTCGATTTTTCAAAACTTTAGGGCGCGTGTATACTTTGCTTATGCACAAGCATGCTATTATCTCTATGCTATTTTTTGCTTACGAAAACATTTTTTGTCGCGCTTCTCTTCACGTGCCATACTCACACGTCCTTAAAATCTGAATAATTTAGAAAATTTCTAGTCAAGCTTCCAAATTATGGATTTTTCAGGCTAAAAATAAACTCTGAAAATTTACCTGTGAGCAAATGAATTGATGCTATCCACGAGCTCCGAGTTGGCGCTAGGACCGCCCGGCTTCCACTTCATCGTTCCCAAATCGACAGATACCGTCGAGCCTCTTTCCGGTTTGGAGCTCGAGACGCACAGCACTTGGAGCATCTGTCTGGAAAAATAGGTATATTTTAGTTCCTTACTGCACTTGGGAAAAATTATGCAGTGCTGATCTTTTCGGATGTTTCCTTTCAACAAACCTCAAAGATTTGGAAGATAATCAACTATTTTAACGAATCTAGCGCACAATGTACTTGGAGAATAATATTCAAAATGAGGTGAGTTTGAAATGCTTTTCCAACAAGCTTCGACAATTTAAAAATAGGTCATTTTCTAAATTTAATACTATGGTTAGATGCTAGGCATTAATTTAGTCGAAACCTTCGAAGCAAATTCAATCTGAATATGAAATGATCACTTTGGTTTGCCCTATATCAAATATTTAGCAAGTTTAAAAACTTTCATAACAATAGATAATTCCAAACTTATCACTTATTCGTTACGCGCATATAAAAAAGAATTAAAATAATAAACCAACTTGACAAACTGATCGTGATTGGCCTTGTATCGGATGTATTCGAAGGCGGGATTCATGTTGAACTTGGCAGCAGTCTCATTTTCAGCTTCTTCGTTCTCCTCTCCATTTCCACTCACAGGCACTTCGCTGTGGCATCGCTCCATTTTTGGACGACGTCCGCCTCGCGCCTTCGCACAGGCTTCGCGCAGCCTGAATTTTAAAAAATTAGAGGTGTAAATAAATTTAGATTTTTATAATGTATAGTAATTGACTCTTTATCAACACCTAGAAAATTGCATATTCGATTTTCTTGAAACATAAAATTTAAATCTCTAAATTAGAAAAAAAACATCAAATACTCGCTTCATAAACCGTACAAAATAGGTCAAATAATGTGGTTTTATTGGCAGAGTGAATAAGTATAAAATAACAAAAAAAACCCACAAATGAAACCATCGTTCCTTTTCCCTTGCAGCCCTAGCGAACAGGTAGATGCTTCTTCCTTTGGTCTTCGTCTCGACGCCCTTCGACTTCGGCTTGAAGTCAGCCAAATCCCCAGACGAATTCGAGCGCACCACTCGGTTGTTTTCTGGAAGCGTTATTCATTATTTTTTTAATTCAATAAGTTTCCAAAAAAATTGTATAACTATTCAACTCAACGTCAATTAGTCCGCGGAAGCTTTCATTGAAAAGAATGACTCCAAAGCAGTTCAAATGGGAAAATATATGTTTTAGAAGACTTCAAATTCAAGAAACTTTTTCAAAAGCTGATCAACAAATGATTGCTTTCTAGTTTATAAAATAAACTCGAAAATTAGCTCACCTCCCTCATCCTCTGTGTCGTCACTTTCAGCGGAATATCCCTCATCTCCGACAGGCGCCGTGGCCGCTTCCGAGCAGATCGAAGGCAGGGAGGGCAGACCGTCGAATGATCCAGATGGCGAGGTCTGATTCAGAGAGATTGATCTGGAAATAATTTTTTAAAACCATTTTTTTTAGAAAACTTTTAATAGACTATTGAAATTTTATCAAAGCAGGTTCGTAAAACGGAATTATTAATTAGTTTATGATTTTTTCTCTTTCGAGAATTTCGAAAAATAATTTTAAAATAAAAAAATTACCTCGTCATCATAGTGCTGGCCGTCATACTGCCTCTGGCGTTTTTGTCGATTTCCATGAGTGTACTTTTTTTGTGTGCGAAGCGAATGTAGATCGGATATTTTCTCGACCACCATCTCCTTCTGGCTAAGCGGCGAGGACGGAGCAAAACCTGAAAAAACAAACAAACCTTATTTCTCTTCAAGTTGGCAAAAACAATAGAAAATCATCAATGTTTACATGAAATAGCATCACAGAACCTTTCGAAAAATGGTAAACATAAAATCAAGCTTTTCAGAAAGACGGTCTTTTATTCGAAAATAAATGATATTTTCGCAAATTTTAAAAGTAGAAATATTGAAAAGCAGAAGAATACCAAACTGCAAAGACTACCTGAGCGTCCGTCAAATCGTAGATGGTCTGCGACTGCATGGTGGGTTGGGCCTGTTGCAAGGTGGGGTCGGCATGGAACGCGTGCTTCATCACGGTTTTCGCCGGGCGGCAAACTCGAAGGGTGGAACCCTAAAATTTGAAAAATTTATTATTATTATTACTTTTTTTTTTTTTTTAATTTTCACCCTACCTCAAGTCGGACCAAAACCGATTGAGAATAATTAACGTGGTAATTCGCCGGAGAGTAGCGCGCCCGAAGCTCGTTCATCCAGCCCTGAAATTTTTATTTTCGAAAAAAATATGCTTCAAATCGCATCAAAACGATTCGATAAATCACTTTACTATTCGACATGCGATTAGCCCGATATCACACAAAACTCTCATTTAAAGATCGCAGTTTCAGATCTAACTATGCTGGGGGTACTATCAAATCTCGCTAATTCATGTCTTTCGAGCAAAAAACATGAAAGAATAAAAACTTACCTTATAAACGACGCCATCCGAAACGCCCAAGGATCCACCATCGTCTCCGTCGAAAACCTCCTTTCCCTCCTCCACTCCATCGCCCAAATCCGAAATCGAGAAGGATAATTTTCGGGTTGTCCTGGGAGGCTTGGGATCAGAGACGAATAAATACAGGAAGCCGATCAGCGAAATGTACAGACCCCACAGAATACCCGTTATGAAACCTGAAAAGAGGATTTTGATAAAATTCAGAATTCTAGAAATAACATAAATTTTCGAAAAAAAATCAAAACATTTATTTTAAAAATCATAGAGAAGCCAGTAATGCGATGAAAGATAAAATGTTTAAATGATCTTCTATTTTCGAAATAAAAGACCTACCCCTATGAACGAGAGTGATAGCGATGAGAATGCCCATGAGAACGACTCGATAGTTGTAGAAGGGCATAGTCCTATACTTGTGCGCGATCGCCTGGATGTGCAGCGGGTCCGAGATTTCGAAGGGGGGCTGTAAAAAATATTCTAAGAAAATTTGTTCTTCTCTTGAATTTTAGAGGGAAAAAATTTCAGTCGAGTTTGAACCACGAACAGTTTCGAAATGTTTTAACTATGACCATTGTAATAAAAAGAGTTAAAACGAAGTAAAATAAATTGTTGATGCAAATTAGGAAAACGAGAAAAATTAAAAAATACCTTGATTTCCTGTTCACTTTCCTTGACCTCGCTCTCCTCCAACCTGCTACAACTCGACTTGCTATCGTTATCCTCGCTGGGCGAGCATTCGACAGGCGAAAGCAAACTGCACTGGATCTTCACATCGTCTGCTAATGAAAATAGTCGTCTTTTTATTTTTAAGAGGTTCAAGGAAAATTAAAGTAAAGGTATTAAAAAAGTGTATCATAGATATTGGAACATTTGAAAACTGCTATAAAAGTTCAGAATTTGAAGTTCTCTTTATTTTTTTGTCATTTCTTTACGAAAAATGAAGATAACATCTTTTACCGTTGTTCTGGTTTTTCTTCTTGCCAGAGACCAATTTCTTGCCTTTGCTTTTGGCCTTGTCGATCAACGCACCAAGTTTGCTTTGTTCGTGCTGAAAAAGGTATTTTAAATTAAAAAGTTGTATCTTTCTTTTAAGAAATCGCTAGATAATTTACCGTAATTTTTCCATTAACAGGAAGCGCGTTTTTCAATAGGGCCATAGAAAATTTTTCTTAGAAATCTCGAAAGAAATTATTAGGAAGTGATGAAAAGGTTTGATTTTGAAAAGCATCCTTTTAGAATAGCTTTCGAATGGGTTATTCGTAAGTGTAGTTTTCTATGAATCATTAACATTGGCATGAGTCAGTAAACGCCTAATAAGGTCATGCTTTGTAACGATGATTTCACATTTTGAGTAATTTAAAAAGAAAAAATCTTTTAAATATTTCAAAGAAAAAATCCACTATTTTCCAGATTTCCCAGGCAATTTCATAGGGTTATTCATACGCAAAATAATTTTCTCCATAAAACAATACACAAACTTTTATATCTGGATACCTTATAAAAAAAAGTGAAAAAAAACCCACCCCTTTCGATTCATTCGACCCGATTGACTGCTTGTCTGCGGTGTGTTGCGAGTCGGTCTCGTCGCTGCCCTCCCCACCCGCGTGACTCGCTGATGGAGATGCCCGCTCATCCAGCATCTGAAAATTTTCTCCTTATTTTTAGAAAAAAATATATTTAAGAAATTTTCATAATTTGTATGGAGAACATAAAAATTATTCAAAACAGGATTTTATTCAATAGAAAAACCTGGAGAGCAAGAGTGAGCTCGACTTTATCAGAAAAATGCACGAAAAGTGATAGGTTTCAAAACTTCGAAATTTTTGCATATGAAAAATTGACTCTCAATTGCAAAAACACTCAAAGGCATTCTCATTGATGAAGTCATAAGCCGGAAAGAAATGAAGAAAACTTCCTGGAGATTCTTGAAAATAGAAGGAAGGAGAACATGAGAAACGCTCCTGGGACGAGGAGCCGTGCCATATAAGGAAAGAGATAATCAACGCTGAAACGGCAAATGAGGTTTTGAAACAAGTCGGGAAATAGCACTGAAAAGAAGTGGGTCCAGAAACTACTCTCTCATTTCCCACGCTATTTCTTCTCTCTAACAGCCAGAGAAAGAAATACTATGGAAAAACTAGAGGGCATTTCTGGACTATCCTATTTTCAACAATATTTCTCCATTTTTAAATGAAGCGCAAAACCAGAAACACGGGGAAAAATGCTCGCCGTCGTTTCATTGCTTTTGCAGCTCGTTTTTTTTTTTCGAAAAATTCCCATTTCTTTTTCTCTCTCATTTTTCTATGGTATTTTACCAGCTTTTCCCCGTCCCGTTTAGGGGGTATTTTCATCCTCAAAATCAATGCAAAGCGCGCATGTTCGCTAAGCGAATAAAAGCGGGCATTGTTGCGTTAATGATAAAGCTCGGGTTTACATAACTTGTAAAAGACGAAAGAAAATGTTGAAAAATGTGTTTGAAATTAAAAAAAGGGGAAATCTTGTGGGAAAAGCACCTTTGAAGTGTCGGGATATTGAACGATGTGGAGATAAAGGGACGTCTCCAGAATGAGCCTAGAATGAGGCTTGATGAGGTCATAAAAGTGAATGAAGCGAATGCCTGAGCATCAAACAAAAGACGGGAGCACTTCAAGAATTAATTTTTTGAACATTTTTGAAAAATTTTCACGATGCAGCCAATTTTTAAAATTATCCAGCGGTTCACACAATTTTGCCAACAAGTGAGTATTTTCTTGAAATCTGAAACTATTTGAACTAATAATAAGAAATTTCGAAACGCATCAAATCTATCTAAACTTATCACAGATTTAGCGTCAACTTGTTTATTCAAGACACGGATATGTTTTGAATTGAAAAGAAGTGAAAGTAAGAACTTTGAGACCTGAAACTGCTCTGCTTCGCTTTTGAAGTGCGAATAGAATTTACTGCCGAGTACTTGTGCGCGCGAGCGAGGGCATATTTGCCATGAAAACTCGGTGCGAAAGTTCGGATAAAAACTAAAGAGCAACACAACATAGCTCAGGGCGAATCAATATGAAACTCGCGACAAGGAAAGATGATCGATGATTTCTCGGACGTTTCCGGGATTTCAAATAAAGTAGGGCTTTATGGAAATCAGCTAAATGCTAAAGTTGGTGGTGAGCAATGTTACTGAGATGAGATAGGTAAGAAAAAATAAAAAAAGAGCTTGGTAGCAATGTATTCACAACCACTAAAAAAATTCGATTCTTTCATAAACTTGATGAAATAGATAGTAAGACCACAAATAGTTGGCATAGATCTAAATATCTAGGAAAGAACTACTCAAATGCTAAAGGCTAGTGACACTCTTTTAGAAAAGTGAATGAAGCAAGAACGCAGGACAAGAAATGTAATTGAGAACGTTTCTAGGATCTTCAACTTTATTAGTATTCTAAATCCTACCCTCTTCTCGTGCTCTTCGACATCTTTCAGTCGTTTTCGGTGCTCGATAAATCTGTGCAATTTCAGGAGCAATTTGATTAGTAGAATTCTCAGGACCATTATAGAGCCATTAGAGGGGTGTCTAGAGTCCGCAAGTCTTGGAGGAATATTGAATTTTAGGATAAAGATATTAGGCGAAATTTCGCTTTTAGGGCTTCTAAATGCAATTAGATGCGGTAAAACGCTTTAGTCAGTAGGGCTTTAGAAGGTAGTCTTAGGCCACAGATCATTTTTGAACTCGTGTCGAATGCCAAATTTTGCAAGAGTTCTAGTTACACAACTACTGCTCAGGTAAAAAACTATCAGTAAAAACTGCTGAAAATGCTATCATGATACTCCCCCAAGCCTTGCGGACTCGAAATATTCAAATATGAGCAACGGAAAGAATTGTGGAAGAAGATAGAATTTTGTCACGGGAGTAAACAAGTATGAAATAGCCCTTATCTACACACAGAAAATACACATGAAAGATGGGAAGGGAGGGGCGCGCAGGAAAACTAAAAATCTATACGACAAAGAGAAAAATTGCATGGAGACTGGACGCAAAAAGTCGATGCTGAAAGGTAGATGACGAAAAATACGTAGGAAATAAAACACCAGAGTGGGTAAACACCGATATTCCAGGAGGAAAATCTGAGATAATATTCAAGATGTCCAAGGTTTTGTGACTCAAAATGAAGCAGATACTTTTCAAGAGATTATTAGGGGAAGAATTTAGATTTGATTTTGATCAATCTTTACATATGTTCAACTAAAGATCTTTTATAAAATATAAATAAATGCCCCGAATATCCTGTGCTATTTTTTTATCAATAATGTGCTCAAGTTTGAAACCTATTTGAACCTTCCGAAATTAAAACTTATTTACAGCGAAAACGTAAATTTTTGCAGTTAGCTTTTCTTCTGCACAGATAAAATTTGGCATGTGTGTCAAAAATCGAAAAAAAAAGAAGTGAGATGCCGTGGGGTGCATTGAGGCGTTTTAATGCGGAACGAGAGATGCAAAGTCACCCCTCGAAGAGCCTAAGAGTGTCGATCACAAAAACAACCCAATGAATGCGATTTTCTTTAATCTGGTGGTTTTTTACGAGAATTTTTAGATTTTGCTCATTTTATGCGATTTTCTAGTTTTCATAGGAAAGTGATGACGATTTTTTGCATAACAATAGCAAGGTGTTAGAGATAAGTTGATCATTTTGAATGTAATGAAAGTGGAGATTTATAAAATTTTAGAAATTAAGAAAAAATCAATCAATAACTTACAGAATATCCGAGAATATCATCAGGTTCAGTTAAATTTTCGTCATCGACGAAAAACATGTGTGTTGTTGGATCCATAAGAATGGCAGCAGAATGAGACGCAATGTTGATGCGGGTGGAAATCGAGAACCGCGAGAGAATCTCAATGAAAGAAGTAGACAAAAAGCAGTGCAACAAGCGAACAACTGCAGGACGCGAAAACAACCGGGTAAAATAAGAAAATGGACTAACTATGATCGGAAAGAGTCAGAAATCGAATGATAAATAATGTAGCATGGTGATGAAGGTTGTTTACTAGAAGTTAAAGAAATCTGCAGCGTTAAACAATTCATGATAAACATCATAGTGGAGTCTGCATTTATTTTGAAGTCTACACAGGCATATTAATAAAGTACTAGATGCGTGGAACGTATATAAGGTTCAAGTCAAGATCTGGATAATCATTACCTGCAGATATGTATGTTTAAAAATAAAATTGAGAATTTTAAAGATAAAATGATGATCTAGTCTTGTAATCTGCGCATTTATTTGCAAAAAAAGTACCTGCTTATCGCTTGCTTCCACAGCTTCTTCACCATCAGACACGTCAAATCCATACTCATTCTCGCCTTCCAGGATCTCGTTCATGCGCACCGTCCCTGAAATTTTTTATTTTTTAAAGATATCTTCGAAATATGTTTCAGAAAATACTGCATACACCGACTTGAATTAACTTGAATCAGCTCGACTATTAATTTAAAAAATTATAATAAACCCGAACCTCCAATACTGATCCTACTGGATAGACTCTTGAAAAGTACTCGAGGTCGAGTTGGGGAACTCATTTTAGTAACTTGCAATATCGATCGATTCTACTTTGTCAGCATTGATCTAAAAACCTTCATTAATTGATTCGTTTCTAAACATATAAGTAATTGACCAGAAAACAATGATGTTATCGGATTAAGAAAGTTGACATAACCACCAGAGTTGCGGAAATTAGTAAAGGTAAACCGGTTTCTCCAGGCAGTAAAATGGGGCTTACCTTCTAGAGAAGTTGCGATGAGTGCGTTTTACTAGTCACATCGGGTGCGGAAGTGGGTTAAGCATCTGAAAATTAGCCATTTTTGGAGTTTTTTTTCAGATTTATAGGTGTGCGTCTGGTAAGTTTTCATTGAAAATAATGAGCAACTTTTTCTGATAAGAAAATGATTGAAACATTAAATTGATTTAGAAGTTCAGAAATTGCGAAATGTTCTAATTTCAAATGAATGAAAGCATTTTGGAATTGTTTTCAAGCGAATCAGAAAATTGCCTATCGAAATATTCAATGGGCTGATTGATATTTAGACAAGGGAGTTCTGTGTGAGAGCAGCAGCCACATCTGACGTGTTTGAATATTGATTTCCAAATTCCAAATATGCATAAAAATAACAGGTTCTTCCCTTTAAATTATTCAAACGAATTTAAAATTTCATTTTTCAACATTGGAAAAGAAATTTTTAATTCAATTACAAATATCACAGACATCACGCATAAATTATGGAAAAAATAAGAAAGTTGATTGAGAATTGCAAAACACGTGAAGAAATTGGTTGTTGATTCAAAATGTGCAGCGAGGGTGCAAACGAAGGTCATTAGCGGGAATTGAATGGTGCAAAATGGGAGAGTAAGGGGTGAGCAAACACAGAAAGGGTGAACAGGGTGCAATAATATGAGGATAGCGATGAATGATTACGAAATTCAGAATTTTCCTAAATTACAAAATATTTTTAAGCTGAAGTTTGTCTTTATTTTCTAAGACAAGTGTATTTAGCTGATTTTTTCATAACATATTGCACATGTTTCCATGACCACAAATGATCAGCTTGAAATTAGTTCCATGTTTTAGCAAAAATTTATTTTTCAAATTAAAGTCAATAATTATACTAAAACTATAGAAAATAAAATCTAAATGGCTTCGGAAGTAAACCATCAGCTCAGCCTCTTGACTTGATCAGCACACTCACTTGCCTCGGATGAACCACCGTCGCACCACTCAGAACCAAATCTTTTCCAGTATTAGGCCCTTCTACGATGTCGAACTTTCTGAGAATGTGGCACAGGGCTAATTTTGCTTCTAGGAAAGCTAATCTGGAATTCTATCGTTGGAATCACGATTTACTCAAACTTTATCCTTCTAAAATGCCATCATAACAAAGATACCTCATTCCGATGCAGATTCTCGATCCATGCCCGAAAGGAAGGTACGTCGCTGGTGGATAGACTGTGCCATTCAGCCATCTGAAGAATTGGATCACAAATTTTCAACTCCATTTTCCGTCTACCTTTCCGGAACAAATTGGTCAGCATCTTGTCCGTAGATCTCTTTATCGTAATGAATCGCCCAGGCGTTGGCCAGAACAAAAGTGCCTTCTTCGATCACCATGTTGCCGACTTTGGTCGTCCTCATGCACAGACGGGAAGTTACGCTGAGTTTTTGATGAAGAAAAAACGCGTTTTAATAAAATAAAATTGGACAGTGTTAATAGTTTAAATAATTGAGACACGATCTTCAGCCTTCAATAAATTTTTCCACACCTAGAAGCCAATGGGTACATCCTCAAAGTCTCCTTGAACACGGCTTCGAGATACTTTAATCTTCCGAGTGTTTCGAAGTCGATGGCCTGAAATTCAATAAAACTCTCTAAAGGAAAGTTTTCTTTTTACGGTATTCGTGCACTCCCTATCGATTTCCTCCTGCAGCTTTCTCATTTTCTCCGGGTTTTTCGTTAGGAGAAACGCCGCGTAGCTGAGAGCGTTGGCAGTTGTATCGAACCCAGCCAACAAGAAGATCATCAGTTGTCCTTTGATCTCTTCGTATGTCAGGTTTTTCGAGATCTGAAGTTTTATGTTTCAAAATATTTAGCTTGTAAATATTTATCTATTGGAGTAATAATAGATGCTTACTAATGGGCTTCAGAAATTTAGTAAAAATGTTTTACCGAAACGTCATTCTTCGAGAATTCCTCCATGCTATCTTCAATATCATCGGCTCTAGCGTCCAAGAACAAATCGATGAAATCGCTCGGCTCACCGGGCTCTATCCCACGTTTTTTGTCGTCTTCCTGAATGCATATATTTTTAATTTTAGAAAATTATAAAGGTTATACGAATCTAGAAATAAGCAATTTCTCGAATCCAAGATTATTTTGAAACATGTTTACTCGTCGCATTTGCATTTTAGTGATATCCGAGCTTTTAGTTTAAAATCGAAAAATTTGAAACCAACCCTCTGCTGGACTCTTTCGTCAACTGTCTTCGTCATCTTGCCCAGAATATCGACGAAGATGTTGGCTTGAGTATCCTTGGTAAATTTAGCCGAAAGCAGGAAAATGATGCGCAGTAGGAGGATCGGAACGAAGGTGCAATGTGCCAACATGCTGATCGGCGCTCGGAAGTCGAACTCGAAAGACTGAAAAATTCGGATTTGAAAAATGATACTAAAATGATCTGGAAATGTCATATCGAATGCTTTGATGATGGTTCTTCAGCAAAATATAATTCAATTTCGATGGAACGTACCCTGACGATTGGCGTGAGCATAGGATTGTTGAAGATCTGCGACGTTGGCTGACCCAGTGACAATCGAGAAATTACATCGAGCGTAAACTCTTGGAAGTATCTAAATTTTCGTCATCATTATATTCAGCTATTCAATTGTTAGATTGTTAGTTCTTTGGACAAGGTTTCAAACAAAAGCTACTAACTCTCTTATATTAATTTCCGAATTCGCGTTCTTCTCCAAATGTTTCACTAACTCCATAGCTGAGTCTTCTACCAAGCCGTTGATCTGAATTCATCTTCAGCCTTATGATTCCGAAATTTCTGGATAAATATGAATGCTGGAATATTATTTAGTAGCATTTCAGAAAGCTTTTTAAACGAAAATCAAGTCCACCAATTCTACTGATTGAACTAGTGCAATTGTAAATTTCTACCTTCTTCAGATTAGCATTCGAGAAGGAAGGGGCGGTAATCGTCCGGAGTCGCTTCCATCTCGCACCCCTGGCGATGAACACGTTGGTTCGTTGATTCTTGCCCGGATTTCCGGTCATCGGATTCGTCTTCCGGCCGTGGAAATTGTCGAACTGCTTGACGAACACCTCGTTGATCACGTCGACATCGCTCGTGACGAGCACCTTTCGGAGACCCTCGTACAGACCGAATGTCTTGCCGTACTTCTGCAGTTTTTTCCTTTCAAATTCGAAATATTTTAAGAGTGAACTGTCGAACGCATCGACCAATCATTCGTAGTCAGTCACGGAATAATCCTCAAAACCTGCAGCATAGTTGAGAATATCAAAGTGCTTAGAATTTGAATTTAAAAAAAAGCATAATATCGAGAGAAAAAATCCGAGAGTTAAAAAATGAAAATTACCTTCGACCACTCCCCAAGCTTGACCATGATAGGATGAGCATTATCGAAGATCGTGTAGAAGTGTCCGAACATGAGGCTCTTCCCGGCTGGTTCGGCAATGTTTCGGCGGCTCCAATACGTCATGTGCCAATAATAATAGGAGAACAAACCGATGACACAAGTGAACAATAAAGTTAGTAGGAGCATCATTTTGATCTGAAATAAACTTTAATTACGAAGAAAAGGTATCGAATGACTCCGACTTTAAGATATTGTTTAATGTGATGTTATGCAGAGGAATTAAGTAACATATTCAAAATACTTTTAAAAAAAATATGAAACTTAATTTAAATATTTTATAGGAATTGAAAATGAGAGAACTTAGCAAGCCCCTCCATATAGGGAAGAATGCTAGGAAAAAATTTTAATGAGCAAACTGATCAGCTTTTGGTGATTTTAGAGATCAAATTAATTCGCCGCATTTTAAAGGCTTCCCTGAGAAATTTCGTAACGCTCCGTCGTCAGTTCATGATGAGAAAATAGTGACAATATTGATAAAATCGGCGATAAGGACTCGAAAGTAAACTATAGTTTACGAAGAAACGCCACGTGGGGAGAAATGTCCAGAGTACCTTTGAAGATGAGAATTCGAAAATGAATACTTCAGACGGTCTGCGAAGCCTATCTTTCAACATTCGACAAATATAAATACGTCCTGAGACGATTAATGTTTGCGTTTTAGTCTTTTGCTCTCGATTGATCTACTTCACCAAGTGCTTGCAGAAAGGAATAGAATAAGAAATGTCATGCTGATATTTCAATGTGAAAATGAGCAAAGTGGAGACTACACTCGATTTTGTGGGTTCAAAAGTTATGTCTGTGAGAGAAATTTATTCTGATTGTAGGTAAGTAATGATAGTAGTCTCAGAAAGAAGAGTCGAGATAACTCGCTGAGCTTGAAGATCTTAATCTGATTTTCGAACAGTAAATCAAACAGCTGATAAATCGTTAAATCATCTAATCTACTTATCCAGCGATAAGTGAATCTTCTTAAAATTGCTCTCAATTATTTTTCCATAATGCAACTTTCTCTACTCGCAAAGACTTCGAAATTGTCTAATACTTTATCTCTGCTAGTCAGCTGCAAAACTTATTGATGAATCATGTTTCAGTGATGCAACTTCGACATCTCGGCTATTTTATAAGTTAGCACAAGTTTTTTTCCCATTAAATATACTATTCAAGTCGCCTGATATGATATTTTTACCATTCGAGTAGTAACTTCGCACATAGACTGAAGATGTTTATCAACATTTGACGTAAATCCTTCTTATTTTGAGTTAATCTTTGACTCGCTATTTCATATGCGCTTCGGCAACTTTAATATTCTTCAGAATGTTGTTCATTTAGGCCAATTATGTGTTAATTATTCGGTGGGTGTTGGGCTCTAATGCCATTTCTGGTAGTGCATTTCATGTTTTCGACATCATTGCATCGACATAATGTGATCCGTAAAACATCGAGGGCTTTACGGGCTTAACCGCGCCTAAAATATCCTTAGAATTGGAGGATTTTGAGGAATGTCATTAGCCTTTGAGTTAGTTTTTGAATCTAAAATTTTTTATGAAGAATATTTTGTATTGACGAACTAAACAATAACTGTTTTATTCTTTTTTCCACTTTATTTTCATAAATTTGACCTAATCCGTGTCTGGACTAGACTACAATATCCCTATTTTCTCGAAAATTCCATCGAATTCACCTAGCCTCGATTGTCTAATTTTCCTGCGAAATTGAGTGTAATTTATGAGAAATTGATTGTTTTGAACTCGCCTATTTTTCCTGGAGAACAATCTAAATTATTTAAAAGATTTATCTAGAAATCTATGAAATTCAGAGAATTATATATCATTTTAAGCACAAAGTCTCAACTCTATGTTATTTATATTCATTTTGACATGATCATATTTTTTGAACATTTTGGGTGTAGAGCGATTTGCACAGAAGTGAGACGTTTTGTAATGAAGAAAGTTAGTGCTAATTCTTCTATATTACAAAACGACTTACTCCTGTAGAAGCGTCCTACTCCCAAGCATTCTAAATAGGTTTAATTTTCAAATACCCAACTTGATGAATTCTTCCCTATCAAAACATATCTAGCTTGTTTATGCTATGACTTAATTTGATACATATTTGCTATGACCAGCTATATGATTGATGCGCTACGAATAAATTCATGTTATCAATTATTCGGATATTTGAATAGCTTTATGGCTCCATGTTTTTATCATATCATCACATTTCTAATATTAGCAATTTTCATAATTTCATAAAGCTATAACTTATACGTTTATTTTAAAGCAGTTAAGAATTAATGTTTGAAGGAAAGCTATATTAATTAAGTTTTCATAGTTCTATCTTAAACCTTGACACTTTTAAACGTAATATTTTATTCGATCGCGACACCAATATTTGCACTTCAAATTTATACTAAACCTCTGCAACATTCTGAATGAGGAACTTAATATTTTCTCTTAACTAGGGCTTTCATTCACGTAATCCTGCAACTTTTTCCTGCATCTGCATCCAGTTTTAGGAGAGAAAAAGTTGGCCAAATTTCCTCATCCTAGTTTGGACTCGGGCTAGAAAATTATTATTATTTTTTTTTTAAATAAATATTCCAGCTTGTTCTGTCCGCCTATATTTTATCATAAGGGAAAATCATGAACTTTGTTTCTTGAAACTTCAGCACCGACAATTTTCCGGGTCTTTATTCAATTCATTCTCATTTGAGGGGGAAGTTCGAAAATCCGTTGCAAGTCGTTAGCTTCGTGAGATTTTCCAAATCAGTATTGGGTGCACGAGTGATGATTTGAAAACGTTGCATTTTCTTACATTTATTTTTGCCGAAAAAGTAAACTTGAGATAGAAAATTTAAAAATGATATAAATTTGATATACGCATCTTCTCATCATTGGCAAAATTATAAAATTAAGAGTCTTATCCAGCCATACATAAAAATTTCGTGATATTGAAGAACTCAAATGAGTCCAAAATTTTATCGTAGATACAATATTCTTGATCTAATCGCTAGATTTCATCTAATAATTCGTTGAATTTTTTCACCAGAAACAAATTAAAAATTTTCCTCCAACAACAACTAAATATGTTCCTAAACTTCTGGCATATTATGAATCCTGATTTGCTGTGTCTCGTGTTCTCCTTGATGTGATCATTTAGAAGCATTCAGCGGTGCGCGAACCTCGAAGTTTTCCGACATAAGCCAGTTTCAAGGGGTTGAGCCTTAGCAAGCAAGAGAAGGAGGAAAAGACCTATTAGCCTAGGGGTTCGAGCGTGAACAACGAGGTGCACACAACAAGTAATCTGAAGATTTGCTCGAATCAAATTGGGCAAAACTCGACGACGAGTTGCTCCACTCTTTATAACTCAAGTCCATAAGAGTGAAGGGTAAAAACTTCCTAATTTATGAATTTTATGCATCATTTTGGATTTTAGATCTCTTTAATCACACTCTGATAATTTTAAGTTGTCCCACTCTTTATAACTAATTGTAAGTCCATAAGATTGAAAGACAAAGATCTCCCGCTCGAATATCGGGAATTAATTTGTGAATTTTGTGCTTCTGCTCAGAATCTATTGGTTTTATTGAATCATTAAATTTATTCACCAATTTTTAGTTTTCTAATTTCCAATCGTCTATGACTAAAGTGCTCTTCTTTAAGAAGTTACGTACATTTAATGAAAATCTCATATAAGTTGCCTCCCTTTGAAAAATCTAAAGTGGTATACCTGAGATTTTGGAAGTATTCCGGAACCTATCCGGAAATATCATGCATAGATTTATTTTCCTGGACATTATTACGTAACAGGGCATGCTTTGGGCTAGATATCTAAGATGCAAGGACTAGTACTTTGAAACTTTTTAAATGATTTTTAAATTCAATAGGCTATGACTATAATCGACTAACAAAGAAAGTGCGCAGATCGGAGCTCACGTATTTTGATGAAGCTTACCAAACGGGGGTTTCCAATGACAAGGATCACGATGGTAAGATCAAAAAGTTCAAAATAGGGATCTGAAAGGAGGGGATTGGCGAAAACTCTCGATTCTTCACTTGTACTCATACACTTGCAAATTACATACATTTTCGATAAAGAAATTCATTCATTTCTCACGCAAAATACAAGTAAAAAACGGATTAAACTTTCCTCTTCCAGGTTCCTATTTGACAAACTTTGACTTTATTATCTTAATCCTCGTCTTTGAAAGTCCTGTTTGATAAGTTTCGTCAAAACCTAAGCTCCGATCTGCGCACTTCCCTTGTAAGTTGTCATTTTTTAATATTATAAAATGTGTTTGTATCGTCATTTTTCTTGCTTTATATATCATAATTGGATTCCATGCTTTTCATGAAATTTTGAGATTTCAAATATAATAGATCAAGGAAATTCCCCATTTTTGTGCCTCAAACTCCCTCACAACAGCCGGAATAATTCAAAAGTTTCGTCGTATAAATATGAACATGCAATGAAAATGAATAGCACTGAATCTATGCGCATAGTTTCGATATGTTCCATACTTTTGCTATGTTTGATGAGCACAAACCATTTACCTCCAGCCTTCTATTGGTCTCGTCTTACACTTCCGATATTTTTTAGTTTATTATTTCATGCCCACAAACATGCCCTTGGTAATAGACCATGTGACGAAAAACTTGATTATATTTTTGTTTTTCTTATGAAAATTCTTATATTTCAAACATGTCATAAATATGCTATGTAAAATCTCGGCGAAATGAAACCATTTTGAGATCCAGATTAATTTGGTTTTTGCTCAGATTTGAATTGAAACTTATGAAATTTTCATCACCAGTTTTTGATTTCCGAGGAAAAATCGTTATAGCTTGTGATAGCCTGTTTCGTGAGGCGATTTTTGACCTTCAGAAAGATGAAGACTATCTCAGTCGATTTTCAAAGTCTATCTTTATCATTAGGCCAAAAATTGACCAAATCAGATTGCGTGTCGAAATTTTGCAAGGCTCACTCGAGAAAACTCCCGAAAATCAAGGATCCTTCAGTTTTTCGAGCTTCAATTTTATTAGTCGAGCCTCAAGTGAAATTTCCTCACTTTTAAAGTTCCTTAAAGCATTTTATTTAAGATATCTAATAGCCATTATTTAAATTTTTACATAATAATTTCTGATATTCTGTGACACAATGTTCCTTTCAAGCTTTTTAAAGCCATTTTCAGTAAATTAAGGCTACTAAATCGCTTTTTCTCGTATAATTTTCGATTCTCTATCAAATTTCCCCATTCGTGCATCAAATGTATCAAATTCAACAGCATTCCGCTCATTAGTTAGGATTATATATACCCTGCTTTCTAAAGATCGTTTTTAAAAATATTCTTCTTAGAAAATTTGTATTCAGTGATTTTTGAGTCGTTGGCTAAACATTTTCACTTTTATATATTGGTTTATATACGCAAAATCCTCGAAATATATGTGGATCCAAGTAAATATGGATATTCCATAGTTTTCTGAGGCTATATTTTGACATGGCGCAAGAGATTTTGACGATTTTTGATGATAACTTCGCATAAATTACAACCAGACGCATACCAAAATCGCTAAACAACGCTTATCACGCAGTACATAAATTTCGGGGGAAACTAGATCAAAATTTAGATTACATGATAAAAGATATAGTCTGAAAACCGTTTAGGATAGCGTTCAGCTAATTTACATTTTAACTTCTAGGAAACCCCTTTTGTTATGACAATATGCACTGTTCACATGTTACGCGAGTGAAGAAAAACATTTGTATTTGGGGAGTATTTGAAACTCGTCCAAATAATATTTTGGTTTTTATTGTTATAAAATGATTTGAAAATCGGTTTACTTTTCAAATAAAATAACTTTCATTCAGAGAATTTTTATCGTAATTGCATAAATTCACTACTTTTTGCAATAGAATAACCTAAATAAATTTCATATTTTCAGGTTCATGTTCAAACTTCATATTTCTGTTCACAAACCTCAAAAATGTTTAGGTTTTAAAATTAACTAGTCCAAATATAATGTTACCTTTCTTAGCTGCATTACTCTTGTGATCTCTAAAAAGTATAACTTTTATCTATTTACCATCTTAATATTCAAGATTCTAATATTTCGCGTTCATTCGGAAGATTGCTTTCTTCTCAAATTTATCGGCCAAATTCGATAAATGTTTCTCCAGCCGACTGCGGCAAATGAAATTTCGACGCACATTTTTCACGTACCTTTCTTCAAGAACTTCAATATTTCTCCAATGCTGAAACATAAGCCTAGAAAAATGATTTTGCTAATCCCAGAGGTTCCCTATATTTTCTCGCCAAATTTGAATATTTCTTCAATATTGAGGGATAGATTTAAAAAAAAAAAACGCTTGGGATAATTTTAAATATTCTCTATTTTGTCTCGTTTTCCGAGGCATCTTTAGGTATTCAAGGGTACAGAGAACGGGGCAGCCCCAAAATACCACTCGACTGACTCGTTGATTTTCTGAATAGCCCAGGCGTTCTTTTACCACTTCCTTGTGAAAACTCTCCCGTCATATGATGAAGCGTAGGCCTGGAAAACAGGTTGACATATTTGGTTTTCGAAACAAAAATTGTAAATCTTGGAACGACTATTCCCCTCCTTCTGTGGCGTAAATTTTTCATTTTCGAGCCTCGCAACATCCGGCTTTGTAATTCTTAGTTTTTTGTTGTTGCAATTCCAGAAAATTTTTAAAACTATTTTATCAGTAGATTAGAGAGTCATGTGTCTACTTTTAAAGATAATCTACTTGATCTCTTCTCAAGATTGTTTATTTCTAGTTTTATTTGTGTAAATCTGGTCATTTGAACTTTCGGAAAAAGAACTGCTAGAAAGCTTTTCAAACCCAAATTATCACAAGCTAAAAGTTTTCTTTGGATGACTCGTACCTGAACGAATAGCTTTGAGCATTAGGAAAAATATCGAAAATTTTTAGCCGCATGTTGAAGAATAGGCCTAAAAACTAAGAAAAATGTCTGGCGTATTCGAAAGTAGCTTCTTCATTTTGCGTTTATTCTACCGCAAAACTCGGAATGAAGAACAAATTCGCTTCCGTGTGAAATGATATTTCGGAGCTACTTTTATTCTCGAGTAAATATTAATGAGTTCGAAACTATTCGAGACGTTTTTCAAGCTAATATTTCTGGTTAGTTGATGGTAGATTCCTTGGAAACTTATGAAATCCGTGGGGAATTTGGCAAAAATAGCTTAATTATCGTCTATCGCGAAAGTGATCTTTCCAAATTTCTATAGCCTCAATTTAAATAAAATCTCCTAATTTTTTGAACTTGGAAAATATTCGCTATTCGATTATGTTTTAAACTTTAAATTGGATAACATGATTCTTTATTTCGCTTCTCCCAAGAATAACTTCATTTTTGTCACAAAAGATGCGCGTTTTTGCGAATAATTGCATAGATTTCTCTCGTTTGTTGGTGTCCTTTTAAAATTGCATTTTTATTTAGTTTTCTCTTTAAATCCCTCTATTTAACTCATACTATTTTCTAGTTCTTTGCAGAAAAACTGCGCACTAAATTTGCATTTGCCGAGTCGTCTAAAACCAACGATAAATGTTATTTTCCATTACTTTGCTTACTCTAAACGACCAGTAAACTCGCCGTAGAGCTCTAAAACAAGTACAAAGATTCGAAAATGAGGTAACTTGGAAAGTACCCTCAAAATCCAAGGAGTAAGAACTAAGTCTCTACTATCAGCCTATGTCATAGCGATATATAAAATTAAACTGGGATTCTCTTTTTGTATAGTTCGAAATACTTTTTTTTCAATTATCCGAAAATAGCTGCCAAACTTTTTTCTTTCTAAATTCTCGTTTTCTTTGTACTTTTCCAGAAAAATTGCATGTTTTTGCAAAGTATTCCCTTGTTATTCATGCAAAATTCTATCAGACCTAATGAATATGAACTTTGCAGGGAATTTTCGAAATACAATCCGAAATGAGACACTTTCAATGGTTTTTGATAAGCTATCATTGAGAGATGGATGTACTAACTAACCGTTTTTATTCTCAATCTAGCAATCTAGCAAAAATCCGAAACTTATTTATAGAATTCCGAGAAATTCTGCAAGCGTTTATTTTTGCTTATTTTCGACCTAGTTATTTAAATATTCCAAAGTTTGCCAGTAACATCGAGTACAGGCTAGCACCAGAGTTTCAGACATTTTGGCATAATTAACATAGTTCGCCTAGAAGTACAAAAAATCTCTATTATATGTCTAAAGATAGCAGGTTCAAAACTGTCTAGAATATATTTTGAATCATTTATACTTCAGTGTTTCAGACATAATTAGATACCCTTAATTAATGTGTGAGCAGTTTTATGATGTTTCGAGTTTGGTACAAAAACTCTATTTTTTCTTCCTGAAGCATCTCCAGCACTACACTCTAAAATAGAGCAAAAAGTCGGCTGAGATTCAATTCTAGGAATTTGGCATGAAACCAAATCTTCTGACCACCAATTTTAAATGAAGCTTCATTTAATTACGTCGTATTTTGGGTAACGCGTATCTGAGTGAAATGGACGTTTTTCCACATCAATTTACCTATCTCATCTTTGAATTGTCTTATTTTCGTTCGCTTCATATCTATGCGTTTATTTCCTGGGAAATATTCAGAATAAATAAATGAAAGTGCATTGCTTGAAAGTGATTATTCTCAGAAAATATTAGGAATAACAATATTGATATGACTAAGGAGGCAAATTATATCTGAGGATTTATTTTTTATAATTGCAAATAATTCTAACCTTCCTATATACCTTTTCATGTAAAAATTCTGCAGGAATGTTTCGTTAGAAAGAGTCAACTTGTTCCTACATTACATTCACTTTTTTCTCTACCTCTAAATATGTTTCACATCACTTCGGCTCTTTCTCAATGTGCATTTTTTCCTATCTTTTTCTCTGAATCTTATATTCTGATGCTATCTCTCTCAGCATTTGGTTATTTTTTTCTTTCCTTTTTCCCTCTTGATCCCTCAAATATTCACTCTCACCGTCAATTTTCCATATGCGAATGAATGCTCGAATGACTTTCTGAGTTCCCCTTCATTTTTTCCTTTCACCTAAAACCTCGACCGAAGGAATGAATCGTATTTCGAAGAAAATATCCCTTGCTCACAAACTCCTACGATAATTTGAGGTTTTCTTTTCAGATGAGATCCGATAAAGCAAAACTTTGATGATTTTTGTGATTAATTTTGTTCATAAAATTCACCTAAAACTATTGCGTGACTCGAAAAATGTATCTTTGAGTAGTTTAATCACTTTTATGAATATTCACCAGTGATTCAGACAGTCTTACATAAAGAAATACGTTTGAAACTTCCAAGAAAATCGTAAGACGCAAAAGTTAATCCGAGCATGCAAATTCTTCACTTTTAATGTTAAATTTTGAGCCTACCCGAGTAAACTACTGCTATATATTCATGAAATAGTACATAAGTTCGTATTATTGTTGCATGACATTCCTCATAGTTTATTCGTACATATCCTTTCATCGAATTCAATGATCTCGTCAAATTGCTTTGAATGTGCTACACCCTCTCTTTATTATCGCAAATTATTTCGTTTTACTGACATTCGTTGACCGCATTTCTAAATTCACTAGGCTAATTAATTTTCGCTTCATACTTATTATATTTGAAACATAATAATTTATTGATTTTTCAGATCATGAACCAGTTAGACCAAGAGTTACTGCCCGAATACCTTGATGCCAATTTTTCAGAATCAGATATCGAGGTATTTTTAGAGCCATCAAATTTTGTTGCAAAATTGCAAGATTTACTCAGAATAGACCAATTTGAATAGTTATCCAAGTTTAATTTGGTCTGAAGGTCATTTCACGCCATTTAAATTTGCACCTGAATATTATAGTTGGAAGCTTCACACGTATAATTTCAAATTGGTTCATTAGAATCAAAGCACGTGTTTGGAAATCGCGCACACGAATAATTGTATACTTTAAAACTTCGCTCCTAAAATAACGTATTTTCTAAAATTCGGGCTGCGACATTTCATATTAGGAAAGGGGAATCTTTTATGAGATCTTGGGAATATAGCCATATAATGGAGATATATTATCCCAGCCGATTTTATATATCCACCTCTCAGCGCATAAGAATAATATCTTTAAGGTTCCTTATAAGTGGATCTTTCAATGATAGTTCTCACTTATTTATCTGAGGTTAGAAAACAAGGAATATAATGGGATTTCGAGAGAGGAAAGCAAAAGTGATGAAAATCAAATCCTTGAACTATGGAGGCGTGATACGGCTATATTTGGCAACTCTCAGAATTATAGCGACTATTTTTGGAGTGTAAAAGAATGAGACACCGCGTCTAAATTGGGTTTATTTGGCCTGCAGACGAAATATTTTGGGAATATACTGCATTATAAATAGGAGAATTAGCAATTAAATAAAGCCAACTTATTAATATAGATAAAATAATAGTTCGTGAACTCAATCCTTTTGACTAGCTAACATGATAGAACTTGGATAGATAGATCTGAATTAGAAGATTTGGAGTTAGAAAATATATTAGGAATTAAAGTGAACTTAAAGAAGGAGCTATTTTTTTTATCTAATTGAAGTTTTCTTTCAGTACAACATCCTGATCGATCCAAATATACGAACGATAGCCGTGACTGTGGCCTGCATTTACATAGTGGCATTTTCCGTCGGAATACCCGCGAACATCTATGTCCTCTTTAGAATGCGACGATTAGCTAGGTAAATTTAATAAGTCGAAAAAATCGATGTTTCATAAAATTGTATGGATAATCATTATATTTCTGTATATTTATTTAATGGCAAGTTAATGACAAAATCGAAAAAAAAGTAATTGTGATAATCAAATAATGATTTTCAGGTCAGAGTAAAAAGTTCAAAATAGATATTATCTTCTAGGATTCTAGGCCTTAATTAAACTACAATATTCTCTTAACAATCATTGCTATGTGATTTTAATAAATTGAAGAAAAAATTTAGCAACGATAATGAACGTTACCGAAACGGAACAGGAGTTGCGCTTTGTTCCATGGCTGCAGCTGATCTGTGTTCACTTCTACTCATTTGCGCTCAAAATGTTCATCAAATGTTCGGATTTGAAGAGCCGGATACTCCACTGATGCATGGATTGTGCAAGGTAAGTTTGATAATTTAGCTTTATCTAGATTATTTGAAAACTTCAAGCCCGTATTGTAAGAAATTGGATAAGGAATATTCGGGTTAAGATTTTTTCTCAATCCATCTCACATGGCTTGTGGTTTTCAAGGTAGCCTTTTCAAATTTTACCATGATAGCCCCTTTTCAGGGAATGCTCTTCTTAACACATACAGTGACATCGATCTCGATTTGGTCTTGGTTATTGCTTTCGTCACTTCGATATTTGGCTATATGCCACCCACTCTACCATTTGAGGCTTTGGCAGATGCCTTATCGAGCCTTGGCATTTATAATTGTGAGTTTTTTTATTTCAACAAAAGTAATTTTCCAGTGGAATATATTGATAGTTTCGAAGAAAAAATGTCGAAGATTCTATATTCAGAAGTTCATAATTTCCTTGGATTTATAACTTAAACATGACCATTTTAAAGATACGAGAAAAACAAATGTTGGCTATAATTATAACGGCTAATAATGTCTCACCTTGATAATCTTTCAATTTTCGATATCTAAAATTCAAAGCCATGGATTCATTTTTTGATCCTGACTCATAAGATCGTGAAAACCCTGCTAAATTTCTTGTGAGCTGTGAATCGAGCAATTAGCAAATTGCTTCTGGGAATGATATATCACAAGACATCTCGACGAGCTAACCAAAATGAAAAATTCATGCAAGTCGTCTCGAAAAGATAAATGACTAATCCTGAAAGTGTTTAAGGAGAAAGATAAAAATTTGAAAAATTTCGGATAGACCTAAGCACGTTATGACAGATCCTTGTTGCGTACCCCCTAAAAATTCTTCCCTAAAATTTTGCTGATCGCGAGACAATGTGTGTTAAATTTCTATCGAAAATTTTAGCCTTGCGGACCCTTTCCCTATAAGTTTCTCATTTTGACTGAAAGTCTTCCTGTCTCTGATTTTTGGCAATATTAAAATTTTAGTCGATGTCAATCCTGCTCAATTTTTGGTTGCTCATAGCGGTTCATTCAACAACCGATGGATGTACTCAGGTACTTTAGGATATATTATTTTATATATTCGCTCTACATACATGCATAGAATGACGTTTTTGTTATATATCGAAATCCGACATTTTTAAAATCACATTTCTCGATATCGATATTTTAGCTCTTTGTAGAAGTAAGTTCAAATTCTATCAAATTTAGCAATATGACTCAAGAGATTCTCCAACTAAATGTTCAGAGTTTATTGCCAATCCCTTGTGTTAACGAACTTAAATATATTTTTCCACTAAATAGACATTTTAAAAAGTCAAATTAAGGTGCCTCTCCTTCGGGATAGCCTCTCTGCTAATCGTTTGTTTCATTTGATCGAATGGGTCTGGTCCTTCTGCATTCCCTGTCTTTGCATTATCATCATGGACGCTAATGTCGTCGCAAAAAGCACGTTGATGTAAGTTATAGTATTTCAAAATATCTTAAATAATTTAAACTAGAGTCTAATTTACATTAAAAATTATAACGAAGATAAATTAGCATAAAAATAATTTCAGTCTAATTAGATCCATAATTTTTGAAACTTACCAACTTTTTGTCAATAATGATAATGCAATTAGTTTTTAGAAAGATATAAGTTCATAATAAAAAGCTATCTGTGATCTGTGTAAATCAAGCGCTATCATACACATTATCTTTAAAAATTTGCAAACATACCTTAATTTTTAAGTTTATACTGCGCACAATATGAAAATAACTATCTTTATTTGGATTTAAGAATAATAGCCTTCTAAATAATCTCTTAGTTACTGAATTTCAGTGCATTTCCTCGGATTCACATAATTCGGGAACGAAGGAAATCGGCTTTGGAGGAGATCATAAAGCTCACGCGAAAAGCCAGCATCCGCATTAAAATGGGCACCAATTTGAAGGTTAGTTTTTCTTCGTTCATTAATTTTTTATCACAGAGATTTTTGACTTCTGACTTTAATCCAATGCTCACCAAAAACATAAACTAGCATCGTCTTGAGCCAAAATAGCGTATACAGGGCGTTTCAAGTTTATCTCCCTATTTTATTTTTTGAATAATTTTTTTATTTTTCACCCAAATTGGGTACGGTTTTTTTCATGGTACTCTCCGTACGTTAGGGTTTTGTTTGGTATAACTCTTGGGTCGATACCGATTACCCATACCCAGAAAACCACCTGTTTTTGGGGAAGCAAATTTTTTGGAGCTAAAAAAATGTTCAAAAATTCATAACTTTCTTATTCCTGAACCAAATTGGATGACTCTTTTTTTATTCGACACCATTTGGTCTCTAGATTATCAGGTAAAAAAATAAGAATTTTTGAATACCAATTTATGCAGAAATGCGCGTTTTTCGCGTCTTAATTGCGGACTTTTCACAATGTCCTGGGTTTACGCGTAAATGACGTCCGAAAAATCTGTCCTTCCAGTATGTTGCGTAGAATGACATGACGAACAACTTTTATTTCAGGACTGACCTCGGATTCATTACCGTTAGGGCTCCAGAATTTTTTGAAGTACGACGGCCAAATTCAGCAAAATGCTTTTTTGGCACAAATTTTTAAAAATTCATATCTCCCTATATTTCTGACAAAATTTCATAATTCTTTTTTTATTTTGCAGATATTCAACAGAAGAATAATCTAAAAGTAGCAAGAAATTTTTTGAAAATTAATTTTGGCAGGAAAAAGTTACCCGAAGATACCCTATACACCCGTACTACGTTTACACGTAAATGGCGTTGGAAAAATCCGTCCTTCCAGTATGTTGCGTAGAATGACATGCTAAACAAGTTTTGTTTCAGGACCGACCTTGGATTCACATCGGTATGAGCTCTAGAATTTTTTGAAGTTCAACGACCAATTATTGCAAAGTGTCGTTTGGACAGTAAATTTCAAAAATTCATATCTTCCTATATTTCTAACAAAATTTCATGATTATTTTTTTATTTTGTAGATCTTCAATAGAATAATAAGGAGAAAATAAAAATAAAATTTTAGAATAATATTTTTGGTAAGAAAAAGTTACTCTAAGATACCCCATATACCCGTACTACCTATACGCGTAAATGACGTTGGAAAAAATTGTCCTTTCGATATGTTGTGCAGATGGACATGATGAACAACTTTTGTTCCAGAAGTTATTTTAGAATATGCACACACAGGGAGTTATAAATTTTTGAAAATTTTGACTAAAAAAGCATTATGCTGAATTTGGCCGTCGAACTTCAAAAAATTCTAGAGCCCTAACGGTAATGAATCCGAGGTCAGTCCTGAAATAAAAGTTGTTCAGCATGTCATTCTACGCAACATACTGGAAGGGCAGATTTTTCCGACGTCATTTACGCGTAAACCCAGTACGGGTATATGGGGTAATTTCGGATAACTTTTTCCCATCAAAAATATTTTTTTTTAATTTAATTTTTATTTTTCTCATAATCTCCTCGACAAGATCTGCAAAATAAAAAAATAATCATGGAATTTGGTTTAGAAGTAAGAAAGTTATGATTTTTTGAAAATTTCCGCCAAAACGACACTTTGCAATAATTGGTCGTCGAATTTCAAAAAATTCTGGAGCCCTAACGGTAATGAATCCGAGGTCGGTCCTGAAAGAAAACTTGTTTAGCATGTCATTCTACGCAACATACTGGAAGGACGGATTTTTCCAACGCCATTTACGTGTAAACGTAGTACGGGTGTATAGGGTATCTTCGGGTAACTTTTTCCTGCCAAAATTAATTTTCAAAAAATTTCTTGCTACTTTTAGATTATTCTTCTGTTGAATATCTGCAAAATAAAAAAAGAATTATGAAATTTTGTCAGAAATATAGGGAGATATGAATTTTTAAAAATTTGTGCCAAAAAAGCATTTTGCTGAATTTGGCCGTCGTACTTCAAAAAATTCTGGAGCCCTAACGGTAATGAATCCGAGGTCAGTCCTGAAATAAAAGTTGTTCGTCATGTCATTCTACGCAACATACTGGAAGGACAGATTTTTCGGACGTCATTTACGCGTAAACCCAGGACATTGTGAAAAGTCCGCAATTAAGACGCGAAAAACGCGCATTTCTGCATAAATTGGTATTCAAAAATTCTTATTTTTTTACCTGATAATCTAGAGACCAAATGGTGTCGAATAAAAAAAGAGTCATCCAATTTGGTTCAGGAATAAGAAAGTTATGAATTTTTGAACATTTTTTTAGCTCCAAAAAATTTGCTTCCCCAAAAACAGGTGGTTTTCTGGGTATGGGTAATCGGTATCGACCCAAGAGTTATACCAAACAAAACCCTAACGTACGGAGAGTACCATGAAAAAAACCGTACCCAATTTGGGTGAAAAATAAAAAAATTATTCAAAAAATAAAATAGGGAGATAAACTTGAAACGCCCTGTATTTACCGAAATCTCCAATTCCTAATTTGGATAAAGATCTATGAGATTAAAAATCCCAATTCAGGTTCGACATCAAAAAGCAATTTGGAAATGGCTTCTTATAGCGCTAATTTGCATTATGCTAAATGCTCCTGAAAATATCTACAGGTAATTCAACTTTAATTGGTCAGCAACTGATCCTTAGTTACCCAATTTAGGTTAATTGCTCTGTATTCTTTGTCAGATGAGCCTGAAGATAACTTTGACTTCGCGACTAGAATGATCTCTCAGGCACTGTATTTCAGGTAATTTCAAAATATTCTTTCTGAAAATGGTAGAAAATTTCAGTCAATTCGCGTTCAACGCAATTTATCTAGCAGTTTTCGTCTACGATAAAAATACTAGATATAATAAATGTGATACGAGTACCACACATCCAAGCGCTCATCCAGGTAGCCTTAAAAATCATAACATTTTCTGATATTCATGAAATTTTCCAACGATATGCTTTATAATTTTATGTTTTCATAAGTTTAGTCATTTAACACCTAAAAATTATAAATATCATAAGCGATTTTCGCATTTGCGAGAATAAATTATAATTTGCAAGTCCAAAATTTAGCTCCGATGCGGTCTCGCGTAGCGTCAACTGCAGGCATTGATTCGCCCGTACGTGATTCGGCCGTCCGACTTTTACAGCCGGAAATTTTTCCCAAAAATAGCCTAGTTGAATTTCTATAAGTAAGCAATTTTCGATGAAAAACTTATTCGCATTTATTAGAGCTATATCCGTTAATTATAGTTTTCTAAACTTCTGAAACATTTGTAGAAATCATTTTGATATTCGGTACATTAATCAATATGTATATCATTTTTGTTGATATTTTTAGACTTGTACAATTCGTGAAGCGGGTTCATACTATATTTACATGTATATTTGAAAAACCTTTACCGATGAATAAATTATTATGAAAACGTCATATCATAATAAAAACGAGTGGTCAATAAATTCACACAAAGACTAATAACATTAGGGGGTTAAAAGAAAAATGTGATCGTTATCTCAGCAAAATTGAAGTATGGACACTGCCACTGTGTAGTAGCACAACGCATTTTTCATTTTTTACGATTTTCAAAAACGTGTCTAGTTTCAATTTCATGTTTTCTTAAAATTAAACATTTTCTTCACATATTTAGCGAGTTTGATATATCACTATTTTAAAACATACATCGTTAGATTTCTGAATTTTCCATTTTGTTATAATTCTACGTTTCATTTTACGGGGAATTGGTTTAGTTTTTTTCCTCCCTGAATTTTATGTCATGTTATGATGAATAAGGTTCGAATAATGGCACTATCGATTTTTCTCGATCAAATGTTTTGGTGATCGTTACATAAATACACCTGTCAAAAGAAAATAGCTAACCGAGGGCGGAAACCATTATTCAATCGATTATTTTGCTAAGCTCAAACGTTAAATTTACAGACTTGTTTAAATTTAGCTGATAAATTTGAACAAGCATGCCATAAATTTAGTTCTTATCGATGACAAAAAAATTTCATTTGTCTCGTATTTCTACTTTTTACCTTTGACTAGTAAAGGCTATGATTGAAAATATTATTATGCTAAACTTACTTTAGTTTTAATTTGTTTGATATTCGGTGCTTATTGTAAATGTTTTTTTATCAATTCATCTTTTTATCTTGATCACATTATCATTCGCGCCGTATTTTCAGCACTTTTAATGTTGATGACTTCTAAAAGATGTGGAACCAAGATATGTGAAAATATCACCTCGGGTTCCACTTTCATCTTTAGGATGTCTATCAAATGTTCATCATGTCAGCTTTTTTCTCAAATTTGTTCCCGGTATCTATTTAGTTTCATCATCAGAAAGATCATTTCTACCTAATCAAAATCTCACAATATTTCGTTAATTTTTCCTAGTTTTTTTAGCCTTGGCACAAATTTTTGCCAGTTAGGTATTCTCGAACTTTCGCATAATTCACGTAAATTCATTCGATAATCGCCTTTTTACCCTTGAACTCTCTCGCATGTCGGTGCAAATGCCATGCATTTCAATATAGATTTATACATTGCTGGCGATTCCAGGCATTCATACTTTACTAAGATTAATAGTCCTAGCTTATTTTTAAATTAAAGATCGTCACTGGATACATTAAATGGGAGGCGGTTTCATAGTAAGTCACAAAATTTTTGAAACATGAAATTAGAATCGAAGCTTCGGGGAAAAATTCATTTTCATTATTACCTCACAAAATGATCGACTCTAAAGACGATCTACTAACCGAAACTTCGAAAACTAGCAAAGATGAGGTACATTTAAAAGATATCTAATTTTTCTCCGAAAAAATAGAGCATTTGATTTTTTGATCATTCATCCAGTGAACAAAAATTTTCTTGAGTTGGCGATAGATTTTTTTTCTTCAATTCTCGCTCTCCAAAATTTATGCTTTTAGCTCTCGCACTCCGGCAAATCGCAGGGCCGACCTGCCACCACCCCGAACATTTCTCTCTACATCATTCTGCTCACCGTCCAGGCCTGCATCGGCGGACTTTTGTTTGGATATGACACGGGCGTCGTTTCAAGGTCAATTATTCGCTTTTGGTAAAATGTAGGATCCTCATTGACTAATCAACCCCGATTTTTTTTATATCTAATACCAATAAAATTTTTTAAACATATGACAAACAATACGCAGTATCGATAAAAGAACTTACTCCGTTTTGAACGATAGAAAAGCGTAGAGTATGATTTCTATACGTTAACTATTATTTGAATCATAAAGGTTTCCGTAGATTGGATTATTCTGAATTGAAGACTACGTGATTATCTTTGAAACGTATAATTTGTAAATGATGCATTCATTTCAGCGCGATGTTGTTTGTGCCCGATAGCGCGGGAATGAACCACATGGGCATCGGCTGGCAGGAGCTTATCGTCTCCATCACCCCGGGAATGGCCGGCATCGGAGCGCTTTTGGCTGGTAAGATAGATATAGATCGTTCATTTTACGTATGAAAAAATCGCAATTAACTATGCATCTAGCTTAGAAACTGTAAGCTACTCATCAGTCACAGACATGCACGATTTCCTCACTTTCGAAAGGCTCTGTTCACTGCTTTGATTCAAATTTTGTTAATTATATTTTGTGACTGATGACCTCAAACAGTAAAAATATCAGTCTAAATGTAATAAGAATCCTCTTATATCGTAAAACATATTTTATTCGTGGCGTGAAATAACGACCTGCATCATATCAATGAGTTTAGTGGGATTTGTTCTCGTTAAAAATATAAACATGTATTATTTTTAGGGAAAAGATTCAATACTTCAAAGTTTAGGATCGAATAATAATGATAAAATCTGCAGGCCAAGCGACCGACCTCGTCGGTCGTCGTCCAGTGATCCTGGCCGCATCAGCCCTGTTCCTGGTCGGCGCAGTCGTGTGTGCCGCCGCACCCGATCGATGGGTCCTCCTGGGTGGACGGATTCTGCTCGGCATTGCTATCGGTAAATTTTTCCAATCTAATTTTAAAATGAAGACTCGATTTGGCTATTTGAAAAATATCCTATCGTTTTTTAACTGAAACTATTATTATAAAGCATAACAACCGTAAAGTCATGATTTCTTTACCGATTTAATATATTTTGGAGTGGTTAATTCTCTAGACTGAGTGCATAGAATTGTTTCCAAGTATAAAATACTCAAGTTAGTTTGAAGCGTTTATTGATTAGTTTCAATTTAAATGATATATTTTTCAAGGTTTTGCATCGATGGTCATCCCCGTATTCATCTCCGAGGGCTCGCCGTCCCACATTCGAGGCACTTTGGTTACCATCTATCAGGTACGGTCTTTCTGAGAAATATATTTTTTAAAACTATTCAAATTTTCTTTTTCACTCCGCCAACGTTACTCCATTAAATTATGTGCGAAATTTATGTAAACATCAATAATTCCAAACATTTCTGCCCGTTTTATAGAAAACGCAATTTTCGGCTGAAATATGAAAGTAGTACAATCTACAATTGCCTGCGCATTTAGCATTTTAATAGGGTATTGTGATTAAGGTTCAAACTAATTCATAAATCTTAAAATTACCTGATGAAACGAATTGGCAAGGTATCGTTACTTCCACAATCCCTCCAATCGTTCTCTGTACTCATCGTAAGGCATATTCATTTGAGTGTCTATTGATCTCCTCATGCGTCGTTCCAAGACCTTGTTGCAATAATAGATTAGCACAGGCAATAGAAATGCGTAGACTGGACAGAGGAAGGCCGCTAAATTGAACAAATTTAGCCATTGATAATAGCTTTTGATAAGAATTATTCGTATTCTTGCCACTCACAAAATCCTTTGGGTGAGAAGTTTATCAACAATAATTTACAAATCATGTCATATATAATTTAATAAAAGTAGCCTATCATTCTCGATTACATGGACTGATGGGCATTTTGTAGGTTTGGAGGTATTGTTCAAGATAATGGAATTTAAAAAATTACCTTCTACAAAAAGGGGAAAATCTTCCGGCGCTATCACTTCCGTATAAGCGACCACTAATTCCAAAGCTCCCAGGAAAATCAGGCAAACCACGAAACTCGTGTAAACGAAGGGAGCTAGGACGTGGGCGGATCTAAAAGTGTTGAAGGTCATTTTGTAATTTACTAGTTTTTCTTTTCGAATGTTTCAAAAATAGTTTCGGGATAATATATCTGTATTAATAACTCATTACGTTTAGTTGAAAGTTTATTGATTCAAGTTAAATTCAATCAATGCGATGCGAACCATAAGTTTCTCCGAAAGAAAGTTTATTGATTCAAGTTAAATTCAATCAATGCGATGCGAACCATAAGTTTCTCCGAAAATTTGACTATTCATTTTATATCCTACCTTAAAATCTCATCGAGCTGATATTTCGAAGTTAGCACAAGCTCAACGTTTCGTCTTCTATTAGACCGCCTTATACATTGGAACCAAACTACTGCTACTATCTAGAAAGTTCAAATAGTGCTCGATTCAGAAATATGCTATTTTTAAAGTTATTCTGTAAAATTAGATGTGTTATCATTTATCATATGATATAACACAAGCTAGCTTACATTAGAAAATTAATCTAGAAAATTTTATTAGACAAGTTTTTACCTGACTAGCAGCCAAAAATCCGAAAACGAATAGGCTTCTCGTTCGCGTTTTCACTGTTGAAGTCGTGCAGTAAATTCGCTCCAATCCACTGTGAAACGGAGTGTCCAAATAATGAATAAGCGTGAAGAGGAGTGTGATTATGATCTAAAACTCAGAAAAAATATCTGAAATTTTGCTCTCATTTTTAATTGACTATAATAGAGGCTCTTCGTCACTACATTTTGAAATGTTTCATTTTTCTAGAGAAGTTTTGAATCATATATCGAAGAGATAAAAAAAGAGTCAATGGGGCTATTTTTATGTTAGACCTCTATCTAAAATTTCTCCGTTATTTGAGTAGATTTTCAAAAAATCGAACCTGCACTAGACAAAATATGACTCCGATTCTGTGTCCGCTGCTTTCATAGACTTCCAATCGTTTGCTTGCAATAGTCCTTTCGATGCAAATGAACAAGGGGGAAAGGCAAGCGATTTCGAAGAAAAACACAGACGGTGCTCGTAGTAAAAAACAATTCCACTCGGTGCGCAATAGATTGCAGCCTAAATTTAAAGTTGATCTTCATCAAACTCGAATATCAAGACTCAACTTGTAACTCGTTTTATAACTAAGCTTGCTTAGTAGCTCACCTAGTTTCGAATTTGAACATCTTTTTTTCTATATTCTGATATTCAATGATTTTAGCATTAACTATTCTCGTAATGCCGAATTTAGTTTTGGTGAAAATCAAATATCGAACATTTTTGATGAAAAATATGCTGAAAAATTTGTAAATCTATTCTCATATCCCGAAAGGATCAAATCGATTTTATTTATTAAAAAATACAAAAGAAAACTCGAAACCTACCTTCCTCTCGGTTGTAATGTAGCAAGTCAAATACGTTTTGATTTATTCTAAATCCAGAGAAAAATCGATAGTCCAAATTTTTTAACTTACCTCGCCACGCAATGTAGAATTAGACAAACCACGTGAAATATGAATAGAATTCGCGTGTTGATATGATAGGTCGCTGTACTTATGACTCGATGTAGTAGTGATACCAATAGAGGTATGGCCACTGAAAAATCTCATTCCAACAAATTTAGTTATTATCAGTTTTGATACACTCTAGCTAAAAGTTACTATAGGAGTAATCTTTTATCAGCCTTACATTTTTCAGAGTACTCATTTAAAAACTCTTTTACCTAATGAAATAACGGTCATTCCAACAATTAGGGGGTTCAAAAATGGACTTCTCGCGACCTTTTCAGCTAACTCGCAATCGGATTGTTTGGCGTTCATTTTTACTGAAATTTTTAAATCAGCCAAAATTTCTTGAAAGATTAGAAGTCCGAACAAAATTATTATGATTTGGGAAAATTTGAAGCAAATTTAAGAAAATTAACATGAAAATAACAGATTGTGATGAGACGGTTAGAAAACTCATAATATTTTCAAGAATATGGAACTTTTCTAGCTAATATCACATATCGTGGAGTTCTCAGAGCACCCTTAGCTATTCTCATAAAGTTTCTACTTTCAAGTAAACACCAATATATCCCTGGGGGCTGATGCTAAAAGTACGCAGAATGATATTCGAGAATTGGCATAACCCAACCTAAATATTCTAGAAAAGCCCAACCTATGATGAAGATAAGAACAAGAAAGCTCGCTAAGATATATGAAAAATGGCATGAATGATACTCGTTATAACTGCGAATATTTTGGAAGATGTCCAAAATATCATAACGTTTTTCAATAAAACTCATATGCATGCTAGGGTTGCATGACTATAGCTCATAAAAATGGTAATTTGCCGAAGAAAATTAACATTTTTGAAGTAGGTTTTAACGAATTTGAAGGTTTCTTAAGAATTTCATAATAGCGTTAAACGACGCGCTATCGGCAATATTTTATCGTAAATCTGTAAGTTAATCTTACGATAGTTATTCAAGTTAAGATAAAATTCTTTCGAAGAATAGATGAGAGTGCTTTTGTCTTCAAATTTCAAAGCTATTTGTTATCGTAAAAAATCTTCCATACAAAATAACAAAGCTAGATTTCGATATCTAAAATTAAATTCAGCAAAACAATTAATATTCCATGAAATCGGTGAAAAATTGATGATTTCAAAAATCCGATTTCTTTCGCGAAATTTTGCAGACTAATTCGAAAAAATCGTCTAAAATTATCCCAGAATTTTTGCCGAATGAAAAGTTGCGTATTTTTAAAAGAAAAGCTTCTGAAATTTCATGCAGAGAAAAAAGAGCCGGAAAGAGTTTGAATAATCCAAATGATGCTGCTTTTGAAATAGTAATGAGGTTAAGAAATTGAGAAATAGAAGGGGAATTGAAAAGGGAAAGGGTGAAATCAAAGAAATAGCATAGAAAATTATGAAAAAAGATTTAAAAAAAAAAAACGAAAAATACTAAAGGAATTTAGAGACGAATAAGAAGGAGGTTTATTTCTATCAACGGAAATATACGTCAATTCAGTGCTTAGGAATGATGAATATGGGGTGGCTAGAGAGCGGGAAATATAAGATGAGCCCCTTGAGCAAATTGGGAAGCAAAATAGGCAATTCAAGAACACGACAGATGGTTTTAAATTTCCATACTTGATTATGGGAAAAGACAGACGAAAGAAAATAATATCATCGACAAATTTGAACATCTAGACGACTATATTTTAGTCGATTTTATGGATGACTAAATTATAAAGCCTAAATTTAGTCTGTTAAACTTCAATCAAATGTTATAAAACGTGCAGCAACATTATTTTTCCCGCATAGCGCTATCCCAAATGTAGAGATAAATAATAATTTACACAAAAAGATTTTCTGTATTATCTATGATGAAATATGGCAAAAAATCGGTATATGAAGGAAATGTTGAAACATTGTTCAGTTCATGATCGCATCCGGATTTATCGTGGCGAATGCGGTTGCAGCCGGCTTTGCTCACATCGACCCCTACAACGTTGGATGGAGACTCATGTTTGCTGCTGCGGGTATACCCGCTGCCATTCAGGTATATTTTTAACTTCACACTATTTAGGCAACTAATTCGAACCAAACTTAATGAAATATCAACGTGATCATTTATACTTGCAAGTTTTGCAAAATCTGAAGCAAATAAAGGGCATTGATGATTGTTAGAGTTCTGATTGCCAAAACTCATTAAATGAAGCTGAAATGTAAAATTCGCGATCTTCAAAATATCAATTCCCTAGACTAAATATGGTGTAAGATAACCGTCAATTACTGTTGGAAAACATAGTGGGTGGACTGAGGTTTTCAAAAACACGGCTGAAAACGCGAAGATTTGTTAAAGAAATGCAATTAAAGGGGGCATATGCTATATGTATTTTTATCAAAGTGGTACCATAATTACCTAATTAATGAATGTCATTATTGAAAAATTAATATTGAAAATATAGTGACACCTACAAATTAACTTTATGATAAAAATAAAGACTTGTATTTCAGTTTATCGGATTCCTGTTTTTGCCGGACACGCCCAGATTTTACATGGCTAAGGGTCGAGAGGAGGAAGCCGAAAGAGTACTCGAAAAAGTGGGCGAATTTTCATAGTTTCATGATTAAAAATGTTTAGGCCTTTAATTATAATAATTATCATTCAAAATTGCATACACATTGTGATATTAGAATTTGTAGAGGGTGAGAACTCGATAAACATCAATTTAGTGTCATTGATAGCTCTAAATTAATTTAATATAATAATTTCCAGTGTTAATTAGTGAGTATTATAATTTAACGCATACTTTAATAGCTAAATTTTAAAGCATGACAAAATCGAGTACTGCGCTTAAACTAAAGAGATCGCGTTGAACTCAATCAGTAAGCGACTAAAATATTATAATTCTTGTTCCTAGATTTTCGCTTCAATATAACCTAATTACATAAGAAATCCTCTATGCGCATTTCTCCTATTGCATAATCTTAAATCTAACGATTCGCTAGATAGAATGGAGCGCATTTTTGCTATTAGTTTGAAACGCTTAGTTAAACTAAAAGATAAGTTAACGAGTAAAAAGCTAGAGGCAAAATGCTAATCAATTATTTTCCCTAAAGTGTAATGAGGTTAAATTATATTTTACAAAAATCGAATGCATCCTACACCACAACACTAGATTTTTGTAGTGAGCAATTTTTTAAAATGCAACTTGAACACTGAATTTTATGCCACTGGTCCATAATCAAATTGAAAATCCTCGATTTTGGGTAATTGAATGAAATTTTGTCGGAATGGACAAAATTTGGGAAAAAATTAAAAATTGGATTAATTTCAGGTTTATGCGGGACACCAGGATTGGGTCGATTTCGAAATGAACGAAATCAGACTCTTCCTCAACGAAGAGGAGAAAAATAAAGCCGAAAATGGTAAATTTTTTAATTTTATGTCATTTTTGGTTTAAAAATTTGTTTAAATGAGCGATGATTTCAATAACAGAAAAATTTTATGAAAATAAAAATGTCGAAGAAGAATTTTGGATTCAAATGCTCTTAGAGTAAATTTTTAAAACATTATTAGGAGAAAAGTAAATTTAAAATGGTTAAATAAAATACGATTTCGGGCAAATATTTTGATGCGAATGATAATATGGGTTCTTCTGTTACGAAAATATGATTTTTAAGATGAGATTTCCCGAGAGAAAATCGTGCAAAAACGAAAAATAACACCGTTCAGAAATAGGAATCCAATTTAAGACAATAGCTTGTGAGATAGGGACATTTTTGAACAATAAGGAAATATTTCGGTCAGCCAGCTCCCGAAAAGAATATTTCATCCGATCTGAAAATTCTATCTTTCATTGTCTAAGTTGACTACAATTTTCAATGGTTTTTTCATAGGTAGAGCATAAAAGATTCAGGATTTGCATTCCTTTGAGAGGTGGTAAATACCGCAAAGCTATGACTATCTAATATAAAAATAAAAAATTAGAAACAATATTGAGTTTATGAATTTTTTATAACTTAGAACAAAGAATAGAATCTATTAGCTTTGAAATTACGTGTGAGCAAAATACTCTTAAATAGGGAGATTAAGAAAATGCGTGCGTAATTGCCACTCGTCGTCATTGGAAATAAAGATTAGGTTCAAAAGAAAAGAAAAAAAACTAATCAATTTTTAATCTACCGGAAATAAAAACGAAAAAGTCCAAATTTAGAATTTTTTGAAAAATACTTTATGGAAGGTATTTTGGATATTATTCGATTAAATACTAGAAGTAGAACTATTATTTTACAGACATAATCTTGAAGCACATAAGATGATTATTAAGAATTTAGGCTCAAGATCAGTGCTCCTTCGAATTTTTCAAACGCCCCACGTTCGAAAAGCTCTGCTTTTGGGCTGTGCGATGCAAATGTTTCAACAATTCGTTGGGATCAATACGATTTTGTTAGTAATGATCTTTCACACTCAACTGCTTTACACTAATATTCTACTAATTCAAGTTCATATGTTCCATAACTATATCGTAACTTAACCACTTTTTAATTATAAAAGATATCCTATGAGATGAAACTTAAATATTAGATATTGATTCAATCTGCTATCACCAAGCACACTTTCACACAACAGAATTAGTTAATTACGGAAAATATATAATAATTTTTGAAACATAGGTACTACACTGGCACGATAATTCAATCGGCTGGCGTTCGCGATAAAATCACAACGATATGGATATCGTGCGCTATTAGCGGTATGCAATTTTTATATACAAGCAAAATTAGTAATATGATCATTTGCAAGTGTTGTATTATTTGAATACAATGGAAAACGTGCGGTAATTGCAAGATAGAAAAATCATAATCAAAATCACTAAAATAGTCAGCTGTAAGTCTCGTGCGGTTTTTTATTCCATAAAACCGTGCTGCAATCGCGAAATAAGAAGATTTTAGCCGTGCAATCCGTGGGCACACTCGCGCCGATGAAACTGATCGAGAAACTCGGGAGGCGACCGATTTTGCTACTCTCTTTGATCGGAACGATTCTATCTCTATGCCTAATGGGCGGAGCCTTCGTCGCGATTAATATGGTATGCTACATGCACAAAGAACGCTTAAAAATTGACGAAACATTTTTCGTTGAGAATTAGTTTGGTTTTTATTATATTTAGCCGAAATTTAATGGAGCATACGATATTTTATGTTCTTATGTAAAAGAAATAATAGCAAACTATGAGATTTCAAATGTGTCTAGTCATTTAGGTTCAAAATTATATAGGAGTCTAGAAAAATCTATAATTATCAATGATAGGAACACGATAGTTAAAGTAGTTTAGGACTCGGCAAGTTTGGATCCTCGACACAAATTCGATGGAATCGATTTCGGATCGAACATCGACAATAGTACCATCTTCAAGTGCGCTTCATTTAGGTTCGTGGCAAAAATAGCTTCATTGACGTTAATTTAACTTTTTCTTAATTTACAATTTAAAGCTCAAAGATATATTTTAATACTTTTTTATCGGATGTTGGAGGATATTGGTCCAACAAAATTGACAATATTAAGGCCAATAGAAAAAGACACCGGTTTTTCTAAGAAATAGTGTGGGGAGGCAAGCTAGGAAAAGAAAAAAACCGGTGTCTTTTTCTAGGGCCCAATATTAATAAATGGGCATTTAAGAAAATATTTGAAACGTCTTTTAAAATATAAAAATCTCAGTAATTGCGATTATTGCACGACGTCCCAGGGCTGCGGTTTCTGTCATCCGTCGAGCGACTCCCGCTCAGGGCAATGTCTTCCGATAATGAATGGTGGAGATAAGAGCAATTCGTCGGTTAGAACTAAATCATAATAATTGCCTATATAATGGTAACGATTATTGTTTAAAATAATAATGCATATGCATTGCTATTATCGCCTTTAGCAGTGACATACACTAAATAGAAATAATTTTATGCTTTTTTAATTACAATACATACCAGGTCGGATTTTGTTCGAAAGCCAATGCGAATTACACCCTCTACACCTTCGACTCGGATTTCTGCGTGACAAAGTGGACGGCCGCACCGATCGTCGTCATGGTCATCTACCTGCTCTGCTTCGCTTTCGGTAGGAATTTTGCTTTTCATTTTTCTACTTTATTTATAATTTCAATTGGATGGACAAAACTTCAACAGTTTGACCATATTATAGTTTAAGTTTATTGAAACATAATTGATTCATCGAGTTTTCTATGTGGCTGAGGTATTTCAAACGTGATGCACTTGGCAGATTATCACTTATTTTTTTTGTATAACTATAAATGTGTTGTAATACTTTGAAGCATGTTTTTGCTCTGAATTATTCCAATTAAAAATGTCGAAATATTTCCAGGTATGGGTCCCATGCCGTGGGTATTCAATTCGGAAGTCTACCCGCTGTGGGCTCGAGGCACTTGCGTTTCCCTCGCGACGTTCACCAACTGGACATTCAATCTGCTCGTATCGCTCACGTTCCTATCGCTCGGAGAAGCCATTCATAAATACGGTAGGTTTTGAGGATATTGATAATTTTACTGCTACTGATAGAAGGAACACAGTATTGAAGCTAAATCAACGATTCGAAATTTGTGGTTTGTCGGAAATTGATTTTAGCGACAGCCGTTAAACTCGTTAGATAGTCAAATAAGTTATTATTGACGAAGCAAGCACTCGTGCGATATTTATCGAAAATAATCCGTTGCATATGAGAAATTTTGCTGCATATTCATTTTAACTTTAGTTTCAATTTTTCTAATTGCCATAACCGAGCGAAACAATATAATGCTCTATTAGAGCAGCATTTATAATTTGAAAAAAAAATCTGAAACATCTAAGAATAACTTCCAGGTGCATTTTTCCTGTACGCGGGTATATCGACGATCGGATTGGTGTTGTTCTACTTCTTCATTCCCGAAACCAAGGGCCTTCCCATTGAAGAAGTCGAAGAGTTATTCAAGTCGAAGAAGAACCGAAGACAGACAATCCAACCAATGACCGAGGAAGACAAAGGCAGTGACAAGGATAATGATCAGAGCGAGAAATCTACTAAACTATAAATCGAGATGTTTTAAATGAACCGCAAATTCTTTTAATATTATGAAAAGCTGAATAACGCTTTCTGGTTGAAAGCACAACTCCCATCATGATGGCTTTCTAAGTGGACTTTAACTTGCAGTTCATTCGTAAACATCTCATGAATGTAAATAGCTAAAATAAACTATTAGGTATCAATATTGGTTTATCACAAGCAAATCCTTATGATATTGATCTCGGGTATTATGAAAGATTGTTAAGTTTCATTATTGAAGATTGCACTGTATGGAATAAATAAATGCCAAAATTTAATTATTGTTCGAAGGCATATCATTTTCTTGAGTTTAATGCTAATTGGCACCTATATTCGTTGATAGAAATAGGAATTTCAGAGCTTGTAGTTTTCCGTTTTATTATTGATCACCAAATGAATTTCTCATATCAAAGTAAGCTATATAATTTTTATCAACGAATTTTTGAAACATTCATTTTTAAAGATTGTGGCTTCAATGATACAGATTTAACTCGAAATGAATATGTACCATCTTCCGAAATTCAATGGGCTTTTTATGTAATCAGTGCAACATTAGCGGTACTTTTCCACGCCTACGCGATATTTTTGATATTCCAATATCAAAACGCTTGGTATGGTGGCGATATAAAAGTACTTGTTTGCTCATCTACTCTTGTAAACTTCACCATGATCATATTCGGGTTGTTATATCCTTGGGTATGTTTCTGCCTCAAAAATAACTATTTTAGTCATAAATAATACCATTTAGTTTCTTAACACTGAGAGCTTTGAATACATCAATGAGGTAATCCACGTATTTGATAATAGATTAATTGTCAAAACGATCGACTATCTGATGAAAGTGTTCCATTCTGTAGTGATCACAATTATCGTGCTGTACAAACTAACCCATTTTGTCAGGTAATTACATTTTTTTGCTATTTTTAATTATAATATATAGGGACGGTCAACTATTTTCGATCATCATCGTGATTCTGGCCTATCTGTCGATAATTTTTCTGGCCATGCTTTTAGGATCAATGTTAGATCTAATAAATAAAGACCCACAGAGCTACGAGATCAGTTTTATTTTTACATAAAAATCCAAATTTTAAGTTTTAGGTAAAACTATTCCGAGATGTCGAAATTCTGATAGCTAACAATTCGATTGTTATCTTCCTGTCCGCCTACACATTTCTGGTTTGCAAAACCCCGATAATTTCCAAGACCAAAGACATCGACAAAATGCGAGCTCATCTGAGAATGATTTTCGCTATTTCAGCCCTAGTAATTTCTAAATTTTAAGAAATTCACTAATCTATTTAATTCCAGGCCCTCCTTGACTTTGTTTGTATTGACCCATACATATTTTTGACTAGATTTACTCCATGTATAATCGAAATCCCATGGATCAAATTTGTAAGGGCTATTTTTTGCTGTCTTTAATTGTTATCATTTAAAAAATTTTTAAATTTAGATCCTAATTTCATCGACAATAAGTGATAAAATGCTCCGAGGGCTGATTCTAGTCTTCGCAAGCAGGACCTTCTTAAAGTAATCTATCGATTTTTAAAAATCTCACAAGGTGCAAGAATTGGTTCGAAGTTTGAATTTCCATTAGGCACTCTTGATCTATGTTATTTGTCTTACACTATCACATTATATTTGACGAATATAAAAATCGAATAAAAATTTCGAATACATGAATACATATTCAGAAAAATGTCGTGTTTGCATAATTTCGAGTCAAGATAGAGAAGGTTTGAAATTTCTCGTCATATTTTAAGACGCATTCTTTGAGTAACCTGAACAAAGGCCGGACAACTGCAAAAGTGTCTCGGATCCGAACCAAACTTATATGGTGGATACCTCTATGGACCCTATTCACAAAAATGGGGAGAAAAGACGAAAGAGAGAGAGATAGGGAAAATTGCGTACCTCTTTCAATTGCCTTTCCCTGATTCCTTTCTTTGCACTCCACCCTCCCTCTTTGCGCATAGTCGTGACGTGCAATATACGCGCATTTTTCGCAAGGTACTTTTTAGAGCATAAACTGTCATTTCACTTGACCGATACAGTAAATTCTTGCGGGTAAATATATTAGAAAAAAAAACTTTAGAATTATTTGGTGTGCTTTATTATATTTGGGAATACAACATTTTCAATAAATATAAACTGTATGGAACCTTATAAAACGCACTTTTTGCATGGCTTTGTTATGGCTGGTACTACCGGTAACGAAAAATTTCAAATCATTTTAAACAGCGTTAAAATTTGTATTCTATAACATTTGTTGATAGATTTTCTTATTTTTTTGTTGAACGAACATGATTCCTCTAGTAGCTAATTATTCTTATCAGTAATAAGTAAAAATTCATTCGTTGTCTAGTCTTTTAGTCTAAAAACGAGATAAGGGCTCGATTTTTGCAAGATAAAAATGCGAATATTTCAATTGATAATTGATTGATTGCATAATCTATCAGAAAGCCATACACAACAATTTTCGCTGGATATGAATTTATCATTTTTCAGATTGTAAATTATAATGAGCTTCATAATTATATCATTGGTTGTTGGTGCCGTTTTATGGTATCTATTCTCGAATAGGGAGCAATTGCTTGAACTCTATAGAGTCAACCGGCATTTTAGTAAAATTTCGCATGTAATCTTCTTTTTTTTAATTTGTAATTTTAGTAAAAATTTGCATTTCGGAAATAGAAAAATTCGGAAACCATGTTGTATTGTTCGCTTGAATAAGTAGTACTCAACTTCTTAGTATTATTAGTTGACACTTCTTAAATATTAGACTCGAACCTCATTTTTTGTATTAAATGGAAAAGTTTAGAAGCTACCAGGCCCTCACGCCTTACCCGTAATCGGATCGGTTTATCAGTTCAAAATCAGTAACCGGAAATTAACCCACCAGTTAGAGTATTGGGGACGAAAATATTTGCCCGCAGCAATCTATGGAGGAGCGGGATTTTTGCTAGTGAATTTTATGACAAGGAGTAAAATTAGGTTATTTTCGTACCTAGGTTTGGATAGGGCCAATACCTATAGTTGTGTGTAGTTTTTCGGAAACCATAAAGGTAGATTATTTACGATTTTATAAAGTAGAAAAGTTTGATCAGAATTTCTTTAGTTATTAAATTTTTGAAAGGTTGCTCTTTGCTCCGATTTTTCAATACATATGCGGAAATAATTTAGCCCTTACTCGAAAGCAATGTTAACATCACTAAACCTCCTCAATATAATAAATTGAGCACATGGATTGGTACTGGGTTACTAACGAGGTGTTTTTCATAATTTTCCAACTTTTTAAATTATAATTTCAGCACAGGAGAAAAATGGCGTTCTCGCAGAAAAATGATTACTCCAACGTTTCATTTTAACATTCTCAAGGGATATCAGTCTATTTTTGCAAAACAATCAGAGGTGAAATTTCTGCCAAGTTTTAAAATTTTATATGATTTTTAGCTTCTAGTAGACCTGTTGGAGAAGAAAATTGGTGAATACTTCGATATTTTTCCATACATAAAACGATGCACCTTGGATATCATTTGTGGTGGCTTAGAGATTTTTTTGAACAGTTAAAGAATTATAATTTTAGAGACTTCTATGGGTACTTCAGTTTATGCGCAGCTAGGTAAAAATAACGATTACGTCAATGCCGTTGCCAGAATCAGTGATCTAATTTGGAAATATGAAAGGTTCCATCCTTCATATCTATCTGATTTAGCATTGATTCAAGATTCCCCTGGCTGTGGTTCAAGCCAATTTGGTACCTTTCTGGACTAGGCTTCGAATTTGATCGTAATGTCAAGCTGACAAATGATTTTACTAGGAAGGTAAGATAATATCTAAATCGAAATAATAGCACACAATTTAGGCCTTGCTAAATCAGAGATAATTTTTAAACTATAAGTAAAATTAAATTCAGTCTAAAATACTTTCCAAAATGTGATAATTGCCAAATTTGCCTAGGTAATTGCCGATAGAAAGAAGCAATTGGAAGAAGAAGAGGTCGAGGATTACTCTAACCTATCTGAAGACCAACTTCTCAAGAAGCGACTAACATTTTTGGACTTGCTATTGAATATGCAAAAGGCGAATGCTCTAACTGATGAAGATATTCGAAAAGAGGTCGATACTTTTATGTTTGAAGGTTAGTTTATGATTTTTATCTGGTTAAAATGGATACTCATGCCCTTCGATTATTTATATAAAAATGTTGGTTATTTCTCGCCTGAGGTGTAGTGAAAATAATTTTTCAGTATCAAATGTCAAGTGTTTATGAACCGTCGACTCTAGTAGATAAGAAACTATGAGCTATGCCATTGCATAGACTGATCTTTTACAATGAATATTTTAGGTCATGACACAACAGCTAGTAGTATCGGGTTCACTCTTTGGTGGTTGGGGCAGTACCCTGAATACCAAGATTTGGTGCATAAGGAATTGGATGAAGTTTTCGGGAATGATGCAAGACTGCCCACAAACGAAGACATCAAACAGTTGGTGTACTTAGAGAAATGCATCAAGGTGGAATATTTTATATTGAAAGCAGATTCCAATGCAAAACGTCAATATGAAATATCATCATCTATCTAAAATAAATTCAGGAATCGCTTCGATTATTCCCATCTGTACCATTCATAGCCAGACGAATTGATGAAGAGTTTTCAGTTGGTAAAACTTTGATATTTCTCTAGATTTCTAGGAAAGAATTTAGGCGCAGAGGGAAACAAAGTTACGCTTCCGAAAGGGGTCGTGATGCTAATTTCGCCTGTGCTTGTTATGAGGGATTTTCGCTGCTATGAAAGACCCGACTCATTTTACCCGAACCATTTCGACGCCGACAACGTCGCGCAACGTAGCACCTACAGTTATATACCATTTTCGGCGGGGCCGAGAAATTGTATTGGTAGGATAAGCTTCGTAAAATTTTACAAAGATAAAAAATAACGCATAACTACTTCATTTTCGGATTTTTCAAACCTAAAGATCCTGCCCAATGAAAACGATATTTTAGGGCAAAAGTTCGCGATCCAAGAAGAAAAGACCGTTTTGGCACAAATTTTCCGAAAATACCGAGTTTATACCGAAACACCGTGGCCTGGAAACAGACCTGTTCCAGAACTCATTTTAAAGCCACTCGATACTGAAGGCATTCGGGTTAAACTTATGAAGCGTTGGTGAAATTGTATATGTAAGATTAGATGAGTTTTTAATAAAATTTTTGAACTACATTAACGATTTTTGTTGGTATTCCTGTATGTACGTTTGTGTTTTACTTCGATTTAAAACTTGATCTAAAATCCGGTGTTGAATATCTCATTGGGTTAGGAGCCCGCGAACCTTACATTAGGCTATCATCGCATCTCTTTACCTTAGCAAATCATGCAAAAGGAAGTTATAAACTTTATTTAACATGAGAACGAAACGACAGTTTAGAAACCTGAGGGCACGCTCCTACTAAAAACAGAAAGAAAAAAAAAAAGTGCAAACAAAGAGGAAAAGAAAAGTGTCCTTTCCATTTGCATGCATTCGGTTTTTCGTTTTCTTAATATGAGCGCATCCTAAGTCCACAATCATGCAAATAGAATGAGAAAATAATATTCATTCTAAAATTTTCACGCTATTTCGCAGGTTTATGGTATCTAAATTGTCGAAACAATAATAAATTATCAACTATTCAAAAATTATCTTTCCGCTATTTCTCTTAAACATGATAATCCAAGAAAAGTCGGCAAGCGAACAACGCGTCAGCCGCGTGGCTCTCCGCAGCGATCAGCTTCCCCAGGGCCAATTTATGCGCTGCGAGTTTCTCCCGATCCGCGGGAGGCATGTACATTTCTTCCACCTGAAAATTCACGTTTTTATTGTATTTTATGACTCAAAAGAAAAGCAAAAATATTTTATTGTTTAACAAATCTTCGAAACGTATGGATAGAAACACTCTATTAATCGTCAAACTCTTATGCTATATCATTAAGCTTATATAAGTTTCAAGGATATTAAGAAAAATTAATAAAAAAATAATCGATGGTTTGTCTTGAGAACCATGATTTAAAGATTACTCCGAAGATGTTAAATCAGAAAAAAATAATAAAATAACCCAACCTCTTCAATCTGCGCCTTCCTGCTTTCTTCGTCTAAAGTGTCGTCCAGTTTGATGCCCTCGATAATTGACTCCTTCTTCAGGTTTTTCTCCGCCAACTGCTTGTGTTCCCTAGTTTCGTGTGCTCGACGCAGGATCAGGTTTCGGAGCATCTGAAAATAAATTGAAAAAAAAAATCTAGAAACAAATAATATTCTTTTCGAAAAACAATAAATGTATGAGAATTATTATTTTAATTTTTACCTTCGCAATATCCTCGACAACGCATCTAACGGTCTTGGGTAGACTGACGTAGTAGAGATAGAAGGTGCGGGCCGGAGCGAAGTCGGCCGTTTTACCGAGCACCTGGAGAATATTGTATAAAATTGATGACAAAATACTATGTTTCAAGTAGTTTTTCTATAATTATTTGCAATAACAATAATATCATTTCACGGGATGATAAATTATAATAAAGATACATTTAGAATGCAAATGAGACAGATTTAGAAAATACATCTACTAGAAAATTGCTTTAACCTGCACATTCAAGTAGCCCATTTCGAGCATCGAGTAGACCAATTCGCGAACGTCTTTGTTGCTGAGCATCGACTGCTTTTCCACCTGCTCTTCATCCAAATAGCCGCGATTTTGCAGGAGGCGGAAGATTCTGAAATGGTTATTTTTAAAATTAGTATGTTTCAGAAAAATGCAACTTTATAAAGTAGAATATCATGGTTAGTTCAATTGTCATAGCCTAATTAGAAGAATTTAGGAATTTTTCTCTTCGCACCAAAACATGTTTCAGGAGAAATTGCTTTACCTCATGAAAGATTACTTGAGTGGAGTTCTAACACTCAATTTATAATCTTGAATAAATAAATTGAAAAATACCGAATCCCCTTGACATCGAGTTGTTCACGAATCAACGACTCAACATGTCCTTGAGAGATCAGGATGAAAGCTTTGGCGAAGTCTGAAAATAGAATAATAAAAATAGGGTAAGATAAGTTGTTTTAAGAGTCAGCATAATTTTCGATTTTTTTTTCCTTCAAATTTCTATTCTGTAAAATTCAGTCTTCTTCTATTTAAACTTTTCTCGAAAAATAAACTCGATTCTTCGAAATAAAATAATATAAAAAGTCACCGATCATATAAATTCCCCCATTCGACTCGCCCGTCTTCCTCAGCACTCCCCGTGTTTCGTTCGACAAAGAATCGAGTGCGAACTCGAGATCTGCCCGCTCAATGCCGCAGTCGTTGTCCTTGATGATTTGGATCATTTGGAACAGCTGAAATATCGATTATTTATTTTTTTTTTTGTAGAACACATGGTAGAGCACTGATCATCGATAATCATAAGAACGTAGAAGATCCGGTATTTTGAAGTGCACTTCACAAATTCTATGTTCTTTTCTTAATTCCAATCGTTATTTTCAGTCAAATAAATCTAATATTCTGATAATATAAATAAGAGATCCGATGGTTTCTTGAAAGCATATCGTAACACAAATTCGAACTCAAAAGGAATCTCAAAGTTAGAGAAAAGTGTAATGGGTTTCAAAATAGTTGACATTTGAATGAATTTTCAGTTTTATCAACTACATATACGAGTATTAGGAGGAAAGTTTACACTGATCGGCGCGGAACTGGACACGTTCATCCCGGCACTCTTGGTCTCGTTCGCTTTGAGCAGGGCGCGCACTGTCTGACGGAACAGGAAAGCCGTTTTGTCGGTGGAATCCTGCAAAATTCGAGATCTTTGAAGTAGGTTTTCAAAGTAGCGACTAGAAAATCAAGTTAGTTCTGCGATCTTCGTTATTCATTCTCAAAATATTCAAATAAGTATCAAAATCAATCGAATTTCTGTTCATAAAATAAGTGCTTTTGCGCTGATTGAATATTCGATTTCGATAACCAACAAAATAGCAAATGTATTTTTCCTAAAATTTGATCGATTTTTGAGTAAAGTTTCGAAATAAATACACCTTTATGCTAATAAATGGAGCGTAACCTGTTCTAGATGTTGACGAATTTTATTTTTTTTTAAATTTTAATTTACTTGCGGCACAAGGAACTCGGTGACCATTTCGTCCCTGATGTAGATGCCGAACCGCTCCCAGTTGATCGTCCAGTAGATCTGCGCGTCCGAGTCCTGACTCGTCTCGTCGAATGGTGCCTTCCTTTTCCTGCTTGCGCCCGGCTCGAGTTTCACTCAAATTTGTTCTATTTCAAAAATAATTTTGACAAACGGAAAAATCTTTCATGTATATTCGGACAACTAACTTTTTGAAGTTTGTGCTTCAAAATATCGACAACCCGATTGAAAGGCTAATTTTCATTGAGTGACGATTTATTGTCGAACTTCATTAAAAACAACCCTACCCTTAGCAGCATTTTCCTCCCCGTCCAGAATCTTGTTTGGCATCTCGAAAGGGCTGTATTCCAGGGAGAAACTCGGCGTGATTTTGCCCTTCAAGTCTAACGGAGGCAGGCGAATGACGAATTGTGTAGCAGATAAATCGTAGAACACCTTCTTCAGCTGCAATTTTGGCAACAATTATTTTATCCGAAAGAATTTGAACCTAAAACAGGAAAAAATTCAATACTATTTCACTACCACCGAACTAAATAACCAATAATCGAACCTCATCAACCGAGAGATGATCGTATCGCTTGTGGATGCGTCTGATCGTGTCCGAGCAGGAGAGTTGGCCCTCGCAAAGCAGCTCTTCACAGATTAACTCAGCCGCAGCGCCGAAGAGTCGTTTCGCGTACATGCAGCATCTGAAAGATAATTTTAAAATACTTTCATTATGAGGGAGAAATCTTCAATGAATAAAAAACTTCTTTCTACAAGAATTTCTAGAAGAAACCTATGTCTATTCTTTTACTTTCTAAACAGTTTTTTTGTCTGAAGGAAAAAAGCCACTTCTAGAAAAAATGGTTTTTTTATTTTTAAAAAGGAAATAAAGTTCACTTCGGAGCCATAAGATAGAAGCGAATCGTCGCTTCGTTGACCTGGTACTCGGCTCGATTGCGCGCGTCCATGCGGAACTCGACTAGACGGTGTTGGATCAGGACAGTAAGCGATTTGCGGATCTAAAATAAAATAGGTTTAAAAATTTCATTCGTTATTGCTTTAGCTCCGTTATTTTATTACAAGTCATAATTGATTCTTTTCTTTGCTTCGCAATCCAAGATATCATCTTTTAAAAATTTCCCAAATGTTTTACTCTTTCTCACCTATGAAAATAGCATACACCGGGAGTCAAAGTCTGATGTTTGAAGTAAATTATAAATTTTAAAGAAAATAGTAAGTATAAATAGCCCACTTGTCCCAAATTTATCTGGCCTCTGAGCCGGACAATTATCGGGGGCAGTCCACTGGGCTCCCTCTGCAACGAGGCGAACACCTTGGCCACGTTCGCACCGAACAGCTCCTCCACAACTGCGACGCACATCGACGCCTCATAGCGGCCCACCATAGTTACCTAATTAGAGGGTAGTTAACAGGAGATAATTAGGGTGACTAAATCAAATTATTGTGCAATTAAAAATGACAATATCTCACTGTCAAATGACAGAGTTCTCTTGAAATGAGATTTTCAATAAAAAAAACCAAGTTTTATTCGAATTTTCAACGAATCAACAATTAACAGAAACGAGAAAAGATAACAATTTTCTGGAAAATTTCTTGAAAAAATCTTCACATTCTCCGGCGAATCATCTTCTTCTTGTGTTTCTTCTTTTCCTCCTGAATCTTTTTTCTTTCCTTCGAGAAGATTTTCCTCTTCTTGCCGCCTGGGGTTTTGCTGGCATCGCGTTTTCTGGAAAATAATTTTTCATAAGGTAAAAATAGGACAAAAATGTATGCTTAAAAATGTCAAACATTATTTTTTAATTTTTATTATGTAATTAATGAGCAAACGCACCATTATAATATTTATAAATATACAAATATTATTTCCAAAAAACTAAAAAATACCTCTTCTTAGGTCGGTCCTCGCCCATATAATCACCGAAACTCAGCAATTTATCCAGCGTCTCTTCCCTGCTCAAAGCCGTCTGAAATATATTTTAAAACATCTTGGCCTCAAAAAATAACTTTAATGGTAACATGGAAGAAAAACAATAATCTAGAAAACTTTTAAAAAATGAAGAAAAATAACCTGTCTCTTCTTTTCCGCCTTGGTCATCCGCAGTCGAATGAAGTTGTTCTCTTCGTACTGTTCGCGCTTTTGGTCCATTTCGTAGAGACGCTGGTTGACTTCCTGGAAAAATCTTTGTATATTTTACACCATTGAATGCTCAAGAAACGAATAATAAGAAAGTTATGCTGAAGGTAAGAAATTTAGAAACATTCAAATTATTTCATCTTGGATTGCTCTTAGAACTGCAAGCTAACCAAAGAAAATTAATTATAAGATTCTGAACAGTTTTAAACTTTTTTACTCAATTTTTAATTTTTCTAAAGAATAAAAATACCCTGAACTCCTCGGGCGCGTCACTGTACTGCTGTTTGAGGTCTCGAATCAGTGAGGATTGTAGCGCCCGTTTCCTGGCCTTTTCAATCGATTTCTTCTCCTTGTCCTCTTCGTCTGAATTTTTTTTTTTTCAAAAAATAGCAAATCATGATAAGTTTTAAAAAAAAACTGCATAAAAATTTTATAAATTTCAAAATGTATTGACTTCTTGCATATGTAACAAAACCAAATTAAATAAATGAAATAAGCTCCCACTTTTACGTTCCAACAAATTTAAATGTTTTCAAAAATGGAATGAGATTCGATTTAAATAGCAAAAAAAATCCCACCTTCATAATGAACAGCCATGATCTTGGGCGGGACGTACTTCTTGCTCTTTTCCTCTTCATCCTCGTCCTCGTTTTGCTCTTCGACTTCCATCGCATCGAGTCGGGCTCGAAGGACTTTGGTAGAGCCGGAAGCGTTCTGCAAATTTTGTATTTCAAAATCGTTTTTATGAACATGACGGACGTTTGAAAAAATGCATCTAATACTTTCTTCTTTAACAAGGGAAGAGCTATGAGGTTAGCTTAAATTTGCTTTAAATATTTTGAATCTTATCTTTTTAATTTTTACCTCCGACTGATTGAGAAGTTTGTCGATCTGCGAGCGCATTTTGTCCTCAATCGGGCGTATTTTTTCGAGAATCTGAAATTTTTCATAAGTAGAAAAATTTTAAACGATAATCGTCCACCACGGAAACTTAACAATTGAAAATGTGTTTCTACGAAATCAGCTCTCATCAAATGTTTCACAAAATCAGAAGTGCAATCAACTAGTTTTTGAAATATTCGTTTCACGCTCAGAAAGAATATAAAGATAGAATTTTGAAAAATCTCACCACGCGATGTTTGGTCGTTTTGATGACTTCGTCGTCGTTCTCGATCGACCTGCCCATCGACATTTTGGACATCAGTCGGGAGAGCCGCGTCAAATACGACAACATCTCGTAGTTCTTCAGCTCCAACAAACTTATGCCCTGGAAAATACTTTTTCTTTTATAATTGAATTGGTAAACCGTGCGATAATAACACGTTTTGCTTTAGAGCGCGCTGAATTTTGGTCAAACAAAAAATTCATTGAGGGGACAAATGCCGAAAAGTCAGACTATTTTATTTTCTCGAATTTATTTGATGTGTTCAAATGGAGTTTTTATCGATCGATCTGGGCTATTCTTTTTAAAAGAAAAAAAACCCCTCACCTCCCTCTCTTTGGAATTCTTGATCGACTGCAGCAGTTTCTTGGCGCTCGCAAGTGCATCCGCACTGGATTTCTCGGCGCTTTCCAGCATTTTTTCGTACTTTTCTAGGTCCGTTTGAACCATTCTGCAAGAAATCTAAATTTTTAGCAAATACATCTAAAAATGGTAAATATCATATCGATATCAAACGATAAAATCAGATTAAATATAACAAAATAAGATTAGAAAATCAATTTATTATTCGTATAAAAAGAACAAAAAAGCCCGACTTTTGAAGCTACCGGAAAAGAGAATGTTTTATGTTGGAGGAATGGCTGAAATGAGAAATGAAAACCCGCTTTTGAAACAACAACACGATCATTTTTGGACGATTTTTGTGGACTAAAAGGGATGATTCGAACCTCTTGAAATTGAGTTTCTACCTGCTAAAAATATTATTAAATTCGAAGAGAGAATATTTTCAAAGATAAACTAAAATTTTCAGATAAATAAAAAGCACTCTAGTCTGGTCAAAATCAGGTTCGTTTGAATCGAAATAAGCTCTTTGTCTACTGGTACACAAGTAATTAGGTTTGAACGAGTTATGAGAAACTAAAACAGGGAAAAATTTACAGCAATTGGTGTGAGTGGAATTAGGCAACGTTATCTAGTTAGCAGAGGTGGGAGCAGCAGATCCATTGCTGATGGGCCGCTTGGCGCCGTGATTAGCATAGGTCACGAACATCTCCTTCAGGAACGCCAACTCCTTCTGCAAGGATTCCACCTGCAATTCGAAAATCTCGAGTTTTGATAGGTTTCAAACGATTTCTCGAGTTTTTGAATGGAATTTTTAATTAGTGATGTTGAGTGGAATTTTACAAGAATTCAAACGATTTTCAAACAGATATTTTGATTTGATAAGTTTCAGCTAAAATCTAGACATGTTGAATAAAGACATAGCTAGTTATATTTCTTTTGATGCTTTTCAAAAATGATTCCAAAAAATTTCACGTATTATTTGGTTTCCGAAATTATCGAATGTTTAAAGTGGGTGAAAATATAAAAATTCGAAACAATTTAAAATTAAAAAAAAAATCCAACCTTCCTCTCGAGCTGTTCATTTTCGGTACGCAGCTCCTCGACTTTCTTCGCCGTTTCCTCCTCTTCTTGCTTCTTCTTTTGGCGAGTTCTGAAACTCTTTGAAATTTGAAGAAGAAAAAATTGATATTGGCTCGAGTTTTACGCCGTACTTGTTAACAGCCTCGTTGTTCTTGAGTCTCCTCTTGGCGTACTCGTCCTCAGGGTCGAGGTCCTGGGATGCAGAGCGCTTTCGGATGTTGGGAGTGAGAGAGCGGACGTCGGCCATTTCAGGATATCGAATCTGAACGAATCACTTTGAATTTTGAAACAATTTTTAGAAGGAAAAGTTCTTTTTACAATTGTGAATAAATCATACCGAATTTTTAAAAATCCAGCTGAATAACGAGAAATTATGCGACTTTATTGAAAAGTAGTAAAAAGATTTTATTTGAAGTGAGAAAATGAGCTTTCAAAGGATCATCTTGACGAAAGTTAGAAGTCAGAAGGATGGGATGAAAAGTTGAATGAAATTTCATGGAATTGGCGAAAACCCAGAAAGAATTACATAAAAAACAGCAACTTGTCGAAGCGAAATGGACAAAAATGGTCAGAGTCAGTGGCCCTTTCATACGAATAAATTCGTGTGAGTTCAATGGCAAATGCAAGTGTGACGCACGGTTTTCGTATAGTGGGAGGGGAGAGACAGCTTCTTTGATTTTCTTTTAAAAAATCGATAATTTTAGCTAAATGTTGCATCAAAGCGATCAAATCATGGGTTTTAGTAGCTAGCTAAAACAACTTTTTTAAACATAATTTTTCTCCTAGAAAAGGAATCATCAGAATGTCCATGTTTTATTTTTGAAGCTAAAAACTCACAGATCATAGCCTAATATAGGTAAAAATTCTAAAAAAAAAGAACGTAAAAATTATCCAATTTTGGAGATTTTCTGTCAATCTTTATACTCTTCCAAAAATTCTTCGTGGAACTTTCGAAGTCGGCTCAGCATGTCCTTCATCTGAGGGATTTGGGGCAGAATTGTTATCCTGAGAAGTTCGATCTTTGAATTTTTTTTTGGATTTGGCTCAAATTACCTAACATGATGAGTCCCAGGTTTCTGACCAAATCCACTCCCAGGAATCGCGATAATACCGGTCTTTTCGAGTAACTGCATGGCATAGAAAAAGTCGGGCTCCTGGTTCAGGGACTAAAATGGGGATAATTTGTGAAATCTTAAGTTTGATGGCTGCCTTGGCCTCTTCAATAGCTTTTCTGGGCAGGTAAATTCGTGGGAAGGCATACATCGCTCCTTGTACGGAGTTACATTTCATTCCGTCAATGGTGTTGTAGGCCTGTTGGACCATCACAGCCCTTTCACCAAGTGACGACAAAATGTGGTCCTTTTCCTGCAGAATAATATTTTTGATAACTTCGAAAATTGAAGGAATCAAATTATTTCCTTGCAAAGGCTATGCAATATTTTGACGATTTGGAAAGAAATCAACCTTCTTCCAAAGATCGTAAGAAGGACTTCCAGGCTTCGGAGGATTGACGTAAATCTCTGTAACGGCTTGTCCAATGATAGAAGAACACGATTTGGCTGAGATCAGCTTCTTGTAGAGTAGCACGACTTCCGGGTCGAGGTTGTGGAACTCGACGAACCCAGCTCGGAAACCGCACTCGCACATGAATCCCTTCGAAACGGAGTTGAACGAAACTAGTTCTTGGCTAAAATGTTTCGGAAACTTCATTGATTTAGCGAAATCTGTGCCTGGTGCTGTAAGGTTCACCCATCTCACAAAGCACCCTCTTGAACGAATAGAACTTCGATTCAGGGTGATAGATGTTCTCCTGAAATTAGTTCGGTCAAAATGAAAATGGAGTGGATTTCAGTGTACCTGGTAGACTTCATCAGCTAAAAGAAATAGATTGTGCTTGTGGGCGAACTTGATTATCGACTCGATGTTTTGTCGAGTCAGGACTTGACCGGTTGGATTGCCTAAATAGTTTTCTGGAAAAACAACATTTTTGAAGTTAATGATACCAGGGTTGATAACGACCAAAATTTTCGTATCATACTTCTCAAGACTTTCTTCATAGGCTCTCTCAAGCTCGTCTATGTCGAGGCTCCAATTGTTGTCCTCGTCCAAATAATAAGGAACCTAAAATTTGTTCAACCAAAGACTGATGAAGTCATACTTGACCATGATTGAATTCCACTATAGTTGCAGAGTATTCGGGGTATTGAGGAATCGGAGTCATGACACCGATCTTTTTATCGTAGTTTGAGTATCTGATGAACAGCTCCATGACGTTTCGGATTGAATCCGAGGCTCCTGTTGACAGAATGACGTTTTCGAAGTCGCATGGAACGCCGTCACGGTTCTGGTGATCAATCATTTTCATGACATAGAGATTTTCTTACCTGAATAAATTCCGCCGCATGCTTCCGAATCATCTCGATTCCATTGCTATGGCTGTAGGCTCCGATCGTCTTTCCGGAACAGTGATCGAGGATGAGCTAGAACGATATTCTTTGAAGAACCCGCATTTGAAGTTACCTTTGCCTTCTCGACAACGTCAGAGGGGTATCCAGCTTTGTTCATCAAGGATGTGTCGACTAGACAGGCGAGTACCTGAATCAGTAAGATATGGCGAGTTTAAACTAATGATTGTACCTGTCGAACGAAAGTGAGCGGAATCTGGCCATTTGCCTGTGCATCTCCATTATTCGTTTTGATGAGGTTGTCGAATGGTTTTGGAATTCCCTAGAAATGAGAATCGATTTCTTGAGGATGTTGAAGAACGGACATTGGACATTTCTCTTTCAATCTCAATGGATCGAAGTACGATCGGACCTCGGACAGCATACTGAAGCGTAATAACGTTCGGGTTGATGGTTTCTTTAGTCAGAACCTAGAGATAATATATGTTTCAATGAAAATTATGAAGTCGACCTTGCTGTAAGCCATGTTTCCAGCAGCTCAATAGATCCTAGAATACGTGAATATCGCAAAAAAAAAAATTCGTAGAATCAAGTTCGCCTGAACTCAAACTGCACCTAAAATCAAATGTCCAACTTTCAAATTACCAAGGAAAAGTAACTGAAAAGACATGCTGAGAGCGGTTTAATGGGCGATTTTTTCGTCTGACGACAGATCATATCTTTGGGCGAAAATAACGACAGTTTTATTGATATTTCTTCAAGGTGCTCTTCAATAAAAAGAAACATAGCGACGAAATTTCAGGTATTGACAAATTTAGGAATCATTGATTGGAACGAGTAGATAAAGGAATGGCAGTTTGAACAGAAAAGTGAAGTTTTATGAGAAGAGGTAAACCTGGGCATTATTCGTAATCTGCTTTATCAAAACTAAAATAAGTGATGACAAAACTTTCGAGATCAGTATATTTTATTTAATGAAGCCTCTTTGGTTCGGACTGATTATTTAGCCGCTTCTTTTTTCGGAACATCATGATCTCTGAGAGTATTTGCATTCGGCACATTCTACATGGTCTTCGTGGTCCGAGAAACTCTTGCCTCTTGACTCTTAGAGGATTCACAATACAACTGGCCAAGGTCGTTTTCAAATAGCGAGTATCCATTATGTTCTCGGTAATTGCTTTGAATCTGAAATGGCAACTTGAAAGGGTCACATTTTTGGCATTCGTTAGATAATGTGCGAAAGGAAGTTTCTCTCCTATCATTTCCAGACTATGCATAATATTGCGTCAAGCTTCGAAGCTGTAAAATTGCCGAATGAACACCTGCAATTGGTTTTCAAATCAGGATGATGCGAGTGCTCCTTGTCACAAACAGCGAATGGCTCAACGACTCGTACGAGGTAGATGTTCATCGTAGCAAGGCAGAGGTCCATTCTTTGATCCAGCAGGTCATTTTGAAGGTGCTTCACCTGGAACATCATCAATCATATTTGGAGGGCAATTGACTCTTGGTCGGTAATTTCAGCAAGGAGTATAAAGTTCAGGGCCAAAATTTTATGTTCTAATGCAAGATATTAATTTTTAGTATAGTTTTGAAATATGTGAATGTTGATGACTCTGATTTCTGCCAGAATGAAAATTTGCTCAATTCTACAAGTCTCAGATCAAGAATAAGAATGCTTAGACTTTTTCGTACCTGACTTTCAACGCTCTTCAACCATTCAGGTATCTCGAAGGCATGCACTATCGATTGAATGAAGACGGTTGAAAAAACGGCCAGCACTAGCCTCATGGTCAAGAATAGCTGTCTGTGTGTTGATAAAATCGATGCTGCTATGTTGTCATAGCTGAGTGTGACTAATTACCTTTGTTCTTCTTTGATCAATACTCGCTCGAACCAATCAAGCTACAGAAAAAGTTACATTCATCTGCAGAAACTTTTATTTTACTAATTGCAAACAAAATTCTAGCAAGACTAAATTTCACTAAATAAATCTAACAGAAAAACATAAAGAATATCATCTCTGATTCTTCTTAAACTCCAAGAAATATTGCAAGTGAAAAAATATCTAGCCGATTCTCTCTACCATATCAGTACTTTTTCATCTTATGGAGCTATTATGGATCCAAAAGAGCAAAAATTAGCTAGTGATACATTTTGCAGTGTGTTCCTTCAAGTAGTCCTTCATCAAATCGATCTTGACGTGGCTGTCGATCTCATGGAACATGCAATCCACCAGTTTGTCGTCGTTCTTCTCCTTCGCTATGAACTCCTCCATGCAGATGCCGTGATCCGCAGAAATATCTGATTTGAACATCTTGTCCAGGTGCTCAGAACAGTCCATGATTTTCTTCGGCAGATCTTTGGTCTCGATTTTACCGAGCTGAATTTTCTAACTGCTGAGAATGTTATGACACTGTCTTTGTAAAAAAACGAATTTTAGCTGGAAAATTTTGTCCATCTTCTTTACTGAAGAACGATTTTATTTCACATGGCTTGCTTTATTTATTTTATCTTTAGCAGAAAACAATATTTGGGCTTCGAATCAATACCGAACTATCGTTGTTAGAAATTAATTATAATAAATTTTCATTTTTTATTCTTCGAAGTTCAAAGTCACCTGCTCCTTGACGCCGCTCAACCATTCCGGAACATCATATCCAGAAATTACCGCGAATAACAAAGCAAAGCCAACGATTTTGATCATATTGATAAAATAGATACTAGTCAGTAATTATTACTTTCAGGAACGACAACGTGCAAATGGCAGTATCGCTGTTTTATATATGATATCTCGCAAGTCATAATTTGACGGTATTTTTTTCCTTTGCATTTTGCAACGAAAAACAATTTCTTTGAACGAAATTTTGATTGATTCGAACGATAATTTCCAAAATCGAACTATTGTTTCACCACCTCGGTTGTAATTGAGAATCTTCGATTGGTACATATGATTTAAGAATAGAACTTGTCATTGGCAACCAATTCAGCAAATTCGACGAACGAAAGTTCGCGGTCACAATCTCTGAAATAAAACGTTTATTGGCGGATCAGGTATAAGTTCGAAAAGCAAAATCGGCGTTAAATATCATAAAATCTATTGAAAATATACATGAAAGATAGTTTGAATAAAAAAAAGTATGAGATAATTTGGACAATATTTCAAATTGAGTATAAAAATGCTGATAATTTCTTCCTTCAGGAATCGGGATGCATCACGATACATGGTGTAGTACTCTTTGAGGGACTCTTCATCGTCGGCTTTGCTGTCGATGTATTTCAGTTGGCAATTAACGGCTGTCTCCAACAGGGCCTGCTCGTGTTCGAAATCCGCAAATATTTAATTTACGAGTATGCCAATCTGCTCGAGGATATTCTTCCCGCACTCCACGAACGCTGCGATGAATTCGTCCGTCTTCAACTTCACCAACTGAAAATTTGTCGTTTTGATTTCACGTCACAACTAGAATGTTTGCATACTATCTGCACTTTTTTGGTACGATTACCGTCCCTCCTACCTTTCGCTATCTTTTCCACTCGTTTATTTATGATGAATTTATTAAAGGCGCTTTAATCTCATTTGGCAAAATGTTTATTAACATATTTTTTCCTTATCAGAAGCCAGCCACTCTGAAAGCTCATAGCCGAAACTAAGATTTGAGGAGAAAATCAGCAGGACAGCGAATATTAGATAAAATTTTGCCATTTTGTAGATAATTTTGATCGTTTTATACCAAATCTAGACGTTTATATTTTGATGGCAAACAGTATTTCGTTATGATCCTCGTGAATTTATGATTGATGCAAACTGTTTGTGAACACTTCGATTTCTGAACACCTATTCCAACCAAAGATCGACAAATTTTGGCGAATTTCGTTATCCTCGATTTCCCTGTTATATGAATGACTTGGCTAATGAAACCGTTTCTCATAAATATCACTTTATTTGTAATACTGAATTTAAGAATTGAAGGATAATAGCAATTAAAAAAATAGAAAACTTGGTCGCCACCCTCATATCGTATGATTTTGAGGTATTCATTTAGAAATACGGAGTGATGCAGGTCTTGATGATGGCATCGGAAATGGTGGCATCTGGCGCTTCCTTGACGATCGCCTTGAGCATGCAATCAATGATCTCATCTGTGTAACTGTGCGAATTCAGCTTGTTGCACTCCTTGAATGGCTGCTTTGTTCTCTCGACCAGATCTTGATTAATGCCCATGCAAGAATAAATGCGAACTACGAGGTCGGGCTTCTTGATTTTATTCATCTGAAATGAAAACCTATTAGTTTTATTTTATTATTCAAATAAGTTAACGCTCTCTTAAAATTTGTTTCAATGAACATACTAATTTTCCTTTATCACCCATAAAGTAAAAATAAGGGAAGATTTTTCGAAATTTCAAAGCTGGCCACTTTCCAGACGATGAAGGAAACCTTCGAGAATATTGGAAATTTCACCTTCTCCCTAGATTCCTTCATCCATTCCGGCAATCCTTTATCAGCTACCACGACTGACAGCAAACACAACAAAACGATCGATGAAAATATCAGCCGAGTCATTTTAGCCGCGAACGACGCAAACCGCTACTAATCAATTCGAATTGTGAAAACACCGTTCAAAATATCCATTACCCTCCTCTCATTGCCGATTTCCTAATTCGTGTCACGCAAGAAAGTCATTCAATCGGAAACAACTCTGAGATTTTTGAGATGACAGTTTTTTGATTGATGATAGAGTGATAGGGTGCAGTGAAATTTCAGAACACTCGTTCCAGACGAAGAAATAAATTGTCATTGGAAGAGCAAATTTAGTAGATTACACGGAAAACCAATATCACTCAACTCTTTTTTCTATGAAATAGAATTTTGAAACGGATTTTTATTGAGATAAAAAGAAGTATGACTAGTTCTGGAAAAGTTTCATACAATGGTGTTATTTTTGCAGGATTATAGTAGATGGTAGCCAGACAATTTTGGTCTTTAAGCTACTATCCATATCATTCAAATTTTTCGAGATGATAAAATCTCTTCTAGCCGAAAACACGAGGTACGATTTAATGCCAGACGAAGTGGCATAAAAGTTATCTAGAAATGAATTGAGAACGCGACGTACTCAGTCTGAAAAATCCTAACTTCCAAAACGAACATGATTATTTCAACAATTTTTATCCTTGACATCTCTTAACACGAGATGAGATTGTCAGAGTGTAGAGCTTATTCGAACAACCCCCAAGTCTATCATGGCATTTATCCTTATTTATTCTGTGCAAAACATAAAATTCAATTTTTGAAAATTCTCAATTTCAGTTCACGATGTACGACGAAGCCACTAACTTGGTTTATCTTGATAACTACACTCATCTGACTAAGTACGGAAAGGACATAATAAGACCACTCTACCGAGAGGTTGCCAAGAACTTTGCCAAAGAATTCGCCAAGTATCTCAAGCCAAAGCTAAGATATCCAAAAATAACGCGCAAAATAGTCTAAAAAATTAGCCTTATTAGTTTGTTTGTTTGTTTATAAATTCGATGTGCAATATTTATAGAGATCAAAGGGTAGTTCGAAAATCACTAATTTTGATTATTTTCCACGACAAAGTGGAGGATCTCCCGAGCTATCGATTAAAATAAATTTAGTAGGAATAAACTATTTATAATCATAGATTATGGCCTAATCAATACCTAGTGAAAGACAATTTGGTGAGATTATGACATCACGGCACAATGAATATGATAATAATGCACTAAAATACTTTGCACAATACTTGATATCTAGAAATAATGTGGGAAACTTGGATTTTCGCTATTCGCGAATAGTGTAGAAAGAATCTAGTTCATTTTTACCATGCCGAAAAACCAACATCACCATAATATACCTAACTAATCTATAACATTGATATATTCATCCTCGTTATCAGTAGACTGGCTAATTGAACTATACAAATTTGTGTTTGAAACGGGAATAGTGTATGCACAGTTAGAGATATCAACTGCAGCGATCGGGATATTTACGGAGCTAATTGAGACATGACTAATTGGATCAGACAGAATCGTTATCGAGCTATTCATATTCGAATCGGTAATGAAATTCATCGAGGTAATTGAGTCATTGCTTGTTTCAGTAGGGAAGGATATCGGAGAATTACTGATGGAATTCGATTCAGGAGAAATGTCAACGGTACGAGTAAAGCTACTGATTTCAGAGTCAGCTGAGATGGTGACGGATTCGTTGATGTTGGAATCAGAAAGAGTGACGACAGAACGTGAAGATTCATAGTTATTGTTGTTATAGATATTGCTTGATTTCGGCAGGATAGTAATTAAATTGGTGATACCAGTTTCTTGAGTGCCCATCGGCGGAAGGTTCCATTTGTTTTCGACTATGCCTGAAATCGTTTCTCTTCAGAAATAACAGAATGCAAAATTTTCCTTAAACACTGTCTGATGTCTATTAACGATCAGTACAGATAAAACTAGGATACGTGAAAGGGAAAATTCGGTAACTAATTCTGGACGGGATTTTTGTTCATTTTAGTTTTTTTTTCAAAGTTTAATTATCATTTACATTGATATTAAATTACGGTATATTGACGCCATTTTGTTTCTTGCGAATGGGGTTCTTAGGCTAATGGCGTTATTTTCGATTATTAATGGGCATGATATTGCGTTAAAATAACTCCTTCTTTCAGACTAGATACTGTATTGGAGCATATTTTTTAGTTTGGATGCAAATTTTACGTGGAAAAAGTGAAAATCTTCCATTATTTTTGTACGAATTTTTCTCGTCATTTTTATTTAGGTAGTAAAAACTGGCTTACATTCCGGTGTCAGACCGATTTCAACGCATCTATCGTACCGGCACTTTTTGCAGTCCAAGATCGGGCAGCCGTCCTCCCACTTGATGCAGCAATATTCGGCGAATTTCTGGATGCTCTCTTGGTAGAATGCTGCGCATGGGAGACATAGCTGAATTTTCAAGATTATCTTTTCTTTATCCAACTTCGTAAACTTATTGCATGCTTGAAATTCTGGAAGGTACAAAATGAGCAAAACATTGGCTTTAAGTTAGTCCACCATTTCACTCGATTACTCCGTCACTCTCACATGTTCATTACGAAGAACGTTTCCTGCACAATGACTGCTAGGCGTTAGTGAACCTGGCTAAAGCGCTTTACTGTATCGATTTTAGATCCATTTGAATTCTAATTTTCGAAATGAACTATTTGGCGTATGTCCCACCCTTTGTAGATGATTATAAATAATCCTGTAATATTCGGGATAATGGTCGCGCTCTATTTCTTCATTAGCGAACATGACAGAGTGCTGTCTCAAGCTTGCAAGAACAGCCATGCACCGTTTTTCATGTCCGAATTTGGAAGCGCCCAAAGAGGTCGCACCTTCCCTGTGGAAAAAGTAAGATTTCTTTAGGTATTGGCTCATCTCTTTAAGCGCTGCTCAAAATTTATAACTCAAACAGTACCTCATTTCGATGCTTGACCCTTTGATCAGCATACACGGCATAGCAAATTTGGCAGATCTTTCTGCGTTTTGCTTTCTTTGGATAGATTATATCTTTGCGGTCTCTCCTTGGACGCTTTCTCTTGTGCACACCCTCAGATGATGGTGAGCGTGGTCGCGGTTTTGGTCGGGGATAGTCGTTAGGATTGTAGGGCTTAGGCTCGGTCGTGATGTAGAAGTTGAACATGATCCTCTTCAAGTCGTCCACCCACGAGAAGTGTTGGTCTGGAATTGAATTCATGTTGGACTGAAGAGAGGAGGATTCAGAAGTTTTCTTCGATACTTGGATTTTCCGGATGTGTGAGTTGCTTGTCATTGAAGAAAAGCAACATTTGGAAAAAAATGAAGCCCTGCAACACTTCGAACAAACCGATGGATTTTTCTTTGAAAAAGATTAAATCAAGCGTAGCTTGGCTCCTAGAAAAATACCGGTTTTGCTAAGAAATAAGATGATGAGGCAAGAGAAGAAAAGAAAAAAACCGGTGTCTTTTTCTATGAGCCAATAACTCATAATCTGTTTTCTATTCAAATAAATCTACTCTCCATTGTCTCCGAGATGAATCTTGCATATGCCACTTGGCATCTATGACTTGTGAACAGTACGCTCCACCTATCGTCGCGGTTTGCATTGTAAGGCATTATTTAAATGGAATTTTCACTCTCATTTAATCTTCTTTCTGTTTTCATTCGATATTCTGGTAATTATTCGCTAATTACCGTTAATCGGTTGAAAAAAAAACTGAAATTTAAGGAAAAATCGATAAATCATCACATTGTCGCAACTCAAGAGAAAACAACTGCTTTACAAAGCAAGTACGCGTAGACGATATGTTGTAGTGTACCTTTACAGTAATTTTCGGAAGGTATTGGTTAACACGACTGTACCAGAATCATCGCCTTCGATGAAGTCGAAAGCTGGAACGAAGGGAATTTCATCGTCGTCGTTGGTCGTGTCAGTGCCGCTTGTCGACTCGATGCTGTTTGCTCTTGGGCAGTTCAGATCAGTAATCACGTAGTCTGAACCATTTAGCGTCATTTTTGAATCATTTAAAGGAAATCAATACAGACTATTTCGCCAAAGATTGCCGCCCCTTCCATTTTCGCAAGGTCTCTTTCATCTCTCCATCGTGCACACTTACTTTCGCCTTTCTTCTCTTGACGCTACTATCTTCGAAGAGCGCAATGCTGCAAACGACGGTAACGTAGTGGCGGTAGTCAGTTAGAAATTTTCCACTATCAATGGCGGTCTCGAATTTCTCTACTACAGTAATTTTTGGCACATTTGCTTTTGATAAACCTGGAGTGTTTTGACGAGATAGAGACAGGGAGACCGTACGAGAATTGGAGGGAGTGGCAATCTTGGGTGGAATAAAGAGTACCTTGCTCGACTCTCCTTTGCGGAACCGCTTGCACAGCAGATCGAATGGGAGCGATCCTAGCTCGAGGAGCAGCATCGGTGATCCTCTTCACTTTGCTCATGATTTCTTGGAATGTGGGAAGGGACTTCACTGGCTTTTCGACTGTTGGCTTCATGATAGCGGTATATTGAACTGGTACTTCGATTGGTGCCTCCATGATTGTAGTGCTGTGAATCGGGATATCGATTGACGGAACCATGGCTGTAGCAGCTTGAATCGGGATACTGCTTGATGGAACCATGATTGCGGTGGCTGGGATTGGAATACCTATTACTGGTTCTATGGATATAATTCTTCGTGCGTGAAATTTTATTCGGCTTCTTCGCTTTTTCTTAGTTTGGATTGCTGAATTGGTTGCTTTGTCTTGGGCTTTTAGTTCCTTGGCCATGATGACTCGGGTAGTTGCTTTTCTAATCGTCTCAACTGCCGCGTCAACGATAGCTGTTATTCGGTCGATTGGATCCAAATCGTCAGGGTGCTCCGTGACTGGTTCTACACCAGCTGGCAGAGGCTTCCTACTGGTTGTTTTCTTCTCGGTGGGAACTGTTATTTCCAGAGTATGTTCTCTGTAGAGTGGTGAACCTTTGGCTGGTGTTTCGATGGGTTGGTTTACAGAGTTTTTAGGGGTTTTAACCAACGTTGCTGTTGGTGCTGATAACTTGTCGGCAGCTTCATCACGTGCTGGTCCGTCATTTTGAATTTCTTTGATGGGATTCGTTTCTACACGAGAATCCATGTTTGATGATATCTTGACAGACCCAGCTTTTGCAGATTCCTCTCTATCCAATGCCTGGATGACTTGAGCCACTCCGAGGGATTCTTCTCTGCCAGATGCTTCTTTGACCGACAGTGACGTGATCGACGCTACATTATTGTTCGAAGCCGCCTTTTCAGCTGCTTGTCGAGGTGATGATTCCACAATGGGTGCACTATAGAGTTCTGTCCAAGATGGCGTTGGTTTGGTTGGTTTCGCATTTCTGGTTATCTCCCTGGACGATGGTTCAATGAAAGATGTTCGGATTGATGCTGTACGCATTGGCGTCACTTTGGCTGAAGAACTACGGCTTGGTGAGTTCTTATTCTCTGGCTCTCGGGTCGGTTCATTTACGGCAGGAGTCTTGAAGGCTTTCGTCGCAGTCGATGGCAACTTTATCACGATTTTAGTAGCAGCTTCAACAAATCTGACTTTGCCTGATTCTGAAACCTCTGTGGGTGTTTCGGCTGTCGAACAACTACTTGATGGCTCTGTGGTCGGTGGATCTCTGTCAGGAGCTTCCATGAGAGGGTAGTTGACCGATCCTGACCATGCTGGTGTGGGTTTGGGTGCTGTCAGCTTGTTTGTCGATTCTTCTTGAAATACCCGGACTGTGCTAGATGTTTCATTTCCTGAGGACTCTTTGCTCACTACTCGAGTTTTTTCGACATGATGAGGGCTGGATTCTTCGGTCCTTATGATTTCCGATTTCGATGTTTTCTTGCTCGTTGCTTCCCCTTTTTGCTCTTCCACGATGGATGTCACGACGGACTCAATCCAGGAAGTTTTCGTCCCATTTTGTGATTTTCTACTTGGAGCCTCCTTGCTCCCTGCCTCACTAGAGACTGGATCCACAATAGCAACTTTAGCTGGGACAACCCAAGGTGGTGCTTCCGAAGGCTTGACGAGTGGCTTTTTAACGTAGAAGTCTTCTACAGATGGTGATGGCAGCTTTTCACGTATCTCTGCTGCAGGTTCATGCCGCGTTGGTGCTTTGAAAACTGCTATCACACTGATTTCTTCTTCTTCTTCTTCCTCATTTTTGGTGGAAGATTCACAAGTCTGTTCCACTCTTTTGACTGGTGTGGACGCCTTCCTCGGCCTCTTCAGGGGAAGAGGGCAAGCAGGTTCTAAAGTTCAAGAGCTTCATAAAACAGTCTCAAATGACTTACTTTCATATATTTGAGGTTGTTTTGGTTTGCTGGCGGGCTCCTCGCTCTCGAACCCGGGAGGCAGTGAAATTGGTAGGACTACTGAGAGATTCCCTCTGCGATCGACGTTGATCATCGTTCGAGCGCCTCGCTCAAGAATGAGATTGCCGTGACGTATCGACATCTGAAGCGTGATAAATAAATCAAGAATATGAAGTTAAGATAAAATGTAGATCGAAAATGGGCATCTGGCTATCTTCACCATGACTCGTACTAACAAGGAATGTAAGCTGTGTAAATAACGGATCTTGTTCAAAACTGGTAGGTTACCTAAATCGAATGCGCTGAACACGTTAATAAAGTAAAAAAACACGCTAAAGGTCCCAAATAGTACCGCAATTTGGCTGCAAATTTTATTTCGTTGATGCTGCAAACAATGACATTGTTAATGCTCGATTTTACAATGTAAGCCAATTTAAGATTTTTGCTGATGTATTGCGAAGTGAATAGTTCAAATTCGGAACTAAACTGCAGAGCTATTCGAGACCTTTAACATTTTTTGATTTGATTATCGTAATCAGTATGTTCGATTGCCATTACCTACCGATTTTGAGCATGATTCATTGATTTACACACTGTTCGTATTCCTGTAAAATCTACTCGGTTGAACTCAGCTCAACTGAATAGACTTTAGTACGGGCCTAAAATTTTCGAAAAATTTCTACAAGACGTTCAATGACACAAGCTCCGAAAGAAAAACTGATGGGTTTATGAGTAGTATTCAAGGGAAGTTGGCATTTCATTCAGGCGTAGTAAAATCGATGGGATTGAGATAAGAACAAAGAGGTTTCTCAAGCCGAATTTTCCTGCGGTCGATCGTGAAGTATCTCTCTCCACAATCAACTTCGGATGACTCGTGATGGGGAAAACGGGCTATTTCTGAGGACACGATACATGTCTAGTTTCGCGCGCCTCTCATAAGGGGATTGCGTTTAACATCAGTTTGGACGGAGAGGGGCAGAGAAGAAGAAGAAAGGATGGGGAAGGGAAGGAGATAGGATAATGATACTAGCTTATCAGGTATGGGACTGGGAAGAGACAGGTCCACTGATATGCGCAGAGAAAAAGAATGAATTGGAGAAAGGGTGAAGGATGAAGAATGGAGGGATACGAAGCAACTCTGACGCTTCATAAGATATCGATAACCAGACAGAGGGGCAATGGGGAAAATCTAAACAAATCATAGAGATTAGAAATAATCAATATCGGTCGGGATATTAGCAAGAATATTGGGGATGATGAACTAATCAAACGTATTCAACATCAACATGACACCAGGACCCGTACTAAAGTCTATTCGGTTAACCTCAGCCCAGTTGTCTGGAGTCTCTTCAGCAATTTCGCTCTATTTCTCGCCCCCAATCTGAAAATTCGATTGGGCTCATTTCAATTTAACTGTTCGATCGAACAATATAGCATGAAAAATTAAGAGAGCACCTCAGCCGAAAGTTTAGGGACAGTTTTGTTCCTTAAAGTTCAGCTGGGGTGCTTTCTCGATTTGGTACGTTATTTCGTTCAGCTCAACCCAATCTAACAGTTAGACCGAGCTCAGCCCAACCGAACTTTCAGATTGGGGGCGAGAAATAGAGCGAAATTGCTGAAGAGACTCCAGACAGCTGGGCTGAGGTCAACCGAATAGGCTTTAGTACGGCCGAGGGAAGTATAGTCTTACCAATGTAAAAATAATAAATACTGTGGAAAGAAGGCGTTCACTATTTGAAAAAAAAACTACTGATAAACTTCAGAAAAAAATGAACTATCAGAGCATGCATTGATGAAGCAAGACCATCATCTTTCCAACTTGCCTCTATTTGATCATTTCTTACTCCAAGATATCTTCAAATGATCACAAATAAGAGGTGACATGCGCATGATAACAAGTAATCAATAAAAATTTGGAGATAGTCAAGATATTTTGGATAAATCAATATTATGAGATGAAAAGCCTTCGCCTACGTGGACATAACCGACTGACAATCTGACAATCACATGTGAGTGAGAGCGGGGATCCTAAGGCTGGTCAGGCGTCTTCGGCTTTTATATGAAAAGCCTCGAGGAAGCATATAGGATGAAGAGATATGGGAGATGATGACGACTGATAGTGAGACCCCAAATACGCTTTGCTTTTCTGATCAGGAGGGAAGGGCCGGCGAAGTGCAGCCCCAACACCTTATGTCCTAATATGGAGAAGCATCGAGATGGAGGGGGGAAGGGTGACTGGTGCGCGAAGTGACAGGGGGTATCGCCTAGACAATCAAAGTCTCCGTAATTCCGAAACAGGTTGGGGAGATAATCAATAATTTTATTATTACAGGAGATAATTACTAATTTTCTTGAGAAATTAGCGGGTACGCCGTAAGTGTGAATTACAACTTTTAAACGTTAATATTTACTGTTGAACAAAGTACTATTATTTATACTTAATGACGAAAAAGCGATAAAATCCAATGAGATTCAATCATCAAACTTTTCAAGTGAAGTCATCAAATGTAAAATTCTGAAAAATGTAAAAGATGATAAATTTAAAACATTTCTACAAACTACCGATAGCATTGATGAAGATCCATAATATCAGGTAGCTTCTTCGCACGTCTGCGAACGAAAGTGATTATGCTGTGGATGATGACGAGTGGTAAAGTAGGACAGTCTCCCAGTTGCGAACGGACGAGGGACGCATGTCCTCCCATATCTCTATTCCCCATCCCTCCGATGCATCGATCATCAAATCGAGCTGGACCTGCATATCCCAACCCTTTCCTCTTCCTTATCCTTTATCACTCGAATAATTTTTCTCTCCCTCCTTCGAATATCCCTGGCTGATATTCCAACTTGGTTTTTCGCCGTATTCTTCGTCAGTGAATGAAAGAGAATCTTCGACTCCCTTATCAACAAGACAAGTTCGAGAGAAGAATTAGCCCAGGAGTGACCGGTTTATCGGCGACTTGGGTCTCAACTTGGGGGCTGGAAGCCTTCAATCTTTTTCTTCTTTCTGCCATCGGCGATAACATGCTGCCAAAGAAATGGTGACCACGATGCTATCTCTTTCGAGATCTTTCTCCAATGGTGAAGGATAGAGGGATAAGCAAGCCTTTGATATCACCAGACTTTCGCTGAGAAAGCGCCGCCTGTCAACCCTTTATGAATGTCACGAATTGCGGCCTTCGTTTTGCTATTTCATAGAAAATGCATATTTATTTATGTTTTCAGTTTAAATTTATCCCCGATGCAAGATAGTAGGTTTTTTTTATCTCATTCCCCTCACCTTTACCTCGAGATAAAGGGAGCATTCCTTGCTGCTCAAGAATTGAACGAATTTGCTTTTATTTACGGTTTTCTTCTTTTTTCATTTTATTGGTTTAATTACCCAAGTTTGAGGATAATAAATTGATATGGAACTCCAACGTCCAGCTAGTTTGCCTGACTATCCGCTAAGCTTCAAACAGTCAACACACATTAATTTCCTAACTATTTTCAATGAAAAAGTGAGAAAATAAATGGGCAAAACGGCTGGATTTCGGAAGAGATACAGGGAAAAGTGGAAATAAACCAGAAAAATAAGGATAATTGACGAAGTCGTAAACTTTTTCGAGTGCATTTTTACGCATCTGCAGAAAAGCGAAGTCGGATAAAGAAAAATGAGGCGGAAGAATAAAATGTAGAAAAAAATCAATGATTCGTCGATATTCGCAAATAAATTGGACAAACTAGATCAATAATTGAGAATATCGATGTTTTTGTCGAATTTTTATCTGTAAAACAAAAATCACCAGGAAAATATGATGATATTTTTATCGATTTGATAAAATTTGAAATTCATGCTGAATTTCAATGAGAATTTCAGCATAATAATTTGACGGTCAAAATGGGTTGTTGATATTATTTATCTCAGACTGTTTTTATCATCTATTCCCCATCATGCGATGGGGAAAGTTTGGAGACGCCCCGTTTAAAACAGCTCTTGATCAAGAAAACAGAAAAGTGTTTTGAAAATACAAGATCATCGAAACAGTAATACCGCGAATGTCAGATTACAAACTCGAAATCGTATAGTAGCAGTCTTTCTGGAAATATGGAAAATATTCGAATTTAATAATACGCATTCGATAATGGAGATTTTAAATTAATCACTTTGTCTATTGCACTTTTTATAATTTATTTATCGACTTATTTTCTCTTAGATTTCAGGAAATAATGCATTAAATATTGATTAATTCCAGATATGCGGATTTAGTTTAAATGATTCGGCGAATTTCAAAGGCTCAATTAGAAATGTATTAATTTTCAGACTCGAAATTATATTATGAGTTGGATATAATAAGAGATGAACTTTCTCACGTTGATTCGCATACACTGTTTGCCTAACAAGATTGACTTTTACATTCACATTTCGATATCTGATAAATTAGTAATGTCAAATATCACTTGATTTAGGCAAGGATATAGTTAGGGTCAGTTTTGTGTCGCAATTTCTTTGAGTTAATCAAGAGTAAAAGTGAAAATAATTTTCAAAAAAAATCGTATAAATGTGATAGGCATTTATTAGGAGATTGCTTTGTATCTTAAAAATATATTTTTTTCTTTCAGAAAAATGTTTGCATATTGATGGACGATTTAAAAAAAAAATTCTGATATTACGCAAAAAATGAAAGTTCAGAGGCTAGAACTGCAGTTGTGGTGGCTCTTAGCATTTTTACCTTTGGGTTATACATTGCAGAAGATATTTCTTCCTCGCGAATAATGGAACGCTTGTGGCGAAATCACGATAGCACATCTCACATGGACATAGATTTTCGAGGGAATTCTAAAATTTGAATAGCCATTTTAAATTTATGAAAAAACAAATAATTAATACAAAATAGAGTTGACATCATAGAACACTCAATTTTGCCAACAAAGTACTTGAAGCCTGAAGTGCAAAGTTTATCGCTTATCATGCAAGACAGTTAATTTCAAGGAGTTGGACAGAAATCACTGGTTTATTGCAGAAAATGAGACTTTTAACTACCACCAATGAAAATATTTTCAAAAATTGTCGTTTGGAACGTCTGAGTTTCATTCCTTAATCGCATACTTTCGAATACTAACTAATTTTATAAATTCAATATGAAGCTCTTAATTAGCTTTCTTAATATGGCATTGGTAACATCACAAACTACAACGGTGAATTTGCAGTTTTAGCTCTTTGTCGTTGATGTGGATAATTTCAGGCTCCAAATTTCCCGATGTACGTTGATTTTGCTGAAATCGCAACAACCGATCAGATGAAATGCATGCAGCAGAGTAATTACGATATTGGGACATTTAGGTATATTTTTGCACTCATTTCATATTCTTGAATGATCACATAACGGAAATCGTTTGAAATTTTCTGATTATCACCTTTTCGTATGAAACTAACTTCAAAAGTGATATTTTCAAAATCTCCAACACAGACAAAAATCTTTTCAGGGCTTATAAATCTGACGGTCTTGGTTCTTTCGACGATAATGCTATCACTAACTACAATACCTACAAAAATCGTAAGTTCAAACGATTAAAAATCCTAGATAGATCTCAAAACTTTACTCACTACTCTAAAAAGATTGGGGAAATTTTCATTACCAATCTTAAATTCAAATTTTTGTAATTCAGTGACCACCTACGATTGGGCCGAATTCATAATGGAGCCACAACCACAGTCTAGCAAACAAGGATTTCAGCAGGCTAGTATATATCATTTCCGAAAAAATCAATTAATTTCTTCATCTAACTAGCAGACATTTTATGGCGTGATACTCCATCCATAATCACATAAATCGAAGAAATTGTTGTAAAGTTATGGGAAAATGCTTGAAAATTCCCTTTGCATTTGTTACACATTGTTATTTTTTGCGGGTTTGAATTTCAGGTCGATGAATATTATACGGGATTGAATTCCCGAGGCATACCACTTTCGTACATGTACCTGGTTATCGCTTGGCCCGAGATATGGTCAGCGGATACCACGTCGAATATCAATTTCCTCAACTCTCTTCTGACGAGGGCTAAGGTTAGTTCTAAAATTCTCTATGACAGATTATTCCAGTAAATACAGCAATACCTCTCAAATGTCATGATTATTACGAATGAGCAAAATTGGAACACGATTACGGGTAAGTCATATCATTATTATTATTATTATTTCGCAATTTCCTTCTACAAGAGAAAGAATTTTAACTTGCGTCAATAATGTAATAACATCAAAATGGTAAAATATCCCTGGATTTCGTTTGGAGCTACCAATGAATAATTTCATTGCAGGAGGATGGAAACCAAGTCTAAGCTACATTGGACTCTGGTATTGGGATTCTCGAAAATATCATCGATAAAATTCGGGATTGTAGGTGGATGAACGTGACTGGTGATGGCCCTAATGGTGAATCTCTGCCGAATTTCGATGGATTCGAACCATTTGGGTCCTTCAATGATACTATCCAGAAACAATTCGCTAGAAATGAAACGTTGTGTGGAGTGACTGTCAATAAGTATCTAATACTTTGTTCAGGGCTGGACGGAGTCCAAAACCTGGAATTCTAGGTCTCAGTTCCGTCCAGCCCTGATTCTGCTATTTAGGCAATTCGGAAATTGCCTGATATCAAGACATGCAAAATAGTATTGAGAAAAGATCCTGACGCTGACCCTATACTATTTGAATATTTTGATGTCATCCATTTTCCGAGCTGCAGCTATTTACAGAAAATAACATTGCATTCAGAAATATCTACAAACCTTTACCAGGACTTAGAAGAAGGATTATCAACTAACATTTTTCTAAAAAATAGCTATTTTCATGAAAATTCAATTGTTGTAGATATCAATAAATTTTAACTCAATTTTATGATTTTTAACTTACGACTAGAATTACGATGAAAGCAACATTTTATCATAAATGCTTGTTGCGCACATCTTGACTCGTATCGTCCAAAACGCGTATAAATCGCAGGAAATTCACTGATATCGATATCTTATCGCCGAAAAAAACGAATTGTATAAGTCCTACCACGGAAATTTTGAGAATAAATTAATAGTATGTCCAAATTTCTCAGTTGAATTGAACTTTCGTTGATACTCGAAAAATATTGATATCGAATATGAAATTCCTTCTAGAATTATTCAAAGTTTTGTTAATTATAGGGTCAACATTGGTAAGACAAAATAGCTTTTGAATTGCTTCTAGAAAATGGAGTTTCAGGAGAAATATTATCCTATGTATGTAAACTTCTCTGATGTAGCTACTGTTGATCAAGTGAAGTGTATGCAACAAAACGATTTCTGTATTGGGACATTTAGGTAAGTATTTCTATTCTTGTTCCTCTAAAACACCATTTGTGTAATTTCGGTCTGTTAGAGAAAGATAAAATGATTAGTAGAAATCTTTTTTATTGAAAAATTCATTTTTCGAACTTATAAGTCTGGCGATCAGGGATATTCGATGACAATTGCATTACGAACTACAATAAGTTCAAGACTGGTATTTTTAAAAGCATGATTATTTGGTTATTATTTTATCTCATGACATAATCTATTGGGAAATCGAACAATTTTACTATATTAATAAATTTCTGAAGGTTTTTATTATACTAATAATATATTGCAGAATTTAGCAACCGGTAATCAATGGGCCAAATTCTATATGGGACCGCAACCGACGTCTTTATTCTGTCTCAAGTAATCGGTCATTGACAATATATGTTCACCGAATTTGTTTACACTTTTTTAAGTGATTGAATTACTCATCTTTTCAGAACTGAAATGTGTCGTTCGCTATCAATGTTTAGCAGTCCATTTGATAAATGACAAAATTTTGCAGTGAATTTTGGCAACTGTTAACCAAAATTCACGCACATGTGAAAAAGTAGTTTCGGTTTAATATAATCATCAGTCAATTGATTTCATAGCATCTAGATGTGTCGAAAATTTGATTTTATTTCCAGGAATGTACAAGCTTCTGATTCTATTGATTATTGCACTTTGCATTTTTTATGTTCAGGTATTTTATATTTTATATTTCTAAAGTTTAAAATGAAAGTAGCTAGGAAATATAATGATAAATTTTGATTTACGTTAAATGAATCATTTTTCAAGAACACAATTTTTGCGAATGCCAATGATATTTTATAAGCAATGTCGTATATTTTAGTACACAATATGAATACCACCTATATTTTAATTTTCAGTCCCTATGTCGCGATCAGAAAGTATATCCATATATTCCGTGCAGTGAATTTTGGCAAGTCAAGCATATTTGCCCCCATATACCTCTCATACATGGCAAAACACCCGGATGCTGTGGAGTTGGTAAGTTCTTGATAGAGTCGAATTTTAAGTTGGTTAATTATGTGCTAGCGAACTATGCCGAAGATAAGATAGTACGGAATGCCAAGGGGGAAGGGTTTATTAATTGAAGGACTGCATTTACCGACTCAAAAGGAACAAATCTAAAACCATTAAGTAACCGTAAGACTCTACCCATGAGTCCAAGAGAGCTCTGTAATAGAACTAAAATGTGAGATAAGTGGCTGGACTTCCCCTGGACTGCCTTTCTTGAGCCAATTCAAGGTCTAAATACCCATTTCATAATAGTGGATGCGTTCAGGCAATTAGGAGTGCATTTATTTTACAATAGCAGCTCTGTATGATTACTTAATCTTCAAAACTTATTACGAGTAGTTTTTCAAGAACTCTGGCTGCTTCAAAATGAGGCTTGACGAGTATAGGATGATGAAATAAAAACGAAAGAAAAACAGCGAAATATTTTACTGTTTCGATATTTTTGTTGAAAAAATAATGGTAGACTAAGGTCCAGAAAGAGGTTTTCTTTCGATTGTGAAAGAATATGCATAAAAGGTTTTTTTTCTAAATTTAATCTAATTCGGTAATTAACCACTTTGAAAATTAGGCTATGAATGTTGGCCAAGCGGAGTTGGATGCCAATGGGTGAGTGATTTTTAACAAACATATTCCTCTAAATTGTTAGAATGATTATATTTTAGGTTGGAATATTTCGAACAGCTTGCTGACAATTGAGTCTTTGTTAATTTTATTGCATATATTCAGATAAATAGTTTTCTTTTAATAACAACCAATAATTATCCAAAATGTTCGTTTATACAAACAATAAAGTTGTATTTATTGCATATTTTTATATTACAAGCTAACTTAATAAACTTTTGTAGCTCATTTTAACTATAAAGCTTTCGATTTTTTCAACGCTATACAATTTTATTCTGCATAGTAGAGTCCAAAATCGCACTGCTTACAATGTTTTCATTTTCCATGTCATGATCAAGATAATTTTAAAAGTAGCATTTTCAGGGTGAATGTGTGGCTGAACTTATATATAATCATGAAGCAAGGTTATTATTTAAAAATTATCCAAATATAATTTGCAAATCATGCCTCTTTTCAGGATTTTATCAATTTTTTTAATATGTAGGTGAATTGTGACGAACTGAAGGCCTACCCATATATCGATTGTCACAACACTAGCCGCCCTTTCAAGGTGGGCTGGAAATGTTATTCAGGTCCTGATGAAAAAGAACGGTGTGCGGAATTTGGTATAAGTGCATTCCTGGAGGAAAAGGATGCAGATATGTTGGACTCGCAAATTTTAATATATTTTTTAGTTTTAAAAATTCCGCCGAAAATCAAGATTCCATCTAATCGTACGAAAAAGGCTTCATATCTTTCGTAGATAAATTTAGATATGCGTCCTTTGCCCGGTCCTATTTTCGATCATTCGATTAGCCTTGCTTATATCGGCGTGAGAATAGCGAAATCTCGCATAAAATCAATAACACGCTTAGATTTTTCCAATGTCTCGATGCTTGATTCGTCCGATGGCCTAATTTGGACATATTTCAGCGGTAGTAATGAGAGTGAAATAAAAGGAGGGAGAGAAAGATGCAAACTCGTCTGGGCTACGGCGCTTTCCTAGCTGAAAGAGAGAAGGAGTTCGAAGTCGCCTTCTCCTTATGGAACTGGACATGTAAAACATCAACAAAGATGATGGGATTTGAAAAACTTGGATAAAGCGAAAAGAAGCATCGATTGGAAAAAATGACGACACCCATTATCACTTTAACGTTAATCCAAGAAAGCCATTATTTATCAACGTTATTAGCCGTTTTCCACGAATAGAAATGCATTACGCTCTATTTCTGCACGTGTCCTTGGAAGCGCAAGAAGTCTGGTCATTTTACGGCCCTTTCATGACCATGATCACACGCTTTTTTGATTTTCTGAACCTCTTTATGGAAAACTTTGATCTTTCAGGTATGAAACTGTTATTGGTGTTATCAATAACAGTGATTTGTGGAATAGCGAAGGCTTCAGAAGAGAATAAGGCCTTAGCTGATTTGACACCAGAAGGAAGAAAAGCGTATTCCAGTGTGGGTTTAAATTCCTAGACTTTGAAAGTTTTGCTTCAGATTGTACAAGTCCGAGAAGAAATTAAGAAGGAACTTGGAAAATTGTCTGACGATGAAAGACTTGAGGTATTTTTCCGGAAAATGTTCTGGAAGAGAGATTGGTTTTTAGATTGAATCCATTTTGACCGACGAAGACGAGTTGGAACTCAAAGAGCAACAAAAGAAGCTGGTGAACAACGTGATTAAAATGAGCAAGCAGATGAATAAAATCGCTAATGTCATGAAGAAGAACGATGTTGGTAGGTTGATTTGAAGAAACTTTCTCAAAACTTCTTGCTAGCATATATAAGATCAATCAGTGGACCTAACAGAACGCTATTTCAATGTTTTGTTCTTCTTGAAGTCTTCCCACGATTCCAAAGTCATCCGATCTTCAGAGTTTCTGCTATTATATTAACACTATACATTGTTTCATAGTATGGGGCTTTATGTTAAACCTTTTCTATCCGGAATTATTTAAATTTCAGAAGAAGTAGACGTGCTTGGTGATTACTCCGACGAAGAGTACTCCGATGAAGACGAAGGCGAAGGCTCTGCCGAAGAACCTGAGGAGGTCGGAGAAGGCAAGGGTGAACCTGATTCCAGCAAGGAAGAAGCCTCTGGAAGGAACGATATGAAGAGTTTGGGGACCAGTAAGGAGGACGACGGCGCAGATGTGGATGATCCAAAGAGTGCTGAGGAGGGAGGCAAGAAGGAAGAACTAGACGGAAAGGTCGAGAAGGCTGAATCAGCGACGGAGTCAACCAGCACGACGACCACGACGGCCTCAACCACTACTTCAGAAGCTACAACGACCACCAGCAAGAAAGAAAAGGAAACGAAAGAGATCGGAACAAGTCGTGATGGAAAAGTAGGATAGACCTGATAATTGTTTAAAAAAAAAAAGTTTCTAAATTTTTCAATATCAAGATAGTTTTGCAATAATTATTCGCTGTGTTTTAATGTCCAAAACTTGAAGATTTTCTTTGTGAATATTTAAAACTTTGGATGTCAAAATAAACGAGAAAGATCTATTCGACTTGTACATTTATTTATATGATCCATTATACTCGAATCTAGCTAATAAAAATATTTCAATTTTTGAGCACCAGAATGATTAGAAAAGCTATGTTTTGCTGGCCGACGAGAAATCTTTCAACTCATTTCGTAAGGAGAAAACATCCAGATTCATATTTCAGGCGATCCGAAGACGATTCCGACGTAAGACCTGGGAAGAAATGACTCCGGATGAAAGGAACAAGGAACGAAGACAACGTTATTTCAGACAGAAAGAGATGCTGAGAAGAAAGAAAATCAGATGGTTGAAGAAGAATCGGGTAGATTTTTAAAATTTCACTGCCAGTTTTAAGTGACGACGCGACAGCACAGTTGTTAAACGCTGAAGTGAGATGGGCACTCTTTTGAATGATACCAATTCTGTCATCTTTTAGAAACTGATATTTAAAATTTTTTAATTCAGGTTCTCAAGAGAATCAAGCAAGATGAGAAGAAGACCAACTGAAATGTACAAAATTTCTTAAAATGGGTGTTATTCGGCAATCCTATCTAATATGCAATAAATTGTTGATACTTTGAAAATTCAGTAATCATCAATACATTGAAGATCGAATGGATTATTGCTACATTGTTACCAAATTAGAAGTGAAACATTTTTGTTGATATTATCTTCAAACAAGACCAGTCTGGCTTGGAAAATTTCAAACTTACCCTGATCTTAGCCATATAAAACCCGTTAGAAACGGATTGAGGAAAATCGAAGTTAAAAATTTTCCCTCGAAGATTTTTTTTATAAGGAATCAAAATGTCGTCACTATATCGCCTTTTTCGATCTTTCAAAACTAGGCACCATTTCGATGGTCTCTCAAAATGCCGCATCTTCCTGAATCAGGAAATAAAGCTTCCCGCATCGTTTTGTAAATGTGACACTAAAAAGTCGTCGAATCGCACTTACTAATTTTTGCTTAGCTATTCTCATTCTCTAGCGGATCTTTATTTGGTATGGTTTTTCTGCTTCTTTAATATTCCCTTGACTTTCCTTACTCTCTCGAAAATCTTTATTCTTTTTGCTCTCTAAATTTTATGTCATCTTTTTCCTTGTTTGATTCTCTTTGTCTCTTAGTTATTATTACTCTCTCTTTCTGAGTGAGGCACCCTGTGAGAGATTTCGAAAACACGATCTGAGATGACGTGCTTTGAAGAGGATACGAGCGCCCGCAAAGATTCCGACTGTTGATATAGTTTATAATCCAATATATAAGCGCCATTCTCAGATCCCAAAATGCTATTTTATGACTTCTAAATAGCAACCTTTGCTCATAAATACTTTTCTTCCAAATTTTTGTGTTGTATTATTCTCCATCTTTTGCTCTCTACAATATGATAGAAAATTTGAACTTTTTTTCATGATTTGATCATAGAACTCTTTTGTCAATTACTTTCTTCAATTCGATATTAAATTTCTAAGATTTCTTGAAACGCAGATAATTTTTAAAGTGTTTTGATCATTGCCAATTTTCATTGTTTGGTTAATTAGGTCACCAATAAACATCCCAAGAGTTTACTTTTCGAATTACCACTCAAAATTGTCATGAAATTGTGCAAACAACCGTTTTTTCATGCCAATTGTCGAAAATAAGTTGTTCACTACTTGATTTCTCTTTCATTATCGTCACTATTTCACGTGGGTTTTGCAAATCCTTTTTCGATTTTCAGGATGAAATACCTCATTTTATTGTTATCCGTCGTTTGCGCGGGCGCGATACGAAAGTCATTAGACGAGATGGTCCAGGAATTATCTCCTGAAGGCAAAACAGCTTACCAAAAGGCGAGAGCACTTGCTTTATTTTTATTTCTGACGATATTTTTCAGATTGTCGAAATTCGAACACAAATCAAAGCACTCATTGATGGATTGGATGATGAAACCGAAAAAATTAAGGTATAAATTCAGGGTCTCCAAGCTCCGCCCCCTTGCAAAAATGCGCTTGATAGAAACATGGTAGTTTGAAGCCAGAAATTTGGGAGGAAGCTACCCCTCGAACCCAAAATGTTATAAGAATTCATCCTTAAATTGACGATAAACCTGATAACATGGTTCTTTACCAGAAAAATCAGGCCAAAGTATTCAACCACAAGCGCCACTTCGTTTTCAAAAATGTGTTCATTTTTAGCCACGCATTCTTGCGGTTTTTCAATGAGAAAATTTGTAATATTTACTTTTTCTTCATAGATACTTTATTTACAGCCCAGATCATCTTTTTGCTCAAAAAATTTATCCAGAAACGCGATTTGGTATGTCTACTTGGGGACTCTGTATAAATTTTCACATTTCAAATTTTTAATTGGTATAGCAGTAGTACACTAAAATTGCTTAATATTTAAAAAAACCATAATTATAAAATTGCAATTCTTTTGAAGCAAAAAGCAATTGCTTTAGAAAATGTCATCTTTTATAAGTTTTTATATGAATAAAATGATCGTCGGATGTACTAATGCTGTTCAAAATATAACTCCAGATTTCAGTTCTTTTGAAGCATACATAGTCAATTTTCTAAGAAATATTATTTAAACATTTCTTCCAGATCGAAGATATCCTAATCCGTGATGAGGCTCAACGATTGCAGAAAGAGCAGAACAGGCTTGAAGAGGAGGAGGAAGAAATCGAAGGTACTTCACTTTGCGACCAGTAAAATTGCAAATTGCAGATGACTTTCACAGATTTAATGACTTGACACTGGTGTCTAAAAACTTGGTACTTATTCAACAAAAATATATATTGAGGGGAAGAAAAGATCTTTTCTAGAAAAACGTTGGATAAAATCTATTTTCTTCTGGAAACATTACCATAATTTGAAACTTTAGAGAAAATTACTTCAAATTTTCCATATGATTTTATTGATGAAACAAAGATTTGCCCTTTTACTTTTTATAACTATCTTCATATTTTGAATTTCAGACTTCGACGACGACAACGATGACGAGAGTTCAGAAGACAAAGAAGATAAATCTGAAAAGGAGTCCAGCAACGAGGAAGGAAATGAAGAGAAGAAAGAAGCACCTGAATCTGAATCCGAATCGGAATCCGAATCCGAACCTGAATCTGGAAAGGATGAGGCTGGATCTAACACCGAAACTGGGGATGAGAAACCCAAGCAAGAGGTCGCCAGGGTCAAGAGGGAGAATGAAGTATGTTTCAGTAAAATCGAAATCCTAATACATTTTTTGATTTATCACTATTGCCAGTCATGTATTTTCTATCAGAGAATTCAAAGATCAAATGCTATGATTACAGTATTTAGGAAAAAAATGAAGGAGAGAAATCAAATTGAAAAATGGATATGTAGAGGGTAGGGATAGGGTCAGTTGTGGTAAATTTAGCATCAAAATGATCGACACGTTGAGTTGCGCATTTTGATACCAGATTTAGTCTATCCAACTCTATTTCTACCCTCTTCTTATCCATTTTTCAATTTTTTTTATCTCACCGGCGTATTCAACAAGTCATTTATTCCTCTTCAAAATCCTCGAAACACAAATAATTTTCTAGATTTTCAGGAAGGCAAGGTTTCCGAAGCCGTCACGTCAACACCAGCCCGCAAGCGATGGGCTGACATGACGAAAGAGGAGCGTCAGACAGCCGTAAAACTCCGAAAGCAGAAACGTCAGGCCAGGCGGAAGGCTAAGCAGGCTGTTAGTTTCTAGTTTTGTTCAAGAACATTGAAAATCCCATTTTTCATTTTCAAACTCACATCTTTTGACCATTCCATAGTTATATGCCAACGAGAAATATTGGTTTTCTAGCAGATAAAAACCGAATATTATACTTTCGAAAATTAAAATAATCCAAGAAAATTTCAATTTTAGAGAAGAAAGGCAGCCCGAGCCAGAAGACTCGCTGCACGACGAGCCAAGCTGGCTGCAAAGCTAAGAGCCGAACAGGCAGAAAAAGGAGCAGAGCAATCGGATGGACAAATCAAGGAAGAGGGCTCGAATGATTAGCTAGTTAATTATTTAATTGCCCTTTAATTATTAAACAGCTAGTATTTATTTGTTTGACATTCAATATGTTAGACAGAACCAAGAAGAAACTTGAATAATTAACAGCAAATTTGAAACCAACTTTCAACTAATCAGTTTTTGATTAGCATCACACAATTAAAATGTTCAGAGGCATTAAAATGAATTTGAACAATTTATTGAGTATAAATAATTGTAAATATTTGAAATAAACTATTAAAAATTTTGATCGTATAAATATGAGCGCTACTGAAATGCAATTGTATCAAAAATGAACAAATTGTTCATATGGTTGGTACATAAGAATAGATTTGTAGACCATAAAATAATAACTTAAAAATAACACAAACTTCAGAGATTAGAAAATTTGCATTAAAAATAGAAATCATTATCATCAAAAATTTTTTCGACAGATAACCTCAAAATGCTGCCGCGGTTCGCTATGGAGTAAGATAAAGGTGCAGGAAAAAACCTCAAAATACCCTCAATCTAGCACTGAAAACGAAGACTTTGGTATTTTTGATGAAAATTTCTCCATAAAGACTATAAACCTCATTCAATTCGAATTCTTGAAAGTTCATGCTATTTTTCATAGTTAAGTTCTTTCGCATGAAAGAATAAACTTTCAAGAGGTCACGAGTTTCAATCAAAAATCGTATTCAATTTATTAAAATCTTAAAAGTTCACATAAAATGTTTCATTTCAATAAATTAATCGAATAAATTAATAAATCTTTGGGATTTTCTTTGCTTCTGATCGAATCAGAAATGTGAATACCGAGAGACGTTCTGTTTTAATGTAGCGTAGTTGATTAGAACGTCGTGGAGAGGGTCCTAAAACAAATTTTCAAAGCTTGGAATACTGTAAAAATGTCTCCTTGAAATTTGCATACAGCTCAAACACTAACTATTCAGAAAGCTTAGTTTTTTTTTCTTTTCAAGCAACAATATGTTTAAAATATCAGTTTTCTATAAAAGATTATTTATATTACCTTTGTCGTGGTATTCAGAGTTGTTAGAGATCGTTCCACAGAATCCTGACTGTCGCTCAATTTCGGTGGAGAATACATCACACTAGACGACTTCACTGCGGAGAGCTTGCGATATTTCGTCGCCATATTTTTGTATCTGAAAATCGAAATAAGGGATCGATTTGGTTTCACGACTTAACATATTTTATAATCTAAAAATGTCGTAATAGACCGTTGAAACTCCCTGTTCACATATGAAAAACCTACTAATATGATCAGATTGGGATCTTTCAGTCAATCTTTGTCAATGAATTTTCAAAAGCAACAAATTCAAGACGTTGTTATCGCTCGTTCAGATTGGATATTCGACTCGCGTTTTACTTTTAAAGATTCCAAACTTACTTCAAACAGCACAACTCCTCCCCACACTGAGTATATCCTGCATCACAGACGCATGGTTTAGTCGTGCAAGGTATTGTCGCTGGGGCATCTACTAGAAGTTATTGAAACATAAAATAATTCAAATTCTTTATTCATCTCCAAAAGTTTCACAACACGACAAAATTTCATGCAAAAACTACAAATCCAGCCAAAAATTAACTCCCAAATAGGGTTGCCCACAGATAAAGTGTTTGACTGGTAAGATAAGGTACAGACGTGATTTTATACCTGTGGGTAACCCTGATCCATAATTTATGTGATTGAACCAAAGTTGAGAATTATTTTATATCCTATTTTCTGAAAGAGTAGTCAATCACCTAATATTATAATCTGACACGTGCTCATTTGTTAAGATCATCACAATAGGTAGATAGATGATAGGTTGATAGTTATATTGTGGAAAAGACTAGCCTACTGAAAATACACGGCAAAAGTCAATGATTTCGAAGAAATGACTTACGCTGACTGATGCAATTCGGTAAACACGTCGGCATACACGGCGCTGGGCAAGCCGGCACGGTCTGCTGGGTTATTGAAATCTGAAAATGAATATATTTGGTTAGCATCAAACATTTATAGGTTAAAAAGCTTATGTATGTAGACTAGCCCGTGCGAAACTAATGGGGAATGTCAGCGTATGATTATGAAAAATTTTAAAACATGTATTTCTCTCGCAAATCAAACCTGATACTTTTGTAGACAAGCTGGAGTACACCTGAAATTTTTTTTGCATTTTTTAAAATTTGTTAGTCTTCTTACATCGGCATACAGGTATTGATGCAGGCTGATGGTGCTCGGACCTGAATTTTTTTGTTTGAAAATTTCTGAAAAATGATTTGTTAGAAAAAGAATCTATGATCTGTGAGATAACGCGCGAGCGATTATTCGCATGCTCCATTCACTGCAAATTAGTGGAAATCAGCATTATCCTGCTGAAAATTTAAGATAATTCTTTCCAGCAGAAATAATGACACGATTGGAGCATGCACAAGTCCATAAAATTATCGGATGGGGGCTTTTTTTAAAAAAATAATTTGATACCCTAAACACGATATATTGATAATTATGATTCTTAAGGCATTCTAATCTTATTTGAAAGATATTTAAAAGATCCACACTCCAATAACTTGCCACCCATTACCTCACAAATTATAGTTTCATCATTCGACTCATTTTCCACATGCTCGCAATGACTCTCCAACAAACGCTTCAATCGCGATTCAAAACAGTCATTCCCAGGTAGCGGACAGTGCTAACACAAAATATGAGGATATTCACCATAAAATTAATTTCGAAATAACCTAAGGAAAAGTATTTGGCTGTTGGTTGGGCTAAGGAGTTTCTTACGCCGTGTTATAAAATGGATTTGTAAAACTGAATTTATAAACTCAGAAAATTTACTGAGTTTCAAATGAATCTGAGGGTAATTATCAAACATTTGCATGGATACGGCCTCATGATTACGTCATCAGAATTTATCTTACAGCCTGTATTTCTAACCTGGGTGACGCAGGCATTCGTACACAGTGGTCGGCATTCCTGAGGACACATTGATAAGGCCGAAATACAGGATGGTGCGCATCTGAAGCACTTTCAAAGATCTCAAGAAGAAAACTAATCATACGCTGGTTGACAGGCTGGTTCGCATGTTGGAGTGACGGTCACCTGAATGGTTGAGTATCAAAGTTATCGCAGAATCTGAGTTTAGCTTTCAGGATTTCTTATTTGAAAGTAGAAATCTAAGCTTCATGATATCTTAGCTTATTGGATGCCTGAAAAATGAGTAAAATCGAACCTGCACAGCTTCGATGCATTGTGGAAGACATCTGAAATTGTCAAAATCAAAATGATCAGCCAGAAAGGGAGTGTACCTTGGCATACAAGCCTGTACACAGGTAGCTTGTGAGCAATAGGATGGACAGTTGTTCGTACAGGTACTGCAGGTCACAGCTTGAACACAAGTCGGAGCGCAAGATGGAGCACACGGGGCTGAAAATTTGACAAGTTTCGAATTTAGATCCATTTTCATGATTATTGCTGTGTTGTTCCTCCTTGCTGCAATCACGATTTATAGTAAATTTTCCATGAAATCAAGCATCGGTGGATATCTTGAGATGATATATAGCTCAAGTATGCTTCATTCTACCTCTTAACTGATTCAATGGCTATTCTCATCCAGTAACTACCATGGATAGGAGAAGAAAAAATCATATTTTAAAAAATTCAAGAAATGGCATCATCCATATATTTCGAAATCGATATATTTGTTTACCCGGACATGTCGGCACAACAACGGGGGGAGGCGGTGGCGGAGCGGGAACTGGAACGACGTTGATGCAGGACGGCTGGCACAGCGGCATGCATTGATTCGGGCAGTTCGGCACGATTTGCTGGAATTGTGAAATTTTCGATTCAAGCACGTTTCCATCAAAGTTTTATCACTTTCTTCTAAACTTTGGAACAAAAGTATTCGAAGCAGCAAGTGTTTAATAGTTTATCGAAAAAGTGCTCATGTCTTATTTTTCCAGATAAAAATATTCGATCAGATTTTGTTGAGAAAATTTGATTTTTACTAACCTGAATACACGAAGGCAAACACCGAGGTCGGCAAGGCTCAACGCACTGGGGGACTGAGACCTGAAAGCTCATCTTTGGTGATGAAAGATGAGTTTGGAATCGAAACCTCGACGCTCTGAATACAACTTGGTAGACACGCGGGCATGCATTGTTGGACGCAGGTTTGGACGGGTACTGTCTGAATTCTTTCGAGATCTAATTCTTATGTCAGTATTGCTAAGCGAATTAGTGAAATTTAAATCGGGCTTGGAAGAAAATTGAAATATCTTTGTTATAAAAAAAAATTCACACGAATAATATGGTTAATAAACGATGGAAAAACATACAATTCTCGTGCAAGAAGGGAGGCACCTAAAGCTTTCTTGAACAAATTCTGACCCAAAATTGCCATACCTGGGCATACATGGCGAAACACACATCCTGAGGGGTCGGTATATCGTTCGAATCTGGTGAAAGATAGATTTTCACTTTAGAAGAAAAGCACACAATACCTTCAACATTTTTTAATGTTTCACGGCAAACCAAACCAACTTCAGATAAAATATATTATCAGTTATTAAATGTACGTGGTTGATGGAATAAAAAATAAAATGACGAATAAAGTCGAATTTACCTCAATGCAAGCCTTCGTACACATTGGCATACACCGCGGTTCGCAGGTCGGGGCCTAGAATTTTTTATCGATTATTTTTCTAATTTACAGTCAATGGTACGGGCGCAGGCTCAGGCAGGAGAATTGGTGTTTTGAGGTATTCTTGAACACAAGACAGCGTGCACATCGGTGCGCATCTCTCAGGGCAGGTGATCGTGGTCTGTAAGAAGTGGAAATCTCAATCGTGAAGATATGTCTACTTAAATTGCAGGAAGTTTCGTCCAGTAGACTCAGAAAATGATAACAATTTTCTACCCAAATCATTGAAACAGAGATACAAAAGTGTGTTTTCTATTATTATTCATTCGGTTTATATGCAAGTAAATGAGCAAAACATATAGCATTCATATTCAAGTATGTTACAAATTATTGTAGATGTCAACAGTATTTTGAAATCAATCGTTTGTTATTGTTATTTAGCTTTACAAATGATAATTTTAAAAAAAAATTTTAAAAATCCTGACCGGAACGGCAACAGGAATCCCGCAGCCTCTGCACTGACCACATCCGGAACTCGCCATCATTCCAAGGCCCCCACAAGTTCCGCAGCACTGGCGCTTCTTCCTCAATAACCGAAGTGTAGACGAGTTCGCATGCGTCATACTTTCGCGCTGAAAATTCCTGTAAGCTTTAGAAAATTGCGAAACTTTCCGAAATGTATACCATTACAATATCGTTGTTTTGTTAGTGTCATAAAATAAATACTTTTCGAGGCAACCGAATTTTGCCGAATGTTGCGTCCGAAATTATTGTTGAAGGGTTCAGATTTTAGGGACTATCGTGAAAGTTTTTACAGAATAATTTGTCTGATCATGAAAATAATATAAATATAAATAAAGCAAAAAAACTTCGAAGAAAAACCTCTTCGAAGGTTGAATTCGAAAAGTTCGACCCTGACGATATGGCTCTTCTTTGAAAATGACTTCGTCCTGATTGAAATCGCTGCTCGTTTGACGACAATTGCACTCCTTGTATGGTGAACCAAGTTTGCAGAAAAAATAATAGGGACAGCAAAAATACCATATCTGAAAAATCGAGTTTCCCTCAATTTTTTTGCAAACTAAAATCTTGCGATATTTTATTTTCTGCATTATTTTTCCCGAAAAGTTACGAAAATCAACGACCAAGCCCCAAAAATCAGTCAAAAATTAAAAACCTAAAATTTCACGAAAAAAGTGGAATTCGGCTACAGGAAAAGAGGGTCAGTTATGTGCTAGTTTCTGCGAGGAAAATAACCGCTTTGCCGGTCAAAGATGGTCTTTTACGGCTCGGTTCTGAAGAGCCCTTACAGAGATGAACCATGGAATAGGAATAAATGATTCATAATAGGGAACTGGATTCGTATTACGAATAATAGGTGAGTTTAGTGTGATATTCGGTATGAGCATTTGATCAGAATTTGCATTAATTCAAAGTTCGGAAATTGGTTACTATAAGAAAGAACAAACAAAATCCTTAACAAGTGCTAGAATATCTCATGAAATACGTAAAAATCTGAAACATATGCATCTATTCAAATTCCTAAACGAATTGTAGTGAAATTTTTAAATTTCGGGAACTTTTAATAGATGATTATATTTAATGGGTTGATTGTGAGATTTTAGACTATAGTCTCGGGTAAATCAGATCTTGAAAAGATTTCTATACACGATAAATTTGAAACATATTCATTAAAACTCTTAAATAATTAGAAATCCTCGAAATAAGGTAAAAAATAGCGGCGCATCGAACCATCTCACGTCTTTCCAACGTTAGAACTGATGAGCTTCAACATTCGAAACCACGAAATCTCCACTGTCATTAAATGTCTTTCTGGCAAGTGGTCGAAAAAGAACTACACTAATGACAGCCTCTTGCAAAATAAATCACTTATCTCAGCCTATATTCCTTTCCTATCCCTCAACATAGAGCGAGAGATTTTTGATCTTCCTGAAACGAGCTAGGACTCAGGAGAGCCGGATATCGTCGGATTTTGGCTTGGGTACAGTTTAAAGCTCACTTTTCAATAATATTTCTTCGACTTATTTTTCTCATCCGCCTATTTTCCCATGCTATTTCGATTTTTCGGTATCTTTCTCGCCGTTCCGCCCTTTCAAATGAAAGTGTGAATTCTTCCATTTTTGCACACCGAGACATGCAGAAAACAAACAAATCGACAGCAGAGAAATAGTGACAGAATATATAGAAATATTGTGAGGCGTTAGAGAAAAGGAGATATGCAGAAAAAGACATGAGGACGAGAAAAATACCTGGATTGAATAACTTTATTTATTTCGGTATTATATTGAATCACAAAAAATAGTTCTGCAGAATTTTACATAAGTCATGACTAGGCCTGATAATATTATTTATTTCATCACCATCTCGTCTGACTATTCCCAGTTTGAATCTCATTATTCGAAACGATAGATGCACTCGGTTTAATTCGTTGTTCATAGTTCGATTTACAGTTGAAAAACCACAAAACGACGAGTTTTCGATACGGTCTAGATTTTGTCGATTGAAAACTAATTAAGCCTTTAAATAATAATCTTACCTAACATAAAACAATGACACAAGTGGGGATGTAGCCGGAATAATACCTACAACCGGGAAAACGAGATATTGCAAAGTAGGATTGTGATAGATATCTTAACATTAAATTTAACATTTATTTCTAAGTTTAATTTCAAACCTAATTGACCCAAAGCATATGAGACAACTGCAATAGAGAAGAAACAAGGTAGAATTGCCTGCCAGGTTAGCGCCTAGAATGTTTGTTGGTGTTTTAAAGGATATTAAATTTACCAGTAACAACTGTTTATGCATATTCTGTGTATTCTGTGACATGACGTCGGAAGCCTCTTTTAATTTCGATAAAATTTTATATCGAAGTATAAGAATCGCTATATAAATTGGAGTGACGGGAAGTGTCTAGAATAGGAAATATTCGGCCGATTTGCTTTAATATTTACCATATGCAGATTGATAAACATCGCTGAGAACTTCAAGCAATCCACAATCCCAGATACAGTTTGGTTTGTGAAATCGTAATCAGGGAATTTCCTCTCCAATGTGGATATTACTAGATTTTGATCATCGTGGGCGAATAGGTAAATTATCTGAAAATCTCTAATTAAAACGTGTTCCTTCGGAAGATCATTTATTCTTGAAATTTTTATTCCTTTTTATAGTCTGAATTTTACCCATTGAAATCCACTTGGAATGTAAATAACCATGATTATCAATATCAAATAGATTCGCTTAGGGGTTAAATGAGATAAGATATAATATCTATAAGCGAATGATAATAATAGCGAATATAGAGTGTGAGATAATAGATGAAGCATGATACTGTGACAAGTATAGCAAGCAAATTCCCCAAAGTAAATACAGGGACCATGATAAATAAATGCGGTGATTCGTCCAGCGCCGATGATTCTGAAAACAGAAACAGTGAAATTATGATGACTAGCTTTCGGACAAGAGAAAATTACTTCAAATTCTCCTTAAAAATTAAAAATAACCTCGTGTGATCAAACCAATCCATAGCACAAGCACAAAAATCAGTTATTGTGAAGTTCAGAAGCAAAACTGCATAGGTACGAATGACAGAGGGAGTTTTGAAGAGGCAGAGATATACTGAAAAATTTGGACTTTTTCCAATTGTTGATAGTCCAGATAATACATCGAAATTGTTTTTGCATTAATTTTCAGAATGTCCAAAAATTTTCAAACTTACTTAATATTCCATTGAAGATCATACCCAGCGAGCTTTGAACATAATGCCATACTTGGAAGGCTAGTAACTCTGGATCTATCAATACGTATACCATTTGAATTTTCTAAATCAGGAAATCTAAGAAAAATATTCAAAAGAGAAAATATTTCAAATAGTCTCGGAATCTAAGAAATTAGTTTCGAGGAAAGAATTTCTTAGAAAATTATATCGAGATCTTTGATAAGATTAAAATGATATTCGTTCATGGAAAGAAATTCATTTTTGTCAGAGATATTTATAGCAATATATTTATATCCGATCTATCATTGACGCTAAACGTAATTATCTACTGGAAAATAAGGAAATTTTCTGATAGTGCAATAATGATGAAAGATCAAATAACTTCATTGGCTTTAGAAACGAAGTACAATTTCAACTTGAAGTTATGCAACAATAATAGCTAGACTTTAAACACATATGCAAATGTGAAACAATTTACCGAAATAATTGATGATCATTACCATACAGTAGAACAGCTAGTTCATTCAAGCATGAAAATCCGAAGTATTTGAAATTATATGAGCGTTATAATGTGCATGTCTTGGCTAGAACATATCGAAGCGATCTATGAACACGTCTATTTTAATTTATGAATAGTAAAATGACATTTAAAAAGTTGTGAATAAGATAATTTGTATTGATTATAGTTCAAATTTTGTAATCGAAATTGAATTCAATTCAGATATTAGAACACGAATAGCAAGTGCACTATCTTTTCAAAAATTCTTGCATAACAACTATTCTCAAAGAAATTCATTAGCTCGGAAAAATAATATTAAAAATTATATGTCTGCTCAAAGATACTTCATTGCATGTGATATGGATAATATATTGAAGTTTAACAAGGCACTTACTCAATTTCAGCGAACTCATTAGACTTATGAGTTCCTACGAACGTTCTATGCTCAGAATTAAAGTTATTATCCGAAACAACAAGTAGACTGATGTTTGATTTCGTTCGTTTGTTCAAAATTATATTAATTCAAATATGTTATGTTGTATTGAGAAATAATTTATTCCAAAAATCTAATAGTTGATTTATAAAAACTATTAATGAGAAGGTGATATCTTCAAAAAAGAGATTATTTCATTAAATACTGAAAAACTAACTTTAACTTGCTGAAGTGTCGCCGAGGGCTCAAGGCCTATTTTCTCACGATTCGTGTTTTTGAGCTTGACTAGTACCATCCTGAGTTTAAAAAAGGGAACTGAATAATTAAAGTTAATTTGAAAGATAAAACATGTGAATCAGGAGAGCTTTTATAAGCCAATCTTCAATGCGTTGTCCATGTTGACCAATCTCGCGTAAAGAGTCCTCTTTTCCACTGATCGATAGGTTTGATTCAGAGGGAAAAATCGCTTGCAATTGCAATGCTGTGAAATGTTTAGTTTCTTTATAAAATTTATTGAATTGAAACGGGCCTAAAACATTTCCAAAATTATTTATGCCTTTTCAATTTAATATCTAAAAAATATTTGAAACTTACATTTAATGCACCGATGGTTGTAAAAGGGGCAACGTTATACCCCTTAAAGTGAAACACGTGCAATCCAGTCAATTCTATTCGAACCATTTCTAAAATGATTACATAAAATAAAGATTAGGTTAAAAATATGGAGGAGCGATGTTAAATGTACTTATTGCGGGTAAAATTGCCGAAATGTCTTTGGAAGGGTAGTCGATTAGAACGATTACTAGTCTTCGGTAAGCTAATTTACTATAATGTCATTCTTATATCATTTCAAGTCATTTATTGCACGCAACAAATCAAACATCGACTATTTACAACGGAAAAGTGTCAAATTGGAATCTCATGTAATGGAATGCTTATGAAATTATTGGCAAGAGTCCAGCTTTCGGAAAATCAGGCATAAAATTAATTTAGCAATATTCATTTGAGTGAAAATCTAAAATTTCATTATTTTGGCAATTAGAAAAATCGCACGGCATCATGGATACAAGACATGTTGAGATAAGCTAAGAAAAGGCTTCTTCCTCCATACCATTTTGAGATGCCTTATACCATAACGACGTGCGGTTTGCAAGTTGCAGTTATTATGGATTTTTCGAAAAATAGAGACCAGCCAAATCTTCCTGTAGAAACAACAAGTTCAAAAACTCGTTTTTTGTTTGATCGTAGTTCATTTATTTTGTATGATTCACTGCTTCCAGGCTATTCTTAGCGCAGGAGCGTTTCGTCGGACGAGTGTTTCTCGTTTCTTCCTGCCCATGTAGCCTCCGCCGTAACAACTGCTACCATAGCTCATCGACATCGAAAAACCGCAGCCTCTGAATTATATTTTTTGCATAAAATTGAAATGAGTTTGATATTTCAGGATCAACTACACAGATGGGTTCATGGACTCATTTAGTACTAGAGGGTGGAGTATGAGTGTGAAGCATAGTTAAGAATAGTTGAAGGATAGTCGATGTTTCCGTGAAATTATACATGATCGTATGTTTCATCAAAATGCCCTCTCATTGTTGATCAAATTGAGTCAATGCGTTCTAATTATATATCTCGCAACTTTTAAAAGAACAATCCATGTTCCAGGATGGACATCAGACATGAGCAACCTCTCACTGTCCCATCTCGCTTTCAATGGCCTTCTCATATGCGAACAATAAACATTTCCATCAAAATATGTTTTGAGTAGGTAAAAGTGAGTGAAATACCCTCGCATACACATCGGCATGCAAACTGGCATACAGCAACTGCAACACATCGGAGGAGCCACTGGAACTGGTACCGGCTGAAATTAGTACTATTGAAATGATGATGAATCATAGTCAGTTTCTTTATCAATTCTTCCCTACACTATTGAAGAAGAATAGATGGCTCGGAAGGTGGCATCTTTTTAGTGAAGGTATGGAAATTGGGTGTCATCATCAAAAGATGCAACCCTTCGAAGAGTTCAACTATATCGTCATATCGAAGATATTAGCGAAGAATCCAGGTAATTTTCAAAAAAAAGTATTGAAAGTATTGGAAGAAAGACTTACCATCGGCATAGGCATTGGCATTGGTACGGGGATCTGAAAAATGATCGATTTTTATGAAACTAGGAGGATAATCTTACCGGTACTGGTTGTGGTACAGACATAGAGCAGCAACCCGACATGACGACCATCGATGAGCAGCACGAGCTTCCGTACATCCCCATTCCACCCATCCCACCCATTGCATAACCGCCCCATTGACGCTTTGCTCGAATTATGGCAGTGGAATTTGATAGCGTAGATGGAGTTGTCGTCGTAAAGATCGTATTATGCGTAACATCGCTACTGGTCTAAAAATTAACGAGTTGAACAGGTTGATGATTAAAGATTGTGTGAATAGGAATTCATCGTTTTTTTTATAGAAAAAAAAACTCTCGTGATAGGAGCATCGTTTCTTTTTGTATCTTTGCTCAGCTACTTATCACGCTTGCTCGTGACGCTAATGTGAGAACAATCAAAGGTACGCATGTCTACAAGAAGGAAGATAATTGTAAGATGTAGGATGTATAAGCTTGGATAAATAGACGCGGAAGCAGAGAGTAGCTGATGGACTCTAGGTTATGAGTAATCGTTGATCCTTAGTGCCGTCGGACACTTGAAAGGATGTCAATCGGATGTACAAACGATTGGATAAATAAAGAAGAGAATGACTGATTAACCTAGTGCACGGAGACCTTGTTAATTGCACTTAGGTCACTATACGGTGAAAGTACTCTGAAGCAAAGATGTGCTGACAGGCATTGATCGATTAATAGACGACAAAGTAGAGATAGCAGACAGCAACAAATAAATGATTTCGATGAAAATCATTGACGTACCGAATTCTCATAGGCTCCTTCACTCTGCACCGATCGAATTACCGCTTGGTAGACGACCATGAATATCGCCGGCGCGACGATCATGTCTGGATCAAAGGCAAAGGACGCGCAAGCACCAAGTTGAACAAGCTTCATGCGGCGCTTTTATATTCGGCATATTTGGGTCAGCTATTTCAACTACTCCCTCCGATCCTCTCCATAGCATATCGTCTCAAAACAGCGTCCATAGCCAGACGATGCAAACGCTGTGTGAACATGCTTTTCGCACTTTGCCGATGTTTGCACACTTTCGAAAAACAGCCACAAGCATCGAGTTCGGCGGCATTTCACTAGGAAAAATAATTCGAGGATGAACTTGGGGAAAGTTGGGGTTTTTTGAAAAACGCCCCCAGACTAACGTTCAGCTGCAATATTGAATCAGAGTTCAGATGATTTTCGAGAGACTTTTTGCTAGATTTAGTATCATGATGAAAGTTTTGAGGAAATAATTTACTTTGATATGGAGGCACTCGTGATTATCAGTAAGATTTTGGTGTGAAAAAAATATTTGCCAAAAATCTTCAAAGTTGCAAAGTCATCATGTTTTTCATGCAATGATAGTCTTAATTCGCCCTGCCTATGCGCTGAGTCGCTACCCCCGTTATTATATGTGAATGAATATATGAAGAGGGCACAACCGGTGCTTAGGACCTATAGAAAACGATTGCGCAAACAGATTGAGTCAAGAAAATCAAAGTAGCAACAGAAAAACTTGAACGAGTGTATCAAATATTGCTCCTAAAGGTGCAAAAAATCATAGGAGTTATGGCAGATTGCGAAAGAAACGGGTAATATGAAGAAAAACTATTGATGCAGATGAAATTCCAAGACTAGGTAAGCATTGTTTGCAGAATGAATCAGCCAATATGCATAAAATGTAACTTAAAAAGATTTGTGAAGAAAATAACAACAAAACGAAAAAGTCGTAGTAGACTGAAAAACAGGTATTTTGACGAAGAAGTACATCTTGATGAAACAATGTTTACGAAATAAATCGTGCCGAATATGCCAGAATTTGAAACATATCGTGGCCAAAGTGAAGTAGAATAATTTGGAACAAAGATTTTTCTCAAGTAGGTGAAAAACGTGGCAATATACGCATTCACGCTAAGTGTCCCGTACGTCAAAATAAACAGGCAAACAAACAAACAAGCATAGAGCAAAAGTGATAGTCCTGAAGAATTGTTCGCATTGAAGAAGAGCGTTCGATACATTTCATCAGATAGATTTTCTAAAAGAATAAAAAATGCTTTCGTTCAAAATAAAATTATTCAAGATTCACCAATGAAAGTGAATAACAGGTTTAACTAGTTAGATAAACTTGAGCCATATCATGACATGGGAAAATCCGAAAAAACAATAATTTTCAATAGGAGTTATGAAAAATATAGCAAATTTGAAACTAATATACGTAGTATTCTTATTACATTGTTTTATCCTTAAGAATGATACGTGATATTTTTCTGATCATCTCGTTTTATCCCGGATAGTGCTGTTGCCGATTTTTGGCAATATCTTTGAGGATCCAGTTTATGTTATACTTGTCACTTTACAAGCTTTCTTCTTCTTCCAACATCAGGCTACAGAACTCTTTTCTTGAATCTCTAAAATCCCCTCGCCTTACTCTGCTTTATCGTATCTCATTCCTGCGTACTCAAAATCCTTGTTAGCACGAGTTGGCTTATCTTGTTGGTATCTATTGGTCGATCCACTCCTGCATATGTGTCACAGGCATTTTTCTCGGTGATAAATTCCTTGATATTTCTCTAACTCTTTACGGAAAACCGGTTGACGCTCGAGCAGAAGCTGCGTGTAGACAGAATCGCAGAGTCATAGAGCACGGAGAAATACGAGTGCGCACGGCGCAGAAAAACGCACGACATGATAAGCGGGAAGTGCCGCGAGTGCGTGCGAAAAAGCACAAGCGAGTAAATTGCGTATGTTGCCCCCACTTCATCACTATTGCATTGCTTTTTGTCGATATGATTAGACTCCGCCCACTTTTCCATGCCCCGGGGGAGTCTGGTATAAAATGAGAGATCGTGGAGGTGGATGGCAGAGCACTTCGTCTCTCATTCGATAGCTCAGCGCAGTCTGTATTTTATCTCACCATGATGTTCCGACACGTCGTTTTCGCCGCGATTTCGATCGCTTTGGTAATTTTTAAATTGTCATTTTCTTCCAACTTGATGATCTTCATAATCATTTTATGTTTCTAGAGTTTTTCTGTATACCAATTATTAAGAAAATATTTCCCACTGTAACCTGATGAGGATTTAAAAAATCCATTCATAGGTGCTTGCCGCTCCTCCAGTCTTGAGAAGCAAGCGACAATGTCCGTGCCAGCAACAGGACCCATCCTGTGATTGTGCTCCTCGTATGCTTACAATTACTAGCTTCATTCCTGATGAAGACACTTTAGCTACTCCTTCATGCTGCACTCAACAAACCTACAACGTAGAGATCCAGCCATCCTGCAACGACTGCGCACCTCGTATGGCTTGATATTTTAGACTTGGTCATGAAGACGATAAATTTAGCTACTCCCTCATGCTGCCCTCAGCAAACTAGCTGCTGTGAACAGCAACAGCAGGTAATAATTTAAATCAATTTACCGTTTGACCATATGTCTTGGACGCGAGCGATGGGCATACTCTAGTCATCTACATGTGCATAGCGAAAAGGAGTAGTTCGTTAATCGGAGAAAACTTCAAATTTTTATCTCCAAAATTTTCTTAACTTTGCCACAATTTTCTCGACCTCTTGAATCCCACATTTCAGCCATCCTGCGATTGCTGCCCGTGCCAACAGGCCCCGACTGCGGCTCCATGCCCCACTTGTGTCAACGTCGAAGTCACCCAGCAGACCACATGCTGCCAACAACAAGAGCAACAGAATCCATGCTGCCAGCAACAACAGCAACCTTCTTGTTGCCAACAGCAGCAACCACAACAGTCTTGCTGTTGCCCCTGCCAGCAGGCCCCGACTGCGGCTCCATGCCCCACCTGCATCAACGTCGAAATCACCCAGCAGACCACATGCTGCCAACAACAAGAGCAGCCTTCGTGTTGCCAGCAGCAGCAACCGCAGCAATCCTGCTGCTGCTGCCAGCAGGAACAGCAAAACCCGTGCTGCCAGCAACAGCAGCCAAGCTGCGACTGCCAGGCCCCGACTCCAGCCCCCTGCCCGACATGCATCAACGTCGAAGTGACTCAGGTCCAGACTAAGCAGAGCTGCTGCTGCGAGGCAAGGGAGTTACGCCTAGAATAGTTTAAGACCTAAATTTTCAGCCATCTTGCCCACAGCAATCCTCGTGCGACTGCCCCCAACCCGTTCAGCAGCAACAAAGCTGTGGATGCGCCACCTGCCCATGCCCCAAGCCAGCTAAAGTAAACGTCTCAGTTAAGACTGTTCAGAGGTGAGACTTTCATATATTCATCAACAACCTCGCCGCAATGAAGTAGTCCATTTCTTTTTTCAATGACATAAAAGCAAATGTTCGAGTAGTCAAGTTAAAGATGTCGGAAAACTTGGGAAGTTTCATTAAACCTATTTGGTTTTCAGACAACAGACGATGTCGTGCAACGCCGGAAACTGCCAGTGCCAGAGAGGCTACGTCAAATGCGCCGAGCAGACCTGCTGCCTCCGATACAGATACACTTCGGTAAGCTGAAATGCAAACTTCAACATCTTTGGAAATGGTCCTAAAATGTGTTCTGAAATTTTAATTTATCAAGTTGAGAAAGATAAAAAATTATTCTGTCGAGGTTTATTTACAAGCTCTAAAATGTACTTTCAGCGCAAGCTCAAGCGATCGATCGCATAAATTCGTCCGCCTTCAAAATTTTCTTCAATAGCTTTGCACGAAAAGGCTGTTCAACTGCACACAGATCTAATGCATTTCGCACTTTTTTAAAATTCTTCAAATCTGACGAAAATTGCCCTGATCTTTGCCATATCTTCATATAATCACGAAAAATTTCCCTGAAATTGCTCCCACGCAAGTCTTTCAGAAATCAAGTTGTTTGTACAGTGTGGTGTATTTTGTCTGAAGAATCAGACGCTGCGTTTTAATGTGAATTTTGAAGTAAGAAAATTGTATCTCAACTTTGGAAACCTAGCATCCCTGAAAAGATGAAGCATAATTCTCACTTCAATTCACTACTTTCATTGTTTTCTTCTTTGAATATTTTGGTTGCTATTATCATCTCATATCATGACGAAACTACATGTCTCTCAGCACAACATTCTTATCACAATTTAATTATTATTTTCTTGAAAATGAATAAATACTTTTACTTAAAAATCTAATATATTTCCTCTATGACACGCGTAATAAATAGGAGAATAAATTATCTTATTGCTAAACGCTTTGGCAATAATTTTGTAAAGAAATGAATTCTTAAAGTGAAGATCATCAATTTGGCTGGTCAACAAATGCATTTTGGAATGTTTTTGAGGAAGATCGAGAAAAATAAATAACCTTGTGTTCTAAGCAAGCTAAGTCTAATCTATAAATAAATATTTTAGAATAGATTATTTTCAAAGTGCTTCGAGATAAGAAATGGGCACTTTTCCACGAACTCCGTTTCTCTCAGCCATGATGAAGTCTGGATCCATTCCAGGCAATCGGTAAACAATCAGGATCTAAACGATAAAGGTTCTATAAAATAAAAATATTTTATAATCCTTGAAAAGAATGCACAGTAACGCTGTTAAAAGTTTCAATTCATAGCCACTTGATTGTAAAACTCACATCGTTCTGCTTGACAGTCATCTCTCCAGGCATAACTGCATCATAGTCCAGAATCACTCTCGCCTGCTTCGTGCCCATGTCGTCCGTCGTGAAGCCTTGACCACCATTGGGCTGAAAATTAGACGTGCTGAGGACAAATAGATGAATTATTGTAAATTGAAAATGCTGATTTCGTGCTTTAGTTTCTTTGAGGATACTTAGTTATTTTGCATAAAAATGGACTAATAATGCAAATTACGATATGTGATGGCTTTTTCACCCATTGAAAGTATCTAAGAAAATATCACTATCCAGAATACTTCAGTTATATTGCAGAAAAACACCGACATGGATTATTTCCAACCAACAATAGTTCGATTTTGTGTGGTATAATAAAATAAAATATCAAACCTTTGGAGATTCCTGCACTGCAGTCTTGCCCGTTTGGCCATTAGTTTGAACCGGTGATATAACAGTAGCTGAAGATCCTCGGTAAGTGACGGTTCTGAAAATTATGAAATGAAAATTCAATTTTCTTAACCATTGTCTATTTTTACTCTTCTATGATATTTTAGCGATTCTCTACACATTCTCTAATTGCGATTTCTCTACACAGTTCGCTTCAAAGATTCATTTCCCACAAATCTATGATATAAAGCATTCATTTCTACAAAATACCAAATGCAAACATCAAAAATAAAGAATCCTATTTTCTTTATTTTTGGCGTTCAGAATATAAGCACACCACGATATATACAGCTCTAATAAATAAGTTGTTTGGGGCAGGTCAAGTGAAACAAATGTGAATAATTTCAATGAAGTTTAGAGATACATGAGAATTTTTCAATTAGTTACAAACTCAGATAAAATCGAGAATTGAATGTGTAATCCATTGAATTAGAAAATAGGTTGAGCGGAAAAGAATTCAAATCAAATGAATTCGAGATCATTGAATTATCATTTGCTGTAGTTTTCAAAAGATAAAAATAGTGAAAATTAGACTTCGCCTACAAAATTTACACAAACTTAGCACCGTAAGAAAATATGTAGAAAAGTAAAGATTTTTGTTCAAGTTTGGAGAAAATTAAACTAAAGATATGGGACCAGAAAGTGTTTGTAAGAAAATCTCACTCAAAAGGAAGCAAACCGAAATCTCTATCAAGGCATGGAAAGGTGATAAAATTGATGAAATCGAAAATGAAGCTTCGGAATAAATTTCAAAATAGTGAAATTTACAACAAAAAATCATAAGGACGAGTAACTCAAAAACCGGGACCTTGTGTTTGCCAATCTTTGATGAAAATACACGAAAAAGTTCAATTCGTTGAAATTATATGGAAATTCCATAAATAATAGGTTTTTCGTGGGCTCATTAAACATCTTCGAACGAATCAAAATATCTTATCATTTTCTAGTACATTTCAAAAGTTCCAGAAAATACGGTGGAAGTTAAAAGTACTCGGCATATTTTCCTGGCTCATTTCAAATCGTCAGGCGAGTTTAGTGGTGGCAAATTATTGGCTCCAGCCGAATTCGAGTTGCTGAGCGTATTCCTGCCGGCGTTCGGAGAAGTCGCAAACAGGGCGGGACTGACGTCCGAGAGCGAGCTGCAAATTGCAAAGGCTACACCTATCAGCCAGATCTGTTGACGAGAAAATCAAATATCAAATATTCCAGTCTGCTTTCAGCTTTTGTGCGCCATGTCAGATTGTCGCTCGAAGGGCGATGAGCGGAGGTTGTATTTTTTAGCAATAGGATCAGAGATATTAAAATTCAATCATCAACAGATCTGTGTCTAGCACACTATGTGGATATTATATTGATACGACTAAGATATAACTTCGATTTCAGAGTTTTGGAAGATTGTAGCGGCAAAAAATGATTTGCTGTACGGATTTTTTCTTTGAATTTTTGATAAAACAGTTTTCTCTCAAATAAAACGTTCTAATGATCAGGTTTTCAACCAAAACATGTGATAAAGTTCGTTTGACCGACAGCTTGTGAAAAATATGTAAATTTGAAACGCCGCTTGTGTGATGAGATGATCTCTTTTCCATATGACTTTACAATTTCCCAAAACTCGAAACATATCGATGTTGCGATGATAGATTTTTGGAAAAATTCACTTTAATTTACTATCAACTTGACTATTCGACCAGAAATCGATCATCGCAATTTTCGATAAATGGACAGCAACGGACACATACGGCTAGTCATTAGCTATTTTGGATAATAAGGAACGACTAAGAGGAAATTTATTTAAATATGATAATCGCCTTCTTTTTAATCACTTCGAAGAAAAGTTCTAGAAATAACTCACCCAGAAAGTTCCCTTTGCAGATCGGCCATGAGTTGGTGCGCCTGCGCGTAGAACGACATTTGCGCCTCGACAAAATCGCGGATACACTTCAGTTGGTTGTTCTGCAATTTTCGAGAATAAGAAAATTTTTCCAAAAAATGTTATTCGAGATTATTAAAACTGGGAAAAATGTTTCAGAATTTTAGACCATTGATAGGAAAAAATGATAGCTCGGGGTTTTTTTTTCAATTTCTGAACGTTTTAGAAATATTTTAAATAAACCCTTACGTGAGCAGTCTGAATGCCTTCCAGGAGTAGTTTGGTGATTTCTGCCTGTTTATCAAACTCGGCCTGAGCCACTCGGACGTCCGCCTCAGCCTGAAAATTAGAACAATTACCGTACTCCTCTTACAGCTATGAAATAATCACAACACTTGACAAGACAATATTCGTTATTCAGACCTGTTCAATAGTGATTCCACTCGCTTTACCCTAGAATTTTGGGAAAATTTAATGTAATTGTTGTCCTGCGACTTTCACCTTTTAAAATATAAATGAACTTAAAGGTTTCAAAAATAATTTGGAACTTTGAAATATGCTTAGAGGAATTTGTAGAAATTAACGGAACTATCATAATGTTCTGCGGTTTTTTGATAGATTAAAATAATTTCAATATTCGTTTTAATTTATTTAAAATTTACCGCCTGCTGAGTCTCGGCACTTTTCGCCTTCTTTAGTCGACTTTTGCACGCGTCCAGGTCCAATCGTTTGCTGTTCAGCACTTTACGCTCTTTCTGAAAATTTGATTTTTTCTTATTTTTCAAGAAGCCGTAAACACTGAGAATAAAATAGAATAAACTTTTGCGAAAGATTAATTTTAAAAAAATGTAATCGAACATTTTATGAACAGACTTGCAACTTTTGTCAAAATTTAACACCCACACCCGACTCGCGGAGTGCGGGTTTTTATTTGCAAGTCTGTTTACGAATCATTATGAGATTTCTAATTTGACATTTTTCATCTTTATAACCATTCAAAATATCCAATCAATTTTCGTAAATATTTTCCAATATTTGAAAATGCTTGAAACATAACCTTAAAAATGGAAATACCTGTATGGTCCTCATATCGCCTTCCAGAAATCGTCTGATCGGGAGAAGTGTTTGACTCGCGCACTGCTGCACCAGCTCCCTCTCGGCCTGACCCAACTTCTGCTCTGTGTGTGACACTTTTTGGAGCGCGGATCCTTTAATAGTAGTAGTATTGGGATAAAAATGTGAAATAAATGATAAATAAATCAAATTTAAGGTTAGGTTTCAAAAATATTCAATTCAGTTTCTAAGAAATGTCAAATTCAATCAATTGAATTTAGACTGTGTATCAATAAATAGGAGAAAAGATGATAAACGAAACGAAAATTTATGTTTCGTAAATTTTCAAGTCAAATCGAAGAAATTCCATTTAATTTGATCCATTCTGAGCATATAAAATTTTAACAAGTAATTAGAAAGACCTTACCGTAAGGAGTGCTGGTTCCGAATTCTTCACTGGCATCGTTCATGGCCTGAGCGAGGGACTCCAAATTGTTCATCCTTCCGCCACCGTCCTTTTTCAGTTCCAGCTTTTCGTAGAATACTTCTTCCATTCGGACCGCTGGAAAGAAAATTTTGTAGATTTAAAAATATAGCATCCTTTTCTATTTTTGGAAATCTTTATTACTTTTTAAAAATTTTTATCTTTTGGACCGTTATAAAATGTTACATATTAGTTTATTCTCAGGTTTAACATGATGCTCGATAATTTATGACTTCTCTCGCTTAGTAACGAAACATCAAATATTCCATAAATCATGTCGAAAACCGACAGATTTCAGAGAATAGGCATTCTTCGAATCCAATCTTTTTTATTTGGAAATTCGATGATGATGATCTGGGTTCAAAGGCAACCCAATTTATCAAAAATTTCGTCCCATGGGAAATTGAGTTTCAGCCATTTTTAGGGCAATAATTTCAAGAAATCTCAACTTGCAAACGAAAGATAAACTTGGGGTTAAAAAGTAAAAAAGATACTATTTCTATTCTGGGTTTCGAAAGATTCTATAGAAATTATCATTAATGAAATTCTGATATAGCCGGTTTGAAATTGATCAAACCCTCTATCAATCAAAAATTAATGAAGTTTCTAGAGTTTAATAATATATTTTAAATAAAAAAGGATAAAAAGAACAAAATCTCACTCGGATTGGGTTGTAGATAGCTTTCGATGCATGAGAGCAGTCGCCTGGTGTGCTCCTCAGTTTTGTCGGCTCGTTGCAGAAGCTGCTCGAAGTTGGCGTCGAGCTCGGTGCGTTCTGCCTTCAGAAACGTCTCTTCGGTCAACTGGAAGAAAAAATATTCAAAAGTTGTTAGGTTTCAGGAAAACTGAAACTGAAATGTGCATTTCTATGAAATAGTTAATGCGAATTTTGCAATGCTGTACAATGAGATCTCGAATATTTTTGTTAATCTTGGAGAAAGATCTCGATGTTTTCGGAAAAAGAATTAAAAACGCTTCTGACAATATACTTATTAGCAAATATGGTATTCTTAGAAGCATATTTTCCTTGCAAAAACAAATTTCCCACCTGTTTGGCTCGACTAAAAAAACCCCCCGCTTCAGAAGCTATTTTCTTGAAGCTGAAGTCCATCTGCTCTGATTTCCCCGACTTGAATCTTCGTTAGTCTTTTCTGGTGTTGCACGAACAGCTGAAACCGGCGAAATTCAATTGGAAAATGGAAAACTTTAACGAAATTAGCGATTATATTAAATTTTCGGCAACGAAGCTTGCCAAAGTACGGACGTAAATATAGGATATATATTTAGAGACTCTTGTATTTTTCGCTTTTGTTCAAAGAGTGGTTATTTGAAATTCCAAAATTGCGAAGCGAGTACCCTTTAAAACGGAGGGTCACGAAAAGTCATTATCAGATTCGATGAGCCATTCATATAGAAATGGACAGGGCTGTTGACGGTGCACTGCATTGCAAACATCCCTGGGAATGGGCTTTGATAAAAAATTCTATCAGAAAGTGTACATACGCTCAAGATAATTACCGACGTGGAAGTCAAACTTTGTTCGTTTAGCTGATTGGTTTCGACTAATTCGTTCGGCCAAAAATGATTTTATTTGATTTTTCTTCACGAATTTTGTAGTTACATCGAGCTAGATTATTTGGAATGAAAAGTTACTTCAAATTATGGATTTTGCAAAACCATTTGCGGTCCCTAGATATATTTAGCCTTGACGATACAATTCAATTACGACTTTGATGTTAGGCATCGAGAAGCAAATTTGATTATCACTGATGAAAAGAGGGATATTATGGATTGAGAGAAAGAGAGAGTATGGGGAATGAAGAAAAGGAAAAGAATACGAGGAAGCATTATCGAATTCCGATTAATTGATGAAAATGAAAAATGATGCACTTTTCTACACGCGCAAGAATAAACAAGTGCGCACCCAGACATACACATTATCTTACGGACTTTGTAAAAGGAAGAATAGAGATAATAAGATAGCAGAGGAAAGAGCACGCGTGAAGCAATGAACAAGTTTGATATGCATTTTCTCATTTTAGCGCATATAGAAAGTGCATCATTTTTTATTTTCATCGAGTAATCGGAAGTCGATAATAATGTGTGAAAAGAAGAAAAACGATGAAAAAGAGAAAATAAACAGCAAAAAGAACTAGAATAAATCTCCAAAAGCTCTTCAAAATGGCATGTGCTTAGAATAGCTAGTGACAAAGTTAAGGTTGAGGAAAGATGTAAATTGAAAGTATAAGTGAACTTTGACAGAATCTATACCCGTTTGGCGATTAGTTTGATATTATCAATGAAGAAAATTAAAAACAAAACAAAAGAATGCTTAACAGTGAATTATATCAAAATCTAACAGGATATTATGTGTTTAGATTATGCAATGTCAAAGTTTGAAATATAGTGTAATATACTGGGACTTTGAAAGACAAAGATAAAAGCTATCCGATTGATAGCTAAAAGCTTCTCAATCAGCTGAGAGATTTTCGAGGGTGAAAATGTCATCCAAGCGGAAACAATTGGGAGAAAATTTTCATTGAAAGAGAAATGATGTGATTCGATCAGATGATATGTAGAACTACGCATAATAATGTTGAAAGATACAGCTGATATTTTTCATAGTTGACGATTCAAAAAGATCCAAAGTTACTAAATGTCTAACATACTTTGATCTATGAAAGCTTGTAACATAATAAACATAAAATAATATCATAGCATGCATGATGGTGATTCGAATTATTGTTGAAAATAATTTACATCAGAATCAAATTCGTCAACAAGTACTCAAAATTGTTCCGAGCCAAGATTTTAAACATATTTTTCCCAATATTTCACATTTTGACATCAGACAACGAAAATTTCAATAAAAAATGAGGCCAGAGCGGATTGTGTTTTGAATGCAAAATTGTGAATGTCGAATGCCAAAATGGGTACCTTTTGGAAAGAGGGAGAGTGAAATAGAAAGGGGACAAGACTCAGAAAAGAGCTCAACTTGCAAAATGTACACAGAAAACGTCAATAGGAAAAGAAAGAAGTAAAAAATAACATGCAAATTGAAGAGAGAATAGATTGAAAATGAAAAAATCGAACAGAAATAAGATTTTCTTAAAGAAAATAATGGTTATCGAAAATTTAGCCTCTCAGGCAAGAAAACGATGATGCGAAAGTGGTAAAACGAGAAATGGAAACGAAAATGTAAAGGGTGAATTGGAAGGAGTGAGAAAGAGAAAGAGAATGAAGAAGAAAGAGAAGAAATAAAAATATAGAGAGAAAGAAAAAGAAAGATATCTGAAAACTGCTGCAGGCTGTAAAAGGAAAATCGATTCGAGGGAGAGGGAGAAAAATTAGAAGAGAGGTTTTCAAAAGTAGGAAAATTCAATGCAAAAGTAGAAAAAAAGAAAATAATGAAAGAGTAAGAAAACTTATCGAAGTTTTTAAAGAAAGAAAAATGATAAAAATTGCGAAATAGTGTAAACTACACGGGAAAAATATCATGGAAGAGAATTAAATTAAAGAAAAATTGATAAAATAGCAAAAAATAAAAGTCGAGAGAAGAATATAAATAATCGTGAGATAGTGTAATTTAACATAGAAAAATATCCATGAAAAATGCATAAGAAAGGAGCAAAAGTTACAAGGAAAGTGCAGGAAATTGCGAGTGCGAAAAGTGAGGGGAAAAGATTTTGAAGAAGGTCCTTGTAGGGCAAGGAAAGAGGGCAGGGCCTAATTTGGAAATGAAATTGAGGGCGATTTTTGCTCTTTCTTGAGGATCGTTTAGGTGATGGTGATGAGAATAGTTGAAGAATGTTAGAAACTGAGAGTAATTTTGAAGCGTCCAAAATGATTTAATGAATATGTTGTGAAAATATTCATAATTATATTAGGTTGTGGCATAAGTAATGAGAAAATTTTGGCATTTACATTTTATTATATTTCGCAAAAATGAGACAACGAACGGATTAGAAGTAATTGCCATTAGCATTGACTGTTTTCTTCCAACAACTTGGCAGAGCATGGATACCAGCCCTGTAGAACTCCGCAGTCTGGGAGTCGAAGAATCCCTTCAGTGCAGATTCGACATCCTTACGATCCTTGAAGTTCTGTCCTCTAAGGAAGTGACTGAGGTGTTTGAAGAGGTGGTAATCAGAGAGGGCCAGGTCGGGACTGTAAGGGGGATGGGGTAGTACGTGCCATCCATAATCCCTGCAGTTCAGCCTTCACACTTCTTGCAACATGTGGTCTAGCATTATCATGCTGGAAGTAGATTTCGGCCTGTGCTCCTCGAGTGTTTTCCAGATGTAACTTTAATTTTCGTAGCTGTGCAGTGTAGACCTGTGCCGTTACTGTTTCACCCTCCTTCAATGTCTCCCAGTATCAATACCGTTCACGCTCCACCATATACAGAGTAGGATCTTTTTGGGGTGTAGAGAGGGTTTAGGGACGTCTTCTGGTTGTTCATCCTCATCGACCCACATTGCCCTTCTCTCACTGTTATCGTAGAGGACCCACCTTTCGTCCCCAGTGATAACACGATCCAGCTAGTTCGTTGTGCGATGATACGTTAGAAGATTCAAAGCAGCATCAACCCTCCTATCCTTGTCAAAATCCGAAAAAGCATGGGGTACCCATCTTCCAAACTTAGCCTTCTTCCCAATGGTCTTCAGTCCTCGGGCTGCAGTGGACCAGTCAACATCAAGGAGTGTCTCCATATCCCGCGTAGTAAGATAGGAGTCATCCTCCACAATCTCCCGCAATTTGTCCAAATCCAGCTCCCGTGGACGACCTGACTTGGGTTCATCTTCAAACGAGTAGTCTTCTTCCTTGTAACGAGCGACATAACGATAGATGGTGGCTTGAGAGGGGGCATTGGTGTCATACGTAGCAGTAAGTTTCTCATGGATATCCTTCACTTTGAGGCCACTTAGGAATAAAAAAAGAACTACATTCCGTAAATGGAAATTGTTGGGAATAAAAGCATTCGGCATGTCTCACTGGTAGACTGAGTCGATATGATGGTGGGTTGTTCACGCATAGGGACCCTTCCACTATCTATCCCCCCAATGCACTTTGTCCCCTGATAACACATGAAAGAGAGAGGAACGGACAAAAAACATGCAAAAATTCTCATTACTTATGCCACAACCTAATATCAAAATTTCAACAAATTGCTGATTATAGTAAAAATAGAAATAAACTAAGAATGAACTATCAATAATTATTTATTCTCTTGGATAATCTTATGATAGGACAACTATTATCAATAAAGACACCGATCATGATGTTCAAATCGTAGGTTGACTCCAAAATGTACGTCGATATCCTTGCCTAGAATCGAATGATAGTCCGCGGTTGCATGACTACAGGGTCGTTTGACGTTATTGGGCAACTAAAATTTCGCAATTTGTAAAATTATTTACTCTGCACTAAACAGGAGTCAATTGCTTGTCATTGAATGTGCACGTTTAATAGCTTTTCGATAGTTCGATGGTTCGAGTACATTTCCTATTCAACAACGTCCTTTTCCAATAAAGTGATATCTTACCTGACACCGATCGGGATTGGGGCACTTCATTCCCGCTATCCGATTCGAATAATGGAGACTGTAGAAAGTCCTTTGAAAGCACTGACTGATGATGTCATAATAAAGTGTGGTCTGGGGAATTTCGATCAAGATTTTTTGCGCTTTCTTTTTCGATAATACCCTGAGAATATCCAGAATTTCGATTTCCAGGGATAGACTTTACTGCTGCATATCTTTATCCATTTCAGCGATATCTAATTTAGATAGAACCGTTAGTTTTCCTTTGGAAAAGACGTATTTTGGAGCGATGACGTCCTGATCCGGCATGATAGTGAATTTTTCGGAGATCTGCAAAGTTAGAAAATATTCAGTAATTCTAAAGTTCTGAAAAGTCTCGTTTGCACCATTTCTCATTTCTCGAATTTTCAAACTTTAAAAATTGAAACCTACCACTTTGATATTGCTCATATGGACGATGGCGTTGTCTTCCCAGGGTATGGATATTCTAAAATTCAATTTTCAAAGTCACAAATAGGAAGAAAAATATATCTAAAAATGGAATTTACTTATGTAAAATAAAAAAGATTTTTATGAAAAATAAAATTCACGAATTCGCGGGCATGTGAGGTCAGTGTATCCAGGTTGCGTTGATCGACTCGGGTCTCGCCACGATTTTCCCGGTCTCGTTGAATTTCATGAACTTCAGCGTACTGTAGATCTGTTGGAGAGAGAGAAGAGCTTGGGGTTTTTGTCTGAATGATAATTTTTGAAATATTCAGATGTTTCAAAAATTTGTAAGTACATCAGAAAGTTAAACAATAGCGGTATTATCAATGATAATAAAAATTCTATGTTTCAGTAGAATAGATCATGAATTACAGATTAATTTCGATTCTCACACTAGAAACATTTGATTTACCTGACAAAGCCTGAATATTCTGTTTGTCATAAGTGATGAATGCTAAATCTGAGGAGGCTGCAAAAATAGCACTAAACTCATCGATATAACTGTTGCCTCTTCTCGGTATCAAAATATCATCTAGATCCATGAATGAGATGAAATCGACTATCTCCTGAAAGTAGTCTTTAACACTCATATTCTAGAAGCCACCGACACAAGAAGCATTATGTGAACAGAATTAAATTGCATAATTCTAATTTTCTGTATCATAGTTTATTTATCAAGATATAATCAGTCTAGCTGACATTTATTTTGAAATCGAAGATTACCTTATATTGCAAAAGACAATCTGTTTGCGCTGCTGCTTGGTTTCTAAACTCGACAGAGATATTCGGATCTTCCTCTCGTGAATATTTCCGACGATGACTGTATTTTAAATGCAGCCAAGGTCAGATTTTCAGATGGTAAACATCCCGCCGAGAAACATTGCGTATCATTCCACGGAATTTGCTCTAGGTATGAGAAACTGTATTCTGGATCGGCTAGCAAGGATCAATGAGACTAGATTTGATAAAAAGTTTGATGAGGTTGATTTTGAGAATATATTTTGCTCATTAAATTTTTTACGACAATCAAATTTATCAAATATCAAAATCTTTTGAAACATAATTTGCTAAAATTGGTTGGGATTTTGGGTTTGTTTGATGACTATAAAGATGTGCACGTTACACTACTTTAGGAAATCTATAACTCACCCTAAATTACTTTGAAACATTTATTTAGTCGACTTTTTAGTACTGGCGAATCTTTTCTTTTGCTGTGGATTCTTGTTCATTTCACGACGCTATCGGATTGAATTCATATCCTCAAATTGATGAAACCATCACTTACTTCATTCAGGATGAACCTCAGGTGTAAAATTTTCAAATATAGCAAATTACCTTAAAATTTAGGATAATTGCAAAATCGCTTTAATGAATAATCCCCAAAGCAATATTGTCACGGAGATTCGGGTAAAGTTTGGCATTCTCAAAATAATTTTTAAATACTCAGAAGGATTTTCCGAAATGTATTTTTTTCAACTGGAAATCGCTATTCAAATCTTCAATTTCTAAAGACAAGATAGTCGATAATTTGATCATCACGAACCAAATAAAAATCCATGGATTGAACAATCTATTGAACAATGATTTGCTGAGGAATCATGTTTGTCAGGTAAATTTTATTTATATCTTATTATTGCTTCTAGAAACTCGAGAAAACTAAAGCTAGACAAAATGTTATTTCACTGAAATCTGAATCATGTCATTTGACTTTCGAGATTCAGAAATCTACGAAAATAACACTTAACTTTTCCAAATGCTAATTAGCCAAACTCCTCGAAAATCTAGAAATCGCATTACAAGAACTTCAGCTGCAATTCTATTTTATTTTGATCATTGATATCATAATTTCAGATAAATCTGCTCATTAGCTACCCGAAATTCGCTGAAATGCCTGATTCCATAGTGGAACTTGATCAACTTTTGAACAATCCCCACTTTTTCCCGGTTAAATCCGAAAGATCTCGAAATTGGACGCTAATGAGAATTTTTCTCGTAAATTGGTTCAATGAGACATGCAGAAACAACTATTTGAAAATAACTTGAAATTGTCGTTTTTTGACAAATGTTCTGATATAAAGCACTTAATTATAAGGCAAAGAAAAGGCTGACGTTATTCTCAAAGGATTATTATGGATTGCATGAAATTTCATTTCTTTGAAAATTCTACACAAACCGACCAGTACGAAATACGCTTTCAAATCTCTTGCAGAAAACATCTTCATGTGATAGATACTAAATTTTTAATAATTTATTTTTGACTATTTCCATCTAGTTTTTAGTTTTTGAAATATCAACATGCCTATTTTCTAATCTTCAACATTAAACTATTTTAATTTTTCTGAAGTTTTATTTAAAAAAAAAAAACGTTTTTTCGCCTAATTTATGGATTATTTGGCCAATTTTCTCTTAAAACATTTCACAAACAAAGTTGAGCTTTTTCGAAAAGAGATTTAGTTCTTTTTTAGAAAAGGTTCAGTTCATTATTTATGCTAAAATTGCGTGTGCAGCTAGGCGTGAGAAACATAAAAATTTACACGATGTTAGAGATTTAGGAAAAGGTGAAAAATAATAGAAAATAGTATAAAACAAAAGGGGAAATGAAGGTGAAATAGTATGAAATAGAGAAAATAATGAAAAGGGAATAGTATGACAATTTGAGAGGCGCAAAGAAGAGAGAGAACTAAAAAGATCTGAATAGAGAAACCCAAAAAATCCTTCGTTCTAGCTATAAACTCACTAAATGAGAAATCCCTTCAGGCTTAATGCTTGAATGACAAACCGGATAAGGAGCGAAAGGTTAATTCAGGCTCGGTGTCAAGGTTTGCTCCCTTTCCACTCAGATTTTTTAAGAGTTAATTTATTTCCTTTTAAAATTACCTTTAAGTATGCTCTAAAGATAATTATATTTTTCACTTTAATTTACATCATATTTATTGAAGAGTTTATTTGGTCGATTTAAATTTGACTCTTTACCTTGTTCATCTATATTTAAAATTGTTAAGCATGTTTCAAAAACTTACATATGTTGATAAATTTACATCTTGATTAATGCATGTTTATTATTCAGAATTAATTCCTACAGTATTACTTATCATATGATCTCTCTAAACGAAATATCCCGATACCGAAGTTCGTCATCAACTAATATCCGATTCATGAAATTTTAGGAATCTACAAACAAGAATTAATTACTTTAGCAGGTGAAATGCTGTCTGTGTAACTTCTTCGGCTAAAATATAATTAATTGCCCTCGGTAAATTTTTGCAATTGAGAATTTCGTTAAGAATCAAAAGTTTATTAGAGGGAAAAGTTTGGTCGATTTACACCCGAATTCGAATGCTAACCCACGCTAAGACTTTCCTTATTCGAAAACATCAAAATCACATTTAATTTTTTAATCTCGTGTTATTTGTTTTATTTATCTAAGATTTGCAAAGTGACGAACGGTTATTTAAAAATAGAAAATGGAGAAATAACGTGTGTAAAGAAGAGACTGATCTACAACCATTCATTCTCCCTAGCAGATTTAGTTAGAACTCTATTTTCCATAATCTAGAATAGTTGATAATATTTAGAATATTCATGCTAGCTTTTTATGCTTTGGTTTGACAACTAATTCCCGAAAGATCTCTAAACGATTTGTCGAAGTATATTTTTAATCTTTTTCCTTGAATTGTTATTCATCTTACTTTAACAGTGTTCAGGAATACGGAAATTTCCATGATCATGATACCGTTGTATTTTTACAAATACGGAGATACAACCTATACAATCTGCATATTTCGTTGGATGGGTGGCATAGGTCCGGATATGTTTTAAAAATATAGACATGCTTTTAAATAGCATTATCATATGATACTTCTTTCGTATTATTATAAACTTCTAATCCATATTCTTCGCAATGACAATAAGTCAAGCGTTAAGTTGTACCAATGTTCACAATATGCGATGTTTGAAGCCAAATAAGCTAAGAAAATTCTTCAGAATTATCCACCATAGGCCAATCGCTAATATTCTTCTTCGCTATAATCGAATTTGTATTTTTATTCCTATTTTTGCCGGTTTCAATTATTACCAGTTATGGCATTATCCGATCCCCGATTTACCACAAGAATTTCGCTTCAATAACGATGACTACATTTTTCATCTATAATTTGACTATTATTAGCAGATTTCTACTATTTCTATACGAAACGGGAAGTATCACTATTTATCGTGAGTTACTTATAATTTTATGCTTCATAGATATCGTAAAGTCTAAAACAAAAGTCCATGGACTTCTATTTTAGGTTTTATGGTAAATGCGTTTCAAGAAATTTGATATTAAACTTGTTAGCAATGGTCATTTATCCTACAAACCATTAACGAATAGAAACGTCATTTTTATCGAAAGTGATATAAATTTAGATATTCCCGAAAAGGATTGGGTGCTATTCTCAGCAAGCTTCATGAGGTGTTTCTCCGTAATACACACAATTTTTTGTATAATCAGTTTAACATACGGTAAAACAACATATCCTACGTCAATCTCTAATTATATTTTAGAAAAAGCATTTGCTACGTATTTTGTTATGGACTATGAGAAAAGAGATAGACTATGGGTTTCCAATTTAATCAATTTTATTTCGATATCATTTTCTGCGGCTATATCTTGGGCGTTAATACACTGTAAGTTTATTAAGATATATTAATTTTTATATAGCTCAAAAATTTAAAAGATTTAAATATTGCACAAGTTTCCATGCGTTCTTGCATAGGCGATTATGATATCTCGCGTACTTGTTATAGTCCAAGTTACGTGCAATTTTGTACATTCCGGAAAAAAACTGATTAATTTTTGCAATTACAATCTGAAATTTCATAACGATATTGCACAAATTGAGTTATTTATAAGCAGCTTGGAATAGAACTAACAATCGTAACGTAGTAGAAGATGAAAGAGTAGAAAAATGATAAAAGTAGTATCCCAACCTTTCTTTACCCATACCATTTCTTATATTGCTATATTAACTATATTGCTGCTTTTCAAATTGCTCATTTTTAGAAATATCATTTTCAGCATATTATTGCTTACTGTATCTTCTATTGGCTGTCTTATTAATTTGCTCATGTTTATCGTCGATTATCTTTTATGAAATTTACAAGCATAACAAGAAGAGGTTGGAGTCGAAATCTCTTGTGGATACGACGGATAGATACAATTTGAGTCTGAAGTTCCAATTATATGCCAATACAACGATTATGAAGGTATTTTTAATCAGTTAACAATCCATCAGCAAACTAATTATAAGAATACTAGTGATAATGCTACAATTTCTTGAAACTTAACATAAATTTAGCATATTGATATTCAATCAGCATCATCGTTGAGAAATCGTTCATAATTATTGAAATTTGATCATCATCAGTCTGTTTGAAAATGATATCAATCAGTTCACTTTTTTCGTTACTTTATTCATTCATATAGCGGTCTAACATCAGAGCATTAAACTAAACTTAAATCCATTGATTTTATCACTTTTGCATCATATCTAGAAAACTAGAGAATGAGCACTATACCTTCCAGATGTTAATGCGCGTTACTCTCGCTTCGGGTGCAGCCCTGGTGTACCTCATGCTCGTATTCGCACTCACTGTTGCACTCTGCTTCTTCGATGAACTTCTCGAGGAAACTGAAATCGCCTTCGGATTTCTGCAGATGAACGTCGCCGTGTAAGGGCTTATTTGATTCTTAAATGTATTTTTTCATTTTAGAAAATTAATAATTATTCTGATTTTTAACCGCTTTAGAAGAGAATTGAGAGAATCAAAATCGCTTTTGGATTCCTGAAGATCAATGCCGCTATTTAAATTTGTTTTTCTAATTCAACATTGAAATGTTCCAAAAAATTGCGTAACACAAAGGATTGTGCATCACAGTTAATTCAACGCACGCTGTAAATTTTTCAAACATCCGTAAAAATACTCTACATTTTCTTTCATTTAGCAATTGCATATAACGTCATTGGTTCTTCTTTCTAATTTTAAACATTTTCAGACTCGCCACCGTCCTGTGCGTGGTTTCTTGGCTAACAGTTGACAGCTTGCGAGATGAGCTTCTCTATACACTTGGAAGAGTTCTGCCTTGGACGCCGAAATTCTGTTCCAACCGGAGGGGGTGATTTTTTATTAGTTTAAAATTTGTTAGCAATTGGAGTATTTCATCACTATTACTTTATTATAAATTAGATTATTTTTCCATGAAGCCTACTTTTTTTAATCTAAATTCAAAATTTAACTTCCGAAATCTTTGGCCAAACTGCAAATAAAGTCGGACCACGCTTCGGTTGAATGCAGTTTTCATTCTTCCAACAAAATGACCCGGAAAATACGCGCAAGAAAAAGATTCTAGCGCTTCCAGCTTCCAGGAACTCAGGCCTAAAATAGACAAAATTAGATTTTGGCAGATGCGGTCCACAAATCATGCAAATAATCAGCATTCTTTTTTGAAGATAAGGATTTTTATGTCTTCCTAGCGTGGCGAAGATTATGAAGCAAAAATCGAGATCGTCAATTATGCATTCATTGGCTCATAGAAAAAGACACCTGTTTTTTTTTTCCTTTCTTCTCTTGCCTCTTCATACTATTTCTTAGAAAACCCGGTGTCTTTTTCTAGGAGCCCAATTCTACACTCATGATAAATTTTCCAACTAATCTTTTCTTTGGCGGAGATTTTTAAGCATTTCTTCCGAGAACGTTTTATAATTGACAAATTTTCGAGGAAATTTGTTAAAAATCATGAAATTTATATTCTCAGCAAACTACCCGAGTGGAAGAATCACAAGTCCTTGGAATTCAACGCCTATTTCGACAATTTGAAGAACCACTGGGACAATCACTTGGAGCAAATGGGCGAACGACAGCCGAGCTTCAAAAATAAGCCACAAATTTCGATCAAATTCGAAGTCAAACAGGAGAAAATGGTGATTATCGAATAATTTTATTAATTCCAACATTTTTAATTCTATGAAATTTTTGACCCGTATCTCAGGAAATTTTACGACGAAGTACAACAATAAACGGTTTGAAATTCAATCTGATAAGGCATTGCTATGAAAATGTGATGTGACATTAATATCAATATTGTTGTAAGGAATTAAATACGAATTATTTTAAAACAGGTTCAGAAGTACAAGATGCCGCTCTATAAATTAGAAACCCGAAAAAATGAAATTTGATAGATGCAAACTTAGTCAAATTGTTGAGATCAAAAACCTGTTTTGATATGACAATTTTAACGTGAAAAAGGAAAAAAGCAATTACAATCCATCATAAGTCATAAGAAACTCATGGTATCCTTCAAACAGAATTTGAAATCACTTGACATGAATTATATGGCTGAGTAAAGAAAGGATAGCTTCATATATCGGAGGTCTATAAATGAATCATTAAAATTGATTAGATCAGTATTGACTCTTCTTCTGAGCTTGCATTGGTTGCTGAAGTTGCAGATTTCGTCAGGTTGACTTTTGTGTGACCGTTCGAGAGGGTCCCGTTCTGTCTGGATTCACTGATGAGAGGAATAGAGAAATCGTCCGCCAACTTCTTCGGAATGTCCGTCGGAGGGGTGCACACAGTTGAGTCGATTCCTGGAAATGAACTTGTAAAATAGCTTTTTATGATTTAAACAGAATACAGGATTTATCATATCGTATAGCGTTTTCTAGACAATGTTGGTTCAATATTTGATGAATAAATCCAGATAAATATTACAGTTTAGCAAATCTCGTGAAAATATTTCAAAGTTTTTCAAGATGTAAGATCATTTTAAAATAATAATATTTTTCTTTTTAAATAATAGGATTTTGTAAATTTCATCGGAATGTTTCAAAATTTTTCACAACATGGTGCCATTTCAAGGCTACGATTTACTGGGGACTCGTTTAGGTCTATATAATCAAACCCTTCAATTATCCACCAAGCCTAGCATCACTATACTTATTGCTATGCTTACTCAAAGACATGTTATCAATGATTTTAAAACTCATTTTTTCTCTAGCCTAGAAGTTCTTTACCTTTCGACATCAGTGCACTAAACTCCGTCAGCCTCAGAGTCGGTTGTAGTTGAGCCTTCTGACTTCCTCTAGACGATTGACGATATTTTTTGTCCGGCGAGTTATGGAGCTAAAATTTGATGGATCAAATTATCATATATACTCTTTCATTAAAAACTCAGTAAACATGGATATTGTACGAATTTTGAGAGAATGTGTTGTGTCGAAAAGTTATGCTAATTTTTCAAGAGATGACAAAGATAGTTATTATCCAAAAAGCGCAAATTTTTGTTAGGAACCTTTGAGAAATTGATTTGTATTTAGATTATCGTGATACTGAGTTTATTACCTGGCGATTCAACAGTCCATAAAGTATGAAGTTACAGGCGGAATTGATATATGGCAGCGCATGCACTCCATACATGAAGTAGATGAATGCATAGGTGGTTTCTTCGTTGTACTCTGGCAGGAAGACTTCCTGGTAGACGGTACGCAACATCGACATCCAGTAGGGGGTCCTGAAATTGGAATTTATTGATTTTCAAAATTGCATCGATGATTTTAAAAGAAGCTCACCAGCAGATAAAGTGAAATATGCAAATGGCTAGGGTGTAAGTAGCGATGTGGCCGATTGGGATCTGAAAATTTCGATTTTAATGAAATGCCAGTGAAGCCTAACGATGCATTGATATATCTTGTAGCATTGATTATATCTTATTCTTTGGAGCATGGTTATTTTCCTAAATCTCGAAATCTTACTTTATCCTCGCCAGACTTCCTTCTTCCCGTTAATGCTTGCCTCACAGCCCGAGCTTGTCGGTATAATCGAATCAGCATACCGTAGTAAAAGTAGATCATTAATAGTAGCGGCATAAGGTAGGCCTGAAATAATTTTTAATTTTAATATAATTAGCCAACTCTAGATGCAATGTGTCATCATGATATTTTCAGTATTTTATACAGAAAAACTTTAGAGCATTTTCAAAATTTATCCCTTTTACGAGACCATTCTCCTGACATAATGATTAAATCATTCGAACAGGCTTCATTATTTTCGACAGAAGCCTTTCAAATTAAATAATGATGTTCAACTTTTAAGCAACTCTTTAAAGCTGATAGAAAAATCATAATCATTAATCTTATACGGAACGCATTCAATTTTTCAACTATGCTTCAAGACTTTTCTAGATTTTTTTTTTTTTAAATAAAATGATCGTCAGGCAATACTTCTATTATAATTATAAGACTAACCAATAAAAAGCAGTAGAGCGTGAAGATGATAAATAGAGTGTTGCCTAGATCGTCTGTGCATTTGTAAATATGCAGTCGCATCACATGTTGTGTCGCGTGGTCGATTCGCTCCACCATTATGTATTCCTGAAAGCTTTTTTTCTTTTTATAAAATTAAGTAGGATTCAGAAAATTCCAGATCAATTTGATTATTCGTTCGAATTTAGTTTTCGCTATTCTTCGATATCCATCGGTTAACAAATTATATTTCTCAAAAATGTTCGACTATAAGTACTTTTAATGCAGAGCTGATATCAAGTATCATCTTAGAGTGAAAGATCAAAATCGATGAGACAAATTTTATGCATCATAATAACGTACCTTCGAATGAGCATAAATCAAAATCGGCAACAACATTAGACAAGTTACGATGAACATGATTCCCAGGCATAAATACACGACTTTGTGGCTCCGGACCCGGGACTTAAAGTTAAATCTTCTTTTTCCAAATCAAATTTCAAAAAATACCGATAAAGGGTGGCACACTGCGCTATATCGATCTATACTGAACGCTACCAGGATAAACGTTGAAAAGCTGAAATTCAATCGAATCATGCTAGTTTTTATTGGTGAATATTATTATGCTAAATTCCATGCTATTTACGGAATCTACAAATAAAAATGCATATTTGTATTTATTTATAATTTCTTACATTTTCCCGATGTGCTCTAAAAGTCGGAAAATTTTGCAGGAAAACGTCCCGAATATCCAAAAACCGAGAATCTAAAGTAAAAATATTTAAATTATGGCATTTGTACACTTTAGCTCATAATGTATTCCATCTAATTATTGCGACATTTTTGAAGGGTAGACATTAGTCGACTGGCATTAAATTAAGAGGTCAATCTATTTTTCTTTCGAATTTTTAGTAAAGGAGAATATCGAGGATGATCTTATGGTTAAAACTGCATTTATTAATCGTGAATTTAGAGTGATGTTTTATTTTATCCAAATGCTACATACAATAAAAATAAAACAAAAATTATGAGTAAAAATTTTCTGAAGCCTACCTGATCTGCTATCGTCATTGGTATCGGTAGCATACTTAGAAAATCGACCACTGATAGAATAATGATATAGGTTAAGGTTGTATTATGCTTAGACCTGAAGTATAAACATAAAAAATCAATCAAATAATGTATGTTTCTAAAAATTGATCACTGAAAAAAACTATTTAACTTTGATCGACGAAAATGCTTTGTTATAATGAAGCTAATCTACAGTATTTTCTCTAATATAAGAACATAAGGACATCTCCTTTTATTCCCCGCTTTCCATTTAGGTCGATCTATTATTAAAGAGCATCCTTCTATTAGAGAAAATACAGCATATGCTATCGGAATTAAATTTGAAGGCATACCGCCCATAACTCGACTTGACGTGGGCTACAACGGCTAGAATCGCTGCGTTTCCACAAGTACCCAGCATGAAGAGAAGCGCGTATAAACCCGCTATGGCCATCAGAGGGGTGTCCTCATGATTCGTACCGGGGAATTGGTAGGTGAAAGTGTACTGAATTATTTGTTTATATATATATTGTTATCGATAGACTCTAACTGATTGCATATAATATTTTTCTTTTAGAAATTATCAATTGAAGCTCATGGTATTCGGAAACTTATAAAGTACAAATATGAGCATTTTGAATAATCACGATATATATACTAATTGGACATTGGGGCTTTATGGAATTAGATATAAAATGCAAGATAACGATCAAATTAACTGGTTACGAGGTTGATTTATGTTATACTTTTTTGGAACTCATTTAAATGAAAGATTTTTATCGTTACATTAGTCAAGTTATGATCATTTGCGTGATTTTGAGTTGAGTGTGCCATGTTGTCGATGTCGGGGATGCTGATGCTCATATTAGATAACAACACTGGCGGTAGGGTGGCATCAGAGGGTAGTCTGAAGATGTAATAATGTTTTAACATTTTGTCAGAAATAATTTTATAATGTTTCAAATGAATTCAAATGCATCACCAGTCACAATATGAATGATCTGTGTATACTCAGGCTTTTATAAAAATTGAAAGATGAAATGATGAAAAGATGTGCTTCAAAATGATATATGAGTAATTGGTAAAATATATGGTTGATTCAAGTTCTGTCATCGTAGAATGAAAACGAAATATGATGTTAGAAATTCTAAGATGAAAATGGTTAGGGAATTAATTTGTGTTGGTTGCTTCAAGCTTAGCGGGTAGTCAGGCAACATTAGCTGGTCAATGGAATACCACACCAGTTTATTATCTCAAACTTGGATAATTAAACCAATAAATCACAAACTATAAAAGCTAAAGTAAAAAATAACATGGAGGAATTGAAGAACGATTGAGAGGGATAAAATGATTTCTCAGCCGTTTCGCTAGCGATAGCAATGTTTTGACAAGAGAGGAGAGATTTAGGGAAGAATGAACTAAAACATTTCACTCTCGTGTTTGCAGGCATTTACAAAGCATAATCTCTGAGATGATAACAGAATCTCGATTAGATCGCAGATTTGCGACATAAGAATAGATTAACCCTACAATATTTAGCCTAGCGAAATATGCTTCCAAAAAATGATCCTAAAGTGACTCTCAAAATGCATAATTATGCAAAATGTTAGCTATTTTGAATACTATGTGTGATCGAATCGAAAATGTAGATATAGAATATGATTTTAACTTTCTCTTCCCTATTATATGAGAGACTTTTTAACCGTCTAATTTCGACATTCGGGCTGTCCAATAGAACATTAGATTCATTGCGAAGTCATGAAAAATTAAAGAGCACTTTTCGTTTTTACCGACCCAAAGCCCAGTCAATTATTTTATTATTCCACTCGACTTTCCGGGAAAATACTGAACCAATCTAGGAAAAACGCGTCTGATTGAGAATTTTTGGAATATGAGTTTCGAAAGATCTAAAAATATTGTGACTCGCAGGAAGGTTGAACCATGATCTATATTTTTATATTTTGGAGAAAAAATCAGAAAGATGAATTTACAGCAAAGGATAGTAGCATTTTACTGAAAGTTTCCGAAATAGTTACAAATTATATATATCAAATTAAATTTAGTCAAGAAAAGAATTATGATGACTCATGTTATCGTGTTGAAACTAGATAAGTGTGAAATTTAGGAAAACATTATCTTGAAAATATTTCCCATGAAACACGTAGACTAAAGAGTAAAAACGAATGTATTTAGAATTATCAACTGCATATTTTGACATATTGGCGCTATAAAGATGGAGACATAATGTGTGCATAAAGAATAATATATTCATTCCCTCATGAACACAAAACGTCCCTCATCACGTGTTGAAGGATGAAAAAATAAAATCGACTGGGATGATTCATGAAAATATAAGGCACGGAGTTTTTGCGAATATTTGTATTCATTAGAATGTCGGTTTGTCACATTTATGCAAATCGATCATTTTTAGCAACTATGAGGAGTTCCGTAATGAGATGATTAGTTGTCACAAAGTAGAAAGGTCAGAATTCAAGATTTTTAAAGATAAATAAGCCTCAGAAATTATTGGAGAAAATGGTACAAATTTATATATAATGTTGCCACCTGACCTGCGTTTCTACATTTCAAATTTCGAAACTAAATTGATATGATATTGAATTGATGAAAGGTAAGTTTCAATCTAACCATAATGAAAATGGCAATCATAAAGATAATGAAATGTATCAAATAATTTAGCATAAAGAAATGATATGTTGATAAGATTTTTAGCCTTTATAAATCCAGGAATTTTTACAAAAGTCCAAATTGTAGACATAAATACACATACATCATAAAGTGTATCAAGTTCAAAAACTATATAAGGCTTCAGACTACATATTCCTAGGCCTGAAGCTTAGAAAACGAAATCCTAATAATGCGAATTTTGATTTATGATGCGAGCTTTTCGTATACAAATAATGAAGGAAACCTCAGAATATAAATAATTCGATATTTTAAACTTTAAAAATAAATTCAGTATAAAGGTGCTAGCCGACACGATGGATTTTGATAGTGCATTGAAGCAAGCCACAGGTATCAAAATACTATTATAGATTTCAGGTTCTCTAGAGGATTCTAGGAAATTTTATGATTCTCCGATATTTGATAGGCATCTAAAAATTCGATAAACCAAAGGTTCAATTTTTGTCAAAGTTTTCAGATTTTAGGATTTCAATGAAAAATTATTCATAGTTCCTTTTCAAACTAGATATATTCGAATTTTCTTACAGTTCACTAAGCTTCTCCTAAAAGCTTACACATTTAGAAGGTGAATTTTTCGAAGTCGATTTTTTAGCTAGAGGCATGTGTTGAATATATTTGGTCTAGATGATTTTCAACTAAGAATAAAAATGAAATTTTGTCAAAGTTTGAAAGAGAATTGAGCTAAGTGGGATGAAATACAGGAGTTTAAAAATGATTAAGAAATGTTAACCTGGAATTTGAACTCAAGATCGATAATCATTTTATGTGCATTTGTATTTTGACCATGCTCTTTAAAATAATCCAAAAATTAGGCTTAAAATCTAATTATCCCACAAACATACAGTACATTTTACGCAGTTTGAAATCTAATGGTTCCAAAATTTGATTACGGTTAAATTAGCTCACTTTTAAAGTCTATTTATATAAGGCTCGAAAGATTGAATAATTTGTTCTTCCAGTTTTGCTCTTACGTAAATTCAAATTAGCAGGGTAAGTATGATTTTAAAAGAAAAAACCCCCCACGAAATAGTTGAAGAGCGTTAATCATACATCGCACATATGTCATAGCAAATTGTACTATTAAAAATATTCGAATACGCGAGTTGTTTATGCATCTTTGCTTAATTCGGAATTATCCAAGCATAAATTTAAACCCTTCAAGTCATTCGCAAGATTCATTCAGAAAATGCGCTTTTACACTTAATTATCCCCTAGATTACAAATGATTAGAAAATAATGACAAAAAATCACGAATATTATGGTCATGAATATAACTTAAACTTCCTCTCAGTCTGATATATCAAAAGATAAAATTATCGGGGATTTTAGATATTTTAAAAATATTTTTCATTAAGTAAAATATGAGATATAAACAATGCTCCGGATAATTCAAGCTGCGTTTTGATATAGCTTATCCAGGCGGAAGCTCTGTTTATCTCTTAGAACTTGGAAAATAGGCATTTTAGATGATCCTGAAGTTTCATGCATGAAACTAGAATTTCATATTTGTTGCGCAAATTTTTGAAGATCGTCGAAAAATGGAGTCTAATTAAAAACATTGACCTAATAAAATTAGCAAGTGATATGAAAAAAGAGGCATAAAAACTTTTAGTGGATCAAACTTTAGATCGTAAAATTTTGCCATTAAAGTAATGATCAGAAATGAGCAGACGCTTAGTAACAACTAAAAGTTATGTGGAGAATCCTTAGGATATTTTATATTGAAAACTGATACGTAATGAGGGTAGTGATAAGTTCATAATGAAAGATTTTGGAATAAGGAAAGTTGGAGAGAGATTTCGTATAAGCCCTGCTTAGATCTTATAGCTACCATGGTTTAAAATTTTGCAATTCGTAAAAAATGATGTTAATCTCGGAAAGACTCGAAACCTTTAAAAATTCGAGGTTACTTCGCGTAAAGTCTATATTTGAATATTAAAAAACTGATAATTATTATATGTATTATCTCGAAATTCTCGACCAATATTGCTAGGAAAATCCTTTAAAGGATTTTGAACCAAGTTTTAGCAGAACTTATAATTAATGTTGAAAATTGACACCATAAATTATACAACATCATTTCTAAGATCAGGACGATAATTAACATGAAATCAAATATCGTGTTCATCTAGCAAAGAGAAGGCATCTTTTACAATTTCGTCCTAACTTCAGGATGGCACGCAAGAATGAATTTCAAATGTAAAAATATAGGCCGATGCAGATAATTTTGCAGAAGCCGAATAAAAATATATGGTAATGGCAAAAATAGGCCATTTCATTTTAATGAGAAAAAATAAAGGTGAGCCGCGAAAAAGTGAAGACTATTTTTGAAAATTGACAAAAACAATATCATATGAAAAATAGCGAATTTTGCACAACTCCGTATTACGGGTGACTTAAAATTTAACTATTGCAAGTAAATATGAAAAGGCTAAATAATTGGTATTTCCATGTAGTCTCTAACGAATAAAAATATAAAATTGAAATAAGTTATAAAAAAGAAAAGTGATGATTATCTAACATTCAAAGCATATATTTAGGAAAAAGATATCTTTTGCAAAACTTCGAAGGAAAAAACGGAATAATTTTGCATGTAGTCTCTAACTAATAAAAATGTAAAAGTTCGGCGCGCTTTGCATTTTTACATCTGTAATAAAATGCAAATATCGTAGACAAGGGGATGTGGCGAGACAAATGTTGCAGACGTAGATTTTTAGAGGCTTGAGAATACGAAACGTTCAAATATAAAGATTTTTTTCTTTAAATTTTTTATAGAATCAGCTGTCAAACTTTTTTGACCGTTGTGAAAGTCGCAAGAAATTTGATAATTAGGCTTTTATAATAATTCAAAGATAGATCCTAAGATAGGAAACTCGTCAGTGCTTTTTCGCGTTAGAGACGATCTTTTCTAATATGAATGGGGGTCGTAAATATCGCACAGTGCCATTAATACAAAATTACATTACGTTAGAGAACTTGAACAATATGTCAGAACGAGAAATTTTGGGCAAAACTCCAGATTTTCTGGAACATTATTGCAAATCTTAAATCTTGGATTTAAAACGCAAATAGTAATCGGTAACAGAATCACGAATTCAAAATTTCAACCCTGTTTATAGGATGAAAGTGTCCTCGGTTGGATCGTATGATCGGCAAACAAGTTGAGATTTTCTGCAGAGTATTTACAAGTTAAAGCGATGCGTTGCTCAACTATGCAAGGTTATGAATTGAATAATAAACGAGAAGCCAAAGACAGACATTCCTATGCACAATAAAAACCCGGGTTGATGAAAGTACCAATGAAACTACTTTCATACTTTTCTGCAAAATTTCCAGTATATTCAATATTCTGATGCAAAAATTGTAATACTTCGGTGCAGAACTATGACGTAAGGTAAAATTTTAATAAATATAAAGAGGGAAGCAGTATTAATTATGATCTAGAAATTTTAGCGATTGAAAACATTGAAGCCGGCTTTTGACATTTTTAAAGCAAGATGAGTTTGAATTTCACTTTGTCACACTTTCTTCGTTGAATCACGAATGACAAGATTTTTAGATGTCATGATCAATTTTCGGAGAATATGGATTTTATTCATCAAGAGTATTCGTGCATATTTCAAGAAGCAATAATGATGACTTTTGTCTCGGAATATTGCATGTCATTTGACAGAACGATGACTGAAGAATAGGCAATGATTAAGGAAGAACTAGTTAATTTGAAAAGTTTGGAAAGTGGACATTTTATCTTATTTTTCATCACAGAAATATGCGGAATGATATCAAGTGATCCTTACTTGATCAGAATCAAGCAATATTCTGGAACATAGAAATGGTCGATTTAATTTGAATTTAGACAAAGCTATTCTCCATTATTGCTAGAATCATCTTGAAAATAGGAGGTATGCGAAGTCAAGTTACTGATATCAGAATTTATAAATAGAATTGGAAATATAAACAAAAATCGCAAAATTTAGACATTTTCGTCAAAAAATCTCAAATTTTCGCCTTTTATAGTACCACCAATCATGACTATATATCTCTTACCCTATACTATCTAGGCCAAAACGCGTTAAGTTTAATGGCCGCATGTAATGATCCTGAAGTTCTCGCTAAAATCGTGAGCATTAGGCCCCAGGGACCCATTGTTTCTGAGGATTCATGATTTTCGACAATAAAACAAGTTCATCTGTGCTAATTTCCCATTTTACTAATTGTGCGTACGGTAATCTAGACAATGAAAATTGGTGATGCGCTTATTTTAAATACGTAACAGGGAATATATGGACGGGTTTAAAAATGCTAAAATATTAGTGTCATTATTTAACTTAAAAATGTTAGTTAAATTTTTAAATATAAGACAAATAAATATCAAAGTTATTTTGGAATAAATAACTACATTTTCAAATCAGACAAAGCGTGTAAACCAATCTTTGAAAAATGAATAAGGTAAAATTTGTGATAGGCAGGAAAATCTTGTAGTTTTCTGGTCGATTAGGAAAAATTGACGACGATACTATGATTTTGATTTCAGGAATTCACGTATGTGTGACGCCTATTCAATAAAGTTTATTGGAAGTCCGAACCTTTAACGCCACAACTCATAGCGCTTATTATTTCACTTAACGCATATTAGAACGCTAATCAGTCGCATTCTTAACTTTTCAATTAATTATGCAGATTTTTGACCAGGAATGAGTCATGGAGTTTTTAGTTTGACTCCTATTGATAAATATGAGCATATTGAAACATATAACAACTTTGCAAAATTATAGATGAAAAAGAGCTTTCTGGTTTTACAAATTTTAATACAATGTTTATAAGTGTAGATGCCATTTTTTTCCAAATAATTTCGAAGAAAATTTTAAAAGAAAAACTGAAACATGTCTATTTCCAGTCCATAATTCAACGAGAAGAAAATCTTAAATTTTGAGAAATGAATTTCCGAACGAAAAATGCTGACTTCAGTTGTCATTTAAAATTTACTAGACAATTTCAAAAGAGTTATTATGGAAAACCACGGTAGATTTTCATTCAAAACAAGTTCGGAAAAAATAACGAGATAATTCGTGAGCAGAAGATTTCCGTCGGAAGTAAAAATATCGCCAACAAAGGGTGTGTATCCTGAATAAATTAGAAGTCCGACGAGATGAGTTATGAAACATTCAGGGTTATTTACGCTAGAATTTGCACTCGAGAACTTGCTCTTTTAGACTTTATATACGAGGAATTATATTTAGCCTTCCTAGAAGTGTTGATATTGAAAATACGATAAGTTTTCATTATTTTAAAACTGAACATTTAAGATAAGTAAAAATGTCGAGAAAAAAACGAACATGATAATCCAAGCACGAATATTTTCATAATCTTTCTAAAAAACGTTTGAATTTCTATGTTTAAATGCTTTGGGAAGTTCAAAACTCATATCAATTTTGTAATCTTAAAAAGTAACGAGTGCGATTTATTTTGGTTCAACGCATATTTTACACGTAAAAATTGAATATTCATGTCTAATAAGATTAGTAAGCTCAAAAAGTTGGCTTGAACTATGTTACTCGTCTTTAAAAACCGAGAGCTATTTCTACTTTGCATACATTTTTAAATATCAATGACTAGAAAATCCAAAACTCAGTCTGGATTTTTTATACACTAGAAAGGTCAAATATTAACGATATTTTGGTTTTGATTATCAATCACTGGGAAATTTAAAACTTACAGCGAATAGTAATAGTTCATGACGTTCGTTAATAAACCTAGCCAGAATAATTTTACGACTCAAAACTAATCATTTCAGATCGTAATTGTTTTGTCTACTTGACTTAAATATGTCAGAGCATCGCTAATTTTATCTCCAAGTTCTATCTCCTGACAAACATCAAACTACTCCATGGTTCAAGATCCAAGTGAGATCAAACTTTTGGATAGGTTTCAAAAAATCGAAGATTTAAAGCAAATTATTATTTATCTAGTTTGTCATTGTTGCCAATAGAAATAGCAATAATTTTAAACTTTTCAATATGTTACAAAATAAACAGTATGAAAGGAAAATATCACCAAGATATTCTTGTCCTTATTTAGAATCGTAAAAATTAAGACTGATCAAAAATGAAGTCTAGCAGATATTATGCTTGTGCCTTGTAAAAGTTCACTGATAAATTTACTGATTCTACAAATATCCTGCAAGAAAGCTGACTTCATGAGCAAAAAACGACATATTTAAGTATTCTGCATGAAATTGAGAGAACACGCTCGCGTTAACCTCGAATAATCAGAAATTCAACTGAGATATCATTCGAACATCACGCAAAAATTGCGAAAATCACGGAAGAGACCTTAGAGTCCCGAGCTATCCTGGGGTGGGACCTAAATAAAAATGACTGCCACAGTAAACATGGAAGCAATATCATGATAAATTTGGAGGATGATCCACGAAAAAGTCACAGGAAATCAAGCTATGAAAAAAATTGTTGGATGAATCAGTTAAAAACGGAAAAATTCAGCTTTTCTTGGAAACATAAAACCTACGACAAAAATGGCACTATAGAAAAACGCTTTTTTATTACTTTCATCATAGAATGCGCCAAAATTTACCAAAAAAACCTCTATTTTTGCATTACAAAGGCCCCTTTATAAAATCAGATCTAATTTTCAAAGAAATACTCTTTTACAATATAGACTGAAATAGGTGCGCATTTTTGTCGTAGCTAGCTATTTTTCTTTAGAAAAGATGAATCAAAATTCAAAACCATTGAGCATTCGATTTTTCCTAAATTTTTCGAGATTTGACCCTAAGCGTACGGATTCTCACGAGTCGAATTGAATAATTAGTCAACCTCGCCTAAATTGGCCTAGTTTAGAGCGCGTCTAAATAAGATATTCGGGGAAAACCTCGACTCTAAAAAAAGGTCTCTAGAGGTTCAATAATGTTTCAATGTATTTTTGTAAACATACTAGACTAGAATATGATGTCGATACTTACTCAGAGAATAAAAATAACGATTTTGATCATCAGAACGCGTAAACACAGAATAAATTAGCATGTCAGAGGGCTCAAAATTCTTAGATAGAAAAAAGAAGAGATTAGTTATTGATCATGTAACTGATAGTGAAATATCAGGAGAGTGAAGTCTATGCAAAGCCGCATAATTTGATGGGCGTATCTTTTCTCACATCATTCTTTAGAGGAAAGAAAGAACAATAAGATGATAAAAGAAAGAGTTACTCATTTAATTTCAGAGCTACAATACTTTCGTTTGTTTTCCAATGTTTGATCTTGATCAGAGCGATGAGATAGAATATTGATCATTCAATTTTTAGTTAGTAAAAGGGCTCAGGAACTTAGGATAGTATACATAGTTTAATGCTTGGAACTCACCACAAAGATGCACGTAAGATAGGTGTGGATTCTAATATCGATGTATAATTTAACGCCTGAGATATTTTCCCAACTCGCGATACACGACTAAATGAGCTCTATCGTTTTATCTCATTACCAGATATATTTATTCCGATATACATTCCCTGGCTAAATCAAAGAACGCCGTAAATTTATACATTTCTACTAAACTAGACCGGGAAGATTTTTGATACATCGAATCTGGGATGTTCAAATATGGATCTTTTCAAGCGACGAATATGAGAAAAATGACCATTCAACTCTAATGACGGGCATGATAAAATCAGTAAGCATAATTTGAGACAATTTATTCGAAAAAAATCCTCATGGATATTATGGGAGCGTGAAACTTCTGGGAATAAAAGCTGAGGGACAAAAATTTTCGGGATAAAATGACATTTTTGATCATGATGATCGAATTTGGCGAGGAATGAAAATTGCCAAATATGTTTCACTTTTTGATTTATACAATTGGCTATATTCAAAATTCAATGGAGGCGTTCAAGCGAGAATATTTAGACGAAGTTTTTATGAGACATATTTAGAAAGTGTTTAAAAGAGATGTTTTAGTTTTTGGTTTGAAGCATCTGTAGAATCTAAATTTAATCCACTATGCAGCGCATTCTAATGCATTTGTATGACATAAAATGAAAATACTTCGTTGAAAGAGAGGAAATATTCGATGTGTTTCACAATTTCATTGGAGTTCTTTAGAAATTTTTAGGTAAAGGCTTACTTACCTCGGTATCATTTTTATCGAATATTTTAGAAATTTAGAAATCTAAACTTCAAAAATTGTAATCGGGAAGAAGATTTTAACAAAAATTTCGAACTCTCCTTATCTGACGAGAGGATGCGTTAGTTGAAATAATCTCTTTTACTAGAGGAACTCCGGTCAGCTAATTTTCACCTCTTAGAAAAAAGCAGGAAACTAGGAAAAACGAGTAAATTAATCGAAACGCAATTAGGCGCGGACGCGTCACTTGGAATTCAATTTGCTATTGGAAGGTCGTGCAAAATTTGCCAAATTCTGGGAGTTTCTGCACACAAAAACACGGCAATAAAAGTCATCTAAAACAGGAAGCTTCTGGTGGAGTCTTTAGGTTTTTCCTAGGAAATCTTAATGATTAGCTTTGTGGGAGACGTGGGATGAATTTGGAATTTTTGGAAGGGGTTTTGGAGGGAAAAATGTTCCATCAAAAATCAAGATGCTAAATTGTTTGGTAGAATTGTTTTGTTGCAATATTCAGAGAGTAATAATCAAATTAGAGAAAATAAAATAATTGGTATAAGGATTTATTAGACCTAAAGAAAGTTATTCTATATGCATTATTGGGAGAAAAATCATGTATTTCAATTTTGTATTTGTAATACGTGTGCAAAATTCATTATTTTCTGAAATGAAGTTCTATCTGACTTTCAGAAACATATTCCTTAATTTTATGCCCCGTGTTTTGAAACATTTGAAATATTCTCCAAGAACTCATGAATTTTCAATCTCTGAAGTCCGAACAAAGAATGAGAGAACATGAGAGTTGAATAATGTGGGAAAATGGTGAAACTAAAGCATTTCTTGGATTTAACAATAACGAAAAATGAAAAATTCAGATTTAATAACTAATAATTTTCAGAATATGTCTAAAACACACGTTACGCTTAATAAAATAATCTAGAATTCCAGAACTTGTGAATAAAGTTTTCGATTGAAAAAATTCGAACTAAAAATCTAAATAAAGATCTGAAAAAATTTTTCAAATAATCACGAATGAATTCTAACACTGATTTTGAACTTTTAACTTCCTACAAAAGGCGTTATTTTTGAATTCTACTTTCGGTTACGTAAAAACGAACTTTCAAAATTCACCTGGTGACAAAAATTATTATTCTCATTAGTCTACCAAATCTTAACGGAAAACTCTAGAAAGTTCGCGACCTTTTATTAATGAGTTCAACAGACTAACTAGAAAAGGCCGGAAGAGTCAACATTAGAATATTCGGTATGAGTTTCTAAGAAATTGCAAGGTTTTCGATTCGGAATATATCTAAGAATGTTTTATATTAGTATACCTAACCTAATAAAGAAACTGTTAGGTTAGAATATCTAGAGCATGCTTAAATTAATCCTAGTGAACTCATTTATAATGTAGACGATAAAACCTTTAAGGACTAAATAAACAAGGAGCAATACTCTAGAATGAATCAGAGAAAAAGTTCATAAAATAGGATAATTTAAATGATGCATGTCTCTTAATAGTGTAAAAAATAGTTCTTATAAAACAAGATAACTCGAATAATAAACATTCTTTCAGAGAAAATATGAAAAGGAAAAATGTTCAAGCTTCTTTTCCTCTCTCTAAAATATTATAATGGCCCTCTATATTTCTCTTAAAAATGTGTTAGACACGTAGAAGTGTATATTCCTAGGGAAAACTACGTTCACAATGTATCTCGCTATCATAACAGCTCAGAAAATACAAAAGGAAGTAGGAGAAATTAGGTAAAAAAGACTCCAACTATAAAGGTCCATTCACTATTTATAAAGTGATCCCCCTTTTGGACTTTTTGAAGAGGTATTTTGAATTTTAACCTAGAAATTTCAAAAATAAACTATTTTTGACTAAATATATGTATTTTTATGGCAAACATACTTGAAATATCAAGACGAATGCAAAGGGATCCTTAATTTAGATTTGGATTGCAGCAATATTATCAATGTATAAAGAGTCGAAATGGTATCTTTAAATTTCAGAAGAAAAAAGTTAATATTGAATTTTCCATGGAAAACCTTTGGGCCAGAATGTCTGGATGATCATCTATTATGTGTGAAGGTTTTATTCGTCTCTCGTTTTGGGTGATCCTTATGAATTTAACCCAGAGAGCTTTGAAAGAAGGGAAGAGAAAATAATATATTAAAAAATTAAATAATATATGGAGAGATTTCATAAATCATTATTGGAAGTTTGAAAGAACAAACAATGATACTTTAAGAAGTAGAATAATAATATTTATTTTGTCCAAATTTCTATGATGCTCTGTTTTTATATGATATTCAAAAATATTCAAGCTTTCAAAAGTGTAACAATATAAATATAATAAAGGAGCGCATCATAAATCTGATAGATCGTGACATATGAAATTTCAACATACAAGAGGACAAAAGACTAAAGAATATACGATGCGATAATGCTTGAGAAGATCCACTCTCGATTCTTAGAGCTTTTGAAGTATTCCTGCCATGATTACTCAAGTATCCTTCAGCACGAAGTTAGGAATGTTCATTTTCTCTATTTGAACCACTCGACTTTCTCAACGAGTTCCCACGCCTTAAGAAAGACAGGGATCCTATGAAAATCACGCAAAGAAACAGAATAGAAAATGAAAGAGAAGAAGAGAAAGATAATCCAATTCATGACTTCGTAGTTTAGGAGAGACTAAAGTGTAGCGAAATTTCCAGGACTTTTTTACATTATAATAATTTTAGAGGGCAGAGGCTAGGAATCACAAAGAAAAATATTTAAAATAACTATAATATTTTAAAAATAAATTTAGTTTCTGGATGTGAATTTTGGCAAAGAAGGAGAACTTTCAAAATTTATAACCCTCTCCAGAAATATACAAAGGTAAAAAATTGCAAAACTGCCTATCATACCACCACACTACGATACCAAAAAATGATCTATACTATGGGTAGTGCTATTTTCGCTACTGACTAATTCACTTTTACTTGGAATTTATCTGCATTTTGTGAGGATCTTGCAATTCCATGAACCAGTGTTTATGCATATCAAGAAATGTTAATGATACTCAAATATATATGTTTATATTCCAGCCGATTTTCATGGTCTATGTTTTAATATTAAAGAAAATTGTGATTTCCTAATAGTTCAGACGATTTTAACGAGATATGCTTCATCACTGCGGGATAGATTTGCATTTTAGCATGTTAAATATTGGTATTCGTCGTAAAGAAATTATACATTGAGTTCTGCATAATCAGCGTGGATAATATGTGACATATATGATGGACATTTGCTGATGATCTATCATCATATGGTTAAGGATAGAAAGAGAAAATCGCCTGAGCTAATTCGAATTTGTGACAACCAGAAACCCTGAAGATAGATCGGCAATGAAAAGCATGTCAAAGTGAATGGGGGACCATAGAAATTTGGAGAAGCATGAAGAGACAAAAATCCTGCGAATGAAACATAAAAATGAGAGAAGAAATGGGACGAATTACCGATTCAAATAAGTTTCGGAAAAACTCATGGTTGAACATTCTTTTGAAAACTGAAATGTGGCGAGATTTCTGCATAAAGTTTTCAAAGAAAACATACTTATTTATGAATACCTAGTTTACCTAGTCAAGCCTAATCTAGTTCTATGACTTTCTAGACAATTTTACAGAGCTATGCTTTTCATTTTTATGGATCCCAAGAAATAGCATTTCAGAAATTAGACTACCGAAAGTCGTTAAAATTTCCCAGCAGCTGAATTTAAATATCGACCAAATTTTTGAATACCGAAAATTTTCAGGCGGAGTTTGGTAGGAACGAAAACTATTAATATGGAAAAAGACAAACACTTGAAAGTACAAGTTTGGGAATTTTTTGAGGAAAAAGAAAATAAATTTTTGCATGTATAAGAATGCTTGAGGACTGCAGTCTGAGATATATTGTTTATCTCGCAAACTTTTTAAGGCTTAGAAAAAGTTGCATAAAACGAATAAAGTTGAGACGTTCTGACGTTAAAGACGTTTGAGAAAAAGATTCGCGCATTTTCAGGTAATGAGATCAGAGAAATGAAGTTATGAGAAAAGAGCTTGAAAACGAGAAAATAGCACCGAATATAAAGTGATATGGCGAGAAAAAGCGATCATTTCACCGAACGAACGACGAAAAATAAGACGAAGAGGTGAAAAATAGGGTCGAAGTCAAATTCAGCATGCTCGTTCAGATATTAGAGACAAAAATACCTAGAAAGGTTATGGAAAATATGATTTTAGAGCATTTTAAAATTGAAATAAAGATATAAAGAATAAATTGTCTTTAATTTCAAAATAATATCCGAAAATTTGAAAATGAAAACTTAGAATGCGTTTTGAAAATACCTAAGTTTTTTGCTCATTTGAAATTTCCTTATGGCTTTGCAAAATTTATGTTCTTTCAAGAAATAAAGTAACTAATTTGCAAAACTGTTCGCATATTCGTAATCAGCTATATCGATTTGGCAAATTCCATTTACTCTCATTCAAAAAGCCGGACCCGAGATCAAATAGCTCTCTTGTTAGTATGTGTCAAAAGTGCCACCTCATCGAAAATATATCTACCTTGATCCATTAAAATCGCTCGTGCAATTTGATGCAGCAGATATTTATATGACTCAACGAATGAATTAATTTCTCGAGGAATATAGAGAAGTTACTAGAAAGCACAGAGAAATAAATGCGCGTAAAATGAGCGCCTAGGCGCTGAATAAATGAGAGTAAAAGTCTTGCGTTCCGAATATTTTCGATTCGAGAATATCAAAATAAAAATAACGACCCTTAGGATATGATGACGAAGCTCAACTTTAAGTATGCAAAATGAACCCTGCCTTAGTTTTGCAGAAATCCTATTTTTTTAAAAGTGTGGCACGCTTTTTACTCATTCTAATTGTCAATATTTTAACTATACATTTATATTTGGAAAATTTTATAATTCCACGAAAAAGAATGATTATTTAAAATTCGGTTTTCTCTAGAAATTACGATCCTTTAATGTTAATTATTTCAAAAAAATCTTTACAAAAAGATACTGTAAATCCAATTTTAAAATTGCAAAATCAGAACAGACGAAAATTGTTGAAAACATAAGTGCAAAGCTCAAAATTTCAATCAAAATAAAAACGGTGGGATTTTGGTGAGTCTAGAGGTAAAAAGCCCAGTCAAAGCAATAGAATAATAAATTTTAGCTTCTACCGAAAAACCGAAAATATGGCAATTATTAAAAATTTAAACGCAGGGAAAATATTTTGCAGGCCAAAAATGAAGTCTATGAGAATTTATTGAAAATTAACGAAAATTTTGGGGGTTTAAAGATGAAAGTTCTTTGGGTTCAAAGGATAATTATTCGTGGAATTAGAAAATTTGGAAATGAGCAAAGTGATGACTGAATTTTAAGGAAAAAGATGAAAATGAACTTGTTTATCAAATTTCACGCGAATTCTGGAAGATATATTTTTTTAGAAATTTCAGAAAAGAGCTCAAGTAAACATTTTTCTGAAATTTTTTTAAATGGTAAAATTCAAACTTACAAATAATATAATGGCAAATCAAGGGAATCGCATAAACTACATATTCGAATTTTAACAATATGCAAGAAAACTCGTAATTTCGACTGAAACAGATATTTGACGACTAAGTTCAACCTTGCGAATAAAATGAAACGAAGTTCATAAAATCGAAAAATGTAGTTTCAAGAAATAGACTCCAATGCCATAATAATTCCATTTCTTATTGTGAAAAACAACGATTCTGAAGCCATAATGGGAGAAATATGCGCATCTCTAAACTAGGTCTAAATCCCATATATGGACACGAGAGTGTAAATTAAGCCTGATACGGAGGAAAACGTTAACCGGGAAGTAACTAATATGAATCCCACAACAGGATCATATTTACTACATATCAAATTTTATCTTGACTTAAATATACTTTTTGTAGTATAGTTTTTGTAGGACTGTGTTGAATATACGAGAGTTCAGTTTATTATATACGAAGTATATAATCAATTAATTGTTTTTTGTTTTAGATTTTTATAAATTGTTACAAGTATAAATGTAACATATCAACTAATTTCAGAATTTTATGCGTAAAAATTTGGATGAGTCAGATGCCTTATTTTTATTCTCTGAAAAATTAAATGATAAACTTTTAGAGCCTACCCTCCCAATAACTCGATGACATCTTGATCTTTCTGGTCAAAACTCGTCAAATTAGTCGAATTCATGACCAAACGGTTTAGAACTAGATAAATTCGAAAGTTGCGACCTTTTATGGCTTGATAGTGCAGACGTCTACCTGAAATACCTTGATTAGGTTTAAAAAGCCGGAGAAAAAGGTTATTTTCTTCGAAAATTCGAGAATACTCCGGGCCAGGTGAATAAGCAAAATGAAAATATGAAGTAGGCTAAATTATCCTCCTTTTGAAAGACGAATTCTAAAATTCCCATGATTTTGTGAAAATAGCCCCAAGTATTGTGTTTTATGAACGAAATTTGTAGGAGGGAATTCAAAAAGATACAAAGTGAGGGCAAAATCTGAAAATTGGATGGATAAACGCGCAAGTTACCGCAGGTTTATATTGAAGATGAATGACAAATCTTCAAATATCAAGATTTCAAAATTTCGAGTTCGAATTGCATCAAAATTAGCATATTTTTGAATACGAATGAAATATGTTGACGTTAAAATGACTCAAGAAGTGTATTGAAAAATAAATTTGAATCGTGATGTTATGTCACGATATTCTTATACTTTGTACATTTTGAAAATAAAATCAAAATTTAAGATTTGAAATTTAATAATATCTAAAATTTGTGATATTAAATTAAGATATGCCAATTCAGTAAATTGAAGAAAATATGTGCGTTATGCGAACACTTGTGTAGACATGATAAAAAGTCCTTTCCCAATAGATTAGAATATGCAATCAGAATAAGTATATGTCTATGCTATAGGCTATGCTCATTCATAAATCTATCAAGTAATACTTATTCAGATAGCTATCAATATATGGTAAATATCTAGAGTTATTACATTCAGCAGAGATATGATAATTAGCCGGAGGAAATTTATGCGCGGAGCTTTTAGAAACCACCAAGAAAAAACAAATTCGCAATATCGCTAAGTGTCAATATAATGTAAAATTTATGTGATATATAGCATATATAAAAAGCTATAACGTCAATGGTATTAATATATAGAAAGGTCGAAATGTTAATGCACCAATTTGGCATATTCTGAAACTATAGTGCATACGATATTTCTGAATTCACCCGAAATTCATTCAAATAACTCAAACATATGAATTCAAATATGAAACGTGCAGCCGAAATGCTACCAAAATACGAGATGAATTGTATGCAAATGAAGAATGAAACTATCAGCCAAGATGTGATTAAAAATGCGGGCACATGCAAAAATTAAAGGCGATATAATCTAACGAGACCTAGACAGGGCTTAAGCCAGAATCTCATGCGTACTTCATTAAGAGAAATATTTTAATAAAATCACATTCCAGGGTCCATTAGAATTACTTTTCTATAGAAAAGTTTTGTCATGCGTACCACCCTCTCCTGAAGTTTTAATTATGTGTTAAAGGTCTGATTAGGTCTGAATTTGACCGAATTCTTGGACATTGATCATTCCGTTCAAAATGGCGAAAATTTTATACGAATGAGAATATTGAAATTGAATATCACCGTTCAGATTTTGGATATCCATTCCGAATATTTCATAAACTACTAATTGAACCTAAATCAAAAGAGCACCGAAATTTGATGGAAGTTATTTTCGTAAATAGCCGCTTATGAAAATTTGATTTTTTATATCTGAAAAGGAGAAATAGTTCTAGAAAAACACCGAAATTTCTGTTAAAAAAACTAAATTCCTAAAGTCTCAAAGAAAATCGACAAAAATTCTAGGAAATATGAAAATTTCAGGAGACAATTTGGAAATATCGAATATGCGGCTATCATTTTCATAATTACGCTTTTTTACCTGTTTTCTGAAGGCGGAATTTTCTAATATTCTCTCATTTACCCTATTTATCTCGAAACATGTTGGGGATGTAAGTAAAATAAACATAGGAAGTGTCAGTTTTAGGTTCTCATATTAGGATAAACCAAAGAACGTCTAGAAAATTTTTATGAAATATTTTCTAAAACCTTTTTTCAAATCTATCCCAATAAATCGTCTTGTAGAACCAACTTTTTTGAAAATATATATCTACAAAAAATGTTTCACCTGCTCCACAATAATATAAAAGATGGAAATTTGAATCAAAAAGAGAAGAAATTTCATGCAGAAATGAATGAAAAATGTCAAACTTGCATCGTAGGAATTTTTAAAAAGTGAACTTTCAAAGTCCACTCAAAACTATGCAAAATATTGCCTTTTTCTAAATTTCACCTACACTTTGCAAAATTTTAATTAAATAACGAAATATCACGAATATCGAATTATTTACGGTATTTCAAAACAAAAGTAGAAAACGAACATATTTTCGCCTGATAAAATTGAAAATAACCATATAAACATTATTATTGTCACTGAAGTTGAAGGAATTTTCTAGCACAAATTGGTCGCTACGCCTGCGTTCCAGATATGACTTAAATTGGAACATTCTGGCGGTTTTGGGATACTATATTTAATCATACTCAGGGATTTTCCTGGATGTTTATATTGTCCTATTATACCAATTTAGATTTTGAGATATACCAGACGGTTTTGAATTTCTTGCTTAATCCATATGATTAGGGACTATCAGGATATCCAAATTCAGCACGCTTCAACCTAGGGCTTCTCACGCCCCCTTTAGTGTCGCGGTTTATCTGACATGTTTCATTGTTAATTTGTCCGAATGAAGGCTTTCTGTGTGTCTGACATTTCATATGACGAAGAATGGGACAGGTAACAGGGTAAATTATCGAAAGATCAAATTAGAGTGGCATTTTGGGTTCTAATTTCAATTTGATAGATTGGATTTCGAGGGTTTATGGGTGTTCCAGGAAATGAAATGAAAATGATGAATGATGGATTTAGATAGGTGAAAAGTCCAAAGTTTTAGTAATTTGCAACTTAATTTATTTTCCTAGAATACTCCCCAGACGGATTGCCCGTTATCCTCGAAAAATTATCACACATTTTGTTGAAAAATATTTTTAGAAAATTTTCAAACCTAACAAGTCCTACAAGTTTCGCGTTCAGACATGAAAAATTGTAAAAGTTACGCTTCAACGAATATGATGATTATTTGAGGTATTATTTCATGCAATGAAGAATATCTAGTGGATGTCATCAACAACTCATTTTACTCATAGATTTTATTTTACTGTATAATCATGGGATGAAACATTTGTCTTCAATTTATTTCAATTTTCTCAAAAAATGTCTAACTTTATAATTAGTTAAATTAAGGAATTAGAAGATAAAGATTTTTTTATGAAGTTGACCTTTCAACGTGCATTTCTTCGTGATTAGAAAGCATATGACTATAATTTAAATTATGCCCCTGGGGTTGATTAATTCTATGAGTAATCTTTTCGAAGAATTTTTAACATTATCGTCTTTAAATTACTCATTTTAGCTGGTTTATCATTAAGCAGTGCAATTAAAATTTGATTTTAAATTCAAAGGCGGGTGAAAACTTCAGAATAGAAAATTTATTTATTTTCAAATGAAGCAATAAATAATAATAAACTAGAGGTAGCTGAATACAATTGCACAGTTGTTTATGGTCTTGGCCCGATGCAGGAAACACCAGTGACCTCTTGGTCTTGGTAGTAGTATGATCCACAGGTGTCAGTGGGTTGGAAACCGAGTCGAAGATCGACTGACGAAGGATCGATGTAGATACAGACGTCTCCGGTCTAAAATCGTAGATATATATTTTTTAAAGGTCTTGATAAATATAAATGCGCATCAAATCCTGACGAATTCGGTTCACAAGTTTCCTCAGGCAAGTTGGAATCTTTGTAAAGCTTTCATCAAGAAAGGATCCAACCTCAGTAAAAAGATAACATTTGAGGAAACGACACACAAATTATTCCATTTATTTTAGCCTAATTACAAAATCGAATTTTCTTACGACTCGAATCAGTGTTCCACAGTCAGGACTGCACACGACGATCGCGTCAGATGTAGCTGGGTCGTTGTCAATGGGCGTATACACGATGAAATCGATGGGATCCGCATACGCAGAAACGGGAAGCGCTGAAGTTATTCTTTATAAAAAAAAAAAGTTGAGGTTATTCTTACGATTAGGAAAACTGGCACAGTCAAAACCCAATGCTGGGACGATATATGGTGGAACAGGTGGAGCTGGTGTGCAAGCTGAATTTCTTTCTTAGATACAAAATCCAAATTGGTAATTTGTGACATCGACGATATGAAAAGCGTTAAGAATAGAAAGTGAATAAATTACTGAAGCATATGAAACATACTGACCGACATTTCCCATGCAGGATAACCCGATAACTCGTTGATTTTGGTTTTGGTAGTAGTAGGTTCCACACTGATCGTCCAAATAGCCCTCATGACCGACCGCCAAATATGGCAGGAAATCATTCGTGTAGAAGCATTGACCGCCTTCCTGAAAATTTGACAGCTAGGCTTCTTCCGAAATCAATAGAAAACAATCCTGAACAAAACTCTATGAGGCTTGAACTTAGAAACTATTCAATTTAGGACTTCGCTCAAGACTTATTCTGCAATAAATAATTTGGCAAATCCAAAAATATCGAGATCAACCCTATCGAATTAAAAATGAAGTTTTGTCAGCTCACAATTTGAATCAATCCACCCAAATTTGGATCACATTCAAGATTGGCGGCATCGTCTGTACTGCAACCGCAAAATATGACGCCTGTTGGATCCTGATACGCAAGGGGTGGCGTTGCTGAATATTTTTTATATCATTATTCATCAGACCGTCAAACTAATCACACGAAAGTGTTCAAGTAGGGAATTTGTGTGATTTTAAAAATAGAATAAAAAACTTTAGCTAAATAACCTTACTTGGAGAGTAGCTGGTACAGTCAGTAAGCGGATCGATGAATGGAGGAATGACTGGTTCAGGACAAGCTAAATTATTTTAAAAAAATAAAAGTTAAGAAAATGTTACTTACTTGGAGTAGCAATTCCCATACAACTGATCCCTGTAATTTTTTAAATTGTTTTCATATTGACACTGTGATTAAGTATCAGCGTTAGAAAATCAAGAGAGCAAACATTTGGATACCTGTCACCCTCCGACCTTGATACAGGTATGCACCACAGGCACCTGCATCGAACCCGGTCTGTAGGTTGAGAAAATCGCTGTCCACGTAGATGCATTCATTGTTTTCCTAGAATGAGCAAGCTCTTGATTAAAAATGGAGATAATTTCATTGAGATTTCTTGGAAAGTTCACAAGTGTAGTGAAGGAATAATGTTGAAATGGAAGAAAAAATGGCTGAACTATATACAACTTTTAAAGAATTTTAGTAAAGGTAAAATGTTTTACCTTAAAAGTTGTAAGAGTCCGAATAAGCACAAGATTTAACCAAAAATACGAAAACGCATACCACTCGAACTAACGAGCCAAGACCCGCGTCGCAGTAAAACGTCGCTGCCGGTGTAGATGGGTCGTTGTCGAACGAATGCACGACAAAATCATATGGGTCGGTATAAGCTTGGACAGGTGGTGCTAGATAAAAAAAATACTTTACTTCTTCAGAATAAAATGATATATCGGGAAAGTATCCAAAACTGTTAAAAGAATAAACACAATTTAACAGTTTTCGAGTATTAATTATTGAAGTTGGAGGTATTTTTCGGATTTACCGAATAAAAGAATGAAATTTTACCCGTCAGATAAACGTCGCAATCATATCCGAGGTAGGGAACAATGTAATCCGGTTCGACTGGGTTGGGGCAAGCTGAATCGGATTTTCGATCAAAAAGATTTTGCTCACAAAAAGAGACATTGACTTACCAGTAGGTTCATCATCTTCTGAAACGAAAAAAAATCAAAATAGACCGATAAATAGTCTAATAAGATAAAGAGATTTTCAGAAAAAAAAACTAACCCATATCAGGAGCCCCTATGCAGGCGTTTCCAAGGTAAACAATTTGTAAGAATAAAACTATTGCCAATAAGCGGTTCATGTTTGGAAGAAAACGGCGAAAATGCCATCGATATGGGGGATTTTATCAATCCGCCGACTTCCTTGCTGATCATCGTGATATCTTATCAGCCAAATCCGTAAAGTTGTTACATGCCGCCGCCCATTTATTTTCTCCGATAAAGACGACATTTTATCGCGCTGGCTAAGGTTGCAAAGATCATAGGAAAATGAGACATTTTTTAGAGCCCTAGATTTGTTGCCTTGACCATGCCAATGAATAGAATTATTTTTTAAATAATGTATTATATTTGTAAGGAAGGGTTCTTCATTTAAGTGGGGTATTTGACGAGTATATGAATATTCAAATTTCTTAACATTTTTAATGTATGAGGTAGGGTAGGAAGAAATTCAAATCGGCTCTATGATTATTGATTCGAGTTGTTTTTGTTTGTTTTTTTAATCGAAAATATTTTCTTATTCCTAGACTGCCTACCTCTAATTATTGCAAACGATGGAAGATATGGCAGATAAAAAATAACCAGTTTTTCTATGTTTATGCCTTAATCAGTGAAAGTCATATGACAATAAAATCATAGTCTCCACGTAGCTAGGCTTTTCAGAAAGAAAAAATCAATTATAAAATGGATTTATTTTTTAAAAATTAATAGCGGCATTCTTTTCCTATTCAGGCATTATTCATCATCTCTCCTTTCTAAATGAATACAATTCACGTTTTGGTTGCAATTTCATCAAACTTATCTATTGATTTTAAGATTTTATTTTCCTTCTAAAATATTTAACTTAGTAAATCATATAAGATCAGCGTTATCGCCTGAAAGGAAAAAATGCAATTATGTTGCATCTGTAAAAACGCGCAATTTTGTTAGTTTGGTCTGAATTTATCAATCTAATAACTTGTAATTGAAGATTGGGGAACACTCAGTGGACTGACCAATAGTGCGATACTAAAATGAATCGGCAAAATAAAAGTGGCGATAAAGATGATAATATTGAAGTCGATAAGATTTATGTAATTCACACTATATTTATTTCGTTTATAATTCATAAACCTTTCAGAACAAAGCCATCAGACATCCTTCCAAATGATTGAAGCAATCGCACAAATGTTTCCAGACAAAACATTGCACAAAAACTTACTCATGCGTAAGATATCTGTATAAAATTTATCTGTTATTTTCTATCAGTTTTAGATTGAACGAATAATAAACTCAATGAATTGCTACAAAAATAAAGTATGAAGATGCAAGAACCCGTTTATCTCTGAAAATATAACTTAGAAGATACACATTTAACGTGTTAGATATAAAGAAGAGATTACTGGAAACTTATATGGACAAAATTAATTACACATTTGAACAGTTACATATGTATTATAAAATATAAGGTCAATAAGTTAACCACTGAAAATCGATAGTTACTAAATTTAGACTCATTCGGTCCTACTAAATACTGTTGGTCGATTTGGGTGGTCTCTATCTGTGATTGCTCGGGGAAATTCGGCGATCGAGGTTTCGTTTCCTTCTTCCAATCAACAGGCTTGCTTTGATAGTGATAATATGTCGGAATAATGGACGTGTTTTTAGATTCTAAATATTGAAGTTAATGGAGGAAAATGATCTTAATTCTCATAATGGAATGCAAAACTATCACAATGGAGCCTATGTGTTCGAAGACAAATAGTGGTGAGTTTCGATTTTTTAATAAGTATCTACTCATCAGTAATTTAAAAATATTGATTTTTTAGCGTTATTATATTGGAATAAGCGAGGTGTCGGGTACTCGGAGATATCGGAATACTACAATGCCAAAACGTGAATATATAGAAACTTTTTTGGTGAATGTTTGATTTGCTGCAGATTTTACACCCTTATAAAAAGTTGCGACATTTGCGAATGAAAGCTGCAAAATATTCATATTGCAACATTGTAGCATTTCTGAGTTGCCTTTGAAACTTACTGTAAGGTTCCGTAGCCAGCGGAATGTCGTATGATTGCTCATCATCGATTTGTTTCAGTCTTGGAATCCGCATTGATTCTTCGGCAGATCTCAAGGTTGGGGTTGGTTTTGTGGTTTCTGATGTCGTCGTCAACGGTGAGGGGGTTTCTTCTGAAAGCTATTTTCGTTCTTTCTTAATATCAGTTAAACTTTTTTAATAGAATGTGGCCAAATTAGAATAAAATGATCGATCTATTCATCATTGGTGGTTATTAGATAACTTATCAGAACAAATATTTGATGAAACTTAGAGATATATGGTTGCCTTTAATTTCATTCGATTGAATATTGAGCTTTGAAGTTGGAACCGAAGTCGAAGGCTGAGTGTAGAATTCACGATGAGCTTCAGGTCGACCATGATGACGCAATCGGTGATGTCGGAAATTGGTGCATCTGAATTTTATAAAATAAAGCAAAAATACTGGAATCATTGAAACATGTTTAACTAATTTGGACATTAATTTATTAGAAACGTATCCAGTTCATGATAAAACATGTAGATTTTCAAGATAAAATAAACTCACTTCGGTGGCACCCTAACTCGATTCGAACTCATTTTCAATAGTTTCTCCAAGGTTTCAAGTACAGAATTGTCGACTTTTTCTTTGATCTGCAATCTTTGGAGTTTATCTGAAAGAAATTCAGAAAATATTACGATTAGGGCTTCTCCTGTGCAATTGTGTGGTTGCATAGCGAAGCAATTTCGGTATTTGTCGAACGCTCTGAACATTTCAATTTCGTCTAGATATGATGCTACAATTTGGAACATATCAGAAAAATCAGATCCGTGGATAATGACATAGATATTCAAGGTTTATCATCATTCATAAAAATATACATGCGAAAATAGTATATCATTAAAGAACTCTTATCTTCTAAACTAATACAAATTCCGATCTAGACAGGACTTCGTCAGTCAGTTTAGCCGGGCGCAGTACCCCCTTACATTTTTCAGCCTGCCTAGGTCTGATAAAAATGCTTACTTGCAAAATGCGGCTAAAGAAGGCCTAGAAGGGACTTGCATATCCCCACAGGTTTTCCTCGCTTCCCGAATATAACCTCGTTCACAAGTGAAGTATTCCATCACTGCTAAAACCGAGGGTTTCATTTTAAAAATATTTAAAGTCGAGCCTAACCACTAGGAGGTTCCCTCAAGATACAGCAAAACGTGGTCCAGTGCCCGAAAGATAGCAAAGTGGCTGATTTTTCGAACGACTCAGGACACCGTTTGAGGCAATTGTCGAAGGCTGTGACACCGCTGAAATTTGTTCGGATATGTGACGTTCCAATTCAAATTATAGGAAGTTTTCCTCAAACAAAAACATTATCATTGCTCAGTGAGAAACATTTTTTAAAAACTATCCAATGATCACTAACTTTATAAGATGTTGTGGCATCTATTTATGTCAATTTTATTGCATAACTGCATATTTTATCATAATTATGGATAGCTCACTGGCAAGCCTTCTTCGCTTTGTGGTAAGTTTGTTGCATATTCTCAGACTCTTCGATGATGGCGTGGAATGGAGATGAAAATGAGGCTGAAGTTTTGAATATTCGTTGAAGGGCATTTTGCCGAGTTTTTAGGATTTCAGTTCACCTGACGATGGTTGGAGCAGAATTGCGGCGATCGAGGACCGAAGTGATTGGGAGCACGCCAAAATGCAGTGGCTTTTATTAGAAGATGTGAGATCTGAAATAAATATGCTTCAGAAGTGATGAACTCATTATTACTAACTGGTAGTGAATAATGCTATCGTTTATAATGAGCTAAGTAATTTTACAAAAAAAAGCATGTTTCAATTTCCCCACATCTTTAGTTGTTAGTTTTCGTTTTATTCATATTTACTCCAACAAAAACCACTTTGAAAAATCGAGAAAAGAGATGAATATCAGTACTTTGTGAAACATAGCCAAACTCAACTCACCAAATAAACTGATGATTAGAAGCAAAAATAATTCGTCACCGATATGACACTTCCAAAACTGGGTCATTAGTATGAAATTCGAATAATCACGGAAAGCTTCACATGGAGTGAATTTAGTAATAAGAAAATCCGGACCATATCACATTTTTCATTGAATAATCTGAAAAATGAAAATATTGATTTAGAAGAACAAAACAAACAAGTTTTGCATAATCTTAATCTCAAGCAAGGATTTTTCTATTAATTGAGAGCGGTGAAATAAAGGAAGGGGGAGGGCTTTTGAATACGCATTTTCTATAGAAAAATTTTCAGAGTGAAAAAGAGGTTTGCGCTTTTTTCAGGAATTTTTACGTCCACTAGTAAAATTTTCCGTGAAATATACGAATATCTGAAAAGCGTCTAATTGGATGAACTGAATGGGTTTGGAAATTAACTCTTGGAAATTTTGACTTGCTGTGAAGTGGTAGAAAAGCGAATAGATATAAATTTTGAAAGCAAAAATGATGTGATTTTTGTGACATATTTCAAGGAAAGGTAAAGGAGATATCGGTAAATAGTTAATTATTGGAGGCGGGATTGAAATTTCAAATTCTAAAATATTCTAACAAAATACCGAAACATGGCCTAAATGAATAAGAAAAAAAACTACTCTACTCCTAGAGCAAATACCAAAAATCCAATAATATCCTAAATAAATTCTCTACAAATGAAAATTCGAGATTCAAAGTTTCAATGTCGCGAAAAAGCTCATAAAAAATTTCAATGATCAAGGGGGTTTTTCATGGTTTTGAATAAAAACTCGGATTCAGATCATTTGTGGCGTATTCCAATATGTCTTGTTCAAGCTATTCTTCAATGTGAGATAAAAATTCGAATAGAATGGTTGAATGACAATGATATTTGTTATGCAGCGAAATTCTTTTCGACTGAAATGGCAGTTTCGAAGTGAATGAGACGACAATGGATTTGGATAGAGAACTGAAAGCATCATGAGATTTTCAGCGACAAAATACTTTTGTACCAATTTTCGAAGAAAAATTCATAATTTTTAATAGTCATGATCACATAAAATTTTTCAAAATATTATTTTTAAAAAATAAATTTCCAGAGTTTTCTGTATTTTTGAAAATTTTTAACGACAAGCCCATAAAATCTTCAAAATTCATAGACATTCGAATTTAATAATGCTTACGCAGACTTCCAAATCCCCATTAGTGCAAAGAAAAATCCTAAGAAAACAACATCAAGTCTGTTCATTTCTTCATTCAATTTGGTGATTTATGAGATTTATTTTTCGAGCTCCAAAGAAATTTGAGAGTTCTACCGCGTAAAGAAATGAAAATAGCGGCCATTTTTGGAAATATTGAAAATATGAACGCTTAATGGGGCATTAATGAAATCATCAAATAAATGTTTCAAGCATTCTCGAGAAAATTGTTTGAAGGTTAATTGAATTAATAAAGGAGGCCCTTTGAATTTATACCGCGAGTAATAATGTCGTGAGAAAGTCATGAATTGAATAAGTTAATGGAGAAACTTTTCGGCGTTCAGATTTTCTTGAAATAATTTCCCAAAAGTACCTTTATTAAAGAAGGAAAAATAAATTTTATAGTGATAGAAAATTTCGAATCATATTAGAATGAATAAGAAAAATATAACTACTTTTTTAATCCAAAAGAAAATTGCTTGGCTCAATTTAATTCTCTTGTATTTCGTAGTAGAAACATAAAAACATCGCTTCTCTGATTGGTGAAAGATTCTTTTCAACAGCAAAAATAAGAAATCATCCTTTTGAGCGACAAGACTGGATGTTTTCAGTTAGACGACGTATCAACAAGAAGCATGTGCTTTCCGGAAGAAAAGACGGCGAAAATATTCCGGATGACAGAATAAGGAATTCAATTGAGGGACAAGTGAAGAAAAAAGAAAAGTTGAAAAAAACTTTGAAAAAATATTAAAATAAAAATAGTTAGTTTAAAAATAAGTTTGCTATATCCTTCGGAGAGGAAAGTTGTAATGTGTGCGAAAATATTCGTAAGCTTAAATATAATGTAACTAAATAATTTTAAAGAGAATGTTGAAAGTCAACTCTTCCAATCGAAAAATTTGTCACGAGTCCAAAATTTCGCATGAACCTCTTTATTTTTTGTCAAATTTCCTGCGTAAATTCCGCGTTAATAACGAATGCCAAAGTTAGTTGGGCCGTGAAGTAAATTCGTTGCCAGAAAACGAACAACCAACCCATTTTCCGAGTGAAATGTCAAAAACTGAAACAAAGGCGAAAGCTCGAGTGATTAGGCTTGAACGATTCTGGAACAATAGGCAAGTTTTATAAGGAAGTCCAGAGGTCAAAAGAACTAGTGCTGCCAAAATTATATCCTTATTTTATTATTGTAATTTTAGATCAATCTATGAACAAATTACTAAATTACTAAGCAGTTTTAAAATTATGCATTAATTACGAAATATAAGACCTAAGATATCCAATATTAAAATTTTTTATTTTGATATACTAAACCTATGGCATGAAAAGTTAAAAAATATAGCTGGAATTCCGTGAAGAGTACGACCTTCCCGAAAAAGAATTAAACATCGCATAATTATGCTCTTTCGGAAATAAAACTTTGTCGTGAATAAATGTCCTGAGAAATTTGGCTCTGCGTCTAGTAAAGACTTCAAGAAAAAACAAGTCTCGGAACGCCTTTTCCTCGTTCTCAGGATTTTTAGCTTCTAACACAACAGAACTAGGCGAAAGGCACTTAGATGGCGGCCTTTTTGCAGTGAAATTCCCGAGAAACGGCTAAATGGGCTGATTTCCAAGCACGCATGAAACGCTAAACACTTGATGATTAAGAATGGGTTTACTGGAATCTAGCATGATTTGGCATGCCCGAGAGGTAATTGGAGAATGATCCGTCTTGCTGCAAATCAAAGACGAGTTTCAATGGACAACATTTAGAAAAAGAACGATATTTCGAAGTTTTGCCATTGAAAAGTCTATTCTTTGCCAAGAAAATAATGAAATTTAGGATGTCTCTAGCTTGAAAAGACGATAAAATATCAATATTTCAGGTCATAATCTATTTCATGGCCCATAATATCGCATATTTCGAAATAATAATTCTCTAAAGATAAATCATTCTAAATGTTTATGTTAATCTAAAAAACGTATAAGTTGAACCAAGTTAGCAAGACAAATTGGACGGACAAAAGACCAACTTTTCAAGTAGTTTTTGCAGACTCATTTTCCAAGCTCCTTTATGCTCTGAAGTAAAACACGGAACGAATCAAATGAATGGAGAAAGGAACTCCAATTTTCTTCGGGTTTTTCAAAACAAATGAAGAAAAAATTATTCACGATTCGCGCGCCCATGCCATTGAGACACGCGACTTCCGAAACATATTCAATGCACTTATCAAACGCAATTATAGTGTAATGGTCAAGCGGATTGAGACTTGGATTTGAATTTTCCTAAAAAAAAAAAAAGTAATGCGATTTATTCATAACTTAAAAACAGGTTCTTTGTAATTCTCGACGATCTCAAGGAAGAGGTTGGACCAGAGGTTTAAAATTCGTTGCGAAGGGGTTTCACGCCTAATTAGGTTAATTGGTGTAAACGCAGTGCAGCTCCCTGTTGGAAAAATTTGGGAAGGCCATTGCAGAAAGGGAAGGCTCCATAAAAATGATCATAACTTTTGATAGGACGAACCACTCTTGAGAATTTCAAGTTTTGAGTTATTCACAACCTCAGCCATCACACTGATATCAAATTTATCCAATTCAACCTATTTTTAAAAACTACTTGCGCTCTCTAAATATGATCTTTGATAATTTAAATTTTGAAAGCGTAAATTTAACTTGAAATATTTTGGTGTTATCAATAACTTGCGATAATTCCCATTAGAAATTTTATGGTTGCACAAGAAAGAGCTATTAAATACATTTTTAAAATGAGTTATTGAACTTCCCTTGTTGAAATATTAAGAAATCAGAAATCATTTATTATGAATACATAAAACATTACAATTGATGAAATGGGGAGGATAGATGATGTTAAGCAAAGGCATAGACAGGATTGAGGTATAGTGGGCATCGTTACAGTTGTCGAATATATTGCTTTTTCAAAGGCATAAGCGATTATTCCGTTGATGATTACAAAAACGTAATAATTTTCACTGAACTCAATTGAACTCAAATTATTTTGCATATCCGTAATATTTTCGGAGCTAAATTTCATTGCATATTTGGATTCTCCAGGTAAAACGACGCTAATATCAGTCATAAAATCGATAGGTTAGGTATGACCCTACACTTCACCATTGCATTAAAGTTGTTGACCCAAAAATCGAAATTTCAATTTTAAAGGCTAAACCCCACAATATAATACTAATCGATAGAGCTCATCAAACTGAGCAACTTTTGTGAAGACACCTCATGGTTATCTATTATGGTACACGTGGTATAATGGTCTGAATGGGTCAAATACACGAAAATGATAAAAATATTTTAATTTGCAAAAACTAATTTCATAAATCCGACAAATATGCTAATTTCAAAAACGAAATGTATCATATTATTGTTCCCTCGAAGTTCCCGGAAACGGTTCATACTTGTGGATGCTCCGATGTCGTTTGCGTTCATCGCTCCTCGCGAATGTCTTCCCGCAAACATCGCACGCGTACGGTCGGATCTTCGTATGGGTCCGCATGTGCGTGTTCAGATGATCAGTACGGGCGAACGCTCGGTTACAGATTTCGCACTGCAAGTTAAAATGGATAACTTTAGACGACGCTCCTTAAGTTATCATTTCATGAAAAGTACGTCTTTTAGCTATAAGTAAGTTTAATGAACATTATGATTTGAACAAAAGTGTGTATAGGCCATTCTTATTGCGTTTAAATTACTTGATTTGAATTTGAAATTAGTCAACAGAAAAATTCTGAACCTTAAAAGGCCGCTCATTCGTATGCGTCCGAATATGACGTTTCAACTCGTCGGATCGCATGAACCTTCGGATGCAATCAGGCTTGGGGCACTTGTACGCTTTAAAATGATTGAGATTCTGTTGTCTTGATGAAGAAGCGTCAAATGCTCCTGAAGAAGTGAAGCTAGAGGATTTTCGGGATTCAGAATCCTAAAAAGACTTTTCTCTTAAAATCACGAAGAAAATTACATGGTGCAGAGACTTGAAGAAACCTTCAACAGAATGGGAGTCGAGAAATTTAGATGGAGCTGAAAATTAATAGTAATAATAATGAGTTAGATAGTGATAATATACCATGATCATGACTCGTCCCAGGTAGATTATGAAGTGCATCTATGTTATTTTGATCTGAAGTAAGGAGGTTTCTGAAATTTTTATTTTCGATGAAAACGATTTTCTTCTCACATAAATTCTTCGAAAGACGTCGCCATTCTTAGCCGCGCTATCGTTTCAGAATCAATCACCTCAGAAACTATGTAGCTTTCCAAAACGTTCTTATCACTTTCGGTTAAGTCTAAATTTTCTCAGTTAAAAATTTGGTTGAAATCTTCCTTATTACTCTGATTCAAAGATACATTTTTATCATTTGACGATATACTTCCCATCAGAAAAATATAGTTGGATCCGAGAAAATATTTTTCAAGGTTAATTATTGGAATCATAGAGTCGCTTGGCATAATAGTGTGTCAAATAATATTACTCCTGAAAATAAAATGGATAAAAAAGCGTTTCTTGTGAAAGACAATCGTCTTGAAAATTTGCATATTGGAAAGGCTAGATTAGGGTAAAGGTTTGGTTAGGTTGGTAATGGTCTAAAACAAGAAAAGAAACATTTGACCGCTTTAGGTCTACCAAAAACTTATCCCAACCAAGCCTTACTCACTTTCAAATTTCCTAGGTGAGTGTCTTCTACAGGAAGCTGATAAAAATGATAAAGCATGATATCTCTACCTCTAGAATGTCATAATCGTTTGAGGAATAGCGGTGTTGAAGCAACCTTCGCATAGGTCATGTTAACGGAAAGAGATAAACTGATTTTTGTGATCTCTAATGGAGAACATCGGTCAACACTCGCGTTCATTTCTTGCTCCGTCGTGGTTTGTATCTTCGAAGAAAAGATTGCTGATTTTTCCGCGATTTTCTGTTTAGTTAGCAACACTGTTTGGATAATCTAGCGCTCGTTCTTTGACTCAAAACTTTAATGTTTGCAACTGGATTTATCGCCTTTGGTATCAGATTAGCGCTAATTATTTTTCCCAGTTAACATTGGAGGATGATAGCAGCGCTAATTAGTGTTAAAAATGTGTAATGTCATTAATCTTAATTTCAAACTTACATTAGATCATATTGTTTATAATTCTGAAAAGAAAAGAACTTTTATCGTCAGTAGATTTATGCTATTTACATTCCGATTGATGCTATGGTTGTTATTTAATTATTTTTCGAAGTTAATTCCCTTAGAACGCATATTTTAAGAACTTTGCCTTCGCGTCTTATTATAGTGTGCAATCAAACATATTTTCCAGGAAATCCCTCGATGCTCATCAAGAAAATAAACAGAAAATCTGTAAGTAATGATATTTATATTTGCTCGAGAGTTTGCTCAAACCTAGTTAATTTTTTGTTCTTTCCACAACTACACTATGTTCATCAACAATCTACTTGTTCTGTTCTGACTTCGTTTGGATTTTATCTGTTTGCTGAGCAACTTGTGTTTGTTCGAAACCAAACGGACTACATCTTCGTTTTTGCACAAGATAAATACGTTACATCGAACGTTTGCGAGCGATGAGTTTATCAAATAAAATTCGGAAAGGTTTAATCAATGGGATTCCTGACATTAATTGAAAGGAAACATTACTAAAAACTAAAATTTCTAGGATATTTCATAAATTTCATAAATATTGAATATTAATCATGATTCGTGAGTCAAATATACCATCAAAATAAATAGTAAAATTGAAATAGTTCTAGATTTACACGTAAATTGAGGACGAGAAGTTGGTAGAGTGGTTGCTGGAGTTGATTAATTTGATCCTGCAAACTGAAACGAAACACTTTCATTAGTAATCACATAAGAATAACATTCAGCGCTGAAATTACATACGCCTAGATTATTTTGCACAACCGATTGATTTTCGGAACTGAAATGATTGTTAAATCGTCCGTTTTCATTTATCTCTGATCACCTAATAACCAAAAATAAATGTTCACTTGGTAAATTAGTAACAATTGAATGGTTAGCCTTAGGCTCAGGTATAAAATTTTCTTCCATTTTGATGCAACTGGTTATTTGAAATAAATAACAACACGATAGGTAAAACAAAAATTCCTTAGCGTAAAAACTTAAAAAATGATTCATAACAACCAAAAGAATGCCTGGTAATGTCGTCGAAACTAATTGAAAAGGAAGGAAAATTGCTAGAATAAGACGATTTGCTATACAATTTCGTATATGTCAGACCACAATTACATAACGTTTGTAAAAACTAAATTCAACTGTTTCACAGTTTCTAATTATCAAAATTTATTGATTTCTATCTTCTCGTCAATCACTTATAAAATACACTCTGAAAATGTCTATAGGGGTACGAACTATATAAAGTTTGCTATAATTTCATTTTTAAACTATTTTTTAGGCAGCCGTAGTTATTTGTGTATTTAGTCTAGCTGGTATCGCAGCTGGGGTTTATCTTTTAGCGTCAACCGTTTTCGATGATGATTTAGTCAGGATTTTGGCTTTGAATATGTGTAAAACGTTTTCAAAAAAGCTCTTTTCTGTCGAAAATAACGAAAATTTAGTTCGTGGCAAAAGCGTCACATATGGAATCGTGATGGTATTTATAATTTCCTATTCATTATTTCAAGAATTTTAGATAGTTATTTGCATTTGTAATCTAGCAGCGTTGGTTTTGAAGAGGCTGCCAATTTGCATATTCATCGTTTTCTTTATCAATGTGAGATTTTATATCATGCTAATTTTGCCGCATGCGTAGTAAAGTATTAAAAATTGCTTAGCTTTTGAGTTATTTTGAAGCGTACTTATTTAGGTACTTTTAACGATATTCTTCCTAGCCTGCTTTATTATGTCGATGGTTGCCACGATAGACTGTGCTGCTTCAAGAGGTAGGTTTCGAGATTTTCCAAATATAATTAAAGTTTGAATTCTATCAATGTTTTAGCGATTTTCGCGTATTATTCCTAAGGAAAATCATTTCTCAAACAAGTTGATATGTTTCACGTTTTCATAGGCAGTTAATTTAAAATCATTCTTAATTTGCACGAAATTTTCAATTTAATTCCACAATAAGTTCTATGGCAGGCCACGGAAAAGATGGAATTTCCTGTCCTGGTTGCTTTCTCGGGTGCTATCGAAGGCACTATTTTCGTGAATGAGAGTTGACTTGAGCCATAGTCGTTGAGTTTGAAAATTTATTTCATCTCTGGAAATGGGACAAAATAACAGAGCAGCCGTGTTCTGCCCTGTCCGATCGAAAGAACAGTTTTAGGCACGGTAGAGGATGATATCATCCCTCTGTCGAGGGATTGCAGAGAAAGAGAGAGAGCCATAAACAGAGTGTGATGAGTGGGATGGAAAACACGCTGGATCAAGCAATTGGTAAAAGTTCATTAGCCAGCGAAGAGATTAAAGATCAACACCAAAATTTGAAAAAAAAATCGAAGAAAGTTCGGTGCGAACCGCACAAGTTCCTTGAATATAACGATTATTTCCCAAGACCATTTCACCGGTCAATGGATCATTTTCGAAATGTTCGATTTCAAACTTCCGAGTATGGTTCTTTTATTTCCTTTAGTCATTTTATCGGGTAAAAACGCTTTTTTCACGAAATTGCCGTCTTTTATAGTGATCTAATTTGGGCTGGAAAGGTGTATTTTGGCGCGAACTAAGAGAATCTATATAAAAAAAAACAAACGTGAATGGGACTAGAAAAGCTATCCATGCACTTCTGAAGATAATATTTAATGCTTTGTACTTCCTAAAAAAAGATCTTGATATCATAAAAGTGTATTTTAGACGAACGAAGAACAGTGAAATTTCCTGTTTTTGACGAGTTCACAAATCGTTGCAAAACGGACGACAACGCCGTTTTAACGTTAGGAATCGGAACGATTTTGAACGGGATCGTTATGATAAGTCAGAAAAAAATTAAGAAATGGAACATTATGCACTTTTCTTGATTATTTTCCTAAAAGTACACCATGATCCAATTCTCAAGACTATGATATCGATGATTAAATGGTCACATTTCAGTCGAAATGCTGGTTGCAAGCTGCCTCTACGCTTACTACCGATCCGCTAAAGCTGTTTGTTATTACAAATACTAGATGTTTTTTTTTTATAAATAAATATATTCTGAAAGTTTTACACTTGCCTAATTTTACGTTTTTTGTTAAAATTTTATGATGGATAAAGTGAAGAAGACTTAAACAATTCATACAAAAAACTCACCTTTCAAATTCCAGTTGTTAATTGAAGAATTGGATGATAGAAAGTGACTTATCTCAAAATTAACTGACCAGATTAAGCGCCTGTTTCTGCAGCTTTCGGCCTTGTAGCTACTTTTTCGGCTTTCGGTGATGGAACCTGTTCCTTGCTTTGCCCCATTCAACCCTTGTCTTCTTGTCTTCGCCAACCCTTGTCCGACATGCATTTTCATACGCAACGCAACGTGGAGAGGATATGCAAGTCGCTATCCTCATTAATCAATTGATCTGTTTTCCTTATCATTCGAATACTATTTGGATATTTGAATGAGTCATCATTTAAATATACATGATTGAATACTTTAGCACGATATTTTCTTTAATATCATTTATGCATATAGTGCGACTTGTTACCTATCTGTGCTTTGTTGTCAATTTTATCCAACTTCGAATAAGACTGCACTGTACATTGATTTCTTTGAATACTCAAAGCTTCCTTTGCAGCATATTTAGTTCTATCATTTTTGGCGAAAATTCACCTTGATAAATATCCATTGCATTTATATCCTACGACCTATTCCAAATGCTTCAGATACGACAACTTTTTCATCGATATAATATGTATCACCTCACCTTATCAATCAGCCATGTTTTGATTAGTCATGCCTTGCTTTCCTTTCGGGTTCATGCAAACCCATCTAAGGGTTTGTGACATCATCATGGTTCTATGGGGAAATGCTTCTAATAAGTAACAATTAGGCAAATACGTCATGCAGCTATTGTTATTGGTTAACTTAATTATTCGCTTAATCTATTACAAACCATGGAAAACTGTTAGTAAATATGATGAATTGTTCTAACGGTTAGACAATCTTGTAACATATTGGGATTATTTATTTTCAGTATGCATAATCTGTCGTCGGCTAATGAGTTAAACCTCAATTTATTATCCGATTATAACAATTTATGTATCATAGCTGCATTTCGTTATAGTTTTATAATACTTGCATTCCATTGGATCATTATCCATAAAAACGAGAATTATTCTCGATGCATTCATTCATTCGGATTCAAGTATTGTCAATGACAATGAATAATTTGGCAAATGCGAGATAAGGATAATGGATAGCGTCGTTTCTAATCTTGCCTAATTCTTTACTTTTTTAATTATCAAACTATTTCATAATACGCTGTTTCTGAAGTGATCGTTTGTATTTGCCTGAAGTTACCGATGTTTCATTTTGAAGTTCCAAAACTTTTTCAAGTTTTGATCATATAAGCTGCACTCATTCTTATCCAGAAGGGATATCCAATCGCTAACTTTCAACATCTCGTTCTTCTAATTCTTTCCACTCTCTAGTTTTTGTAAAGTCACATTCTTTCTCTCTCTCTCCCTCTGTCAGTCAAGAAAGCTGCTATGTTTTAAGGATCGCGCTAGTTATTCTATTACTCGAATAACAAAGAACATGCCTGTTTCTGCGTCTTTTATTCCAGACGATTTCATCGATCTATCATCTCTTTCTTTCCCTCTCTAAATTCTTTTCCTCTCTTACTTTTCTACAATCTTTTCTTTTTATATATCTCCATCTTTTCCTCGAACCCTATAATGCTTCTCTAACTTCTTTTTCTTTCTCTCCGTTATTTTTCTCTCTCCCTCCTCCCTCTATCTTTCCGTTCTTTATGCAAATCTTATCCCTCATCAATATCGTCCTCGTTTCCACATAGTCAGGATCGGGCCAAAACTATTCAACTCCTCTTTATTTTTCTTTCTCTTCTTCTTACTATCCACGCTATTTCTCTTTTTATGATTCTCCCTCTCGCATATTATCCAACACTATTTCCCTATTTTTTCTTTCCTCCCTCTTCGTATTTCCTTATTCTCTCGACTTCCGTATTCCTATTATTCTCATGTCTTTTCATCTTTCAGCCTCTTCAAATCAAGAAGTATCTCATTTCACTCTTGAACGCTTCCTTTACAAGAGAATTCCATATTTCGAAGATTGAATTCTTGCTTTCAATATGTTTTAGAAAATACATAGTAAAAGATTCAATTTTTACAGTGCTAACCGCAGGCTTTACCAATTTTAGGAAAAAGATTAAAATCCATAACTTTTCAAAGGACTATATGATTTTCACCATTTTCATGTGAAAATTTTTAAAACTTATCCAAATATGCAACTTCCTTACTAATTGTCGCATGCCTATGTAGTCAAATTCTGATTTTATCAACAGGGCATTGTGACTAATTTAAGCTTGACACGAGTTGTGTAGTCTGCAAAAGCATGTGCTCACAATCAATTCATTCACTCCCTTTCATTGTACCTGTCACTTATTGATAGCGCCTTTCACTATTTGATAGCTGAGACGATCTTATCTTTTTTTAAATACTAATAATTTATTCTTTTGCCAATCACAACTAATATGCAATCCGTATGAATTATAAATTTGGTTAATTCTGATTTTATTGATGAGCGGATACAAAAAATTATGTTGACCGCACAAACTATCCATAGTTTTTTTTTCGAAACATACCTTTTTCTTGTACTTTGATACTCCTCATCTGAAGTTTCGTTGAGTTTTTATTGTTTCCTGTAATTTGTCACGAATTTCGTGGAAATTCCGTTCATTCTTTATCGTGATATTTATCATAACTATTCGATCTAAATTTCATGCCTATCACAATTTTCTATCTACCTTCAAAGATTATTCAACAAATAATATATTTTCTATATGAAATTAAAGGTTCACCAAATTTATTCCTGATCGCGAAATTCTTACGTCAATATATTGAAGTGTCGCATTTTTGTAAAGTTTTTTTCTAATCTTTGGATCAAAAATAGCCGTTAGTTTAAAGATTTCAAATTAGCGTCCGATTCGAAAAGTCACGATCGAAAAGATTCAGGCGGTTTACGTCATTGCGCGGAGAGAAAGTGAAAGTGCCAAGTTCTGAAGGCTAATAAGCTGCTGGCATTTCTATACTTATTATAGAGAAAGAGGTCGTTATTCTTTTCAGAAAAAATAAAATCCATGAGGACTGTTTGTTTGGTTAACAAGAATTCTTTGCGGAATGAATGCAAATAAAATATTCAATTTATTTTATCATGCATAACTTTCAATCAGTATGCTAAATTCTTTCTATTCAAACATGACCCCGTTTATAACTCCATTGAGAATATATGCGAAAAAATCACGAAATCAAAAATATTCACCAAAATCTATCTCGCAATCAATTCAACCATGACTTTCCAAATATCTCAGCGTTCGAACTGTCGATGCTTGCCGATCCGTGCCAATAGGCAGTTTTTACGCTGAGATGGTCTTTTCAAAGACTAAATTCATTTAGATAATGCGTTCATTCACGCATTAGGGGACAGCTTGTTCGATTTTCGATGGTATAAAAAGTCATTTGAAAAAGAGAAAAATATCGTATTCATGATTTTTCCAAAGAAATATTTAATATAAAACCTTCAAAAGTTGAATATTTTGGATAATGCGCTTATTCGCGCTTTAGGAGGCAGCTTTTTCCTTTTTCATGGCATAAAAGATTCTTATCCTCTTCTTTTTCATCGGCATTCGTTACATTTGACACAGCAGGCCTAGTAGCAATGGCATGAAAAAAGTGAGATGATCCGATTTGGACGAAGGTTGAATAAAGAATATCTGGAATTATTTCCAAGGACAGGAAGAGTAGAATATTTGCCAAAAATAAAGTTTCTTTTATTTGGAAAAATATATATGGGGAAATTTTACATTTCTAAATACCCATGTTATCATTTACATGTCACTATAGTCGTCTGGAAAATTGTTGTGCCATCACTCAAAATATTGAAACTTTGATCCGAATATAATTTGTAACTTATTCTTCACTAATTATTTTAAATATCCAATTTTATTATTTATTTCCAGAATGGAATTTCTCACCACTCTGTACTTTATCGGATTGGTGCTTCTCGCCCTCGCATTTCTGCTATATCGACCGCTACCTCCCGACATAGCGGATTGGCACGCTTTGGCTCCGTTCGAAATTGGCGCGAGGATATCACTTGTTTACATGGTATGCAAAAATTAAAATGTTCTAATTTTAGAATTAAAATTATGATGTAGTTTAGGGCGACGTCGTTGAATTCTTCTTCGGACCGCTAGCGAGAATTTACATGGCTCGAAAACTGATGGAATTGAGCTTCTTCCTACCCACTTATCCTCCGGAAGGAATCAAGGTTTGTCGCTTTACTAATTTTTATCATTGCGATGTCTTCAATGCATTTTATTCGTACTACAAAATACGTTTGAACAACTATTATATCACAACAAGTCAAAACTAGAGCGTTGCTTCTCAGCTCGAAAATTTATCTTAACCTTGAGTGTTTAAACAAAAGAAAAAAGAATAATTCTCAAATTTAAATTTTTACACAAAAAATTCTCCTTATCAAGCCATTTTCAGATCCAGCGAATGTTGATCAGAGGCGTCAATTGTCGGGTTTACTTCCCGAAGGAGCAAAGGACGCGAGGACTTTTTATTTACTGCCACGGCGGGGGCTGGGCTCTCGGGAAAGCTCGTTAGTTGACAAATTTTCTCTAGAAACAATAAAAAGTTATCGATTTTCAAAATAACGATAATAAGAATAAAAGTGGCTGATCGAACGAGTTTTTGAGAAAATATAGAATAAGGAGTCATGAACGCATCTTGAATAGCCAGTGGATCAGAAAATATGTTGCAGAAGTTTTAATATCAGGGAATTTTTAACTAAAACTAATATGTACTAGGTACGTAGAGGAGTAAATAAGTATTTTCATAGAAATTTAGGATTCATGGACACCGTGATCTTCTCTCTAATTCGTCGATTAGGATGCGTTGTTGTGGCTCCAGACTACAAACTCGCGCCAGAGCACCCTTATCCCGGTCCAAATAATGATTACGAAGCTCTCATTAAAGGAATCTACGAAGAATAGTAAGACATTTTAACTCTAACTTCATTTTTCATCGCTTTCTGTTGAGTTCTTTGAAAAATTATGTGAATGAAAGTTGTAGAGCTTGAGAAGCGCTACATTTCTATGCAAACATGGATAATCAGAAATATAATTAGAGTAATTAACTCGCAATAAAAATCTCAATTGCAGCCACAAAGAGCTGAATATCGATAAGGATAGAATAATTATCGCTGGTGACAGTGCGGGTGGTCATTTAACAGCTGCAATCTGTCAAAGGCTAGTTAAACAGAACAAAATTAACTATGTCAAGGTAATTAAATATGGCAGTTACCCTAACTAAATATTTATCGTTCAGGCCCAGATCCTAATTTATCCAGTTACACACGTATTCGCCTTTCATCTACCTTCGTTCGATGAGTATAGAGAGAAGTAAGATATAATTTCAAGTTCATAAGTTTCCGAAATTAATTTATAACCGCAAAGATACTCTGACTCAGTATCTGCCTTGAGTTTTCATTATCACAAAATTAAAATATTATTTTTAGAATGAATGGTACCGGTCTGCTGAACCCTCAATACATGGCTCGATTTATTCTTTACTATCTCGGACTTTCAGCGCATTCTGAGAACGTGAAAAAACTCATCAATTGCGAGCACATTCATGAGTAAGTCGAATAAAAACGACGCTATTTACTCGTGGAGCAAATTACGGATTAAATTTAGGGAGCTCGAAAACGACCCAAAATACCAGAGTTTCATCGGCAGAGAAGCACTGCCTTATCATCGACAGGACAGATACATCGATAAATATCATAGGGTTTGGATTTAAAATTATTAAAAAATAATATAAAAATGGATAGACAAATGAGTCGACATTGAAAAACAAAAATTATTTTTGGCAAAATAATGGACTGACGTTTCAAAATTTGAATGGTTTTTTGATTAGTCCCAATTGTCATCGATTTATTTTCAAAATATTAAAGAAAAAATAAATTTAAGGTCGATCCCCAACTAGCAGAAATCTTCCTGAGTTTGGGCACGGATCCAGACGTGTCTCCGATTTTCGGCATCAGCGAAAATCTGCCTCCAACCATGGTTTTGACAGCCGAATATGATATTTTGAAGTAAGTATAGAGACTTTAGATACGTTTCAAATTTTCATTCAATAATTGGCTATTTCACTTTGTAATATTTCGAAAATTACAGACTCAGTTAAATGTTTTTGTTCTCATTATAGAAGTTTGTAAGAAATATAAAAGATTCAAATTTCAAGTTAATTAAAATAAATTCGTTTTCAGAGACGAAGGCGCCCAATACGCTCGTCGAGTTTCAGAGAGTGGAGTTCACACCGTTTGGAAGCACTATCCAACTGCATATCATGGAGTGCTAAATATGATTGGAAGCCCTGTGAGACGGCAAATGATTCGAGATATCGCTGAGTTTACCAGGGATTACATTTAAATATGGCGTTTTTGATGATTCGGAAATCTACAATTTTACGCCTTGAAGAGCTAGTATGTAAAAGCGAGGGAGCACCTCTCTACCTTTTCTTAACTCTGTAAACCATATAATCAAACTGCGAGATTTCCAAATACCCTATTTTACATCACTATCTGAAAGATCCTGATTTTTCAATTATATTATTTAAAAGTCAGTACTTTATTGATAGATAATTTCCTATTATATCATTTTGAACTCGAAATACCATGATCTTTGCAAGTTATGATGAAAGTCGAAATATTTTGAGCTCAAAAATGATATCTGAACCTTCGACTATATCAAATTATTGTTTTATATCTGTAAATATCGGGTATATTTAGTCTGGTCACATTATTTATGCGCATCGTTTTATTTTCGATTTCTATGAAAATCTGTCAGTTTTAAAGAATGGAGCCTTTATCAATTGCTCAGAAGCTTTATTATCTATGCATTTCATGTATTGTTTGTGGATATTGCACGCTCATAGTTTAAAGTTACTGGTAAATAAACTTATTTTTATTGATTTTTAGATGTGAGATCCATTATTTAGGCTAGTTCCCTGTCTGATGCTCGCATCATAAACGATACTATTTTTGAAGTGGACCGAGTTTTTCAAAGCTGAAATTAATAAACGAAAATATTATTAAAAAGGTGCACATATTTCCGAACTTCATGAATTTTCAAAGTTAATTTAATTCTATATTTCAAAGATTATCAATTTGCGAAGTTAAATTCCCAAGTGTTACTATAATGCAAAAATAAAATAACTTACTGGTTAAACATTCTGCGTAAACTCCCTATAAGGTGTAGTACAAACTATCAATAAAACCCCGTTGAAGGGTCCGTACAAGCAGAGCATCGGCAGGATAAATTCAGTGATGTACTTCAAGTTGAAGCTATTTGTATATCCAAGCAAATAGCGAGCCAAATTATAAAAACCGAGACTAGTCACACCAATTCCGTCTATACAGAGAGGTATCAGGGTCTAAATTTGGTATTTCAAAAAGATGTTTTTTTCTTATTTTGGTGCTTTATTCTTTTTTCAGGAAATATTTTTACGCTTTACTCAATCAAATTGTGTTTTAATCACGATGAATTGTCATTTATAGTATGTGAACCACCTAATGAGTGCTTTCTGCGAAATTGAACTCAAAATCAAGGTGAATTTTTCTGCATTACTATTTTAAATCATTCTGAGGTTAATCTTTCATTTAAAAATGAAAATTCAAACTAGTAATTCCGCTTTGTTGTTAATTAATTCACTTGAAAATTTTTATTTCGATATTGATACTCCAAAAATGCTCATTCTTTAGTTTCAGTAATCACCTGTATGACAAGAAGTTTGAGCAAATAAATTTGCCGTCTTTGAGAGGCTTTCGAAAAAGTGTGCCGTTTCAACGTTTTTCTGGTCATTATCGCTAGAGCTACAGACAAACCGCACCACTGAAAATTATTTCAATTTACAGGGAAACTATTAAATCTGAAACAATCTTGAAGATAACTCACAGAAAACAATTTTGTTCTAATATCAGTTTCAATAAAAATGAACTTAATCGCCATTCAAAGCTACATAAAACTTACTACATGCATGAAAATCCCCCCAATCCCCAAATTAATAAACATTACGATCGTGTCAACTACTTCGAAACTCTCCAATAATCCGTACCATGGATTTTCCGAGATAATAGATTTCTTTTTCTAAATTTCTTAAATCACATATATGAAAGTACGGTAATTTCTGGCTCTCGTTTCTGTCCGGTTACTTTCTCGGGTGCTCTCGAGGGCACTATTCTGTCCATGCAGTTTGACTTGAGCCTTAGTCCAGTTTGAAGATTTATTTCATCTTTGGAATGGGACAAAATAACAGAGCAGTCGTGTTCTACCCTGTCCGATAGAAAGAACCAAGTTTTAGGCACGGTAGAGAATTGCAGAGAAAAGAGAGGAGAAAAAACATAGCAGATGTGTAATCTAGGAAAGGCGCTGAGTCAGGCAAATTGCGAAAGTTGTCTGACCAGCGAATAGATTCAAATTATCGACACCAAAAATTCAAAAACGAAGAAATTTCAGTACGATAAGCACAGTACGGTAGCGATATAATTTATAGTTCATATTTTGATTCAAATAAAAGTGTTATTTATTATTGTCAATTTGAGATTCTATGGATGAAAGTTTGCAAGGTTTTATATAAACACTTTATTTTTCAGAACGTATGGAATATTTGATTGTGTGAACTATCCATAATGAAGAATAAAACTCTCCAAACCAATCCTCGCTAACCGATTATTATTATCATATTATGCCAATCAAATTTTAGTACCGATCAAAATATTGTAATAAAACGATTTACTTGCACCCAAAATAGGACCAACAATCGAAATTCTCTACAATCACCAATCTCAATAGTCTCACCGAAAATACCCATTCAACAAGCGTAGTGATTGCGTAAAATTCGAAAGTTTAACAGTGTCGTCGTAGAAGCATTTTTGATTACCCAATGCTAAAAACTTTACATTTCATCTAGCCTTCAAATTGCATCTTAAAACATAGACCAAGAGATTTTCAGTGTTCTAGATTCACCACGCAGTCAGCTGAAGGTGAGAAAAACATCCACATATATTTTGGAAACCAGGTGAAAAATCGAGAAAATGTCGGCCGAACAAAATAAAATGGAGTTTCACTACTTAGATTCAAACCATTTAATGGCTGCTTTATCTTAAAATCGTGTTTTGGAAATTTCGTGGCTAAATTTATCGAAAGCAGCCATGAATTTTCGCATTTTCGAATGCCTCATTTGATTATTATTTTATTCTTTACCCTCTTCTAGACACGTATATAAAAGATGCTAGATTAACCTGTCGTGGTTTAGAAATTTACTGTCCCAAAAATTCCTTAATTGTTATCTCAAATTTATTCAATAAGTTTCACGAAATATTTATACGAAATGGGTTCTGGTACTTTGTTGAATTACGATTTCCTTCTATCTGATATGTAAGCCAAATTGAATTCCACTAATGTGCAATTATTGAAAAGAATAAAATATAGCTCATTTCATAAATTTCATTTCATTCTTATTTTCTTTCAAAAATCTCAATATTCGTTCGGTTATTGTTGTAGTAAGTGACGTTGTAATTTGTACGATTTCATATTTTTCACATTTTGCATTTCTCCGCGTGCCAATTGATTACAAATTGTATTATTTTGCTAAAATTCAGCTTCAAAATCCGAATTTGTACCCATTTTGAAGCGAGGTCTAAACAAATTTTGTATCCTTGATGTCATTAGCGTCTAGTTCTTCGTACTTCAACCACTTATCAAAACACGATATAATATTTTAGCCTGTTTTAAGCTTATATCCATAATCATGGTTTAATCTAATAGTTTCACATAACTTCATTTATTATGATCGTTCTAGTTAGCGCGAAAATTGGTTTGCTCTCTAAAACATAAAAGACTTTCAAAACTTGAAACCTGAAAATGTGATCATTAGAATGGTGAATATGAACATTTCATTAATGAGACTTTGCAAAGATTTCTTATTCCATTCGACTTTAAACCGGAGGAGAGTTTCAAATTAGCTCTGCAAAATTCAAATTTGTAATTTCATTAACCGAAATAGAATTTATCTTCTTAAAATTCACCTTTTCAAGTTTTGATTTAATGAAAAATGTCTGAAACTGAATCTAGAACGCTTCATAATTCCCCTCTAATTATCATTCAAGTAGTTAGCCTTCCTTAATATGCTAATTAAATCAAGAAACTCTTAGATAATTTCACGAACCATTTTCCTAAAAACTCACTAGATTGCAATTCCAAGTAATAATTTGCAAAAGATTTCTCGAAGGCTTTAATTTATCCCTTGGGAATCCTCTAACTTTCAAATTCTAACAAAATTGCTCCATTATAACGATTCGTTTGAACAGCAAGTATTAATTACAGCTCTCACTTGTACAGTTTGTTTTCTTCTTATTATTTTCGAGAGAAATATTTGATAAGTTTGTCTGGCTAATATCTGAATGTGAATAAATTGCAAAAAATATTGATACCAACAAGTGATATAAAATTATTATATTTTATGAGACTTTTTTCCCTTTACTATTTTAGTTGCTTTTGAAAAGATACTTTCTGAGTTTTGTTTTCATAAAGCGACTATGGACGAGTTTTTAGATGAATGAGTCAGAATTTGTCATTTTATTTGAAAAATATAATGGATAATAAGTTTTCAATTTTCTTACCACCAAAATGTACTCTTAAAATTTCAATCACTTTGTATTTTTCTCGCTCATACTGAGATTTAAAGTTCAGTTCAATGATTCAGACAAAATCTTCCCTATCCTATTTGAATTTTTCAGCTTCCGAAAGGTTGTCCTAACATTTCCAAAAAATTATTTTGTACAAATAATACCTGTTTATTATGAATTTTCTTAATGTCATGAACATTTCTCCTAGAAACCGTGCCCGTAAATTATCGATAATTATTGCTTAAACTCTTCAATTTTCCGCGGCATTTTCCATCCTCCCTCAATTTGCACTATAATTATCGAAGTTATCTCTCCAGCCCCCGTATATAAGATAAGATCTCTTCAAAAGCACATCGACATCTGAAATTCTTACTTTCAAAGACATGATTTTACAAATTTTGTTACTTAATTTTCTCCCGTTTTTAAGTTATTTCATCGGTTTTTCTAGATTATTTGATTAAACAAGCGTTTAAATTTATATTTCGACTATTTTTCATATAAAACGCTAGAATAGTCACAAAAATTGTTATTTTTCAGAGCTTCATTAAAATGCATGTCTTCGAGACTGATTTTCTCTTCGCTACCACGATTTTGGAAATTCTGGCGATTATTTGGAATCTGTATTTCATTCATTATATGCTGAACAAGGGCCAAACGTAAGTTTTGAATTTAAACACTCGCAAAATTTATTCAAGTTCCAATTTTCAGCGACAACCGATGCTATTTCCTGCAGCATTTATTGTTAGCTTGTTTGGCGAATTGTCTGACAATGGTATTTCTGCTCGTCAATATCTATAACCCGGATGAGAAAGAGTGGGTCATTAAGATTTTATTTAGATAAATTTTATAAGCAATCAGTTGGAAGTCGGGCAATATCTAATGTGACATATCTTGAATATTTTAAAGTTTGAAATGTGTTTCTTTCGGTTGATAAAATTTAGATATCTTTTCGGCCTGGCTGATAAATTGTATGAGTAAATATAAACCATAAATTAACATATGAAACTTTAAAACCTGATAAAAAGATTATTTTAGCGCATCAAAACCCTCTCCAAACACGGTTTGGTTCTGTGGAGTTTACGCCTTCGGCTGCCAAACTTTCTCGTTCTACACTCTTGCTTTCAGCAGAATTGTATCCATCACTTTCAAGCGGACTCAGATTGATTCGGTAAATTTTACTCAAGCTTAAAGAAATTATTTTTTGCGAGTTTGCTAACAACTTCTAATTCGATTGTGAGTAAATGATAAAAAGAACAGATCTGATCACCAGTATCTTCATTAGCTTCAATTTTGTCATCATAAACTGATGAAAATAGATTTAAATTTTAAAAAGATATCCTCAATTTAAAAAAAAAATACTAATTAGACCCAAATTTTCAGATCTGGAACTGCGGAATTGCGTTTTTCGCTACATTCATTCAAATTCTGTTTCCGTTTATTTTGGCGGTGGCTCCATTTTTGGACGATCCGCAAATGCACTTTGAGATGCTGGCCGGAGGAGAAATCGAATGGGCTAATAAGGACTTTCATGTAAGGATAAAACTATAATTTAACAAAAAAAAAAAAAAATTCAAATTCAATCTTGCTGCCAAGAAAACAGAATTTTTGGTGAAGATCAAGATTTTTTGAATATATTTTTGTTCATTTTCAAAATTTCAGTTTGGCTTTGTGGTTTCGAGCACGGCAATGAGAGTTATGCTAGCAGTAATCATCACGATTCTCTATATCTTGATTATCATTCGAAGAATCAAAGTTCTGTCCAGAGTCGTCAATAGACCAAGACATATTGTCAGCTCGATTTATGGGCAGGGACAAGGTAAATTGAAATTTAAAAATATGCTTTAGAAGTTTACATGTGTTAAAAACGAATATTAAATTATATTCACTCGTCGGTAGAATTGGAAACAATTATGGCAAAATTTATAAATTTTTCCGAAAACTCTCATAGCATAAATTTACAATCATTAATTCTTCATTCAAATCGTTATCTGATGTAAAAATAGTCATACGGATTTTAGGCGATATTCTCGAGCCAAACACTCTCCCATATTACTCATCGCGAGGTGTCAATCTGTCGATTTTGTTGTGCGTCATCGGAGCTTTTGAACTCATCAAACAACTTATTTTGACTAATGGTAAGTTTAAATAATCAATAATATTTTAAAAATCGATTTTCAGGATTCCCATCAAGAAGCGAATTCCAAATTGTCTATGCAATCTTCATGTCGTTCCTTCTTCCAACTGCAATTTTTATTCAATATCATATCCCCAGAATCTGGACCAATGTTAAATTTTCGGTAAGTTTCAAAACGCTTTAAAATTCAACTGCATTTCAATCTTATTACGTTGACTTATTTTGTAGAACTCTAAGCCATTGGTCTAGATTATCAAGAACCACCGATTCCGACAACTCTTCTGTCTCGTTGTTTCTTGCAAAATCACCTGGGCATTTTTAGCATTTCCATAACAATCCCGACGCTAAAATTGTTTACTCAAAAATGCGATTTTTCCAGGTGAAAATTCGAAAATGTCGCTTTTCTGACGCATCTAGCAGCATAAAATCTTGCAAATGATATTGCTAAAAATAAGCGATAAAAACGCCTCCAAAATTCATGAAGGCTATAGGTATTTTGGGGTGATATTATTAGTGAAATGTCGAATTTAAGATTTATTAGACATAACGGAAAGTTGCAAGTGATTTGGCTATTTTAGGGCTGGTGTGTTAGCTTCCTGATCAAAGTAGAGCAAACTCAAGAATACTCAGTCGGGGATGGACAGTATTTCGTAACAACGTCGAAAACGACTATTACCAACACCAAAGAAAGGGTTAGTTTTGGAATTTCGCTAGTTAAAAGCATACAGCTAGAATAATTATGTCATATCACAATAATACAATATATTTTGAAGCTCAGATGAAAAACGACATTTTATTTACAGTACCAAGATATGATCAAATCAAAGAGAAAACATAATATTTTAACATAAAATTTCATGCAGCACAAACAAGCAGCTCATCATTCAATTATCACCATTTTTGCATAATTATGAAATCATAGTTTGTGAAGAATAATGACTTCATAATTATTCAAGGTAGCCATTACTTGAAACACATGAAATCATTCTAAAAAGCAAATCACATCATAGAGGGTCAGACAAAATTCAACACTTTTAGTCATAATAATTACATGCTATCATATTGTCACAACATCTACCAAATGATATCCAAATCTGAGCAGATATTTTTATTAAAAATTATATTCAAGTTTAAATTAAAAGCGGCATCTTTACACCAAACTAATTTCTTATTTTCAGAATTCGATGGCACCTCGATTCTCTCTCGATTCGAATAAAGTCGGAAGTTTTGACGAATCTGGACGACCTTCGTGCATCAGCTTAGGCGTCGAGCAGGGCGCTGGCAGTCCTATTACACCATCGTTCATTCAAATCAACACAGCTGCTTTCCAATATCCATAAGTTTCTAAAATTTGAAATGTTTACTGGTTTTTTACTCATTTGTTGTGTTATTCTTTTATTTTAGATTAAACAATGATAGTAGAGAGTCGATTTCATTTTTCATCATGAAGTTATTTTATTTCGGAAGTTATGATATTTTAACATTTAACCATATTTACCTGAATTTATGTAAAGTGTAGATCTCGAAATCCCTTGATTTGTACCTGCAAAACTTCTATCTCCCCGTTTGTCATTTATTCGATAAGATTTCTATATTGTCAAGTGTGATCTCCATTTATTTTCTCTCCAATGCGGGCGATTTTCCAAATAATATTTTATTGCACATTTTTTTCTGATAAATACAATTTATTTATGATTTCGAGTAAAAAATCATAAATGCTTCAAATAAAATAAGTTGGATTTTCATGGTTCATTTTTGTAAACGCAGAGGGGTTGTTGTAAATGCATGATCAGATAGTTGCGAATAATTTTAAAATGGCACTAGTTGTAAATGATTGTAGGAGTAAGCCTCGTATACAAAGTAGGTGAAATTGTGAACAAAGCAAAAACTAGCATGAACAAATTGTATGTGCTTCTTGAAAAATAAATCCAATTTTAAAACGAAAACATGTTGATGAAGAGGATTTGGATGACTTTTCCAAGGAATATTTTAAGATCTATGTCAGGATTCTGAAATTTGAAGTAGGAATCACAGAAAGGTTTTTTTAGGGCTAACATCGAACTCTCCATTTTTCACAAAAAAACAATTCATGAAGAGCAGGAAATTTCGATGTCTCTAATCTCGGCAACATACCAAATAGATAGAATTTGCTAGAATAGAACTACCAGGAATCTTTCAAAATTTCAAAATATCCAGGAAATTCGTGTACTTTCGAAGGATTCTCGATATTTGATAAACGCCTCTTAAAACCAAATATATAAAGTTTAGTATGAATATGAAACACGTACACCGTAATCAGCAAAAATTGCGTCTCATGAAAATAATATATGTAGAGGGGAATTTTATGAAATTATAAGCATGGATATTATGCTTGAGATAGTGGCACTAGAAATTCGTTGATGATGATTTGTCTTCAAAATTTACAGAAAAGAAATGAAAAAGGAAACGATATTGGTGAAGATAGAGCTATTTTGCATATAGTATCGAGTCAAAGTGATTTTTCAAAGTTATGTTTCAAGATATTTCATATTTTAAGGAAAATATTCATTCATGGCTATTTTTTTAAAGTTTTGATATAGACGAACTGTCAAGACAATACTAAAATATCTAAATTTTCTCGAAACATACTTTCTTAAAATCGTATTGAATCTCCATCATTTCTAATCTTTTGGCTACTGTTCGCTCTCCCACTTGGGAATGTATCAAAATATTCAGACAAAGAATAAAACTCGATATTTCAATTTCACAGAGGCGTGACCTGCTCCGTAACGGTGTCATCAAAGTCCTCTTCCAAAATTACGAGCTCGGAATCCGAATAATATAGTTCTTCGCTTAGTTCGCGGTTCAGTTTCCCGTCTTCGTGGTAGCCTGGAAATTTATGAAGATTATATATGCTTCAAAATTTTAATATCAAATTCCGGTGTTTTTCATCAATATAAGGTATGAGAGTTAAGCTATTCAAATATCAGGTAAATTTTCTAGCAAATACATTTCATCGTGGTCAAGACAGGATGAGTTTTTGAGTTCGGACTTTATTCAGAAAATTGCAAAGTTTGAAACTCAATAAGACATTGACTATAAAAGAATTCATTTTCGGATCCAGAAAACTTTCGTACCTCTAAAAACTTTCTATTGGAGGTATATTACCGTTACAATGTTCCAGAATGACAAATTCCGAAAGTTCTCGAATCCGAATGCACAACTCAAAATACCCTACCGCTTTCATCGGACAGACTATCTGGCTCGCCCCTGCAGAGTCTTCGATCGTCTTTTTCCTTCTGACAACGTCTCTCCTCGTCCGAACACACTGACGAGGGACCAGAAGCCGACGATGTCGATGAAGCTCCGGAGGCTGCAAACTCAACGAATTATTTTCTTCTTATTATTTTTCCTCAACATTTCTAGAGCTATTATTTTCAGAATTTTACTATGGTACTCTCTTGAAAGCAGCTCGACTGGTCGGGTAAAGTTTCATTCAGTCATTTAAAATTTTGAATCCACTTTAATGTTAAAATGTCATTCAAAGATCCATACCAGATAAAGATTCATTGGGTGACTGATCGCTACCGCAGTACGAACCATTTGAAGGTCTGTCGGGCGCAGCTCGATAACAGACGGACTCAGTATCCGAAACCTCATCATCCTAAATGTTTCTTTTAAATCATCATTATTTAAGCCAAAATAGCATTTGAAAATTTCCAATAATGATAGTAAACAATTATTTAGAAGCTAGATCATGGCAGGGTATTTTCATATTTTGCATGTATGACGTCACAATTTCTCATTAAGAACTCTATTTTAAAAGGTCAACTGAATCCATTTTGCATATGATCTATTCAGACTCCGCTGAAACATAGATTTATGATAATTAGTGGTTAACATTTCCTTATGACATTTTCACGCGCCAATAAGTTGCGACGATATTTCAAAACTCAAGTGAATTTTGTAGATTTGGCTGATAATTTTAGGCTAGAATTTGCGTAGGAACGAATATTCGAAAGTGTTAAATTGTAGACTATCGAAATAAGATTTTTGGATACAAAATATCGCACAAGGGGATGCGAAAATTTTAAACCTTGTAAAATCATGTGATCTTGGTACGAATCAAGGTATCTCTAAACTACTTTTGATTTGAAAAGGTTGAAATTTATAAATAATATGAATACTGTCAAATATCTTTCTTAGACGCGTTAAACTAAGTGCAATAGCTTGAATTCTAAATTAGTTAAGGATAATAAATTTACCTCCTGTTCTTCGTCTATGCTGCCCAGCCTCGGAGCGGACCTCGACCGGCTAACCGGCGGTCGGAAATTCAAACTGCCCGTTTGAAGGAGGAGTTTCCTTCGCGGACACCCAGCCGATCCGGTAAGTCGAGCATTTTGAGCCGCCAGCTTTTCTCTCTTGTATTCCTGAAATTTAATTAATATTTAACATTGCTTCGATTTTTCGACTATATTTTCAAAGTTAATCTCTCTAAACATGTTGGATTTCAAGTATTCAATAGACTATTTGCGGCCAAACCAAAAACAATATCGGAATTTATTCATCAGTTCTACATATAGGCAGCTTTTCCTGCTATATGTCTGTTTTAAGAATTTTGAAAGTTTAAACAAAATATTTTTAATCTGAGATAGCGCTCATAATACTGTTTTATACACCCAAGATATTAATTAAAACTATTTTTGTTAATTTTTTTTCTTAAGTTTTCTAGTTTGTAAACTCATGGTGATAACATCATGCGTAATTTTTAAGTCATAAAAAGTACAAGGCCGCCACCTAATTACAATTCCCGTAAACCTATCAACTCGTCGCGAAAGTCAATATGGTCACGCATTGTTCGTAGGTTAGGAAATTTTTGGTCCCCTACCCTAATCAAATGTGATTTTAGGATAATTTATGATGAAATCAGTGATAATCTACAAGTCAGAATGAGCAATTCTGACTCGATTTTTGACGTGGAATCGTGAATTTTTAACGTGATAATTTGAGCTGAGTTATCTTATGGTAATTTTAGCGCATTTTTAAACCTTTTAGAGTAGTCGGGAAAGTACGAAATCTTTTTCCCTGCTCTACTAAATGCTATTTCTCTTAATTTCCAAATAGCTTTAGAACTTTTGATTTTACGAGATAATTTAGGATGAGTTATCTTAGACCGTAATTTTTAGATGTGTTCAGCAGAACTCTAGAAATTTCTGCAATTTTCCGAGTATGACCGAAAAATTTAAGACAGTTGGAAAAGATGGTTTGAAAATGAGAACGGAAACCTAAAAAAAGCAAGGAATTTCGGTAATCTAATCAGCGCGACAGTCAATCTTCAGAACAATCACTAATATGATAGCCCTAAGTTGTTACGATGGTACCGAGATCGTGAACTATACTGTTATTGTGAAATCAGGGTGTGTTTTGAATTTTGCAAAATATATTTTTAAACTTCGTATGTATACTGCAAAAACTTTTGAGTTCATACAAAATTGAGTTTGCATGATCGATCCGTTGAAGGAGCTAGGTTGCTTTGCAAGAAATATTCTTTAAGCGCATCATCTCTGCTTCAAAATTGCAGACAAGATAGTTTTCTTTTGTAAGAGGCACGCATTTTTCAGCAATATCATCGGTGCAAGGTTGCGACTAGTTTCATCAGTCCCAAAACCGCTCGTGTTTCGCAAATTTCGCGAATTCTTTTACCTTTGGGTTTTGTCATCATGACCACATTCTATCGACTGTAAACGGCCTGACTCATGGTACAGAAAAATGCAATGTTTTGAAATTTTGTGCAATTTCTCTCAAATTTTCTAGAAAGTGTTCTACGGAACAACACTCAAAAATAAGCTCTCAAAGCTAAATCCTATAATCCAGTGTTCCACGAAAATGAAAGATTGCCTACAAAGTAATGGCAGAGCTTCCAAAAAATACGCTTCATTTTTTAATCCAGAAAATTTTCCCATACTAATCCATTCCTATGATCGATCATTTGAAAAGTAACCAAAATTTGTGCAACTTGTCCTAGCCCATCTAATAGTGAAAAATAAGGTTTATGTCGTTTTAACCCAAGAATATTCCAAAAATGAATGACCACCTATGAAACAATATAGTGATGTTCAATATGCAAATGAATGCTCCATACTATTTTAACCCAGGAAATACCTCGAATATAGCTTTTCATAAAGAAACGACCAATCACCTGCAACGCAGCGTGCAAAAAGTCCTGTAACCGATGATGGATAATGGCAGGCTCGGTGCTCTTTTTGCATAAAACCGCGTGGCAACGAAGTTCCGGTTTCAACCGCTTTCCGTCGTGCTTGTAGATCCAGCAGAACACCTTGGGATATTGGGGAGGCGCAGCGGAGAAGGTTACCCTAAAATGATTGCAATTAGATTTCAAATTATACGAGGTTTGAACATGCTTTAAATATTCGATTTCGGACAATTTTGGACTTGAATGCTTGATAAGAGACCTATGATTTGATAAAAATTGTCCAATAAGTTACAAAGTTATCCTTTTCTGAGTAGCTAGAATGAAAACTAATGAAAGCAACTTGCAAAAATATATCAATGGTAAGTTTCGATATTTCGCTACTGATGAGTAAAAGTCTTTAACTAAGGCTATGAAACTGCATTTTCTATAAATAATTCAAAAGTCAACCTATGAGCCCAGTACTCTGTCAATCCTTGTTGTTTCGTTTCTGCTTTTAGGCCTGATCGAGTGATCTGGAAAATTCGGCTATTTTTTGTTTTAGAAAATATGCTAATTTTTAAAATAATTTCTAGGAAAAAAACGAAATTTTAACCTCTAACTGCATGGCCAAATCGGATCGGTTCCTGCTGCAGTATGCCTTCCAAATCAATGACAGAGGTTTTTCATAGCAGTTGTCTCCGCGAGCCATCACAGTGAGAACATTGCCCAGGTAAATCACATTGTACGTCTCCTCTGGTTGGTTGATTGTGTATCTGAAAATGCAATAGGCTAAATTATCTCTAAAATTATTGGCATATCGATTTAAATAATTCATCATCGCTAAGCACTTTTATATAAAAAACAAGAAAAATCTTATATTGCATGTAAAAAGTGTATAGGCTTCAAAGTTTTGCCTGTTCAAAATTTGTATGTAAAGCATGATTTCATAGAGAACACGAAGAGAAATTTTTAAATACAATTTCGAAAATATCGATAAAACTTTTTGCACAATTAAAATTGCAGTAAAACTAATGATTCTGAATGTGAAAATTGAAGATTCGCTGAATTCCATGATAATTCGCGATAATATCGATGCATTGTCATCATTTTGAATCTAGTTTGAAATTGATCATTTTTAAATTGTGATTTTTCTCTTGAAAATTAATTCTCACCGTTGCTTCTTCCGTCGGAAGGGCAGCGTGAAAAAATGAGCTGCTGATGTTGAAGAGCCGATTAGGGGCATCTGGAAAAAATGCCTAATTTTGAAATTATTTAAGTTTCGGAACGTACGCAAAATTAACGATAATTTCATCGATTAACCACGATAAAAATTGCGAAACACATTTGAGAAATTAAGATAAAGTTCAATTGGTGACAAAGAAAGATCGCAAAAGATTTAAAGATTGATTCAATGGTTAGTCCTTTGAAAACTCGAAACCTAGTTTAAAATGATTGCAATTCACTTTTCGCAATATTGTTTAGAAGTTAGTTTGCATTCTATTAGCAGAAATATGTAGCTGTAGAATTGAAGTATTTTGCATATTGTTATTCGTCTCAAAACTTGAAGCCTATTCGCTGAAATTCATGTGTGCAAATTTGGCACGCCTATCGCAAATACTTCTTTCACAAAAATGCACACTGAATTCGAACGTCAACATGCATCATAAATCGTGAAAAATGAAAAATGAAGAATGAAGGAGGAAAGGAAACCGTCTCTTTATAGTGACTGTAGACTGACTGAAAACGAAAGAAGAGATAATTCGAACCGACAATTCTTTTCGGGGAAATGGTTGTAGGGGAAAATGGGTGGAGGGGGGAAGTAAATTACAAAAAATATAATTTTTCGCGAAATCAAGGATGTTCAAAGTAACTAAAAATTCTAATTGATAGGGATGAAATTTCAATAACCCTAATGATGATAGGTTTTAAAATTTATGGCGTCTCGGGTGAACTTTGAAATTTTCAATATTCGCAAATTAGATGATTTCTGATATGATAGTGAAGGATAATGAGAAATATCGATAAAGAAAATAGATGTGGGAAATGGATATTCAAAGAAATGGAAAGATAAACGATACCTTCATCCGAAACCGAGAGAATGAATATGAATAGAGCGATGATGAATGAATGGGGGGTGGGGAGTGTTTTGCAGGAAGAGGCGAAGTCATGACAAACCATCATCAAACTTTATCACATCATAAAAGCGAATAATACTGAGATTGCTCAAATATATAAGAAGATATCAATGCTTAAGATGGTGTTTTGAAAAAATAAGAATGCCTTCTTCTGAAATCGGTAATTGTGCTGTCTAATTAGAGATTGATAGCTAAATATCGAATAAAATCAAAAACTTTGAAATAAACCTAAATAATATAGATATAATAAGGAAGAATGGTGCATAATTTTTTAGAATGTCTAAAGGGGTGCCTACGGGCTGAAAATCTCAAAAATCAAAATGATTTTGAAAAATTGTGTAATATACGTCAATTGTATTACACTTATGATTAGCCTAATTAAAAACTCGATGAATCATAATAAATAAAATCAAAAATAGTCACTTTTTGAAAGTGAAAATTCCATGAAATTCATCAAATCGCCAGTCTTCCCCTTATCAGTGTCATTCTTTAACTATCTTCTTTCTTACACGAAATTGCGATCGAGTTAATCAATCAATGTCAAACTCGCAAAATCAACTGCTTTGAAAAAATTCTTTGGTCTAGGTATCTGAAAAAAGCTACAATTGCTGGAAATGACGTACTGGAATATCGTTTAGATACTTTTGGTCTAAAATATTTACAACATAAATTCATGAAAGTAGAATAGCTCATGATAAAATTTCCAATGTAGGCTTCAGAAAATATATACCATAGGTGCTGAAAACGACTTACCTTTGATTGATGGAACAATCATGGCAAGGAATTGTTATATTATTTGTTTTAGTGAAAATTTTATCGTTTTAGAATTTTACATGAGTCTGAAAAAAACTTGTTTTTTATGTGCCTTAAATTTCTATCGATCCTTCAAAAGATGTTATCTGCTCGCGCTTTCACCTTGCAAAAATATAAACATTTTAACAAAAATAAGCAAAAATCGAAAGTATGACAATTTTATGGAAAGAAAAGTGGACAATGTTGTGAGAAGTTTGATATTAGCGCTCATCAAAACAATCAGTTTTTTTGCGAAGTTGGAAAAATGAAGTGAAACAATTTCCGAAGGGCGTGACTATGTATAGCTTATAATTTTAATCGCAAAATGAAAATGAATAGAATTAAAATTCTAACGCCTACACGAAATATAATGTTGATATTGGATCAAACTATTATGAATTTACGTAAAAATTCGAGAGAAAACACTAATTTACACCGTAAATCTTCGTATTTTACATTTTATCGTATCACAGGATTATTAGAACAAGTGATAAATTAAGGAAAAAAAATCGAAATTTTAAACTTCATCCACGATTAGTTTGGATTAGATAGAACTATTCGAAACGCGTGAGAAAGTCAAAGACATAGCGATTTTCTGAAGCTTTTCCTGTACGCAAAATCTTGTATTCTTAATGAGAGAAATAGTATGAAGATTTGAGAGTGAAGAAGAAGTCGGAAAAGGGAGAAAGAAAAATAGTCTGGAAATTGAAGAAAGCAGAAAGAAGTCAGCAATAGTTTTAGAGAGACATATGAAAGCTGCAAAGGCAATCGCAGCTATGAAAGGCGAAATGACTGTAAGAATGAGAAATAGTGTTAGAAAAATCCGAAAGAAGCGTGAAAACAAAAAATAGCGCTGGAAAGAGTTCGGAAAAGAAAAAAAGAGATGCAGTCAAGTTTTATAGAAAAGGTCAAACCTGCCTGAAAATAGCGCTTTGCAAGAAAAAGCTATAAAAGATAAGGTGGATAATCAAGATAAAGTGAAATTCGAGGAATTTAATGGATGAAATAAGTATCAGAATTTTGGAGAATAACTAAATTCAAATTCTAAGCAATCTATCGAATAAATTATTTCAATTACTAGTCAAAGTTTGCTAATAGGTGAAGTTTGAATAACTAAATTATAACAAAAATGAACTTTTCTATCTAAATGTCTAGACTTCAAAAACATTGTTTTCCAAACTTCAATTGAGCCGATTTCAAGCTTATGTCAAGAAGAAGTGTGTTGCCTTATGAATGAGATGCGTGCAATTATGACAGTTAGAAAGATAGAAAAAGTAGGAAGTTTAGAATTATAAGAAGAGAAAAAGAAATCGAAAGTGAGAAATAGCATTGTAGAAGAAGTCGGAAAAAGTAATAACAAATCCTTAGCCTCTTCACAAGTAATTGACACCAGGTTATTAGAAAGAAACAGAGTGGCGGAGGTGTTTTAGATGAACACTATTGAATATGCATTAGGTATTTAGCTACAGGTAACCTCTGACTAATACACAAGTGGGATAGAAAGTAACTAAATTATGAAACCGTGCCTCGTTTCTACAAAAAAACTAGTTCAACTTATTTTTACTTGAGCATATTTTACAAAATTGAGATGAGTCACTGGAGATTGAAAGGGGTGGATTTCGTAATGAATTCAAAGTCAGTTAGAAATTCTGGTCTTAACTATTGAGGAGGAACATGCCATTTAAGAAGCAATAATCAAAAATCGGGCAAGATTTGGAATTTTTGGAGCATAATTCAGAAAGTTTCAAGAAAATATTTTGTTACGGATAATTTATAGCCAACGAACTGAAACCATTGCGGAATTCTTCAATTGGTTCAAACTAACAAAACATTGAAACTTATAGAAAATATATTAACTCAACGATCACAGACCGAATTAGTTGACTATTAAATCATTTCTAATTTGGAAAAAATCGGAAACTTAAAAAACTTTAAAATTTTCCAAATGTTTGCCGCCGGGTTACGCGTTTTTTAACGGCATTAAAGCACGGAAGTCGGCGGCACGCGTCTTGGAGATGAATTTTGAAGATAAATGACTTGAAGCTACACGTCTAGAAAGACGGTCAGAAAAATCTGACTATATATTGAAGAATAGACCCTCAAACACATCTCATATATAACGATCATATTGGAATCTGAAAGGTGGCGATATCTTTGCATAAAATGAATCGTAACATAGTTAGGAAGCAATAGATAGTTCATAGCAAAACAAGCCATTGTAATGTCAAAAGAAATCTTTAAATAAATCGTAAAATTGTAGTTTTTGAATAGATTTCTAGGGCAACAATTTGAAGAATTAAGATTTTTTTCTGAATTAAAAGAAATCGCGTGATTTCCTCCAATAAAAATTTGAATGTCAAGCTTGGTATTTCTGAGACTGCTCATAAATTCTACAAGCCTGCCTGTGAAACACAAATAAATTGACAAAGATTCTCAAAAACCAAATTTTAAAATAATAGATATAGCCGGTTTCTCTCTCCTATCCCTAAGCATGGGAAGAAAGATTTTCAGAATCTACATATTGAAGCGCCGAAATGAGCTCATAAAATAAGCCCACAAATAAGGAGATTTCCAAAATGAGAAACACTCGGATTTTGGTGACTAAAATGGACATTTTAAAAATATGCCAGCAGGTCTCAATGTCCTCTATTTCAACATTGAAGAAATAGATTTAAGAATGATAATCCTAAAATATTGTTCGTTTCATAAGGACATTGAGAAAGTAGGCGTAGTTTGAAATGAGAAATATAACTAATTCAGCAGAGAAACTAAGAAAGATGATGTAAATCCAATTTTGACAAGATATTTGTGTTCATGAGACGAGTAAAATTGTGCTGAACCTCAGGTTCAGATTTAATCTGAAGGGATGAGTTCAAAAATAGTCCTGAATCTGGGGGTTACTAATTTGTCTATTCACTTCCCTTGAATTTGTGGGTTAATGAAATAAGAAACGAGATTTTGAATAGGAAGAGAAATAATTTAATCTTAGCAGAAAATATCTGTAAATATAGATATTGATGGTTAAATTTTAAGAAACAAATAAATTACTTAAGCCTATTCTATTCAATCATTTTCTTTAAGAACGATCAACCTATTCTTTAGTAAAAAATATCGATGTTTTTGCCACAAATGAGAACAACTTTTCCGTCTTTCGGTAGGAAATTTATCCGTTTTATTTTTAACATGTGGACGAGAAAATGAATTTGTATGGAGTTCATTCACCGATATCTTTTAAAGGAAGCTAATTTTGTGCTTTCATAAAAACATGTGAATGTTTTCGACACTTGGTCGCTAATGAAATGCTTATATATTTATGCTTTAAACATTAGCTAATTAATTCCAAACCTATCCGCTTTAAAGGTGAAAACCTCGAAAAGCGCTGTATGAAAAAGTCGCATAGCTACTTCTGCAGAATATATTAGCAATAATATCCGGATAAAAACAGAAGACACGCTTATTTGAATGCTCAAGTTTAGAAAGCGAGAATATCTAAAATTACGTCCTTAGGCAAAATAGGAAATAAGGAAATTAAATTTTAAAAGTCAGAAATATCTCGATATAAATAAAATAGAATATAATTTGTAACTTCAGACGCACAGAATTTTTATATCTTAGAAAAGACCTGAGCTAAAATTATGGCTGCACAATGGAGAAATTGCATTTTCTAGATCAGAAATGCCTAGCTATAAATAAAATGACAGATAACTTGTAATTTCCTGGCAAAATGAGGGCAAATATTCGGGAAATATATGGAATGCTCATGGGGGCAAAAAGTGAACGTTTACAGTGTTGAATATAAATATTTAGGTTGAGTTAAGCGGCATGGAATCGAGTTTTTGAAGTACATCTCGTGTAAACAAACATAGTCACGCATTTTGATCTAATAAACATACAATAACGAAGTTTTGCACAGATCAAAGGTAGGTTGCAGAAAAGTCAAAGGTTGAAGGTGATGATAGATAATCGTTGCGATTCGGATTTGGCAATTTTACGAAACAAAAATTCAATTATTTTGATGTAAGTTTTAAAATAACAAAGCTGAAAGATATTTGCTTTGATAGCAATTTAAGCATGAGACTCATGCATTATTTTAGCAAGTATGCTCAAACAAAACCTATGAATTTCATTTTTGTCAGTGCACAGTCCCGGCGATCTGCACTTTTATATCAGAAATTTCGTGTAAAAAATAAGTTTAGCGAAAACCTTAGTTATGTTTAGATGAATAGCAGCTACGTCAAAATTCCAATTTTGCTCTACTTTTTACCTACATGATTAACTTAGGTCGAGTAATTCTTGCAGTCTTTGAAGTGTTCGCCGAAAATTCTAGCGCGTCATTTTTCTGTCCCCAATTTCTGCGCCTGCAGGTAATATCTTGGAACCAGACAGTTTTTGAACCGTGACTAATTCGGCAGAAGAAAAATCGTCCCAGAATTTTTGATTTATAAATTATTGAAACAAAAAAATTATTAGCTTCAGAAAAGTGAATAACTTTTTTAGCCCATTTCCAAAATCGGGTAAAAAAAGTTCAATCTAATCGTCTTTTATCGTTTAACCCCAAAAATCAGAACCAATTAACAAAGAATTCTCATCTTGTACTTGCCGAACGAGATAATGCAATTATCAGTGACTCAAGATGATGATACCAAGACAATTTGAAAGAAATCGGGGAAGATGGAAGTGAAGTTTTACTTTTGCAGAAAAAACGAAAAATGTCTGCTTTAATTTGAAAGAAATGCTTGTTATTTTTAAGAACAAAGTTATGATTTATCAAGAAAAATATGATTTCACAGAAAAAACCATAAATTTCTGACTTCTACAATAAAAATCAGATCGTTTTTCTCGACTTCCTGATTCCACCGGTATGAAATTTTCTTGTTTAGCGCACAAACCTGAGAATCGGCTTTTTCCGAATTTCTGTTTTCTCTAAAATCTCTTGGTTCGAATTTTCTCTCACTCTGACCGTATGAAGTGACCATTTTCCGAGTTGTTTGTTTTGGGGTCGAAAGCTTCAAAATTTCGCGCCGCGTTTCAGCTCAAAATAGACGGAAATTGCTTGAACTATTCAAGAAAATATCAAATATCAGAAAAATGTTCCTGAAAAAAATTTCAAATATTTTTAACTAAACCAGGGAAACAATTGGAAAAGATTTTCAAGGATATTCTTTAAAATACCAAAACACTAAATACCAAAATTTTCGAGGAAACAGAATAATAGAGCAGAAAACCGGTAAAAATCGAGATTTCTGAGTCAAGTTTCGGATTTCATAAGTGTTTTTCGCAGTTTAGGGATAATTGTTCCAGAGTAAGGCGTCAATATCCTTTTCTAACCTAATAGATTTTCACCGTGAAAACCTCTGAAATGATGCCAATTTGGGCGAATTCGAAGGGATTGAGGGCGGAGAGGGATGTTCGCGGATTTCGGGCTCATGAAGTGGGAAAGTGATGTCATTTTTGATGCTACCAAGGATTTTTGAATTCTGAACGAATTTGGAAATAAATTTCAAAAATGATCGATAATTGGGTCTGATAATTAGCGGTTAATGGATTCATCCCCGATGTAGAGATACATGAAATATTGTACGTTATTTACCGGACAGTGTAATCATGCGATCGAAAAGGTGAGACATTTAGGACCCATTTTATTCCAGAAACTTTCAAATAATTTTTTATCAATCATAATCCGCGTAGTTTTTCATTGATAGTGATTCACATTTTGCGCGTCAAATAGAGTCAAAGTCAGTGTTTCTCCGCTGATATTTGCCATTGCGGTATGTTGCGGAAAAGCGCGCGGAAATATAGCAAAAAACGAGAGAGGGAAAAAGAAACTAGAAAAGCGGGATATAGTATGGGAATTTAGAGCATAAGAAAAATAGTTTGAGAAATAGTATAGAAAAATGATTGGGAAAGAAGCTAGAGAAAAGAGAAATAGTACGGGAAATTGTGAAAAAAGAGAAATGATAGAGATTTCCGGAAGAAAAAGACTGACCGGTTCCGGGAAACAAGCCCGTCGTCGTCAAGTGCTCCAAGCAGTCGAACAAAAAACGACAAAGAATTGAAGAACGCGCAAAAATCGAGAGGCGAACCAGGCAAATTATCACAAGGTGGTGGAATTCGGTAAACATCAATGTCAGGGTCTGATACCAACGTCGGAGTTCGCAATTCGGATGTTAGACAACGAATTCAGAATATGTCACCACGATCAGCACTGGAATTTGGTTGAGAGGATTCAGATAAATATCAATGACAGAAACAAGCTATGACATCGATATTTTGACATCGGGTAGCAGAGTCTGTTGTCGAAGTATAGGGGAGATCAAAGAGCAAATATTTCTAAATGAAATGAATGATGAGTGATGTGCGCTCGACATAATTGCTCTAGCGTTGGGAATAATTGCTAGAGATAATGGGATGAAAATTCGCAGAAATAGGTAAATTTCAGAAAAGTTCGGGGACAAACTAAAATTACTTAAAATAATAGAATTGAACTGTCGAAAAAATTAGCAAAAATGCGAAACATATCGTAATTTTTCCTGTCCGCTTAAAAATTGTCAAGCACATTTTGTTTCTACAGAGGATTACGTCGAGACGTAAAATCTTGCGGGGAGAAAGAGTTGAAGGATATCAAATATTACGCTGGATATTCGAAGGGCATAGAGATATCGCTCATAGATAAATTCGCATAGATGAAAAGATAAATCTGGGACAAAGCAAAGAGTTATGATAAAGTGGAGATGAAAGATAAAAAAAAGAATGGAAATAGTGTGGGAAAGATGAAGATTGGAAAACGAGATAGAAAGAAAGAAAGGGAGAAAATAGTATAGGAAAAATAAAAGGAAGAAAGTGGAGAAAGAGAGATAGTACGGAAAATAGAGATAAAAGAAGACAATCGGAATCGCCTCCGTGCAAAGCCGTTGCGCTCACCGCAAGCACAGAAATTGTCGCGCGCACCGCAGCAGAGCTCGTCTTGAGATTTTGCGTACACACCGCGGAGAGAGGAGGGAACAAGAAGAAAATTTTGAGAAAATAGTACTGTAAATAGAGAGAGAGAAAAGTGAAAATCAGTTCGGCAGAGATGCAGAATTTTACGAGATAGTACAAGCTAGATATATTGAAAAGATGTGAAATAGTACTGAAAAGTGGGGGAAGAGTACGGTGATAAATTCGAGAAATATCACAGAAAATGAGAAAGAAAAATCGCACTTGACGCGGGAAGACAAGCGCGCGGGAAGCATTTCCTGAAGAGATTATGGTAGAAAGCTTGAAAATTCGAGATAATAGAGAGATAACTGGGATTTGAGAGGGAAAAGGAAAAAGGAAGAGGGAAAGAATGAAAGGGGGAGAAAGAATGAAAAAGGTGAAAAAATTGTCAACGATATGGTGGAAAAACGGCGGAAGCAGCACGCAAAATCTTAGACGATGATCACTTGAAGAGTCCTTCACACGTAGAAATTGTCAATGGCTAGTCGGGAGGAGAGGGACGAACGATGAATGATGCTGTGGGATATTAGAATATTTATGTGAAATTAGAACAAATTAATTTTGAGACGAATATGTTTGAGAGGAAATTATGCAAAAATGTTAAAGCACGTTTGATTTAGTGCAATTTTAGAACTAGGAACACGAGGAAGATTAGTAATTTTAGAAATGCGTTGAATAAAAATAGCTAAAACATGAAAAATTTAGAAAAGAAACTTTAAAATATTTTTAAAAAATGTTTCAACTTTTGAAATGAAAAAGTTTAGAAATAATTAAATGATTCAGATGAAAGTATTGTAGATAAAACACGATGATTTTGGGATTACAAGAAAATCCCCTACGCTAAAACTTGCACGCCATTGCCATTGAACAACAATTATGGGCCGATTTGGAAACGTTGATTGAATATGTTTTGAGGGAAATGGACATTCGATGGGAGTAGTTAGATTTTTCATTTTCGAGTTGTTATTTTATAAACGAAGGAAAGTATTTATCATAAATTTAGCAAAATTATCTGTAGTAAAGTACAAAAATCTTTTAGACAGGGTTTTAAATTTGAAAAAAACCTAATACCTAGAATCGTATAATGGGTCGGAAATAATGTCCATTTCTCTGCTCAGGAATGCAAAAATTGAGGAACAAGATTTTTTTGCAAATGCTAGCCAAGATGCAAGCAATTTTAACCCTTCTATTTTTTGAATTTGAAAATTATTACTAGATTTAAAAATGAGTTTTCAGACAGGATAGCTTTACTAAAATGAAGTATTGCAAATTAGAGTTAGGTTGAAATCTCGACATCGATAAAGTCAAATTTACATTGATGCCGAGTCAATTTACTCAAATTCTGATCCAAGAAAATCTTTATTGACCTAAGAGTCAGCCTAGACAGGGGTAAATTTGCGAATTAGTAAGGAGGAATGATGTTTGATATTTACATAGATGTAAAATCGGTTGATCGAGCAAGTTTTTACTGATCGAATTGCAATTTTTGAGCCGCTCAAAAAGTGATCGAGAAAATTTCTAACTTTTTCAGAAATTGTATTCTTTCCTAATCGACATTATTTAACCCTAAAATTCGCTGAAATCTGTATGAATAGAAAAAAATGATTGTCTTAGTTTTTCAAGATTAAATGTGCAAAAGTTGAAATGTGTTGGAGAAAAAAGCAGACTCAATTTCATCAAATGTAAACCAACTGCCTGCTTTAATGGCATAAATAAACCTTTATGTTGAAAATGCATCATCCATCGCACTTTGCATCACGTGTGGCGGCTTTCTGGATAATTTTGTTTGAAAATTGAATTTTTTCCACTAACTAATGCCAGATGACCATTAGCAAACAAAGTAATCCTATGAGTGTGAAATTTCTTGGAACTTTTACCAAATTAAATATGAAACACCTATTTGTTGATGCCATTATTGTATAGGTGAAAAACAAAGCGATGAATATTTTTGAAGCTTGAGTCTTATTTTTAAATCATAAATTTTTAGTTATCAAAGCAAATGTCATATTCGTCAAAGAAAATTATTTGAAATATCCGAAACATTTCTTGAAACCTACTTGAAAGTGTTATTATTCTAGCAAAAGGTAGAACGCGTAGTTCTTTCCAGCTCATTTTGCGTCAGTACTCACTTTTGGTCTAGTGATCTAGTTCTGTAGGCGGAAAAGGTGGTGAGAACTGATAATCTGAGAAAACGAGCGATAGACAGTGATAAGGACTGATAATGTGAAAAACCGTCAGCCAGATATAAGGATAAGTGGTGGTGGGTTGCAAGGGAAGAGTGGGTAAGTGATTGGATTTGGTAATAGGAAAGCAGGGAATCAGAGAGTAAATGAATCATCGGATATTCAAACATGAGCTAAAATCGTTTGAGCAAGGAATTTAAATAAAATGCTATAATTTGAATGTTCAAATTAAAAAAATTTTATCAAAAATTAAATTTTCGAAAGTAATAATGGTTTCAACACGACGATCAATGATAAAATTACAATCTGTGATTTATATCATTTTTTAATCACATCTTGCAGTATCTAAAGCTAACATTCTATCTCTTTATCAACATAACTCTCATCAAAATCATATCCAAACTTTCTAATATCTCTCAAATTTTGTCGTCTCAAGTATGCGAAGCTATGCCTCCTACAGATTAGTTAGAACACTCTCTGAGCATTGTTTACTCAAGTACATCGTACAGTTTTAACAAATATCAGGTGGTTTGAGAGAAAGAGCAAAAAGTAACAAAATATCAGGATTAGAAAATTCAACCGATGCTATTTTTAGCTTATCAATCATTTTGAAGCCTTGGCGTTCATGATAAGGGTCAATAGAGATCGAAAATCAGTATTGTAAAGTTAGCGTGTGAATTTTCAAGTGAATTTATTTTAATTTAGAAAATAGTAAAAAGGAAAAGTTAGTGATGCTGACGTTAAATGAATCATAGTCCTTTCCACCTCTAATTGTAATACAACTAGAATTTTGCAGAAGTGTAAAATTGAAAATGGTAGTATTGCACGGTTTACAAAACCCTAGAAATCGCATAGTGAAATAGCATTTCCATTTAGAATTCAGACAAATTCAGTCTCATTTGAAAATTCTTAGGATTAATTCATGCAGAATCTCCTAAATATTTTAAATAAAAGATTAAAAAAACGTTTTCTTATGGTTATAAAAGTTAAAGTTTGTAAGCTAGGAGGATAATTTCATAAATTTTGTCCTCTAAATCAAAGGCGCGCGATGGCAACACTTGTGAATGGTTTTGACAAAGACTTCATAAAAACATGAAAACAGGAAACAATATCAACTTGAAGATGAATATAAAGCCGAATGTGAATGTAATAATGCCATTTGGAAGCGCAAGAAATTAGAAAAGCAACGAACTAGACAACAAAAAGAGGAAAGGACAACGGAATCAGACGACGATGGAACCGAAAAAAACAATGACTCAAAGTGTAATAAAACAATAGAGAATCAAAGAAAATGAAGATTACATTAAATTTGAGATCATGCAAAAATGAAGAGACAATAGAGAAAAGATAGTGTAATCAAGGAAGAAATAGCAAATTGAAGGAAGAGGGGAAAAGAGAATGAATAAAGGAAAACACGAATCGCTGAAGCTAAGATGGAGAAATAGCACGGGGAATTCAGAGATAGGAAAAATAGTTGAAAATTCTTTGTATCTTTCAAAATACTATTTCGCAGCATTGTATTTGTAGAAGGGTTAACAAGAAAGTAGAAAATTAATAAAAAAAGATGAAGACGGAAGAAGTTATCAGCTGAGAAAAATTTAGTAGTCTTGTTAGATTTGCTGTAAAATGTTTGATATCCACCCATTATGATTAACAGAACATCTTAAATTTTATAAATCAAACGTTGTAATTCTTAGAAACTTATTGGGCAAAGTTCTGTGAATTGATAGTCAAGTATAAAGCTAGATGAATCAATTTTGCTAAAACGTGATTCAGTTTTCTAGAAGTCAAATTGATTGGAATTCAATTCAGTAGCGTTATTGTGTAGGCTTGATTTTAATTAATGGAAGAAAATTATTTAAAAGAATAGATATTTTTGGACGAATCACTAATTGAATACAGTCTAATGAATGTCCTTTGAACGGTTTTACTGTAACAGTCCAAATATAGTGTTTGCCGTATTTCTGCAGACTAATTTGGAAAATTGGCTTGGACGCAATGCAGAGAATTCGGAATGATTAGACCAATCAATGCCAATGTAAGTGTAATGTACAATCGGGGAAAACATATATAGTAGCAAGTGAATAATACGTTCAGATCAATGGAAATGGATCAGAATTCAAAGATAAGATAGTATTGTTTTGGCAGATATGATTTCAAAGATATCGAATTTCAAAAATTTGACAAGAATAGTAAAAACAGAATCTCCAGACTGAAGTTTTAAAGGATGGTATTTTTCCAAAAAATTCAAATACGCATTTCTATAGATGAGTCATATCAAACTCTGCACATTTCCCGCTCAATCGAATTTCATAAGAAAAAATGGGAGATACTAAAATTAGCATAAATCGAAGAGAAATTAGTATCAATTTCTATAAAAGAAGTGAATTTTTCTTGACCCCACTTCAGACTTGTAGCCAGGAACGCCTATTTATAAAATCGATATGGTGGTGAATGACGAGTGCTAGAGACCTGAAGGGGAGACTGTTGTGAGAGAGGACCAATGCAAAGCGAAAGACTACCTAAAGAGGAGAAATAGTGTGGGAAAGGGAGAGAGTTGAGAGAAGAAAAGAGAGAAAGAAAGGGAGAAAAAGAGTGAGAAAGAAAGAGGGTTTAGAGAAAGGCCAGTCGCGTCTATGTCCAGTCAAAGAGTGACCGACAAAATAGCACTTGAATAAGGGAGGGTAAAAAGATAAAAAGAGAGAAATAGTACGAAGTCGGAGATGGAAAGAGAAGGCACTAGAAGCACAAATAAAGTGAATATCGTACACGAATCATCATGCAAATTATTACGAAAGATCGAGATTTAGATAAAATGATAAACTACGTGAATTGGTTTGGTATAATAGGCAAGTCTAAAGATAAAAAATTAACAATACATACAGGCATGAAGTTAGAGATCGTTAATTTATGAGCATAGTTTTAAAAAAAATCTAGCCAGGTTATGATTCTTGTAATACGCTTCAACATAATGCCCATTCTAACTAAAATTTTCACCTAGTTCTCTGTTACTAGACTTTATGATATTTATTGAGAGTTTATCAAAATAGCATGATTCAATCGTTCTAATTGTACGGAACGATCTAGATTTACATGTATAAAACGATGAAGCGATTTCGACAATTCTCATTCTACTTCAAATAATCGGATAAACAAAAAAGCGATAAATGGATTGGGAACGCGAAATAGTGCTGCGATTTGGGAGAACAAAGAGGCAGATTCCTGCAAAAAGTTCATAGAATTAGAGAGAATCCTGAGAATGAAGCGCAGAGATTTAGATAAAAAGCTTCTCAGACGAAATATTCTTCAAAAGGATGTTAGAGAAAAGAATCTTGAGAAATAGCATTCACAATAAAGAGATTGAAAAATTGAGATAAAAAGTTTAAAGAGGAATGAAGATTTCTGGAAGATGCTGGGAAATGTGGAGACGATGAGAAAAATGACTGTTCTCATTTTGCTGGTGAAAAGTCGCCAGGAATGGTTGAAAAACGTCCCGCAAGAGTGAGGAAAGAAGAAAGAGTGGATTACCTCGCGGAAAAGTGGATTTCTTGCTAGGTTGATGGAAATGATGAAGAATTTATATGAAGCGGAAGTCAAATATGATAGTCCAAAGATGTTATTGGAACTGTAGTTTGGTAGTAGTGACTGTATTGTTGAATTACAAAGTCTATGTATGGATAGTAAAGTCTAGGTCATAGTTTATGTGTAGTATGGTCTAGTATAGTCTTGGAAAAAGTTAACCCTTGACTGCAATGTTTAAATTACAAATGAATTGATAATGAAGAAATAAGATATGAGTTCAATGACCGAATTCGAATCGTGAAAAATCCTAACCTAAACTTTATTCTAGCATCTCACAATTCTTTGCTACAAAAATCCAGTGGATGCAAGAATGGTGTTTTCTTCGTCGAATTATTCATTGTACAGGTATTTCCTAGTTCCTATAGGCACATAAATTCACTAAAACATGACCTTCACGGACAAAAGTCGTGTAAGTGGAAAAGAATAGGCGCAAGGAAACTAATGCGGAGAAAAACAGGTCTGGAAAAAATATGCCTAAGTTAATCTATCTTTCAAAAGTGCAGTCCCAAAATTTATTATCCCACATTTTAGCTTTGTAAAGATTTGGATACTGTAGTAAAAGTAAAGACAAAGTGGGTGTTTGCACTATTGGAATTCTGGAAAACAATTTTGGCCCAAAATAGTAGCCAGGAGTAAATGGTGAAGTTTCCCGTCATTATTACTAAAATGTAAAAAATTCGTGTGAAATTTAGCGCCGAAACCGAATTTTCTAGATAAATCAGTGTAAGTCTGAAGATAAAATCTTGATGTTTCAAGGAAAAAGATTCAAATAAATAGCAATGAAATCATGAGGTTAGCACGTGTTTTAGGAAAATAAATATTTTAGGTTTTAAACGATGTAACTAAGACAAAATTTCTAAATTAGTGATCTCACGATAATATTTTGGCACATGATAAAAATTTAAATGAATTAAAACGAGTAAGCCACATGACTCTGAATCAAACAATGTCTGCTATTCTTCAATGCCAATTAAATTTCAGTCGCTTATGAATAAATGAATTGGCTATTCAAATTTAGAGTAATAATTTTCTATAAAAATCTAAAAACTGTAATACAAATTGAATCTATAGATACGTCACTTGCGCTATGTTCAGCTCCGAAATGAATGACCACTTTTTCGTTTGATTGGCTCATTTGACAGGGGATGCAAATATCTTTCTTAAATCTAGGAAGTCTCAATAGACAGTCAAAGATGCCTAATCCCATGATGAAGCATAGATGACTGGATACAGGCTGAGATATGTCCGATTCATCTAGGAAAGATTAAATTTGATCGCGATTTTCGACAGACCACAGTGCAAATACGAGCGCGAGAATTTAGAGTTGGAGGCCTCGAGGGATTTAGAAATTTGATTTTTGGATGATTGATGATGAATTTATGGATCAAGGTTTCTTTGATTTGCTACGCTAAAGCGGTCAACGATGGATCACCGAAATAGACGATTGAACGGCTTTGTCATAGGACTACACCGGCTCTACTTTGTTCAAATTAATAAAACTCTTTATTTCAATATCAAATACAATTCATGCATCTAAAAAATTAAACGATTTTAACCTACTCTTGTACAAAAAATGACTTGGAACTGTAAAAATCCTACCAGTAAAAAGGATAGAATCCCGCAATTCGAATTCATAATTTCTCCCTTCGAATTTCTTTATTTTGCCAAGCCTTGTTCCTTCGCAAATTCATCCAGGATCTTTTCAGCGGCGTCAAGAGTTTCGTCCTTCTGAAAATGAGTTTAAAAGATAGCGTGCTCGAGAAAATTCACTACCTCAAAGAAAGTATCCAAAAAAGAAACTTCCAAAAAGTCCACGAATAATTCAAACTAACCTTGAAATAGCACAGTCTGATAAGGTTCTCGTTACCCTTTTTGAATTGCTCCGAGTAAAATGCGGTTGGGGGAATAGTGGCGAGTTTCTGAATTTTCTAAAATTTCCAGGAAATAAGAAAACTCGAAACCTTCTCCTTGCAAAGCCACCGCACGAATCGGAAGTCGAGTGGGTCGTCGCCAGGTTTTTCCTCGAGGAATGGGCCTTCTAAATTCATTCTTTCGAATTTGAAATGTTCAAAAATTTACGACTAATCAAGTTACATTTTGCAAATCGATCAATAAGGCGTATGTGCTCCATAAAATGTTTTCAAGTTAAAAAAATGTCGAAATTTCAGAATTTCTGTCCATTCATAGTAAGTTTTTCAAAGTCGTCGAGTTGTTTGGTTAAGCAAATTTTACAAATCTAAAAGAAAAAAAACTGACTGAAATTCGAGAAATCAGCCATCATGAAGTAGCCCGAATCGGGGATGATCGGCTTGAAGCCCGCCTTGTTGAGCATCGAGGCAAGTCTGTCTCGTTTGGCCTGAACTAATCAAGGTAAAATCTAGCTTCTTAAAATTTATATAGGAATAAAAGTTAAGAGATTCTAAAACCTATAATTCCTGATTTTATGCAAATGAATAGTCAATTCAAGCACCTTCAATTCACCAGATAGTCCCTTCCTCAGATACGACTGATTGATATCCTTTGCGATTATTTCGACTTCCTTTTCGAAAGCCTGTGCCAAGGATTCCTGCGTGGGTGTGTTCAGAGTGAAAATGCAGTTCTGAAACCATATTTATATTTTAAGTTAAAACCAAATCCTGCCTCGTTATGCACGTTAATGGCGTTATTTTTAAACCTAACGCTATGGATAAAATGATGTATAACTATGGTACCTGATGGACAGTTTTGAGGGGACCGAGGAGGTGCGCGGGTGCGAGAGCCCAGCCGGTCTTCCATCCGGTCACCGAGAACACCTTGCCGGCACTGCCCACAGAGATGGTTCGCTCCCACATGCCGGGAAGGCTCGCTGAAGAGTTTTATCAGCCTTCGCTAATTCAATACAAAGAAATGAATGTGAAATTACTGAACTTTTAAATAACCATTTTATGCTTGGTACGTGATCAACTATGAAATCTTCATCAAAATTATAATATTTTATGTTTAAAAGTTCCAAAATGTGAACTAATTGAATTTTCAAATGATCTTTCTGAATAAGCAGATCAGAAATAAGACCGCCTACAAAATTGCTCAATTTATAGTATGTTTCAAAAGTTTTAATCTGATGACTAGAAAATCTGACTATAATGTTTTCTAGTGGGTTTAAAATTAGCATTAAAGGATTCAAAATCTACCCATCCTGATCGTCTCCTTGTCCCACACGTGGTACTCGTAGACCTCATCCGCTATCACCAGCAAGTTGTACTTTTTCGCGAGGTCCGCGATTCCCTGAAAATATTTTCTAAGAAAAATCATAACAAACTTTTTTCTTGAAGATTTTTTAAAAGAATGGTATTAATTTTATTCTGAAGAGATTATTTTTCCTGAAAGAAATAACTTTTAAAAATACCTCCAACTCCTGACGCGTATACAATTTTCCAGTGGGATTGTGCGGGTTGTTGACTACGATCATCTGAAAAATATCAATTTATTTTTAAAAAAGCAAAATAAAACCTTGGTTTTTTCATTGATTTTCGACTCCAGTTCATTCAGATCTAAGATGTAATCAGCGCTGGTTGTCGCGTTTTTCTGGAATTTTTTTAAAATTAAAATTTTTAAATATTGTTACAAATACAAAAAATATAAAATTACAAAGTTTCAAAACCTTCAATTTCATGGTGATCGGGACGGGCACGCCGCCGCAGGCAATCACCTGAGGCAGGTAGCAATCGTAAGCGGGCTCGATTACTAAAAAATTCATTTTTAAAGATTTTTAGAAATTTCAAAAATCGATACGTCTCAAAGCTCATGTTCGTAATATTAATTTTGAAATGATCTGGTTTTTTCTTACGTAGTCTCGAAAAAGTTACTTTTTCCAAGTACCTTACTCAGATTGTTCTAGTTCTTTGAAAGTGATCAAATCTCACTAATAACTTGATCGCCCTTGTTGATCCAGCCATTGAACGCGTAGTAGAGAGCCATGTAAGCGCCCACGGTCACCAGAATCTGAAAATATTTTAAGAATTTACAAAAGTTGGCGTATCGAACTAATTTAGAATTAACTAGTAGTGCCAAATTAAACTTCGACCAAATTGCATCATTTGGAAATTTAACAAATATCTCAGAAAATACCTCGTTCATCGGGTCGATTTTCACGCCGTAAAGATCTCCATAAAGTTTCGCCAGGACGTTGACGAGACGGGCGTGTCCGAATCCTGAAGAAATAATATTCCTTAAGAGCGTCTTTATAGATTATTAGTGTGCATTTTTAGTTAAATTTCTCTATTAGAAAAATATCATTTCTCTTTTGATGAAGATAGTCATTGAAGAAACTGTCACGTTTTAGAATAATAATAAAAACGAAATAACTACCCCTCGTATACTGATGCCAGCCGACCATTTCGGGATGTTCAGCAACGTGTTTCATGCAGTCCGCGACGAACTTCGGCATTGGCGTGTCGGGGAAACCCTGGCCCAAATTGACCGCCTTGTGCTCGACGGCCAGTTGCGTGAATTCGACCCTGAAAATGATCTAAATTTAATTTATTTATAATTTTAGAATTTTTCTAAAGGTTTTGGAAAAATCGTGATTTTTAGTTTCATCAGTTTGAAAATTATATGAATTATTTTCATTTTTCGACTTTCGAAGAATGATTTAAATTGATCTTAGAACATAATTAATTTATCGATAATCACTCTAATTAACTCGATAACTAGAAAATTAACCTACCAAACGCTCGGTTTGACATTTTGGGTGATTTCCGCAGATTTGATGTTGCTCACACTCGCCATTGTTCTTGCTTGTAACTGTCTGGAATAATTGAATAAAATAATTAGGGGCAATTAAGTGTAGTAATTAACTAACACTGAGCGAAACAATCTATGCATGACTGTGGGGGATTCAGAATTTGGTGCAGCGCATAGACGATGAGGCTAGAAAATGAAAATAAGAACTTGTCAAAAATTAGAAGAAAAATTATTGACACAATCAATCAAAGTTTTAGTGGATTAGATAGGGTTCAAAATAAAATACCGAAAAATTACGACTTCAACAATTCCGATATAAACTTGGGTCATTCAACCACGAAATTCATAAAATAAAAAAAAACTGCTAAAAATGAATATATTTCCTAATTTCTCCGATCTGAAAAAAACGAAATCTAGCAACAATAACAACGAAGAATAAAACAACTAGGATGATTATCTGTAGGTTTTTTAAGCAAAAATGCTGGAAAATTCTTCTGAAATCTAGTACTTTAGCCTTAAAAATTTTAAACCTACAAATAACATCTTTCCGGAAATTAAAGTGATACCGTGAATCTTTCGAATTTGAGATATTCGAGATCTTTTCTCAAGAATAAAGCCCCTTATTCCGAGCAGATTTCTTTTCCTTCCATTTTTCATTTGTTCATCGGAGCACCCTGCGCTTCGGCCGATATCATTTGGTGCTCCTGAAAAATAATCTTTAAAATTAACGAAAAAATGTGCAGAAAAATAGAAATTTCGTGAGAAGAATGATTTTTAAACCGATTCTTTTGTTAAACAAAAGCATCTATAATTATATGCCGAAAATTCAGCTTATAATTTTTTAAATCGTTAAAAATAGCCGCACCTGGAATCGCATGGAGACCCGCTGCGTCATTTTGAGGTATTTGTCGAGGCAGTTCGAACTGCAGCGCTCCTCCTTTTCGCTCACCGTCCTGAAAATAATCGAAATTTCATTCGAAGATTAAAAATCCGTATTTATCCAAAACCGATTATTATTTGTAATACAAATTTCCAGAGTGAGTTTTTTGAGACCTATGATTCTTGAAATATTCCATATATTTTGTTGAATAGATAAACTGGCTGAACAAAAACATCGACAGTAAATTCCAAAATTCCTTCAATTCTTGTGCATAGATTTTTCAGATAAAAAATCGAACCTGGATGTTAAGTCGTTGACGCACGCGTTGAAGCACCGTTCCGTCACGTTGTTGTACTGCAATATTTAAAATTGAAAAAATCGATAACTTTCAAAATGAAATAAATATTCTCGTTTTTATTTTACCTGCATGAGAAACTCGCGAAATGTCTGCATGTTCTGGTCCATTTGCGTAGCGCTCAGGGCCATTTTCACTGAAAAAATTTCCTAGCATGATTTACGCAAATTACGATTTAAAACCGCTACAAATCCAACTGTACTAACTTGACACCGTTCAATATCGATTTTTTAAATGTAAAATAAGTATTCTTCATGATATTTCGACAGATTTCTTGTACTATTCAATCAAAATTTCAACATTTTTGATAAAATCCATTTATTCATGTGTTTTCTTGAATTGCATTATGAGAAGCAAGTGTGGCTTATGGAGTAAACGACACGAAATCAAAGAATTTTATGATCAAAAAGAGACTGAAGGGAAACAAATAGCTTAACTTAAAACAATGAGTGGCTGGCTAAATAGAGTGATGCTAATGTTTGAATTTTGGAAAAATACAGGAACCTCCGACAAAAATTAAATTTCCTGCTCATGTAAAACCTGCTCTAATGTGAAAATCCTTGGAATTTAGCATTAGAGCACGTTTTGCACAAGCGGGTATTTAGGGCTCTTGTCGAAAATAGCAAGGTTCAAAAATTCCCAAAATCCTGGCATCAAATTTGAAGATCATCAAATAATAACTCAAAACTCAAATGGGAAGAATATGTGGAACAATAAATAATTTGGAAAGTTAAAAGAAGAAAAAGTCCATCTTCTTAAAATTTGGAAATCGAAAGAAAATATCGATTCTTGTATGGTTTGTTTTGATGAAGAAACTCTACTAAAACCGGGGATTTAAAATTTTTGAATTAAATTGTAAAAAAATTAGGATAAAACTCATGAAAATGTCGCAATCTTAAAGTTTTTATTGTTTAATTTAAAATTTAGGGGGTTTGCATTGATTGAGATGGGGTGGTAGGAGAATAAAATGGGAAAAATTGGGAGGGGGTCCAAATTTTCAAATTTTGTCTTGCTGAGTTCAATTGCCTCCCTCTCCGGCGTCACCGGCGTCCTAAAAAATAATTTTATTCATTTTCAAGTCTATTTTATTTTTCTTTAAAATTGCTCAATTTTCTACCTGGTCGTCGGCGGCAGCGTCACTGGTCCACAGGGTGAGGTTGTCTCTAAAAATTAATTTTCTTAGAAAATGCTCTTTGGAAAGAAGACGTTATTATTTTCAATTCAATATCTTCAAAATATTTATTCTAATTTTCGACCTTGTAAAACCTGGCTTTTGAACTAATCTTTCTATATAAAATAATTTCAGTTGATCCTTAAAACCATTTTCTTTGTTAATTACGTTGTTTTTAAATTCCCCCTACCTGAGGAGCTGCATGATGAGGGTCGAGTCTTTGTAGGAGTCCTCGTTGAGGGTGTCCAGCTCGGCAATGGCGTCATCGAAAGCCTGAAAATAAACAAATCAATAAGAATGCAATTCCCGCCGCAATATTCGACCTTCATTTACTTCTAATTTACGTTAAAAATTGATTTTTTTCTCGTTTCTCAACAAGTTTCAACAATTTGTTCAACCCTGATAAAATTAAAAGTTGTGCTGTAAGATAGATAATGGTCTCAACAAAAAATATAAAAACGTCATTTTTCGCCTTTTCCCTTTAATTTTTCAACCTGTTTTGCCAACTGGCATGCTCTATCGGGACTCGATGCGACTTCATAAAAGAACACGGAGTAATTCAGCGCCAGGCCCAATCGGACTGGGTGAGTGGTGGGCAAACTCGCTTTGGCGATGTCCAATGCCTCACTATAGGCGTTTTGACCTTGATCCGCGGTGGCTGGAAATTTGAAAAATGTAAATTTTATACCTGTTTGGCGAGTTGACAGGCCTTGTCGGGGGCGTTGAGGATCTCGTAGTAGAACACAGAGAAGTTCAGGGCCAGGCCGAGTCTTGAAAATGTTCAATTTTTGAAATTTTCTTTTAAATTCCAAAACTTGCTTTTCTCAATTTCAATATTTCTAGATCAAAAAGGTGGCAGTTTTTTTTTTTTTTTTTTTAATTTCTATCGAAAAATCGATATTTCGACTACGTCATTTTTCAAAAGGACGGTCTAAATGAAGTACCTGATGGGGTGAGTGGGCTGCATCTTGTCCTTGGCAATGTCAAACGCCTCCTGGTAGGACTGCTGCGACTTCTCCACAACCGCTGCAATCACCGACATTATTTTCATAGAAAAGCGCTTTTCTGTCATTTTTATCGGTTGAAATCGCATTTTCTTATCTATTTCGTCATCTTTATCATCACAAGTTCGGAAAATTGTATGATCCAAAAATTTTCAACGGCATTGGGATTTAGTGGATTTTTAAAGTAAATTTTTATACGGGTTTCGTCAAAATTTATTGATGTGCATTTATTTCAACTGATAATTTAATCTTAACTTTATCAAAAGTAACCAAAAACTCTAGCATTTCCCCAACGTATGCAATGATTTTTCTACACTCGATGAAAAGCGATCAAAACTGCAAAATTACGCCTTCTTTCAGAAATTTCAACACATTGCCAAGAACTAGGATACAGCCAAGTTTAATTCGAATATTTTCAAGCCTGGCCCTAAAACTTCTCATTTTTACTCGAAATCAAATGCACTAGGAGGAGCTTTCTTTTTACCCTGACAACAGACTTTGTCATCGCTGTTTCTTCGAAAACTATGAAGACAAAATCCATCATCCAAGTAAAAAGACCTTCTCCCCATGCATTTCCTCAAAGGCATGTCAAATCTCCAAACTGGGGATTTTCTTGTTAAATTTTAGTCGTTTTCACTGCATACGTTAAGATTTTCGAGTTTTTGCTATTTTGTTAGTAAAGTGGTATTAAAGTACGCTTTCGTTTTACAAGCGCCCTTCTCATCAAACATGTTATTTTCAATTCCGCTTATAAAAATGATATTATTCTACAAGCGTACTGATGGATAAAGCCTTTTCTTGTAATTCCACTTGTAAAATACTTTCATTTTAAAAACGTCCTAGTCCGTTATTATGGTTGTTTTTAAATTCGACTTACAGGAGCGATCATCTCCCGAAGCGACCTCAGCCAGGTAGCGATAGTAGTCTCCCTTCATCTTCAGGTAGAACACCTTGGATTCGGGATTACCGGCCTTGGGGATCAAGAACTTGTCCAAAAGGTTCTAAAACAATTTAATTTTTATCTTTAATTGAATTTTCTTTTAGACTATTTTGAAGAAGTGTTCTAAATTCAGATTGCTTCAAAATATGTTTATCAGTGTTGGGCGAAAATTCCGCTTCCAAAATTCTTATTTCCGAAATCTGAAAATGCACTTTCCGCTCAACACTGAGTCTATTTCAATTAATTCCATGAACTTTTGAAGTTTATTTTAAATTTATTCCGAAATTCTTCATTTCCTTTGTCCAATACTAAAATGGGACGTTTATTCCAGTCGTATATCAAGATACAAATCTCTTTTCCTATCCCTTTTTGTCGGAAGCATTATCCCGCTACCTAGCAACTCAGATTGTCAAGAGCCTCAAGTCTAAAATCTCGACATTTCCCCCAACCTAGCTAGAGTAAAGCTTTAGCCAAATTCCAAAAATGAGACAGAAAATTATTAGCTTTTCTTGCGCTTTTATGAAAACATCAAATTAAAAATTTTTCCACTTCAAAAATGCGGAACCCGAGAATTTCAGATTTCAAAATCTGTCATTTTTTCTTGCCCTTCTCTCCTCTAGTCTACTTTCTTCGGACCGCCTATAGCTGACCCGCTCTGCGGTGAAATCCTTTCCTTTTCTCCTCTAAAAATCCCATACTCTTCTTGCACTTTTTCCTTTCCCCGTCTCGAATTTCCATGCTCTCTCAACTTTTTAGTCTTTCAAAACCGCAGCAACTGCTCAGTTTGATGCCCTCTGGGCAAGTCCTGGGTTAGAGAGGAGGAAATATTATGAAGAAATAAGAGGAAAAGAAAAAAGGAGAAATAGCATGGAACTTCCCTATTAGACCAAGAGAAATGGGAAATAGCATGGGAAAATAAGAGAAGGAAAAAGATAAATGAGCAATAGCATAGAGAAAAGAATCAGAAAGATCTCTTTTCCTAGAGCAAATTGTTGCGCCGCGCAATGCCCTCTCCGCTCTATCTAATGGTGTTCCGCTATTTCTCTCTAACTCTATTGATTCTCTCACTATTTCTTCCACTTTTCTTTCTCTGAATTCTCCTATTTTTCATGCTATTTCTCATTCGTCTTTATCGATATTCCGAGGCATAGAGAGAAAGATTCTATTGGATGAGCTATTCTGAAAATTCTATTTCTTTCTTTCTTTATCAACATCTCTTCCTTTCCTTAGCAAAGTGCGGATTAAAGAACTCGGCACCAGCTTCTACAGCTGCAAACAAAGAGACGAATAATTAGTCCCAAATTACTCTCCCTCTGCGTCTCTGTCCTCCTAATGATGAAGCATAGGAAGTCTAGCTGCTTTGCATATCAAGGGAAAGGATTAGAAACCATAGAATCTGGATATGCACCCTTTTAGAAAAGAAGTTTTGCTGATTGAATCATTGCAGTGCAACTAATGTTCACACACAATGGGCACACCCAAAATATCGCTAATTTGCGAGTGGTATGATTGGCAAATAGGTGCCATTCCATTTCCATTTGCCGTATTAGTCACACAAAGCATTTTGAGCGGTTTCAAATTGACATCTGGAGATGATCAATTAGAAAATTCTAGATGCCATCATTATGAGTCAAACATTCCAATTTCGAAGCCTTTAAAAATTGATCGTACGATTTGATGACAGTAAATCTCTAGGAGACCAACAGAAAAGTCGTTATATACGTTTTCATAACCGCACCTTTCAAAATGTGCATCTCTAAAATTTCCTTGTACGCTTCACTTCCTTGGTGTTGATCTTCAGTTACTCACCAGAACATCCTGACAGATATCCCTGAGCTCCTTCTCGACCTTCTCTCTATACTCCTTGGCCATTTGCTGCTTCTTCTCCGATCCCTCGGTCTTCTGCTCGATCGATGAGATCACCCTCCACGAGGAGCGGCGAGCACCGACCACGTTCTGAAAATTGAGTTGTTTTTACCGATTTTCTCAAAGCGTGATATAAAAATCGATAAGAGAACTTGGAGTAAAACAAGTAGTTTTTTATCGACTGACAACGACAATGTCTTGTTCCCCATCCCCTACCTTGTAGGCGACGGACAGGAGGTTCCTCTCCTCGTTGGACAGCTCGGCTCCGAGTTCAGTGACCTTCTTCATCGACTGAGCCATATCATCATAGCGCTCGGCCTGAAACAAGAAAAATCAATAACTACCGATTTCCCTTTTTACGAATTTTATTGATTTTTTACTTTTCAAAAATATCGATCTCCCCATGTCTTTTTGGGCTAACAGGAAAATCACTGATAAGAGAGGGAGAAAGAAGAATTTGAAAATTAGCGCGATGACGTCAAAGAAGCACTCAAATGTCATGTCGTCTCCCGACTTGGCGCATTCGAAAGACCAAGAGTGGGATTCTATTCTTGTTGACTTTCGGGTTTATCGATCTTCGTGGGATATTTGACGAGGATAGAATTTGCGTTGAAAAGAGGTGATTTTGAAGCGAATTTATTGATTTTTGGGACGATCTTTTGTGTTCATTTTAGGATAAAATGTGCAACATTTGGGGGCAACTTCGCAAAAGTTTAGCAAGTCGATTCAACAACTTGGATTTCCCCCTCCTCCGTACCTGCTCGGCGAGTTTAGCCCTCTGAACGAGTTCGTCTTTGTTGTCGGCCATTGTGGACTACTGGCGTTGTTGTTGCTTTCACAGAAGTAGGCAAGAACTGAAACTTTTCAAATTTGGTCATTCGATTCAACGTGGTGAAAATGATATAATTGCGAAATTTATCGAGAGAAATTCGAGAATTTTACTAGAGATCGAGACAAGTCAAGTCGATTGTAGAGAATTTTCTAGAGTGAAATTGGAAGATACTATTATCCAGAAGCTTGAAGAAATTCCAGTCAAAAAATTGAAACGCATGAAAATTGAATAGGTGATTTCGCAACGCCCTGAAAATTTAATGAAAGCGTCCTAGCAAAGCATTTCAAAAGCCAGTTCCAGCTGTACAAAAGTCTAAGTTACGAAATTCGACGAGTTTCTCCGAGTTTCCAAATTTTTTAAAATTCATGAATGAAAAGGTATCGGATTTCACGTTTGGTTTCCGTGGATTTTTGGATCAATAAAATATTCTGGGGGTAAACTATCGAAAATCCCGAGTAAATCTGGCGATAATAGTGAGCGAGAATTTTGGGACAAATCGAATTGATAAAAGGAGGGCATAACCTTGGAGGCAGAGAGGGGAGGCGAGCGAGAAAAAGGCAAGTGGTCGAAAATTAGACGGACAGAAAGCGAGGAAATAGAATGCGAGGAAAAGAGAAATGAATGGAGAAATAGCAAGTGGGTGAGCGCGACGCAGCCGCTCGCTGCGATCAAAGAGAGAAAGAGAAAGAGAGTAGGAAAGACTGTTTACGCGCGCCAAGTTCGAATACATCGACCAAGAGGAATAGTGCGCGAAAATCAGAGAGCGTCAAAGAAGCGAGACGGCGCGAAAATTACCGACCATGTTCGATTTTGAAATCGCACAGCGCCGGCAAAAACGTCGCCTTTCAAAATCGCCTACTACTAATTTTCGCCCACTTTTCGACGAGCGAGACATTTTTTGACGAAGAACAATGACCCAAATCGAGTACGAACTAACTGCATGGTGCGGTTCTGATGCAATGATAAAAGATAATTTTAGGGGATTGTTGAAGGATTTCGGAATTAGTTGGGGATTTTCACGAATTTTCTCAGGAAAGGGCAACTAATTATCAAAATTCGAACTAGTACTCGTTACCCCCAAAAAAAACCTTTAAATATGCAAATAAAAACGAAATTCAGCGTCGAAACCTACACAAGCAGAGCGGTTATAAAATGAGGCATACATGACAGTCAGAATGTGAAAGAGAGTAGTGGGGGCTAGGAAGTAAACATTGAACAAGAAAAAGTGCGCGAGTCAGATACAGATAAATACAAACGTGAGTCACGCGCAGGATAGTCCTTGGAGAAAACAGCCGCTAAAATGGGACTAATAAAATTACATAACGCGAAAAAATCACTGATAATTGTTAGCACATCAAGAGCAAGAATAGGCGTTATTATCAATAAGCAATCGACAAATCTCATCACTTGACTACTGATAAGAAATCTGAAAAGTGTAGCATAATTTAGAAAAATTTAGCGTTGAATGAAAGCGAAGTATGGTAATTCGAAGAGCAAACAATGGTTATGTAAGGGAAATCGGCGCGCTGAATAATAGCACAAAGCGTTCGGTGCTGCGTCCAGTGTTCAGAGAGGAAGAGAAAGTTTCGAGACACAGAAGACGCTCTAACTCGCAGCAGCACTGACTAAGGAAGGCTAATGCTATGTTAGAGAAGTGAGCAGACCGACTCTCACCGGCTCTTTCTGACTCTGTAACACTTGACAAGACCCACTCTATCATCGATTTCGCGCTCTTTTTCTCTCTCAACTTGCTGCAGGCACGTCATGAGAGAGACTGAATGAGAGAGTATTGCGCCCAATGCTGGGGGTCGGCGAAAATACCCGGGAAAGAGGACGCACACAACTTCGAAGAGATATAACTCGATCAGAATCTGTCGAACCCAGGCGAATCCTACATCGCCGGAATGGGCAACTCGAGAGGAACAAAGCGATACCAAATGTGAAATGACTTCCGTTGGAAACTGAGATTTCGGCCTCGGAGAGCTAGAAGAATGTTCTACGGCGGCAGAATTGCAGGGACCGTCGGGGGGCGGGGTTGCGCCGCCTCTTTGCTAAAGCGAGGCTCCCCGAAATCAGCCGAGAGTAGAGAGGACTCACACGGGTTCATCAGCTTGTTTCAGGGTGTTGATGAACGAACCCCAGCGCGAGCCTGGTATCAATCGACTCGTCTCGTCGAGCTCTATCTTTCTATGCCGCTTTTGTTGGTGGTGTCGACTTTTTTGATCGCGCAGATTCGTGTGAGTCAAGTTGGCGTGCATCCAGTTGGGCGGCAGAATTGGGGGGACTTGCCGAGACCGAGGCGGAGCGAGAGAAATACGAAGGGTGCAGAGTGAGTGAGCGGCGAGAGGGAAGCAGTGAGCGAGGCGCGCGCGGGGTTACCAATCAATGTCCCTCGGGCTGTCTGTTGGGCGCTGTGTATGTGTAGTCCAGCAGCGAGCTATCGCTGGCATTCTCTTTCGCCTCTTTTCTGCTCTCCGCATTCACCCGACTATCTCCCAATTTCTTCCTTTCTTACCGCACACCCATCTGACCACACGTAAACACGAGATAGCAAGAGAAGTGAAGGGGGTGTTTTGCCGTCTGGAAGTCTCCTGGATGGATAGACTATTTCGACGTCCCTCTTTCCGTATAACTATATCTCTCACTCCTTCAATTCTAATTAGTTCTCTGCGAGACTTCCCGTTTCCTTCTCCATGATACCCTGCAGTAGCTATAAGTGAAACGCTGCGAAGAGAGCTCTTTCGCGCACAGAGAGGGGAGCGGAATAAAATAAGCCCGAGAGCCAATTTTAGCAGAAGAAGAAAAACATCAAAGTTGGGATTCCTCGCGGAGACATTCTTGAATATGCAGAGATCCAATAGAGGTCTTATGAATACCAAATATAGCAAAGTGCAAAGTGAGATGTAACGAAATCGACAGCAATCTACTCTACATGATAAACATAGAAACTGAAGATGATATAGGAAGAATTTATGGATATGCTGACCAGAGTTTGGATATAAACTAAATTTTAGAAGCCATAGCTCAGAATAGGAACGAGTGGAAACGTAAATAGCTTCCTCGAATCATCAGAATGGAAATTATTTTCCAAAATTTTCGGAGGCGAAAACGGAACGGAAATCGCCCAAAAATGACCGGAGACTGAAATTTTCGTTCGTCTCTGGTTCGGCATCTGAAGCTTCGTTCAGCCCTGTTGAAAACTTTTGGATCTTTATCTGATCTTGCAACATAATAGGGTAAATATTTGATAGAGTTAAAAATATCCTTGTTAAATAGCTTGCTTTTCTGTGTTGATATACCGAATAAATGCAGTGCTACTTGATATACAGCATGAATAATTCACTTAACCTGAGAACTTTGAAAGACAAATGGCTCTCAGACATGCAATTTTGGGGGTCTTCTAAATATCTTTTCATAGAAAAATTATTGCGACTATATTGGATCTTCGTAAAATGCTAATTTAGATGTTAGTATGCACACATTATTGTTCTCCCATGTAGACTACAGTGTGATGATTCAAAAATAGTCTATACTTCGTGTAAGCCTTCGGCTCTTTAATTGAAGTATCAGTTTAAAACAATGTGCTCGGTCAAAGCATAAACTGTGTTGCATTTTCAAGGTATAAACATTTCACGCACGCTTTTAACACATCGTATTGTTACAATAATAGCAGAATTAGAATAGGGATTAGTAAAATATTTTAAATAGAATATTTTTCAGATTTTTCCGATGTAGCTTTTAGTAGTTGTTCCAAAGGAATAGAATGTAATTGAAAATTCCACACAGAATGTAGATTGTATCTTTCTGTCGAAAGAGTTTTTGACTCGACAATTTGAGTAAACTCCAATCAACCTCCCTATTGTGACCCTGTAAATTTTGAACGTAGAAGGTCGAAAAGGTTTGGAATTTTAAAAGAAGAAAACTATCTTGAATGAACTGAAAAAGGAGGAAAAGATTGAGAAATTTCGTATTATCTTCCGTGTAAATTTCGTCTTTCGTTTAAATTGGAAGAGATTGCGAATCTTTCTTGAAAATCTCAACTTGTTTAATAGCAAAATATTGGTGATAAATAATAAAAATTAACGAATTTTTTCCAATTTTATCGAAGTTAAATCGCAAGAGTTTGAAAGGAATTGCGGGATTTCGTCACTTTATCCTCTATGCAAATTCCTTCTTCCTGTCCAATTTGGCCTATTTAACACAAATAAGTCATCATCGTAGTTTGTAGACTCTGAATGGCGCCAAAGTCCAGAATTGGGTGAATATTTATAGAAATGAAAAATAAAGAGGATTTGAATAGTCAATTTGAGAACAACATCAAAAGTTTATGTAATGGCGGCAAAAATCATCTTCAATGCAAATCGGTATAAATAATTCATTTTTAGTAAACGTATTTTATTTGAGAGAAACTTTATGATGCTTGAAGTTATAAAATTCTGAAACGTACCAAAAATTGCAATAACAAGATGATAATAGATATAGACCACAATTCTAATGTCATAAAAATATTCTGCTGAATAGAAAGGACAATTTTGTTGAACAAAACTCTAAGTCTGTTCAACAAAAATACCAATTTTGTCCAATACAAATTCAGATCATCTCATTTTTTGATTATCATAATTCTCCTTGATATATCTTCCTGTGTATGTTGCAAAATTTGTCTATTCTTCAAATTTTTTCTTAATATTGTTTATACTGCTGTGATTATCTTTTTTTAAATTTATGCCACTACAATTTCTGCAAATATTCATTTTAAATTGAAAAACTGAAATTCTTACAAACTTTCGAAATAACACATATTGTACTCGCTTCTTGCACATTATGATGGCAATTTGAAAGTCATTTAGGATAAAACATTACTTCTCTGGAACCTGGACCAGACTACAAATCACCTTTTCCTACCAACTCCACGCATGATAATAAGTGCTTCAAAAGTTCCTTCACTGATTCGCATTTTTCAGAATTTAATAAAAATATCGCGACTTTTTTGTGCAGAATGTTGCATAGAGTTATTTTTCGTTTCAAAACAAAATAAAACATAACGAGGATTTGGAGATTTTTCATGAGTTCGTGACCAGGCGAAATATGGAGCGGAGATAGTATGAAAGAGCTTTCCAAGTTTGGTCATTATTTTCCGGGTTGTAATGTCGGGATAAAGCTAATTTACTAGAATAAACTGTACTTCGTCTGCTTTCTTTTCGTATCTCTCCTGATTCAATATCTCTCCATCCTGCCTTTAACAGGCTCTAATAGAAATCCATGAGTCCAGACTACAAGTCACCTTTTCCCATAGACCCACTCTATGCATAAAGGTAGGTATTTGAGAGGCCAGTCTGACTTACAGAGCCGCTCATTTTCCATTCAAAACGCCTACTACCATCGATTCCTCGGCAGGCCGTTTTTCTAAGTGAATTACCCAGGAAATGCATTTCCCCCCACTCAACGTCTCATATTTTGTCCGTTAAAATGTCATTGACTTTCCGAACTCCTAGGCAGTTTTCACCTAACAACAAAATATACCTGAAAAATCCCGGTCAGGATAAAATCTTGTCTGGCGTTTTTCATCTAATAGCAGAACATAGTCGAAAAATGCCGTTCGGGATTAAAACTTATCTGATAAACCCTCGATATTTTACCCGTGTGTTTATTTCAGCTTCATTTTCATGTGATGCAAACTTGTTTGCAACGTTTTCCACGATGATTGAGGCAGTAATGATATTACGGCGCTAATGAATAGGTTTCATGATATCGGGATATCATTCATACTGCAAAGAGGGGTAGTGATATTCCAGAATTGTTAATGCCACATATTTCTCGAAGATTCGAAACTTCCTGATCTTAAATAAACCCAAATACGATTAGCGTATTTGTATCTTGGCCGTATTAAATCATTAAGAAGTGGTTCCTGGAACATTTTATCCCTCAATTTGCTTGGTTTCTCTTCATTTTTCTATCATTTTAGATGGAACATTCGTGTGTTTGATTTTGCCGTTCTACATTTTTGCATTCAATCAACACTAATTGCTATAAATTGTATGTATTTAGGGGTCGTAGGTGGCTTATTTGTATAGTTTGGATGTTGAAGGAACAAGGTTGCTGAATTCTGAAGATGATGCATGAACTAAGACACCACCATCATGCAATTTTGGTAGGTTTCAAACAAATCTTTCGGTAAAAACTCTACAAAATTTGGCAATAGACTTCCTCTACATTTGGTTTATAAACAGCTTTCAATTAATTTATCTCCGAAATGAATGTATGACTCAACATTTCTGCTGGCATTTAAGTAAAATTAAAAATTTATTGAAGTATGCTTTTCATTCTTGTGAAGAATCAATCTTCAAACATATTCTCAAAAGTTTCCCCAATCCAGACATTTTCATGAAAATTTTCATGTGAAGGGCAATATTTTTAGCAAGTCTTTTTGAAATTGACTCCCATAAAACCAAATGCAGCAAAACTTATCCCCTTTCAATTTTTCTCTTCCATATCCGCGTTTTAGTGTATCTCTAGGAGCAAATCCCGATCTCGGATTTCGTTCAATTTATATTTTATACGTAGTAAATTTATTTGTCTTTTATTATGCGCATACATAATCGTTTTCATTTGGAAATTGAATACTTTCCAGATTTTTGTCTAGGTTGGTCGAAATTTTATCTCAAAAGTTCGAATTTTCCATCCAATAAATTGGAAATTTTAGCTATCAAATAATATAAAACTTTCAAAATTTTAAATCGAAAATTTGAGTTTCCAAATTATCGTCGACGAACGATCACTTGGAATAAAGCAAAAAGGACGCGTTTTTCTCCCTCCTTGAGCCTCGAAATGCGCGAGAGATAAGGATTTGTTCATTAGCCGACTTCTTTGTTTCCTTTCGTCTTTCTTTGTATTTTCGGCAAAGTCAACGAGGTTTTCGTCATGAAAATCTTTCAAATATTGCTCTCTATCGATATCGATAAAGATTACTTGACTAATTATCGATAATTGCTCTCAAAAATGAAAAGAAAAAAATCGACAAAGAAAAGCATCGTCAAATAGGGGTAAGCCCGTGGCTCACAGGAGGTAGAAAAATGCACTCCTTTTAATTTATTACAAGTAATCGTTTATCGACAATAACTGTTCTTGGTAAATTTAATGAAACTTTCTACTTCAAAACATCTAATTTTATCTCATCAGTTGAACGCTTTAACGATGCTGGGACATTAATTAGCTCATTACTTCCTCATTCAAATTACAAAATGCTTTCAAATTAGCTAGCCTTTTCTAAGTCATTACTTTGCTACATTTTATTTAATTTGAAGTCCTGCGATTCTATATTTCTCTATTTATGCTTTAAAAGTCAACAGCAAGAAGCTGTCGCCGTTATTGCTTTTTTCAACAATTTTAAATATTATGTTGGTCAATAACCTCGTTACCATCTTAAAATTTTTAAAATTGCTAAAAAGCTTCTTAAAAAAATTATCGAAACTAAAATCCACTCATCCTAGAACTTTCACAATTATTGTTAACACACAATATATTTTTTTTAAATCATAAACTGATGAAAAATTTTGCAGTAATTAAATTGTATCGTCATTGAAAGTAAAAACGAAGTTATTGACCTACATAATATCTAATGACAACAATAGCAGATGACAGTGTTTGTTATCTAAATATGAGCGCAGCTTATAATTTGCTAAAAATTGTGTTTCATGACATGTTATTAGCGGCACATTTGTAGCGGATTTTGTTTATTTGAAGTGACCTTTCTGACCAAAAATGGGGGTTGTGTCCGTCTTTTCCAAAATTAGGCACTTTTGGGCGAATGTTCCTCCCAGAAATGTCTAGCAATTAGTATGTTTTATAGGAAGTTGCAACAAAAGTTTTAATTGTGAGATAAAGAATAGCTTTGGAAAAGCGTTTGATATCAGGCATAGTCTTTCCCAAGTTCTCTGAACTTATTCCATTACCACCCACAGTTTTGCACTTCCCTGATAAATTCTTTAAATCTAGGATTTTCAAATATTTTTGACTATGCTAATATGCTAGTTTATTCATTATACTTGATTTATACCAAACATCAAAAATTAAAGACGTTTCACTCTCAGGTATGCAATTTTTGAATACTTGTTTTGATATTTGCCTAAAATATTCTGATTATTTTCACCCACACGATAATAAGTTTGAACAAGAAATGCGAACTTTGCATTTTGATTGGATTTCTAAAATTGTAGCTTCAAATTTAGCGCAGAAAATCCGAGCTCGAAAAATATCAAATCGGAAATTTCATGTGAAAAACTTACAAAACGTTCAATTTTAGCATTTTTGCATGAAAAAAATGAAATCTAGAATGACGCTAATCATAATTGAATTTGACGTTTCTTTAGCATGATCAAATTTGTAATTTCATTATCGGAAATTGACATTCTTTGCTCATCCCTTGCAAAGTGAATCAGAGTTTAGATTTTCATGGACGATTACGCTTAATAACCTTAACAATTTCCATATTTTCATCATACTTTTATTTTTTAAATTCCTAGTATTCCGCTTAACTTGATTATGGATGTTAAGCATTGGAGTATTTGGCTAATCCGATATGAGTAATAATTTTCTTTCCACTTTTGTCTAGTTTCATAAGCTCTATATTTTAAAGCCTCTAATTTGTAACTACACGCCTCAGCGTTTTGAAAATTTAGAAATTATATACGGGGCTTCTGCATCGCCATATCTACAAACCATAGTGAGAGCATTAAGGAAGTTTCATACATATTTTTATCGATTATTCTGAAATATTACTCTTGCATATATCTATTGTTTTATTTAAAATGTAGATTTAGAGAAGTTTCAGTTTTTCTTAAACAATGTAATTTTATTTCCAGAAATTTTCACTGGATTTCCCATATCACAATTTTAATCCCCATAAAGTTTTCAAATTGTTATTGTAATATATCTAGAGTTCGCAAGCTCCGCCCACTTTGTAAAGCAAAAACTAGTCACGTTTTTTGTTCCTCGAAAATTATCACGTTAATTAAGCAATACCGCGAAAAATTTCCCTCTACAAATGTTCAGATGAACATATGGACGAACGATTTGCATCGTTAAAACGCTGCAAAATCAGCCAAGAACTGTCCTGGAACCTTTTGAAAATTAGTCGTCAACGAAATTTTGAGAAAAATGAATTTCTGAAACTCCAGGGAAATTCTGCTCAAAAGCACTTAGGATATTTTTGTAGATCGAATGTGCTATATATTTTAGAACAAAAAATGTTTAAAAACGGTCAACGACAAAAGACGACAACCTGTTTGAAAGTCGCTATTTTCAAAAGTCCTCAATGCACAACTCTTGATAGTAACATCGGTTTGGAAGAAGAAAAACTGTTTATTGCTTCCCGAAACACCGATTCAATGGCATAGGTTTTGAGACACTATTTTCAGTTTCGCAAGAATCACTTGCGGATCCTAAATATATTGGTTGAAATTTAATTAAGCTTCATCTTTTATTCTAACCCATTCATTATCTTCGATAAGTTCATTCAATTTTCAGACATTAAAATTTAATCTTCCTCGAATCTGACAAAGGGTCATTCAATCATTCCATCAAGTTTCGTCGAATGACTAATCTATCAATTTTCTCACCTCTGCAATAACATATCTTTCGCGCGATATCATTTTCATATCAAATTCCTCTTTATCATATCGCACAAATGCACAAGGCAAAGACATCTCTCTCGTAGAAATTAGATCGGATTAAGTCCGGGTAAAAGCTCTATACGAATGATTAGAGAGGGAAAGAAATAATCAGGATAATGAGAGAAACGATAAGAGTTATCAAGAAAGCGATAAAGGTAGAAATAGTGATAGCGAAAAGGGTTATCAGAGAGAAAAAGAGCTAGTGATAATAGGATAATGTTAGAGTGAGTGATAAACGCCTAGACTCATCTTCTCACAAGCAATCTGGATAAGCCCTCTGTAATCTATGCAAATCCTCCGGATATTCGAAAAGGATTTCCAAATTCTTAAACTGAAAAGCCACACTCGTGAATTTGGAATTTTCGAAGAAATATCAAACGAGAATTTTCCCACTTAGTCTGGGAATCAATTTTGAGGTTATTATTTTTAGCGATAATTTTATCATTGGTGTTTTATTTAGCATGTCTAATGGCTTAGTATGAGAATTAATTTGTATTTATCGAAATTTGTACTGAATCAACTGATAGCCCAAAATTATGTAATCCATTTATTTTTTGAATTTAAAATAATATTTCTTCATAATTCTCAATACTGCATTGATAGTGTTCTCACGTTTGAACTTTAGCATATTTAGATCTGCTTTATTCTTTTCCTTTTATACACTAATCCGGCACGTCTTGTTATTTTCTTGATCTCTGGAGAACTGACCAGCTATTCGAAAGTGCGTAACACAAAGCGGATATTGTATATTGTGGTCATTATCATATTCTTGCTCTTTATCCGACCTAGAGAGGGCTTAAGTCAGAATAGTCACGTGGTTTACCCTTTATACTATTTTCTTCATAATTTTATATTTCTAGCCTTGAATTTTCGCTAATTTTCCTCAGTTGTGGTGGAGTCGTAACGTAGGTTTCACCCCTGCGACCTACTTCTCGTATATTTTTGAGTCTGATCCAAATACAACCTTAGGTCTGCTCTTTATTTAGTGACTTTTTGCAGCTATAAATTATTTATCCACCTTCTCGTAAAATAAATGAACTTCCAATGAAAAAGTCTACTGTTTGCATTAATTATGTTTCAGAATTTTGATACTTTGTTAAAATGCCCAACTTTTTCTTGATATCTTCTCAAAAATTGACTCAATTCTGGGTTTCTAGATGTCAGACCGACCGCCGTCGCCGGAAGAGGGGCCGCCAATAATCAAACAGACACTGCTTGGAAACTGTAGTGTTCCAGCCAGATCGATTGCGATGCTATTCGATGGACCTCTGTCGACAGTAGTTATTCTGTTAGGTATGATTATGGAGAAAATTAATTTTGAAGCCTGAAACTTTAGGCGTTCTTGGCAATGCATATTGTCTGAAAGTGCTATTCTCAAGGTCTATCAACACGTCAATGCTCGTATCGTTGACAGGACTAGCCATTTGGGATATGGTAAATCGATATTATGCATTCTATTGATTATTATTGAAATGGCTGATGATTATATTTGAAATTCTTTGAAACGTAAAGGTATTTTGTGAATTGGTCAATTCTGATCTGTTGACTCGTTGCTTATGAAACCTAAGAAAGTAACATTGGAGAAAATTCGAATCAAATTATCTACTAAATGTCATTGATTAATCTCAAAAACTTCGAAATCTGTCATTTTTTCAAATATCAATTTTGTATTGTTAAATTTTATAAATCTGGACAAAAAGAACTATGAGCCATCCTATTCTACTCATCGACTAAATTTTTGGAACCTATACCAAAATTTCAACTTTAGGTTCTCCTACTAGCGTCATTCTTCCACTATTCGATGTGGTCGTCGCTGTACTATGTGGGACTGACGGATTATCCCTGGAATCCGCATCTGATAGCCTTAAACGGTCTCGTCGAATGCGGTCATATCACTGCGGTAAACATTCCATCATTTTCATTAAAAAAATTTCAATTCTTTTCTAAAGCGTTGCAAAAAGTATGAATTTTTACAAGGTAGCCCACTAGTCTTCTACATTGAAGACTCAAGTTTGAAATCGATTTGTCAATGTTCAATTCGCTTGCTTTGAGCTGTTTTTCAATTTGAAGCCTAGATAACTTAAAAATCTCAAAGTTCATCAAAATACGATTTCTGAGAACCTTGAAGTACATGTTTGACCATTAAAGTAGTGCGGTCTATTACTCTTGGATTCCGAAGCAATTACCCAAAATTTGGTATTCGATAAAAATGAGATAATCCGGAAAAAATTGAGACACCCTAATCTCTTTTCAACTTTGTATTCCACAAAAATGTGATGCACATGAGATTCTGGAGATGTGTAAACATATACATAATCCAATGAAAAAATTGGCGAAAGATTAGAAAATGAAACATGTCTAGGATTTTCACCAATTTAGAAGATTATTGCATTTCTCACGTAATCCAGTAATTTCCTTCAAAATACCCCGAAAACATCCTTTCAAAGCTATTTTTACTGCAAATAATTGAAAATGTTTATGAAATTTGATGAGTTGGCTATTTCCCCTAAGATTTAACCATGCGTAAAAATTTTATCAGGGAGCTCACTAATGATGTGGTGCCTGACTTTTCAACAACTTTTAATGAGTCTTAATAAAAAAATATACTTATAATTTTTTCCTAAACCTAAATTTCTAAAGGATTATTAAGATTTAGAAAAGTCATCTAATCCTCTTTTTATTGAAGCAAAACTTATCAACTTTTTCTAATAATCTGAGCATGAAGATATAAACCCATTGAATTGACTTTTGAGGAGCTTATCAAATAAAGGAGTGTGCGGAACTCTGATTCCGATTCCGGGGGCTTTTGGATCTCTGAATTCCGATCCCGAACTTTTTAGAATTCAAATTCTGCACATCCCTAACTGAAAAGATGATATTCTTGAAAAAATAACATCGGGAGTAAATCAGAAAGAATTTGAAATAAATTTAAAATTTAGACCTGGATGTTGATCGAAGTGACCGCCGAGAGATTTTTTGCTGTGGCAAGACCCTTCCATTTTTCTACTATACATAGGAAACAACGACGGAAAAGCTACGCAAAATTGATAGCAGGTGAAAATTCAAGTTTAGAGAAAACAAAGATGAAATTATTATCGATAAACATTTTCACTCACTAATAAAAATTTAGAACCTAGCATTTTTAAGTCATCCGTTTAGGCTACATCCGTCTACCTTTGGTCATGACCCTAGTCGCTTGTATCATCACGCTGCCTTGTTCTTTCGAGTACGGTATCGAGCCGTGTATCTACAATGGTGAAAGGCGGTTTCAGGTAATTTTTGCCATGAGATTAATAAAAAGTCGAAACCTCCGAGTTTAGCGTCACAAAACTCCCCTACTCAACAATATTTACTATCGGGTGCTCTACAAGACGGTATTTTTATCGGTCGCCAAGACCTTCGGGCCTTTCATAATCATCACCTTGCTGACCGTTTCAACAGTGAAATCGATGAGAAAATCGATGAATTCTCGAGCATCGATTTTGATGCAGCAGGGCAAGGACCACCTATTCAAAGCTGATCGAGACAAGACCAAGAGTTTGCAGGTAACGAAATTTACTATCCTTAAAAATATCTTATATATTTTCCTGATTACCATTTAGTAGCTTATTTGAAAGATTTTTCAAATTTTACCATCATCCTATCGAATTTCAATAAAAGTCTCATTTTCAACAAGTAAAAATGAAACCTATTCTAGACTATATCAGTCCTACTACTAGCGAAATTTCTGCTGCTACGATGCTGGCCAACAGCAATAGCGATAAGTCAAGTCATCTTCGGCGAAGTCCCGAAAACGCCACTCCACGTCGATGTTTCACAATTCTTCCTACTCCTAAACTCAGCGACAAATTCGTTCATTTTCGTCATTCTCAAAATCGCCTTTGAAACTAGAAGGTTGGTAATTGTTATGGAAACTCAGTTCAGCAAAAATTTTAATTTTAAATATGTTTCAAACATGTTGGTGGGAAATTATATGAAAGAAGAGGATAATTCTAGGAATTTTTAATTCGAACATTGAAAAAAGTAACTAATATGAGAAATGGATAATTTTAGGCTGAAACGAATTCGTATGCGTCAACGCGAATTAGTTGCTAAACACGCTGAACAAGTTCTGTACATCGGTAAAGCGATCGCCGGAGATAAGTTACTACTTCTACAGGACATGGAATCAGAACAAAATCCCTTCCTCAAATAGTTGCATTCATTTTCTTTTTATCCGATCTCATTTTCAAAGAGCTCCAAAATGCATTAACGAGTAGACTGCCGATCTCAAAATTCATGATATTACTCTTTTTGCGGGTTTTCTTTGATCTCATTTGCTGTAGTTTCTGTTAACTTTTTTTTTTTTTTATATACAATACGCATTTTCTGTGATTGTTTAACTTATCGATGTTTCAAAGTATCTTTTGATACGCGGAAATAAATTTTAATTTTTGAACCGATTTTGTTGAGAGAACTGTAGTTTGTGGATTGGTTGAGGACTCATCGGAAACTGAGATACACTCAGCGTTCAAACTGCGTATCCATGTGGGGCAACTTGCGGATCCGCAGTTTTTGTGGATCCATGTGGATTCAGATTCATTCGCATCGACCCACAACATTGCGGATCCGCAAGTTATCTCATATGGATACGCAGTTTGAACGCGGAGCAATAACGCCGCCACTTCGAACCATCTCCAAAGTGATTGTAATCGGAATAATGCAATTGAAGTGCTCTGTGTTTACTCGCTGTTTGAAACGCGTAAATAGCGTTGTTCGACTTTCGTTTATCTCGGATTTTCGCAGTTGCAGTTTCAGTTTTTGGTTGATTTCTTAAGATTTGCAGGGTTTCGAACCGGTCTTCATTAATCGATGAGTACGGACGAGGGAGAGATCATCGAAGAAGAAGTCGATAAAGTCGTCGTCATCTCCGAGAAGAAGGACTCCAAATCGAGTGGGTCATTTTTTCAATTTCTTGCATTTCTCTTCAGAGTTTATTTTTTCGGTTCTTTGATGTGGGCACTATGAAATTTTATCCCGAATCCGATCGCTCTCCTATCAATTCGGTTTTTACGAGCTTCATTTTATCAAAAACTCGGAAACCTAAACATTTTCGAGATTTAAATTCTTCAATTGAAACTTGCTTTCAATCAAAACTGTCTAGAGAATTCGATTTTTCTGAAAATCGTTATTTTTTCCAGAAATCGAGCTCGAGCTACGTTCGCGTTTGCTCGGTCGAATTTCGATGCCCTCTTCGAAACATCACGATGACGACGAGGAAATGTTCTCTCTTCAGCCAGGTATAAGATAAAAATAACCACCAAGTTTAAATTCATTTTTTAGATTCACATTTTTGGTTTCTTTTCGGACAAAAATTGCTCTCAGAATAAAATAAGGAATTTGATTCCAGGTGATGCAAATCGACTCCAGATGCAGGCATCGGGCAGCAAGAAATCGGACGAATCGGCGAAGGAGAGACGCCCCATTAGTCCGCCCAGGTTCAGCAATGACAGGTCGGATCGGGATCGGGATAGGAGAGGTTAATTCCAAATTTTGTTTTATGAACAAATTATAGAACGCTTCTTCAAAAGTTTTATTGTTTTGAGCTTCAATTCCAATTTTTCGAAGTCGATATTCCAAAAATCTTCAAAAATGTGCACAGAAAACTTTGAGATTTTAAAAACCTTGCTGATCATTTCAGTATACTCCTACTTTCGTTACAATTCCAAGTTCCGAGGTCCAAGAATTTTTCCCAAAATTAGTTAAATTGTAAAAAGTGATATTTCAGGAACATCATCGTCTCACTCTCGTGGTGCGGACATCAGAGGGATCCAGTCGGACAAGAGCACGAGAGAAAAGGAGCGGGGCAGAGAAAAAGACAAAGACAGGGACAGACATACAGACAGATCGCCCAGGGACAAGGATAAGGATCGGGTAAAACTTGTAAAATTGATTTAACCTGAACAATTTAGTGTCATTCTGCACTTTCCATCTTTTTATTTTTGATGCAATACTAACAGCACAATTCGGAAAAGCATTTTCTCTGAAACTTAAGAAGTTGGAATCTTTCTAGATTCCGAAACGCCATCATAAGAGTAAGAAGAAGCGCAAGGTATCGGAGATGGTTTCAGACTCGGGGAGCATTTGAGTTCGACTACAAAAATATACGAGAATAGCTCGCATGACCATATGACTAAAGTCCTCCCTAGATCTGAGTGTGTTTTCGGGGTGCAGGGGTTTGTCTTGAAGCTTTTCCTACTTTATTTTATCTTGGGACAATATCAAAAATCATAAGAATGGCTGATTTTGCTAATTTTTAACTTCAGAGACGCGAGCGGGTTTCTCGAAGTGAACGTGATCGGTCGAAAATCGAAGAATTCCTTTCGATGAAAGAGAAGGAGAAGGAGAGGGGCAGGGATAAACACCACAAGGACAAGGACAAGGATAGGGACAGGAAGCGAAAGAAGCGAAACTCGTCCTCTGGTTCGAGCTCATCTCCGGAACCAAAGCATCATTCCAAGGACAAAGAAAAGGAAAAGGTCTCCACTCCCAAACCGGATGAATTGTTTGGAGGTTGGTTTTTTCACTTTTCAAGCAAGCACCTTTTCCATCAAAAACTCCGCTTTTGAATTTCATGTCGATCTTTATGAAGCTTGCAAAATATGGCTCTTGAACGCTTCACTCAGCTGTAATTTTTATTCGCTTTGAAGGAGATCGTTGTTACTGTGTGGGTTTACTGTGAGCCAAAATATCCAAATTTGTTTCTTTCTACTATGAAATTTTCAGATAAGCGCAAGCGTACCCACGAGCCTGAAATTTCCAAGAGCTCTTCGAAACACTCTTCTGGAAAATCGGCTGAAAAGGACGAGGATAGAAGGAAGAAAAGTGAGTCTGTGGAGAAAGGCGACAGTCCGATGGAGGTTGATGTTGGATCGGGACATACTCAGGTTGGATTTTTTCAACTTTATTATTTATTTGTTTGTTGGCAAATTACATATTTTAAAATTGAACTTGAAAGAATTTGAAACTTTTTTAGGAATCCTCTCATTCGACCCAAGGATTGACTTTTCCATCAAAATACAGCAAATTCGAGTCGAGTCCCGAGCCAGAGCTAGAAGATGATGGAAGACGGAGCAGCACGTCGTTCAATCAGGATGATGCGGGTAAAATTACTGCTATTCCAAAAGTACGCTAAAATGAAATTATTTGAACAACGAGAAAACCTTTTTCAATTTATGATTTTTTTCTCGAAATTTCAAAGTTTGAATTATTTAAAACAATATCGTTCAGTCTTTGCTAATTTTTAGACGATTGGAAAATTGAATTTCAAGCCTTCTGAAACTCATAGAATCAGTTTCAAGAACTTTCATTTGACCATTAAAACGACTAGCATTAACGACATTCCATTTATAAAAAAAACTTTTCTGATAGTTTTTTTAATCTCGATTTTGCAGTAGATATCGACTCGGACCCCGATCCGGACTTGGACGATGAGATGCTCGATGAAGCGGATAAAGTGGCTGCTGGAATCTCCGAGGACAATCCACTCGGATACGACTTCGACCCCGACAACGTTCAGTACGAGGATTTAACCGAAGAGCAGAAGGTTATGGTAAGAATTTTGTCTCCAATTATTCAATTTAGTTATTTTAGCATTCTTGCTATTCAAATCTTTTATTCTTGAAATAGGTTTCTTCAGAAGTCTTGGTGAACAAGAACAGAAAAAGTAGAATAATTGTTTCATTGGACAGTATTTTAATAAGTTAAAGAAATTTGAAGAAAATGAGGAATAGAAGATTGAAAAACGTCGAATTTCAGTTGACTCCCGACACGAAGAAGCGCCTCGAAGCTGACTGGCAGAAGAGGTTGATCGCTGACTTGCCCGTCTACTATCCAGGGATAATGGGCTGCCGCTCGATTCTGGAATTCGACTGCGTCAATCGCATCGAGGAAGGCACCTACGGGGTCGTTTACAGGGGAAAGGATAAGAGAAATGGTAAATAAGAAAGATGCTTTTTTCCAAATTCTTTTTGAAAGAACTAAGCCCATTTGAGAATAACATCGGTTCAATTTGCAATTTCATTATTTTGCAATTTATTTGAACCATATTGTAAGTGATTTGTTCTCTTTCTAAAATTAAGGCTATTGCGGGATGAAAAATTGTCAGAAGAACTATTGACTAAAACTGTTGAAAATTAAAAACTTATCATAACACATCCAGACGAGATCGTGGCCCTGAAGCGTTTGAAGATGGAAAAGGAGAAGGAGGGCTTTCCGATCACTGCGCTCCGTGAAATAAACATGCTGCTCAAGGCGGGATCGCATGAAAACATCGTCAATGTTCGTGAAATTCTCATCGGAACCAACATGGACAAGGTAAAGGAATTATTGGTTTTTCCACGACTCGGTTCGGCTAAACTCTCCAGATTAGAGATAATGGTGAAGAGAAAAAGGCAATAAACTGGGAAAATATATGAACAAAAATTTGCTTATCTATATTTTCCTTCTGTTTTCACTCGGAAATTTTTATTTTGACTTGTCGAACCGATCTAAATCCACATCTTCTAATTTTTCATAAATTTTATTTTTTTCAGATCTACCTGAGCATGGAGTTCATCGAGCACGACATGAAGAGTTTGATGGACACGATGCACAAAAAAAACAAGCGGTTCACCATGGGTAAGATTCATTTTATTTTCTAAAATCCAGGTCTCAAAAAAATTAGAAATGATTGTTTCAAGAAAATAAGATTTTCGTTTCGAGATGTTCGAAACGTGATACTATGTTTCAAAATAAAATGAGATTTATTAGGTTTCGATTTTGCGGTGAAAACGAAATGATTGAAATTGTATTTTTGAGGCGAGCAGAAAACGCTGATGATTCAGTTGCTGCGGGGACTCAACCACATGCACAATCTGTGGATATTGCATCGTGATTTGAAGACTTCCAATCTGCTTCTCTCCCACAAAGGAGTTCTCAAGGTTGAATGTCTGCTGTTTATTAGCCCCTTAAGCTTCGTTTCGTTTCGAATGATAAATAACAGAAATCATGTAAAATGCTTGAGACGTCCAATTTTCGAATCTTATTTGGATATTTTATTATTTTCAAGTCGTTATCGTCTCAACAGCGTTCTTTAGAACTTGTTTTACTTCAAGCAATTATTTGAAACATTTGAAAATTCAAAATTTAAACTTTCAATTTTCAGATAGCTGACTTCGGTCTGGCTCGCGAATACGGCGACCCCCTCAAGCCCTACACTCCTATAGTCGTGACTTTGTGGTATCGTGCCCCTGAGTTGCTCCTGGGTCAAAAGGTTGCAAATTAGCATAAAATTGAGAAAAAAAAAATCAAATCAAAATTTCAGCTCTATTCGACTCCGATCGACCTTTGGTCCGTCGGATGCATGATGGCAGAGTTCATCCTCCTCAAGCCACTTCTTCCCGGAAAGGGGGAGACCGACCAGATCGAGAAGATCTTCCATGAACTAGGAACCCCGTCTGAAGCCATCTGGTCCGGATTCAGTGAACTGCCGTACGTCAAAAATGTGAGACTTTATTTATCTTTTTTTCTCTGAAACTAACTATATTAGCGCGATAGAGACTTTAGTAATTATTTGGAAATTTTTGAGATTTACTCTTTAAATTAGATATTTTCAGTGCGCCTTCCCGAACTACCAGTACAATCAGCTTCGAAAGAAGTTCCCCGCAAATCAACTGAATGAGGGCGGTTTGGAATTATTAAAAAAGTTCCTGGCCTACGATCCGGAAAGACGCATCACCGCGTCCCAGGCGCTCGAACATCAGTGGTTCAAGTGAGTGTCAAATTTTCAAAACTTGATCTCTCAAATTTTTATATTCAACTTATCCGACCGATTCTCAATTTCAGTTTTATGTAAAAAAAATCATGAAGCTTTGTTGTAGACTTGTTATGGAATAATTTATATTTGTTAGATGTTTCTAAATTGTTCAAGTATTTGTGAAAAAACGAAACTTTCGATTTGTTTATGAGAGCTGACCAATTTTATTCAGGTTTTGAATTACTCTAAAATACGAACAACAACTACTGCGCTATTAGTTGTTGGATTTAAAAGAATAATTATAATATGTTTGAAACATTTATTTTCTCAGGGACGACCCAAAACCGACGAGTCGAGAGTTGTTCCCGACGTTCCCGGCCAAATCCGAGCAACACAAAGCCCCACCTCCCAGTCAGGCAAGGCAGCCCAAAGTCGTTCCGACTGAAATCGTGGTATGTGGTTTTCCCCTTTTTCATATTTTCTTGAGTTTATCATTTTTCAAATTTATTTTTATATATACGTTTCTGAAAACCTCGAATTTCTAAGGTTTCTTTCGAGACTAATCCATCCGTTAATTAGGAAACTTGCATAGAAGCAAGACAAATTTATCAATTTGAACAAGACTAGAATTTTTCTTCAATGATTAAAATAACTTTGCAGGACCCGGAAACGGCGAAATTGATGAAGGAGCTGAACGTGAAGCCCGAGCAAATCAAGCCCTCTTCGTTCGCGCTCAAATTCGACAAAAACAAATTCGGAAATTAACACATTTGTCTAAAATCACTTGTTTATTATTTTGTTTTCATCATTATTTTTAATGACTTCTGTCTAATTTTTTCTCCTAAATTGTTGATAATTTTATTCAGCCCATTAACATTTCTATTAAGTTTTAGGAACGAGAATAAACTTGACGTCGAGTTTTTTATTTTCCTGAAAAATCAAAGTGTTTTGAAAACACTGAAATATCTTTTGTTATTCCTATCTTATACCACTTTCCCGCATTTTTAGGCGCTATTTTAAATTCTGACCTATTTTTTCGTTTCTCAGTAGTACACTAATTATTTTTTTTCAGGTATTCGTCCAAAAAATGGCGGCTACGATTCCAGGATCGCTGGTCAACAAGGCCAAGAAGCATTTCATGGGGATGCCTGCCCCGGCCGGATACGTGCCTGGTGTTGGACGAGGTTCGTTTTTACTCTTTTCGACTTCTTTTAGTTACGGCACTCGAAGTAATATCAACTCGCAATTTTGAACTTTTACGATGAAATACATGCCTGTTGTTGGAAGATTTGAAATTTTTTATTTGCCCATTGTTCGCTGCCGCAACACGTTCAATTTCTCTGCCAATCAAAATTATCAATTTTTGTGAAACTTATAACAAAATTGTTGAAGACGATTCTCTGATATTTAGCATAATTTCATGTTTATTTGCTTGGAGATCGGTTCCGAACTATTCGTTCAAAAATCTTTTGAATTATCAAAAATTTCGAAACATAGATTTGTTGTTTAAATTTTCAAGAAAAATATTGATTTCAGGAGCGACTGGCTTCACGACCCGATCTGACATCGGTCCTGCTCGAGACTCGACGGACGTGCCCGAGGCAGGGCCTGTAGGACCCGCTCCTAAAAAGGCGAAAGAGGACGTCGTCAAGACGAAAAAAGAGGAGGACAGAGATGAAGCCACCGATGAACTCAATGACGCCAATTATGATGAGGTTGGTATTCTCATTTTTATTATAGATCTGAATTTTCTTCCTATTTTTAAATGAAAACTCAAATACTTTGAAAATCCTGAATAGAAAAGCATGCGATTTTTATAATTACTATTGGGAGATTGACCTGAACTACGGCAATTAAGATATTTATTCTTGAATTATCGTCTCTCAAGAAGAGATTAGTATATTAATGAAAGTTTAAACTATCATTTATTTTGAAACCTACTAAAAGTCAATCAAACTGAAATTGTCGATGTTCAGTTCGAAGGCTACGGTGGCTCGCTGTTCTCTCACGATCCGTACGAGAAGGACGACGAGGAGGCAGATGAGATCTACGCTGCTGTCGACTCCAGACAGGATGAGAGAAGGAAGGAGCATCGGTAATTTTATTTTTATTTAGAAATTCTCTCATAGCACAACACCCGACAATTACTAAATTACTATACAAAGAAGCATTTAAAGTTGTTTTTATTTTGAAACGCATTTTTTTCAGAGAGAAGAAATACAAGCAAGCCATCGAACAGTATCGTAAGGAAAGACCCAAGATTCAGCAGGAGTTCTCTGATCTGAAGAGGAAGTTGGTTGAAGTAAGGATTTTCTTTAAATAAAAAAAAATAATTTCTAAAAAATTCAGGTGACCGAGGAAGAATGGTCCAGAATCCCGGACGTAGGAGACGCCAGAAACAAGGCAAAGAGGAATCCGAGAACTGAAAAGTAAGAAGTTATTTCTGCATTTTAAGTTGAGAATTTACTATAAATAATGGATTATTTGTTTAGATTTATTATTTACTTTTGAAAATTTGAGACATAGTTCAATTATTTTTGATTTTAAAATAATAGACTGAAAAACTGGGAGTTGCACAAATTATTCTCGAACATCTATCTAGTTCTATGTAAAAATTTTCAGATTCACCCCGGTACCCGACTCGGTGATTTCGATGGCGATGCACTACGGGGAGACGAGCACCACGATCGACCCCGCCTCAGGGATGACATCCACCTTCTCGGGATTCCAGTCAACCTTGGGAGGACTCAAGTCAACTGTCGGCGGCATGCAGAGCACTCTTGGTAGGAAACGCTTCGTTCGTTTCTCAAATATTTATTCGATATTTTTCTAATGGCACTAAATGAGGTTTTATACGAATTTTGAAGGTCTTGACTTTGTAAAAAATGGAAGCAAAATATTGTTTAGAGCATTTTTTTACTGAAGTCTAGATAAATCTCTAAACTTACCATTTTTCCGAGAAAAATTAACTTCGACTTTTTTCAGGCGGTTTGATGACCCCCGGCTGGAAATCGGGCATTCAATCGGGCGTGGCCTCGAAAGATCTTGATCTGACCAAAATAGGAACCGCCAGGAACAAAATCATGGACATGAAGTTGGTCCAGGTCGGAAATTTTTAAAGAATTGAAAAAAAATTATGCACTCAATAAAACAGATACATTGTTTACGATAGACATGCTATTTTATTCGAAACTTACTATTTTCTGGTCTAGATTTTGAGATGTGTATAGACTCTTTACTATGGTTTGATTATTATTTGAAATTATGCACTATTCTTCTTGAAACCCTACGAAACTTAGAAAAGAAGAATAATCCTCAAGATTTTATTTAAAATAAAATAATTTAGGTCTCCGACTCCATCACCGGCCAGACGGTCGTCGACCCGAAGGGCTATCTGACCGACTTGAACTCGATGATTCCTAAGTATGGCGGAGATATCAACGATATCAAGAAGGCAAGAATTTTACAATTTTGAAATAATTGTTCATAAATTGCACTTTCCATTCACATTGGCTAATTATTGCGCACTCTTCCGATCTGATATCTATTTCTATCATTTTATTTGATAGGGTAATTGAAAACTAACATTAAAATAATAACATCATAATTTTTCAAAATTACGATAAAATTCCAGGCCAGAAAGCTGCTGGAGTCAGTGCGTCAGACGAACCCAAAACATCCTCCTGCGTGGATTGCGTCCGCTTCTTTGGAAGAGACCGTTGGAAAACTCCAATTGGCCAGGAACTTGATCATGGAGGGATGTGAAAAGAACCCGAAGTCAGAAGACTTGTGGCTGCATGCTATCAGGTATATATTTTTCTTTTTGTATAATAGATACTATAGATTAAGAGTATTAAATTATGTCATTCCTTGATTTTTTAAAAGATTTTTGAAGCGTAATATAAAGTGGTTTTGCATTTGGAAATCTTATGATCTTTTCGATTAAGAAGACTCACCTATTGGTTCTAAAAATTATTTAGTTTAGGAAAGGTTTACCTCATTTTGATGAAATGTTTTTATTATCGCGTTTAGCGAAACTGCATTAAAAATAGCCACATTTATGAAATAATCCTAAATGTTTGTAACGTATCCAATTGTTTTTCCAGAATCCACCCTCCCGAGTCTGCAAAGACTATCGTCACTAATGCGGTTCGGGCCATCCCTCACTCCGTCAGAATCTGGCTGAAAGCGGCTGACATCGAACAGGACAAGAAGGCTAAGAGAAGAGTAGGTTTTTAACCTTTAGAGGCTGGTATCTCAAAATTCTGATCTTTCATAAAGTGTATTTTCAATTTTAAACTTTTTACAGGGATTAAAATATAAAATTAATGAAATCTCAAAAAGATTACGTTTTCCTTAAAAATGATGATTTCAGGTATTCCGCAAAGCCCTAGAGCAAATACCTACTTCGGTCCGACTTTGGAAAGCTGCCATTGAATTAGAAGAGCCTGAAGAAGCTAGGATTTTGTTGACCAGAGCTGTAGAGTGTTGCAGGTAAATATTTTATGTTCCAAAGAAAATAGAAAAATTGTTGTTTTTTAATGATAATTCTTTAATCGATAATATTTCCATAAAATAGATAGACTTATTTTTAATAAGCTTTGTGAAATCATGTCAGAAGTAATGGTGCTTCATGAAACAATGGAGGGAAATCTTTCGTCTTGAAAATAAAATATCTTTCAGTACAAGCACCGAATTGTGGCTGGCTTTGGCGCGTTTAGAAACCTACGAAAATGCAAGGAAGGTTCTGAACAAGGCTCGTGAACACATTCCGACAGGTAAATCTACTCATATTTCAACTTCCTGGATAAAACTTTAGTCATTTTAATGTCTATTTTTCCAATTGACAATGGTTATTAAAGAATTAAATTCAACCTGGATTTTTAGACCGCCAAATCTGGTTGAGCGCCGCAAGACTCGAAGAAACCCGGGGACAGAAAGAAACTGTCGATAAAATCGTTGAGAGGGTAGGGTTTTTTTTCGATAATAGGAAGCTTTATTCAATCAACGCAACATTTTCAAATCGGGAAATGAAAATGCACATTTCTTTGAAACATATATTTTTTAACGTTATAATTTCAGTCCCTTGCCGTGCTTCGTGCCAACATGGTCGAAATCAACCGAGACCATTGGTTGAAGGATGCGATTGATGCTGAGCAGAGCGGATGCCCTATGACGAGCAAAGCTATAATTAAACACGTCATCGGCATAGGAATTGAAGACCAGGACAAAAAAGCGACATGGCTCGATGACGCCAAGTCTTTCGAGAGTCAAGGTTGGCTATTTTCGATTTTGCTTCGTATAGTCTACTGAACTTCAAGCATTTCCGTAATTTTCTGAGACCTACGATGACTTTTGAAAATCAATTTTGAAGAAATTGCTTCTTAGTCAACTACGAAAAGTCGTCATGAATCATGAATGAGTTTTATTGTTAGCTCAAGATATGTTTTAAAACGTATTATTCTTAATTTGAGGCGCAACCGAGTGCGCGCGCGCGGTGTTTGAGCATATGATCGATGACATGCCGCAGAGGCAGAGCGTCTGGAGGGAGGCCGCTGCGTTCGAGAAGAAATACGGCACCGTGTAAGTTAATTGGGGCAATTAAATGTTTGATTATTTATTTTGCATAAACCAGAGTCTTTTACTAATTGTAAAGTTAGTCAGGCTAACCAAGATAAAGTAACTGGGATAATTGTCTAATAACTATTACAGGGATAATTACGAGTCCCTGCTGAAACGAGGTTGTGAGACTGTGCCCCATGCCGAGGAACTCTGGCTGAGACACGCAAAGAGCAGGTGGTTGAATGAAGACGTCACCGGAGCTAGAGAAATTCTGTCGCAGGTGGGCAATTTTTAAAATGGTTCAGAATATATGATGATGATTTTGAATTTCTATCATTTGATAATCGATGTCCTAAAAGTATAAAATTAAAAGCAAATGAAAACTCGTAAAATATCATTAAAAATTTCGAATGATGAAACTATGATGTTCATTAGCGATGATCTGAGCCCCGGGGTAGAGAATTAAAGAAAAGATTAAATTTTAGGCATTCGTCCACAACCCGAACAGTGAGCAAATTTGGATGGCTGCGGTAAAGCTCGAGTCGGAGAACAACGAATTCAACAGGGCTAGGAGGTAAAAATATTTCTTAGTAATTTTTATATTTTTTAACCTTCAGGCTTCTCGAAAAAGCGCGTACCGCCGCTCCCAGCGCTCGTCTCTGGATGAAATCGGCCCATTTGGAATGGTGTCTGGGAAAATTGGACGCCGCCAAAAAGTTGCTTCAGGATGGATTGATGAGGTGTGATTTTCGTTTTCAAAGGTTTTCATCATTTCACCTTTTCCCTAATTTTTTAAAGATAATTTTGCTTTAGTTCAGTTTTTACAGCTATTAACTATTTATAAAAGTGAATTTTATCAGTTTATTTGTGGATTTCTCGAAACTTATATTGGAATTTTCAGATACGAAGACTGCTCCAAACTGTACATGATGCTAGGTCAGATCTACACTCAGGAGGGCAATTACGAGGAGGCGAGGAAGACTTTTGCTAGCGGAGTAAGTCGAAAACTGTTATGCCATAATTAATATTCAAAATTTGAAACATGATGAATTTGTTAGAAAAAATGATCTATCTTTCAAATTTTCAGGTTCGTCATTGCCCAGCCGCCATTCCGCTCTGGATCCTTCTGTCCCGTCTCGAAGAGTCCCAGAATAACGCGACCAAGGCTCGTTCCGATCTGGACAAAGCCCGTCTCCGCAACCCGAAGAACCCCGAGCTGTGGCTGGAGTCAATTCGACTCGAGCGAAGACAAGGACTCGACCCGCAAGCCTCCGAGAAAATGGCCCGAGCGCTGCAGGAGTGCCAAAAATCTGGTAAGTTTTTTCAGATTTTTTATTATTGAAAATCCCGAACAAGCTTGGAGGTTTTCGCGATCCGATATAAGATTCGCCATTGTCTAATGTTTTCTTATCCATAATGATGACTAATGAACTGAAAGTAGGCTACGATATTTCTCAGCAAGGTTCAAATATCTAATCGAAAACCTCCAACGTCTGATCCAGAAAGTGATGAAATTTTTGAGATATGTTTTAAAAAAGCGAGTTCAATATCATGAAAATTTCTGATAATCGATCGACTGTTGTGTGGATGTGCTAGGAAATTATAAGGGAAAAAATGCTAATAAACTGTTTGATTCTTTCATCATATTCTGAAAGGCACATTTTTCTAAAAAGGAACAACTATTTTACAGGCATTCTCTGGTCGGAGTACGTAAACATGTCGGGTCCTCATGAAAGAAGGCGAATTTCGATCGATGCGATCAGAAACTGCGAGCACGATCCGCATGTTCTCCTCGTCAGTGCTAGATTGCTTTGGGCTGAGAGGAAGGTAAAAATCTTTCAATTTTGATTTTTCTAAAGCAATTACTTTTGATAGGAAATTTTCTTCTAAATACTTAAGTTTTAATTCGAAGTTATTGATTTGAAATGTATTAATTGGTTTCGATTATTTTAGGTGAAAAAGGCGAGAGAGTGGCTGGAGCGAGTCGTGAAAGTGGACACGGATTTCGGCGACGGTTGGGCCAATCTCTACAAATTTGAACAGCTGCATGGAACCGAGGTAAAATAACATTTTATCGGAACATCTGAGTTATTATAAATGTCGAATCGAATCTACGAATCATTAAATCTCTGCTTCACTGAAATACAAGATATTTTGAAACGGACTTGAAATTAAAAAAAACCTTTTCGAATATTTAGTCTAGCGCACAAATCTTCATTACTCCCAATTAACGATAAGATTTTCTGACACACATAGGATATAAGGTTTATGGAATATATTATTTCCTTTGTAAAGGAAGAAGCTCCGAAAAATTATTGAATGAACAGAAAAAGTTCTGATAAGATTTTTGAATTATAAAAAAAATTGTAAACGATGAAATTTCAGGAGCAGATCGCGAAAGTGGTGCAGAAATGTGTCGAGGCCGAGCCGCGTCATGGTGAACTGTGGCAATCGATCGCGAAAAACGTCGACAATTGGAGAAAACGAACGGAGGAGGTAGATTCGATTTTTTCTTTCAAATACTAATTTTTGAAAAATTTGAAAGACTTCGAACAATTTCTCAAATAGATGCTTCAAATATTAAAAGTAAGACTAGGTTTATCTGAAACTTGTAGTTTTGAAGAAAAAAAAACATTGAATTTCGAAAATTTCACGTTCAAATATGTTTGACAGAAATGATAGAGTAGAATGGTTGCGGTTTCAGATAAAAGTCGTTCGCTTTTGGTACATATGACAAAAGCGAAAATAGATACCCTTAATGAGAGACTTTTGAAACATAAAATTGGAATTTTGAAATTTCAGATCTTGAAAATGGCCGCTGGCAACATCACAATTCCGACCTAATTGGGGAAATTCGGATGGTTCGTCAATGGTCTCATGCAATTTGTATTTATTTAATCTTAAATATTTGATCAATTAGTTTTATCGTTTTATTTTGTTTTCTAATCAAAATCTGTTGAGGTTCTATGGTAGAATAAATTTTTCTGGATTCGGATACTGGTGTAAATTTTTGAATTTTTAATACCAGTTCATAATATCTAAAATAGTTAGACAGTTGATTCAAAGAAAGTTTATTTAAAAAGTTAATATATTATTTAGATAGACTTTATGATCAATGTCAAAAACGTTGATATAATTTATTTCGCGCAATTTGCTGGATTCGGGTAATCGCACGTGTTTAATTTGACATTCCACTGAGTTCCTGAAACACGTTAGATTATTGCTAAGAATGCAGCGAGTAAATTGAATTAGTTTTCAAATTTGCCGTAAAACTTTTAATAGGAGCCCCCTCTATTATAAGCCCCCTTTCGGACTTGTCAAATCTCATATATTAGCCATTCTATGGAAATCTGTAGAATAGCTTGGCACAGCCCAAAAATTATTTTACTGGAAATAGGTCCAAACAATGTAATCGAGGGTGGAGAATCCGAAAATCGAGATCTCGGAGCTCGGGCGCGCGTTATTTACGCTGTAGCGAATGTTGTACTCTAAAATTCGAAAATCGCCCAGAAGCATAAAAACCCGTCAATACTTATATCAAACGCTTTGTCTTGATGAGATAAACAACTTTCATTAACATAATTTTTCAATCTGATGCTTACACAAAAAGTTATAGACCGAAAAGTGTCAAAATCGACCGAAACAACACTAGTTTCGGTCAGTACGCTCGTAAAACGCAAATGATACCGCTAATTTTTGCAGATTATTGTAGCTCAGTTCATTAGAAAGAGTTAGGTATATGATACTTGCCATAGAAGTGACTTCTTTTTGAGAAATTAATTTTTGAAAAAATTTGGTCAAATGCTACTTTGACCGAAAAAATTATATTAGGTTGATGCATTCCTGTTTTCCGTTTTTGATATGTGTACTTTGCTCCCTCCCCTCTGCGGCCGACCGCGACAACAACCATTGTGCTCTATAATATAAACAACTTGCCCCTCCCTCTTATCAGTCGCAGTGCCACAACCAGCCAGTGAGCAGTCTAGTTCCCACAATGCCCCATCGATTCCACCCAAACAGTGTCCACATACGCAACGTAATGTTATTTCTCTTCCTCTCTGGCACCAAACCACCCGAGACCCACCGTCAACTGGCCCGAGTATATCCCCAGGAAGTCCCCTCCGAGCACACAGTACGCAATTGGTTCAAACGATTCGAGGCCCACAACTACAATCTCGAAGACGAGGAGAGGTCGCAACCTGCACGAGTGATGGATTTGGATTTGCTGCGCAGCACAGTCGAAGGGGAGCCATTCGCTACTACGTAAGAAATGGCGCAGACTCTCGGAGTAGACAGGCAACTGTCGTTCGAGGACTGAAGAAGCTCGGCAAGGTACGAAAGTTGGGCCGTTGGATTCCCCACGTCTTGAGCGACAAGAACAAGAATTGTCGAGTTGACACAGCAATGAGTCTTCTTACATACGAAAGGACGACGGCCTGGCTGGACAATCTCATAACGGGAGATGAGAAATGGATCGTCTACCATCACGTTGTGAGACGTGCCCAGTGGGTGGACAAGGAGGATCAGCCGGAACCCGTCGCCAAAGACGAAACGCACCAGAAGAAGGTGATGCTATCCGTATGGTGGGGCGTCCAAGGCCCCATCTACTGGGAGCTGCTACCCGAGGGTACGACGATCACGGGTGATGTCTACGCTCGCCAGCTGAGAGACTTGAAGGCTCACGTCCAATCCACTCCCTGGCTACGAGGTCGTCTTCACTTTCTCCACGACAACGCCCGCCCTCATGTGTGTAAACAAGTGAAAAAGGAGCTGACAACGTTCGGATGGCACATTGTACCCCATGCTCCCTGCTCGCCCGACATGGCACCTAGCGACTACTGGCTCTTCTCGGACATGCAGCGAGTCCTTGGGCGAGACACACTTCAAGAACCGCGCGGAGGTCGACGCATGGTTGAAGACCTACTTCGCCTCCAAGCAGCCCGCTTGGTACGGCGAGGGAATCCGTAAGCTGCCCAGTCGCTGGCAGAAGACTGTGGACAGCGATGGCGAATATTTCATCTAATATCCTTGTTAGCCAATAAAGTTATGTTCTGTTGAACTGTTTCGCACAAATCGGAAAACAGGAATGCATCAACCTAATATCTTCCTGTGTATGCACATTCTAGAATAAGTTCTGGAACAAAAGTTGATCAACTTGAAGAGCTCTGCAAGATTTCACGAAAAACTCCGGCGTTAACTCAAATTATACTTGTAAACACAGTACGAGTATGTAGGGTAACTTTTCCCACAAAAAAATAATTTTAAAAAATTTCTTCTTATTTTTACATTATTCTACTACTCAAGATCTATAAAATAAAAAAATAATCATGAAATTTGGTTCAGAAATAAGGAAATTATGAATTTTTGAAAACTTTTGTCCAAACGGCACTTCGCAATAATTAGTCGTTGAACTTCAAAAAATTCTGGGGCCCTAAAGACAATGAATTCGGGGTTAGTCCAATGATGAAAGTTGTTCACCATGTCATTCTACACAACATACCGAAAGAAAGAATTTTTCCAACGTCATTTACGCATAAGCCCAGGATATTATGAAAAATATGTAATCAAGACGCGGAAAAGTGCGCATTTCCGCAAAAGTCGACATTAAAAATTTTCCTTTTTAATGTTTAATAAAACTGAATATTCATAGTAATCAAATAAAAAAATAATTATTAATTTATCACTGATAATCAGTGAAATATGATTTTTTTGTTCAAAGTGACATTTGACCAAATTTTTTCAAAAATTAATTTCTCCAAAGGAAGTCACTTTTATGGCAAGTATCATATACTATTTTCTTCCTTGAATGCTCAGGTAAAATAATATGAAATAAAATCGGGTATCATTTGCGTTTTACAGACGTACTGATCAAAAATGTCGTTGCTTTAGTCAATTTTAGCATTTTTTGATCTATAACTTTTTATGCAAGCATCGGATCGGAAAATTTTGTTAATGAAAGTTGCTTATATTATCGAGACGAAGCGTTTAATATAGGTATTGACGGGCTTTTATGCCTCTGAGCGATTTTCGAATTTTAGAATACGACATTCGCTACAGCGTAAACAACGCACATCCGAGCTTCGGGACCTCGATTTTCGGATTCTCCACTCTCGATTATGTTATTTGGAATCATTTTCGATAGTATCAATTTTGGGCTGTGCCAAGCCCTTCCCAGCAATGCTTCACTTTTGTATAGAATGGCTAATATACCCTTCTCAAGTCATCCCAGGAAACGAGTTGAGGCATACTTACTTTCAATTTGAAGCGATTTCGATTTTTTTTTTCATCTCGTCCCATTTCACTTTGAATCTAAGCTCCATTTCGTCCCGTCCCTGATGTCTTTCAAAGGAAGGGAAAGAAAGAAGAGGTCACGCTCATCATTTTGCAAATGAAATTGGAAACGCTTCGTAAACGCTCTCAACTATAAAAAAAAGACGTCCTAGTTGCACTGGTGAGAGGAAAAAATGACTGATGAGAATAGGAAAGAGGGCTGCGACACGGTTATCCTAGAGCGACCGCGTCGCATCCCTCTTTCCCCTTTCGCACCACACCCTTCTCCATCCCACCAGTGCAACTCGAACGTCTTTTACAAAGGGAGTACCTGGGCCGCAGTCGAAGCTGACCAGTGAACCATATACGCAACGATAAAATTTATTGCAGTTCTCCTTGTTTCCAATGAATGCACCCTCTTGCGTGCAACTGTTTGAGTCCGGTGATTGAGTTGTTTTTGCGGTTGTCGGTGGTTTAGGCGGTTCAGTTGTTTTATCTAAATTTTATAGTTACTGATAAACAGAAGAAAAACTAACTAGGGGTCGGCACGGGCCGTACCCCGTTTCGAAAATGACCTATATAGGGTGATAACTGAGGTAATCAGGATCCGAGTCGGGTCTCCATTTTTCCCAGATACAGTACTTTGAAAAATTGCATGCTGCTGGGGTCATAAATGCTGACATTAAGAAAAGGGGAGGGGCATGAGTAGATACTACAAACTTCGCCCGCCACTGTTTTGCCGTATTGAATAAAAATGTGGTTTGGGTCCATTTCTTTGGTTTTTATTTACTTTCTTCTCTCAAACGCGAAGAATATCGGTAAAAAGTATAATTCACTGACAAAAAAATTATAAAAATCCCATTTCGCATTTCTCTTTGCAAAACTTTTGAAGAGCCTTCTGGCATTGGATATTTTACTCAAAATGAGAAGCCTATAGTTCAAACTTGCGAAACTCTGACTTCAGATCAGGCTTAGCAAAATGTCACACGAGCTATCGTAGATGCCAATGGAATATGCCTCTTCGATTTTCTTTCCTTTAGCAAGCGGGTGCTCTTCAATTCTATACATCACTAACATTTGTCATTAAAGAACGCCAGTTTCGCGCGATGTCTCAAAATCGACTCATCATTTTTTACTGGCATCTACGATATGCTTCATGAAGACATTTTACGCTTACGTTTATCGTTGTCGTTTAGATCGCAGCACACTGTTCTAGAGGGCTCATTTGCAGACGGAAGGCAGGTATAGTAGGAGTTATAGATGCAAATGTTTCCAAGACAATCTGGAATGCATTCATTTGAGGCAATTTTTCGAATTATTGGCGTAATTTACCTCCTTTAGAATTGTAGCAAACATTATTTCCCTGAATTACACAATTAGTCTCTAGGCGTGAGCCCAATGTGCCCATATTCATTCTCCTTCTCTACTCTACGTCGCAACTAGTGGAGAGCTTACCGCTGGCGGATAGGGGGCATAGGTCGAAGGCGGCGGCCCATAGCTCGATATAAGTGCGCATTGAAGTGAAACAACAACTAGCGTTACTAGGGAAACTTTAGAAAATCCCATATTTGGAATTAACAAATCCAATAATCCATTGTTTCCTAATCTTGAACTTTTATACTAACTTTTGAAGGCTAGTGACCTAGGAAATTGAGCATAAACAAGCTGAATAAACTGACTTCATGTAGCAGAAAGCAAACAGCTTCAGATGAGCTCTCACTTCAAAATGAGGCGTGATTTTTTCTTTGAAAATGGGAAACAATGTCCCTTTGTTCTAACGAACTTTTTCCATTCCAATATTTGTTATCCTTACCCAATTCCGGTTCAAGAATATTGGAAATGGCAACCAAGTTTCCCCGCCGCATTGAACCTTTTGCGCTCTATTGCCAACGTCCCTACCCTCATCTCTATTTGCAAATTTTCGTTTTGTGTTTTCGTTCTAAAAGTTGATCTAAAGTGCGCCTTCATTAAAGATGCGTTTATATCGCTCGTCCCTGGTGTCAATCTCTCACGTTTTGAAAGTACGATTTGTGAATTTTATTTTTCAAAAATAACTCACCAATTTTAGGATTGAATCATCGCCCAATTTGAGAAATCGCGATCCCTTAAGACTAATAGTCGTATCATTCAATCAACAGAATTAATATCAAACGATGACTTCTATTGTTTATGGGCTACAAATGTTCGAGACGATGCTAAAATTAATCAAGGTAAATGGATGTTGCGAGACTAATGAATTGTTAGAAATATAAATTGCCTGTGGGGTTGCTCATTTTATGTTTCGTTATTTCTATCTCTTCAGTTACCTCAAACCAAATTTTCTATCTTTAGACATGAAGCTCTCAATTCTGTTCATTTTTGCTTGCGCTATTGTTGCCGTCATTGAATCTCGGCCAGTAAATGATAATGGAGAGGAGCAAGTAGAGGCGTAAGAAATAACGACATTTCAATTTTCTTACTTTTTATTTGATGCTGAATAATAATTATTAGATCGTCCACCGCCCCCATCCCAGGCGACGGAAAAGTCAATGTTGATACTCGAGTAAACAACGATGGCGACGATAACAGTGAGTCTGAGATAGGAAATCTGACGGCGACACAGGCACCTTCTGAAGTAATCACGACAACAGAAGAAGCTGACTACGGTTTGGAGTCCTCCGCAGAGGAGAGTTCGGGAGAAGAGGCAGCTACAGGCATAATCATAAATCATTTTTCCTCAAGATTAACTTTACTTCTGGTCCAATAACGTTTTAATCCAATGAATAAAGTCAAAGTTTTAGTTAGAAATGAACTTATGATTTCAGAAGGATCGGCAGAGGAAGGTATTCTGAATGGGCAATCGCTGAATGAAACCGAAACGACGAACACTGACAATGAGAGCTCAGGTTTAACTGCAGCTGTGACATCTGACGATGACTCCGTCACTGATGAAACTCCGGAAGGCTCAACTGGAGCCACTGAAATATCGGACAAAGAAAGCTTAACTGGATCTACAACGGAAAAAACTGAAGAGGGGACAACTGAAACGGCGGAGCTCAGCTTCAAAGAGGCCACTACAGAGGCAGCTGTAGACGTAGACACCCTGAACGAACCAGAGAAAAAAGATGGTAAGGTTCATCAATTAGATACCCGTTTGCAATCCAACATTTACTCTTTCACATTGAACGTTGGAAGAAGGATGATGATTTCAGCGGTGTTCTCATTGAAAATGGAAATTTCATTTTAGGAGAGCACGACGATGATATTGAAACAACGCAGAAACCTCTCTAATTTATAAATTTATCACCGCCCAGTATTTTGCTTATTGTTAATAAATTTTTTTATTAGATGATGTGTATTTTTTTCTAAAAAATCGTTTATTAACTACAGAAATGATTTCATTGTTATTCCTGAGGTTCGTTTGAGTTTGTTTGTTTATTTCTTGACGCACGCAGCTTCCATTGGGCAGTCTCCACTGCAGCCTTGAAGAGGTCCAACCTTGCAAACCTCGCCCTTCTTGCACTTGATACCATCGCAGGTGACTGTAGGATGAATTGAGTTGACTTTATAGATCACGTAAAATATGAGGAAAATCAGTCCTAGAGCATTTTGTCGGGTAAACAATTTATGTGGATTTTTCGCAAGAGCGGATTCAAAATTATTCAACTGCATTTCACAACAAGTATTTTTTGCTATGGGCCATTTGGAGATAGAAATTTGTCGTCAAGGAAAATACTGGGTAAGGCGCAAAGGTCTCCTGACGATATTCGTCCCTAGGTCTGATCAGATACATATTTTTCAACTTCATCGGTTATGACAACATGTACCTTTATCGATGCACTTGATGCCTCCGTAGCTCATCACGGTGCATTCCTGTTTGTCTCCGCAAACGACATCCTTGCAGTCCGGTCGCTGGCAGCTAGGAATTTCAATGCTCTTTTGCATGCATGACTCGTCGTGCTTGCATTCCGGATGACAAGATGAGGCTGAAATTAAATATAATGAAAGAAAAATCAGTGCCAGTATGTGAAACACACTTAGAGGCGTTCAATAGGAGGTATCCTCCCAACCTCTTCTCAAAAGAAGTAACTAGGAGGCGACGGAGATCCTCCCATAGTGTTTATTGATACATGAACAGGAGTATCACTTCATGATAATGATTTTAAAATATTGGCAGAGATATTAAAGATCGTTTCTAGTGTCATGAAAATAGGTAAGTCGCATCACTCGGCAAAATTATCCAAACGGCACTTGCGGTTTTTGAATCTCCACTTTCCGCTACCAGCATCCAGCTTCTTCGGGGCACATTCGGCTTGATCGAAGCTGATCAAGAGGAAGACGAAACAGAGAGTCTGAGAATTCCAAATATGAGTTTTAAGAATTTCAAAAGAAGAACTTACTGCAGGAATGAGCATTTCGGCTTGCAGAGCGTCAAATGAGATACCTAGATGATAAAATCGGCGCTATATAGGAGTGCGACGTTTCCAGTTTCACCCGTAGCACTACTCAGCAGACAATTGTTCCGCACTGCAATTTTTACCGCTAGCACGTTTGATGTTCAGAACGTTGAAAACAGGTGTAACCACTTTACTATCGGCGAAATAAAGCGAATTTTAGGCCAAGAAGCGGTTCTATCAGTAGGTCATTTTTCACCATCCAGCGACGAAAACCAAAAGTTGCGTTTATCAAAGCCGAGACTTTAGAGTGTAACCGAAAGTGCATTAATTTCGCGAGTACACGCAATGAAATTTTCTCATCAATACGATTTTGGCTGAAAAGTCTTCAAAGTAAACAAAAATTTCGTGTAACTGAATGGTTTCATTGAAATAAGTGTATACGATTTCACAGCAAATCCAATTTGGTCAAAGCTCAAAATGGCTCGAAACCAAAGCGTTTGAGATTAAAAGTTCAAATTCCTCGTAAAAATTAGTCGATCGTTAGAATTTTCAAAATAATTATTTTTGGATTTAAAATTTTAACATAATAAGAGAAATAATAACGTGAAAAGCAAAAAATGAAATGCTGATTCAGGTGCGAATGATCGGTTCATTCAACGATGCTCACAAACAATCAGGGAAAATTGATGAAACCGTGATAATATTTTCGAGTTTCCCATTTCGGCACTTTCAACGTTTCAAAAGAGGGCCGTATTTCATCGTTTGAAATTTCTCAAACTTCTTTCTCTTTTTGATTCAATGCTCCATATTGAAAATAGAACTTTCATAAAATCCAGCAGTATCGTACCATAATTACAACAGGGCTCATACTAAAGTCCCCTCGCGCGAACTTTTATTTCACGCGAGATTAGGTCGCATGATCTTTTGAGGTGAGATGAACCTCGACTGAGCCTCGTATGAACTATCGCATTAGCTCGTTTTAACCTAATTATGCGATAATTAGGTAATTAGTTGATCGCGAATTTTCACATAGAATTGAAGTCAGAGTCAACACGAACGAGCTCAATGTAAATTAGTAGGGTATACTACTGGTTTCCTTTATGGCCTTTCGATTCCGCGTGAGCTTCAATTTTTTCATAACTCACATGAACCTCGCGTGAAATAAAAGTTCGCGCGAGGGGACTTTAGTACGAGCCCTGACTATGACGCAGCTATAACTATCTGTTCAAATGATCTTTGCTCATACAGAAAAAGATGTATTGATTTTGAAATTCAGTAAATAATTTGTGCATAAAGCTTTATCAAACGTCATACAAATAAATGAATCGTAGTGAAAATGATGCAATGTCACTAAAATGGAACGGGAAAATGATCTTTTTAGCATGATTCTGAGTTTCGATGAAATGAGTCGTCCGAAAATATTGTCGAAATTTTCGAAATAACGCACATACAATAAGAGATGATTCAATTGCTTGCATTAACCCCATTAATGGAATCAATGGACGAGAAAAATTGATGAAGCCTTGGTATAAAATAATTTGAAAGGCTGCCTTCTATTTATACACCAAAATTTCCGGCTTCGCAAAGGTGGGTATAAAATTTTCGTCAATTAGAAATTCTTGATGACTTCCTGGTTACTTTTCAAGACTTTTCAAATTTCAGGATGAAGCTCTGGATTTTGGCACTGTTTGTGGGCCTGAGCTGGGCCGCCCCAATGGCCACTGAGTCAGGTGACGATATCCTCGGAATAGACCCTAACCCCGTGGAAGAGCTTCCTCAACAGCCGAACAACTCGCCTAAGAAAACATCAGATGAAAAGCCCACCGCCGCCGCCGCCGCTGAGATGGCACTCGGAAACGATGATGAACACGACCAATTCCAGATTGATGTTGAGGCCGCGTGCGGCGTCAACGCGGGAGCTATCCAGTCGGAACAAATCGAGCCTCTCATAGTGGCATTCGAAACTCTCTGGAAAGACGTCAGCAACACGACTGGACTGACCCCAGAGGAATACACGTTGGTAGGCCATATTGAATCATGAATTTGTATTTGCCAACGGGTGTTCGCCTTTACCTTTCATGCTCAAAAGAACAATTCTTAATAAAGATATATACTGAGCTGAATTAAGGAAAAATTTATATAAAAAAATAGTTATTATTTATTTATTCAGTACATCAACTCCATCCTCAATAACAACAACACGAAGGAAGAACGTCTGGCAGAAGTCAAGGAGTTCATCCAGACGACCGTCTTCGATCCTGAAACTCAAGAAGGTGGCGATGAGGAAGCAGTCGCTCTGTACAATGCCGCAGGCATCATCATCGACTTAACTGATTTTCTGAGAGCCGGAGCAGCGGACAATGAAGAGAACCCGGTAAGTTTCATGGCGGCTATTTGGAAACGGCTTAATCTAGGCAAAGTAGAAGAGAGGAGTTAGGATAAGGCATATTATTTTCCTAGAATTTTTCTCCACGTCTCGTGCTTTGACGTTTCGCGGTTTCCAAGCTTCCGATAAAATGCATGGTTTACTCTAAAAGTCCGATCATTTTAGTTCGCAATCATTGCCGATTTGCTTGTTGAGATGCTCATTCACCTACCGGAAATTAGCCCTGTTAACAGGGAGAATACTAGAGAAAACGTAACTTTCTTTTCTCGCTAATTTCCGAATAAAAATCTAATGCAGATCTGCGCGTACATGGCCGAGTTCATCAGGCAACTGAAGAACAACATCCACATAGAACTCCCCCCGAAGGAAACCAAAGTCAAGGGTTCGGGCGACGAAGGAAAGATCGCCGTGAAAGGATCTGAATCTAACGATAAGGTATTTCCGGTAAAAAATGAATTCATTTGGGGAAAGTTATTGAAGAAGACAAATGACTAGCTAGGAGCATAATGTCATCAAATGGATCAAAAATGATCCGAAAAGATACTTCTCAATGCTCTAATGATTTTTCCCTTCCGAGGTTAATAATAACAAAGTACCTCAAAGAATGATTTCAGGAAGTTCCGGAAGTCACCGTTGGAGGCGAGAAAGGATCAGGACCTTCTGAGGTACTCAAAGGGAATGTGTTCAGCTGATTTTTAAAAGTATGGTTTCAGGAAGTTCCAAAAATCATCGTTGGAGGCGAGAAAGGATCTGAATCGACCAAAGTCCTATAAACAAAATTCGAAGTAACCCACAAAAACGCAATTTCAGGTAGAGCCAAACACCACCACCAACAATAAAGCGGATATTGTTGAGGGGCCATTTTATGAGGTAAACTCGTCGATACTTTCGAGATGGTAAATGAGATTCAGGATGATGATATGGAAGAGCCTGGTGTTCCTCAGAATGAAACTGCGATGGCACAACCACCAGCAGGTATGTAACTCAAAATCGATTGGATACTTAATTTGGACAATTAACGTTCAAAACTAGTCAGTAGTTTTCATATGACTGAAATCGCTGACCTGTATCGGAACGTTTGCTGCTCGATTGGCTTGTCGTTTGTAATAACTATCATTTCAGAATCCCCAGAAGTCATTCACACTGGCGCAGTGTCTAACGACGGCGTAATGGGTATCATTGAGGAGATGATCACCGACGTGTTTGGAGATAAGGCACCTGAATACCAAACCCCCACCAACGCCACCAAGGGAGACGAGACACTTGAACACCAAACCCTCACCAACGGCACCGAGCAGCCAGAAGTTTCCCCAGCACTAGAAGGAAACGTCACCGAGACCACCACGCAAGAACCAGGTGCCATGTTCATAAAAATTAGTTTCAATGATGAAGTTAGCTATCCAGTGTAGAAAGAATGTAAAAATCGGTACCTAAAATATTTCATTATCGAAATAATACTGCCAAGTGAGCTTCTTTCAGATTATATTTGCAAAGAATGATCACTTTTACATTTTTAAAATAAAAATTTGATTACAGAGTCCTTGCTCGGTTTGAACATCCTCGAAGAAATCATCGATGAAATGACATCATCAGGCGTAAACGAGTAAATTTTCCGGTTCTGAGAACTCGCCCCCAATTCACAATAGTTAAAGGGCCCATTTTTAGATAATAATTGTCAATAAATTAATTTCAACGTAATTTTTATGTGTTTTGCATGAAAACTCATTGTTTAAAATTCTAAACGTTTATTTCGATTAAAATAATTTATAAAATTTCTATAAGGCTCTCTCTCAGTTAAAATGAATGTGCGTGTATTGCAAGAAATGCTAAAATCGAATAAATTGTATGACAGCAGAGAAACAGTGTCTATGAGCGATAAAATCATGGAAATTTTAAGCTGAAAAACATTATGGTCATCCAAAAGCTATTGAAATAAAAATAAAATTGTTACATTCCGTACAATTCTTCACCCAAAATAGTACCAATTCATCCAAGTTTAGGAATAACTACTTTGAAAATTTCAAAAGCTTATTGGATGACTCATTGGTTTTAGGAACATATTTGCCCAAAATTTTTACAAGTGTGATCTGAATAAACGTCGTTGGAAAAACTTGGCCTTCTAATAAAATTCCATCACCGAATGCTAAAGTTCTCGAAAACCAAAAAGTGAAATTTCTCCCTCACTACAGAAACAATTACTCTTTCCATATTCAGATAAAAGTCTAAAAAAATAAATGCAGAAGAAATAAATTAGGCATGCTTTTATGAATAGAAATTTCAGGATTCTATCAAATTTAAATATTAAAAATACTATTCGATAAAACATGAGAAGGACTCATAAAAATTGCTTTATCCAGAATTTACTGGCTTAGAACAAGACTGATGATTAAAAATTAAACAGAAGTTTCAAAGTTAAATTTCATTTTTGACTGCAAATTATCGCATTAAGTCCTTTGAATTCGAATTTTCCGGAAAAACGATCCAAAAAGAATTAACTTTGATAAAACGATACGAATATTTTGAAAATTGCTTTTTTTAGATTGTATTCTTTTAAATAAACTGCTTAGAATAGAAGAATTATTATCTTACCCCCCTCCAAAATTTAATACTCCAGGGGAGTTTTCGGCGGGGATGACTCTTTGTCGTTGTTTCTGTGGTTCTTGTCTTTTTCCCTGTACGGAGGGCTGGCACCGTTCGAAGCAGACGACGACGAGCTTGGCACCATGTCGCGGCGGTAACCACGGTATACGCCTTCTTCATCGTCCTTAAGAATAAACAATTCAAAAAATACTTAGGGGAAAACGTATGGCTTGAAAAATTTAGAATTTCACAAAAATGTGGGTTAATCATACAATCTTTGGTAGAATTTTGAGCCTTACAAAAACCTAAATTTGGGAACACATTTTTATAAAATTGGGGACAGTAAAATTAAGTTCGAATTTTTTTAAGAGACAAAAATTAGAAACCCACTTGTTCTTCCAGAGACGGAGAAGGCGAGCGACTCACCAGCCCTTTGAGGCTGCGACCGAACACCTGAATTTCAAAAATTAGAAATTTTCCGAATACATTTCAAGATAGCTTGGCTTTTAATGATTCCTAGATAAAGTAATCGATCGATCATATGCTCTAAACAAATTGAAAATGAAAGATATGAGTAGAGTCCCCAAGCTCCGCCCCCTTTGCAGTTTCTGCCAATGTTAAGAAAAGCGTGGTAGTCGGGCTTATCTCGAGTTCTGGGTTATTTTTTACCATTTTTTTTCGCTGGCCATATGGATTGTCGATAAAAAATGATATTTATAGTTGGAAGTTACCCAAGAAGTTCGCGGAAATGAGCTGAAATCCCAAAACAAGCAAAAAAATTTCGTATTTCTGCTCCTGTATTGCCCACAGGCGGAATGTCACGAAAAACCTAGGTTAATTCGACGAGGATTTTGTCAATCTTGATCCCTGAAAAGAAATTAATCAATAATTTTTGCCTACACGCGCCTTCGCGGCGATTTTCCGATCGACGTCAAATCGTTCAGTCTGTCCGGTGTTTACGCCCTCTGAAAGTGAAAATTTACGTTCAAATTTTTTCATAATTGGCCCAATTATCGTAATTTTTCGCTTGTTTTCCATCGTAATTTTCTCGAAAATGATCTGTAATGCTTCAGGGTGACGTCGACTAGCAGCAACAGGAAGCCGAGACAGGCAACAGGATCGAAGGTTAGTGAAATTTCAAATCAACATGCACTAGGCTGTCTGATATTGTTAAAGTTTTGCTAGAATGCTACATTTTATCCCTATCGTGGCATGTCGTTTCATATCAAAATCTGCACGTCAACATGTGGATGATGTTCTTGATTTTTTTTGGAAAAGATGAATTTTTGACTAGTTGCAGCAGACTGCCATTTGAAATGAATGTATTAGGGAGCAGTTTGCTTTGCTTGTAGGAATATTTTCAGACTTTCACGGACGTCTCCAAGCAAAGAAGATCCTCTACAGCAGTCGGCAAGACGTTTAAAGATTTTTTTTTTCCAAAAATAAAGTTTTTATTGTTTTTTTTTCTGTGTAAATAAAATATTTTCATATTGTAAGATGCTGTTTTGATAATTTCGTTGTTTGCAAACAATCAAAAGAATTTCCTGACTAAGAAATTTATTAAAAAAAGAAAATTACAAACATAGAAATATACATTAGAATAAAAGAAAATGTCGCCGTGGCCCCCGTTTATCTCTTCCTTGTCGATCCGCTGCTGTTGTTGTCGAATTCTGAAATTATTCCATGAAAATACTCAAGTTATGATGTGGACAATTCTTTCAATCATTACACAATTTTCGAGAATGTTTATGAAATGTTCAGTTTTTGAATTTAATGACAGCAAACTCCACTCAAATTTCATTCTTCAACAAATGAAAGGTCTCCATTTCCATTTGTGATCATTAAGGATTAAAAATCATAAGTGGACTCACATTTTCATCTTCTAATCGATCGACTGCTCCACCCAGCTTGACTGTCTCCCTCTGCTGCTGCTGCTCTGAAAATAATCTTGGAAAATTAACAAAATTTCAGCAGTGAATTTGAAAAAATCGTAAAATTCCATTTCAAGTGTAAAATCATGCATTTACATTGAAAAAGTTGAACGGGTTGATAAAGGTGCAAGTGCATGTTCTAGCTCGTGATTCGGAATAATTATTTCAAGCAGAAAGAATTTCTAGAAATAAAAACAATTAAATTAAAATATCATTTTCTGAGTGAATTATTTACTGACTTTCTCCGAGCAGATGGGCGCACTCCCGTGGTCGTCGTCGCGGCATCTGAAGACCTGAAATTCGAGGGATGATTATCGAGAAATTTAGAAGTCGAAAAAACAAAAATACATAGAAAAATTAACCTGAAAATCGGCGAAATCCCTTAGAAATTCGAAGTTGCAATGCCCCCGCACGCTTATGCATTGAGATGCATTAGGCCCCGCCCCTCCACGCGTTTCCTTACTAACTCTGTTCATTTTGACTGTTACAAATTTGCATTTTTCGGGATTTAGATATTTTTTTGATTTTTTTTATTGTTGCCATCGTCTAAGGTACTTTGCCATGGACGTTTTCATACCCAACTCGACTACCATACTTTTAATCCCGAAACCCACTTGGGGACTCTAGATATGAGACGAAGATAAAAATATTTGGGAAAATTAACAAAATCGTACATTCAATCCTCCATCCCTGTGGAAAGTGTCGAGGAAGTCCTTTATGAAATCGTCAGATTTGGCCCTCCACTGGTTGATGAATTCCAGGCCCTTCTCCTTCAGGCTGTCCACCTTGTTCTGGAACTGGTATTTGCGGGCCTGAAATTAGAAAGTTTAAAAGTATCTTATAAAACTTTGAAGAATCGACCAAATTTGATAAATTTCGTGATAAAAACTTCTTTATATTGGAGAAGTTGAAAGACTCATATGTCATTTTTAAAAAATTCTCACCGCTAAGAATCCAACATTCAGCTCTTTCGGGGAGTAGCCTCTTTGCAGATTTCTCCTGACGTACTTGTCGTAGTCTCTTATGATTCTGCACACTACGTCACTCGTCGAAACGCCCTCGGTACGCTGAGTTTCCACGAACATTCCTGAATTTTAATTTTTTTTTAAAAAATATTTTATTTAAAAAATATTTAACTAACCTTCCTTTCTGAATTTCTCATACAGATCTTCTTCTCCTGGCCCGACATAAGGGATAGCGTCGTGAGCGATGAAATCCACCTGAAATTGAAATTTTTTTTTTTTTAATTTGATACGATTGTTCAAATGAAGCATGATTATTTTCAATTAAAAAATCGTCGAGTGGGCGAAATTTCGATACCTCTCTAGATATTTTTGATAATCCTATTTTATACAAATTAATGCAAATGAAAAAATGATCAACCGGGATTGCTTTTAGAATTTTTATATTCAAAATTGAAGAAAATCGCCAACCTTGAGCTCCTTGAGAAAATCGACGGTGACGAGCCAGGGTGAGTCTCTATACACTTCATCTACGTATCTGAAATCATAAATATTTTTTTTCAAATTTAAACAATTTAAAAACAAGCTGCAATTTCATACCTGCACTGGCGAACAGCTTCAAATCGCTCGTCTTCAGAAGTCACCGTACGGCCCTTGTATTTGTGGGTCGATTTGTCGCCACAAACTTAAAATACTTCCTATATTATTTCTTAAAAATTCACACCACTGTTATATTATAAAAAAAAAGATTTAGTAGAATAATCATCAGTTGATAAACAAAATCCTAGAGTGGTTCTTATCAATGAAACTGCACTCTTGCACGTCGATAAAAATGATAAAATACAGAAAATGAAAAGAAAAATAAATTTACCTCCAACGATGAGATAGACATTGGGAAAAGCGTTCTTGCACTGCCTGAAAGCATTTTCTCTTACAAATTTTATTTTAAATATGTTTTCCTATATCATAAATACAGAATTAGCTTTAATCATAGACCCAATTAAAAAATGTAAAAAAGAACTCTAATTAGAGGTCGGAATTTTAATAATTAAAAAAAATGTACCTCAACTGATTGGCATGGCCGTGATGGAACAGGTCGTAGATACCGTCCGCGTAGACGCGTATGGGGCGGCCGGCTGGAAAATATCCCTTTAAATTGTGTCTGAGTGTTAGTGTCTGTGAAGGTAAAGCATGAAATTGTGGTTTTGGGAATTTAGAAGCGTATTCAAATAATTTTATTTTGGATGCTAGGTATATTTGGAATGGGGAGATAGAAAATCTGCCTTGTCGTTTGAATTTTTTAAACTTATTTTGATATTTTTCTTTGCACACAATAGCCTGATCGAAGCAGAATTTTTCGACCTTCTCCACGTTATTTAAAGCTTTGGAATTTAAAAAAAATCTAACAATAAAAATTCGTACCCAAATTAGCCTCGGCCATTTCGATGGTGACTTTCTTGGAGTAGTCGACGAGGTTTCTCGCGGCGATCGCTTCGGCATCGTCCGAATAGGGGGCAGGTCGATTCAGAGCGAGTGGAAGGAGGGTAGCCGTGTCTGGGGAAGAGCGACTCGATTCGGCCGAGTCCTGAAATTTTTGCATTTTATTTTTAGAATATTTATAATAAAAAAGTAGGCATCATTTGAAAAATTGAGAGATAAATTAAGGAAACTTGTGATTTCTTGAGGCATAAAAACCAACACTTTAATAGAAAAATAATTTGGCGATTTCCCGATAAATCGCTTAGCCAACCATTAGACAAATTTACCAGAAAAATAAGCCAATTTTTGAGGCATTAAGAAAAGAATAAACCTGATGCTGCTGATTGTCGTCGTGGTTAAGGTTGGCTTTCTTGGCCCTGGGTGAGGACTTAGCCGAGCTGTTTCCCGTGCTCGAATCGACACCTGATTCATCCGGAGGAGATGCCGCTCGCTTCCGCAACTTGCGAGTCGACATGACTGCAAAATTCGATAGGTTTCAGGCAAATTGAAATTCGATGGAAGCGTGATGCTGTGTGTTGAAAATAATGATAATTTATAAAACGCCAAAACAATCAATTCTTTTCGTGAAAAAAGGAGTTTTTGATAAGGCTTGAGAATAAACAGACGAACCATTGTTCCAAAAACATGCTCACATTTGTAAAAGAAGAAACATACATGAAGCTAAAATCTAGTCGTAAGTAAACAAGAATGAGTCGAGAAATTCGATATGCTTTGGCAAATGGATGGAAATTAATTGATTTGGAAGCCATGAAACGTGAAGAATAATAAAGTGAAAGTGTCAAAACAAAGAGATATCGTGAAAAATTGAGAGAGAACAGAAAGTAATCTCTCAATTTCCCACTCTATTTCTCCCGATAACTGTAAACTAAAGTGTGAATGAAAGAAAAAGGAGGAATGTTTTCTCAGAACCGTTCTACCTATTATCATTATCATCCTGCGTCATAGGTTTCCTTCTAAAACTTAGCGAACAGAGATTTCAAAATACGTGTGCGCTGGAAGTGCGAAAGATTAGTCATTGAAAATCGGAAGGTCTATTGATTTTTAACTTCTGAAGAAAATGACAAAATAATACTCAAATTTTCGAACGAAAATGTAAAGCCAAATATTTTGCCAAAATAAACAACAAAATTTTGGAGTTTGGGAGGAAATATGAGGAAGGATGAGAAGCAAATGACTACGTGATGTGGCAGACTACAAAGAGCCATGAGAGTGGTCCGATTTTAAGCCTGAAGCGAAGAAAAATGGAAAAGACGCAGAAATAATGTTAATTTAGAGAAAACACTGGAAATAGTGGGCAGAGGGAGTAAAAGACGTTGGGAAATATGTTGATAAAAGAATGAGGCGAGATGGCATGGCGTTACGTGGCTAGCGGCGATAATTAGGCGGGTTTTATCGGCCTTTTTATCTATCACCAGAGAGAGAGAGATGTGAAGAAAAGACAAACTGCTGAAAGTCCGAAGTAATAATCTCTTTGAGGACACGTTAGCAAACTTTCTAAATTTATTGAGCACGTAATTCTCTGAGTAGAAGCAAAAGGCATAAAAATGGCACCAAAAGTAAAGCTCGGAAAATGAGATCAAATACTGGGAAAAAGCGTTGAACATTAGCCAAATCGAATTGTCATGGAACAAGAAAGAGACCTGGAACAAGTCCTGTATAAACATTTCCGAACCGAGTGACGAGAAAACTTCATAGAATGGAATTTTCAACTTTCATAAGAGTAAGTGAACAGTTATGGATGCACAGAAACATAGGGGTGTCATAAAGATGTGAATTTTTGTAGGATTAAAAATTGATGATCCACTGCAATATGCGACTGATGTCCAAAAATACAGTACCGAGTGCGGAAGAGGGAAAAGTCTTTTTCTTTCGCTAACAGTATCTCGTTTCGTATCGATAGTGAGCGGGGTTTTCGCTCGCTCGATTTTAGGAGAAGAGCGACCGTAAGTCTCTACCCGATCGCTAACTATTCACAGTGGCCTATTCTAAACTCGTTCGACTCTCTCGTCGCGTGTTTCTCTCGCTGTGTGCGTCTCCAGCGCGGTTTCGCGCATTTTCCCCCATCGAAAGCATAATGTTAGCCGCATAGTGCAGTGGGTCTGAGGAAAATCGAAAATCCTTATATCATCAAATCGTCGACGGCTTTCTTCCTCTTCTCCCTGCTAATCTGGATCGAGTGCTCCAACGTCTTCTGAAGAAGGATGACGAAGGGAAAATAAACTGAAAATTCACCGCCTTCAAAATGAAACGAGAAAATTCAATTTTACGGAGGCCAGTGAGAATGAGAAGGAAGCTCAGTATCGAGAACGTCTTGATTTGTCCCCTCAAATACCCGGGATAGCCCATCCTTTCCTTATCCATAAGTTTCACTGAATTTCACTTTTTGATGATGCAAATTATTTTTAACATAATATTCTGCACTACTATATGAAATCATATATCGACGAGCTATGTTATGCTTGCTCCAGAAGAAAAGAGAATCTTACTGATAAAATCAAAGCCCAAGTAGCCCTCAATAGCGGCGAGAATGATGAGCGGGATGAACTGAAGAAAAGTATCGAGTGTGTAACTGCTTGAAATTTTTACCGAGATTCCCCAAATACCGATTAGTAGAATGACGCAGTTGCACGAGGCCGCGATTAGGGTGATGAAGATGCCGATTGCCTAAGATATTTTTCTATTTTCTGAAACACTGCCTTATTCTTTGAAAATAATGAGGAGAGTAGGAAGTAGTAAGGGAAAGCGAGGGACAAAAACAGTTCTCTTTTTCTCTGCGTATAGTTATGGTAGGTGCAGAGCTTTCCCAAAAGATAGATTTGTAAGGCCGTGGAAATAGATATTGAGGAAAATGTTTTGAAGAAGCTTCACGAAAGAAATTTTTCAAAAAAAAATTTTCTTCAAACTCACCAGAAGCCCGCAGACCCACAGCGCAGGAAAATAGCACTCTTCCCAGATTCCCATTATCGCGTCGTTGCCACTGAAATTTGAAAGTAATGACGATTTTTGATAAATTAGAAATCCTACACAAGGTCCTTCCAATGATCCTTGAATAGTTCGAACCCAAAGATACTAGCAGCAAGAAAGCCAATGTATACGATCCAGGTTAAGAGTGAGCAGATCAGGACGGACTGGAATTGTTTTTAAAATAAGCTTCAAAGTATCATTTCTTTCCAGAATTGCTGGAAAATGTGATCATTTAATGGCACATAGCCTTGAATTAGGACAATGTTCAAAATATATTTACCCTAGCCCGGAAGCAGCAGCACTTTGGATATTCATCATCCTTGTCCATTTTGGATTTGCTACGGGACTGGCTGGACGCTGAAAAATCAAGGCATCGGCTGAACTAAAGAATGTTGTATTACTGATTGAAGAGAACGTCGATATTCAAAAATTACACGCTATTCGTCTCGTTTCTCTTCTACGCGACTCACTATTTCGCTTCAAACTCAATTTCTAATTGCTGCTGCATGAATATCGACTTTCTCTCCAATCAACAATACCTTGATCTAGAAGGTCATAGGAATAGGACAGCGCGAAAGGATAGCGGAACATTTCTCCAATCATTTTGAAGAGGTTTAGAAAAAGTGGTGATATTTGAATGGAAAAGGATAGAGCAGAAGTAGAGCAAGTGGAAATTTTACGACATATTGTAAAAGACAAAGAAAAAACGCAGAGACTTTGTTTATATCAATTCGCGTAGATCGTGCAAAAGATAGAGTGAGAGTATTTCAACAAATTTTTGATCGTCTCGCAAAAGTCGAGCGAATTCTAATCGAACGGAAATTTCTCACAGCTGCATGAGATCGGCAGAATAGTCAGCCAGGAAAAAGTACGGTTAGATGAAAATTGGGGGTGCAAAATAGGGGGATAGAGGAATGAGTTGGCGAAAATAACAGTTTTAGAGAAGAAGCCCGATGATTCAAAGGATTCGTAGACTTGAAAAAATGGTCCATTTTTTGAAGACAGTCAATTTGACAAAGAATGACATTTTTAACATGGTGAAACCTTAGTCAATGTACAGGGTTTAGAACAAAGTCATATGGAAAAGTGATGATCGAATAACGTTTTATTCGAAGAATGATATGATGATTCAATGGGATTTTAAATGTAAAAATTTGATTTTAAAAATAGTTTTGAAGAGAAAATACAAACGAAAGGTTAAATTAGAAGTACTAAAGGGTAAACTCTTTGTTAGAGCAATTCAACTTGGATATGAATGGGCGAAAGATAAGAGTTTGAACGAGATAAAGACGAGTGAGGGGAGAATGCGACTGTAGACATTCGGCACTCAAAGAAAAAAACTATCAGAGAAAGCACACGTGCAATATACTCAAACAGACAAAGAAACCAAAAGAGTCGCAAGCTTTTGATCTTGACAGAGATTAGAAATGGTATTCAAGTCCTATGATTTATCATTAGAGAGCCTTTCGTTGAACGACTTGGGTATGCCACCAGATTATAGCGCAATTTTAAGCCTTACGATCAAAATAAACACGCATCATTGATATGGATTTGAAGAAGAGTAGCAGAAGGTCACATATTGATATGGTGATGTAATTAGGGCATTCGCGAAGAAAATATAAGATAACAGTCATTTTTGATCGAAGTACGGCACCAAATTCAGACAGGAAAATGAACACGATTTCACAGTATAAAATGCCCACGAGCGCCTGCAGACGCACACTTTCTGACAAGGTTTTCCGGTAGTAAATGACTGTTTTATGGATGGTACATCGATTCTGATGGTGATCTTTCGTGAACGCCAAAGGTACTTGCTTCCTATTTTTGGGTTTCATATAATCACTTTTTATTCCCAGCCGCATTTTGTAGAGAGGAGGAGTTTGCGGTCTCTAGGAATAATTTAACCCTTACAAGAGCACGTCCACCCTCAATTTGTAAGCCCCTCTTTGCTATCTTCTCTATTACGATGCAACTATAACAGATGTCAGAAAGGTTGTGTAGATAGCATAACTGTCCGGATAGGTAGAACTCAATCCCTTCTAGACGTCTACAAACTTTTACCTATTCTTACTTTCGTTTTACCCAGATTAGGTAGGGGCGAATTGGTTTCACATTGGAGCGCATTTTGATTTGTAGCAGACTTTAGAGGCACTCACAGTAATATTGGTGATAGAATGAGAGTTTTGAATTGGCCATTACGCATCTTATGGATCACTGTGATATCGAAAGAGCCATAAAAATGAACACCAAAACCGTGTTTATTTGAAAGAAGTAAAGAATGACACTAAAATGAGATCTAATGAATTTATACATTCGAGATCATTTCGATTCTTCAATTTGACCCAAGTCCAGAACTGCCGTCTGAGCAGCGTAAACTTTTAGCCGCAAAGCTCGAACAGCCTCACAGTGTTGAGAGTGGACCAAGAAGTCGAACGTCAGGCAACCTGAAATCAAGAAATAAGCAATTCAAGTATAGGAGAAGGTCATCTGAAAACTCATAAGCAGTTGATTTTGATTTTTAAAGTAAGAGAAACTCTTTATGATCTGATTTCATATGTCTAGCATGCTTCTGAGAGAAAGTGCGACCTCTGATTAATTTAAGCAGTTTGGTTATTCTGCATATCGAAAGGTTGAATTTTGATTTAGCATAAAATGACCTACAAGCGAACATAGCCCCACTAAATATTGTAGCCATGGCAGAAACGATCATCAGCTCCTGGTATGAATCTCGACCATTGTTATTGTAATTTGAAGAGCAAATAAAGAATGCGATGAAGAAGTAGTGCTCCATAAACCCGACTGTCCATATGAAAATTGTCTGAAACTTTTCCTGAGAATCATTTTTAAAAGTTAAATGCCTCACATTGATATGCAATATCAATTCAAGCAGCTTGATATTGTTTCCAACCGGCGTGAATTGTATGATGAAAACGATCATAACCGAAAATCAAGGTTACTTTCGATTTTTTTCTCGAGAGGAAAACGTAATCATTACCACGCAAAAGCAATGGATAGCTAGAATGGCCAATAAACCTAGAGCGGAGTAGAGACCCTCATCACTAAAATTGGAACTTTTTGCAAATATAAAACTATGATACCTAATTTTCAGGGATGTAGGCACTTGGTGGAAACACAAATTGCAAACCACAATGATAGGAGCTATCAACGAAGAAACACCTAATAGAACATTGAAAAATCTCATCTGAAGTCAAAATTAAAAGGAAAAAATCGATGAAAATAAACCATACCACTTTGGAGCAACAAGATTCATCCGGATCGAGTTTGATGACCTCCAGAAAGGTCATGACTCAAAGGTTTCCTTTCTAAAACAATGAAACATTGTCATTTCTGAACAATCGGTGGGGTATCAGTGGAAATTTTACAGCAAAAATTGACTTTCGAGAATTTGTGTAAAAAATAAGCGCAAATATTATCACTGGCGGCGATTTTTTCGGCGTAAAGACGATAAGTAACTTGTTCGAATTCGCGAGAGGTTTGTCGATTACCCGCGAAACATAAATGTGACATTTTGGCAGGTAGGTGGGAGGAAAGGAGCGAGAGTTACAAGACTTGCGCCTTTTTCCAATCGCAAGGAGAATCGATGATGAAAAAATTTGGCAGCACGAGAAATCGGACGAAAAACAGAAAAATATCATTAACCGCTAACATGATCAAAAGTCAGAGCGGCAAATTGCAAATCATGTTCACCAAGCAAAAAAAATGGATACTCAAAAATATTAGTCGGAAAAAAGTTTATTCAGCAGGAAAAATAAAAGAATGAGATCAAATTTGAGTTCGGCTTTGAGGATTATTGACGATCGGAACCACTTTTATTCACGATATTTTCATGGTGTATATTTTAAGGCTAATCGATCGTCACGGTTCCGAAGGTGCACGTCAGGCAGTCATTTGCATCATCAGTGTATCCAGGGTATGCATACATTGTCTTGACTGCTTGAATTCATTGAGTTTCATTCGGCACTATATAAATATCGACTTTTCGAATCTCGAAAATAAAGTTTTATTAAAATGCGTAGAAATAAATACAATATCACCGGCAATTGTTGGGAAGACAATAAGTGAGTTGCATGAAATTCGGAGAGTTCGGTTAACTGAAAGACTGAAGAAAGAAAGACTCATTGGTACAACTGGAAAGATCAAGTCAGCCTAGTCAATAAAATGCTGCAAGACTACAGTTTCTAATGATCAAATGATATCATAAATAATTTTAGTACATTTGGATAACCAACTGAATAGTTTCTGTAATACTGTCAGAAGCTAGGGTAGAGGTTTCAGATTTTCACCTTGAAATACGATTCAGAATAAGTTAGGATAAATATCACATGAAGATGCTCTAGTCATCGAGAATGAAGGAGAAGGGAAAATAACTGATTAACATTGTCCGGCATTCAATAGCGCTTTCAGACTGTCCTGGGACTCTCCGTCGGACCAGAAGAAGTCTTCGTCGTCGTGAGCGCAGAAGGCACCAGATTCGTGGAAGCCTTTCGGGCATTGGGACACTCAAATCTGACTTTGTTTTTAGATTCAAGGAGTAAATCTTACGGCATCGTCCATACAGCAGGAACCCATCTGCGCATTGGCATTGAGCGACACTCTTGTCGGACTTCTTCTTCTCACAGTATGTATTCGGACAACGGGCTGTGCACTCCTCATCTGTTGTGCAGCCGTATTCTCCTGGCCAGAGTTTCCTGAAATAAGACTCCGCTTCGGGGAACATTCCTTGGAATGCATACATTTTACACTCTCCATTGATGCACTTCTCGTTCGGCAGACAAGTGCTATCAGGATCGAAGTTCGCTTCGTTAGTCTTCGTGACGCAGTGACGTACAGTTGCGACGTTGAAGAACACTGAATTTTAGCCAGGACTGTGTGGAATTTGGATTTTGAGAAATTCGGAATCGAAATTGAAATTGATTTTTTCTACGATTTGGAATCGAAGTTTCGCACATCTCTGATTTCAACGGTTACTCATTAAAAATAGACTTGAAAATTACAAGGATCATCAGTGATATTGGTAACCGGTGCGAAGATGGGCTTTCTTCTCGCTGACGACAAGAGGTACTTGCAAGGGGAGCCGTACTGGTCGCAGCCGTTTCTTGCAAGGGTCAAAAGGTTAGCCTGCATCTGGATGCAGGAAGCTCCTGAAAGGAAGTCGTCTTATTTTAAGTTTTCGCTTTTTAGTTTCCCTCGTACCATTCGAAGCCGCTCCATTCACACATGTGCACACGTTCTGCATGCACTGTGAGCATTGGTTTGTATATCCATTGCATTGAGAAGGCGCTTGACAAGATGTCCCTGGCACTTGGTTGAATACGGAGATGGACGCTGAAGAGATGATCGGATTCGTGGCTCTAAAAGTTGGCTTACTCGTGCTGGCACAACACGTTCCCATCGTGCAAGTGGCTCCTTGAGGACAGATGCTGTTTGGCGAGCATTGGCAGACTGCGTTCGTGCTGGCTGGACAGACGGGCTCCATCGACAGAAGGCAGCATCCTCCTGAAATGATCTTGCGCTTCAAATGCCTTTATTCGGTCATACCCAGCGGTGTGCATCCATAGCCAGGAGGACATTCCGCGCCTCGATTGCATCGCTGAGATGCTCGTCCTCCATTGGGACACAGAGGAAGGGGCTCCTGACAGCATCCTCGTCTTTCGCAGATGTACCCGATGGGACAGGCATTGCCAAGACCGCAGATGGAAATAGCGATGGAGCCCGAGGAACACATTGGGATCGGACAGCACACACCGTTCTCGCAGATCTGAAAAGAACGGTTGAAGAGACGGAGCTGCTGAAGAGTTCTTACATTTCCTGGACTGCATCCCATGCCAATTCTGCATCGTTGAGTCGCCAACTGACCCCCGGGGCAAGTGGGCAGAGGACAGCAGCCTGAAGTGACTTGATAAACACCGTTCAACGTCAAAATCGACCTCCATTAACGCATTCGTTGCCGTTGCTGCAGGAGCTACTGGAGCAGGTAGATATAGCAAGGTTGCCTGAATAAAATTCTTCAAAATGAAGAACAGAATTCATTACGAACCGCTTGGACAGCTCGGAAGCTGACAGCAAGCTCCATTAACGCATCCCTGACCGATTGGACAACAATTGTTACATCCATTACTGCATCTTTGAGATGCGACGATGTTGTTGGGGCACATCGGCAAGGGACAGCAAGCACCATTCGAGCACTCGAAGCCCATACGACCGCAGTCGATTGTGCGCGTGCAGACCCCTAAGGTTGAGTATATTTTTGTATAAATGAAAAGAAAATGGCCGACACAATGTCGATAGTTAAAGTGTTTTTCATAGGATACTTTTTGAATTCTATGTAAATAGTCTTCAGTTACCAATTGATAGCATTCCAGAAGGGCAAGCCGGCAGAGGACAACAGAGACCATCCATGCAGGACTAAAAACGGAGCTTCAGTTTCATTCAAATTTGCTTCAAAGTACTTGTCCTGGTCCACAAGTGTTTGATCCCTGGATGCATTTGGATATGGCTTGAACTCCCGTGGGACAGTAAGGTGCCGGGCAGCATCCTCCGTTTGAGCAGACCATGTTCGTGCCACATTCCTTTAATTATGCAAATTGATATGTTTCAAAACACACCTTAAACGTTAGTGCAAATTGAAAACATATGTTTTGCCGATGCCAACCTTCACTTACCATCTGAACGGAACACCTCGACAGAGCCGGTTGTCCATTGGCGCATGTTGGAAGTCGTATCGCCTCCTGACAGCAAGTGTTTCCTTGGTAGCATTGTCCCTGACAGGATGACCCAGAGTTGCAGAAACCAGTGGGTTGCTGAAGAAACATGTTCTACATTGAGAATTTCTGCTTTCAATACCTGCCCGACAGGACAATTCAAAGTGCAACATCCTCCTTGGTAGCATCCTTGGTTTGGAGCACATCCAGCTGAGCAAGAACCAGTTGAGGGAGACCCATCTAAAGGGATTCTTGAGAACGTCGAAAACAAGAAGATTCGTACTTGGGCAAAGTAGAAGAACATTGTACACGACGTCGCTTGCAGGCTCTTGAATGGGACAGCACTGGTTGATGTGGGAGTTGCAAGTCGTTCCAGAAGGGCAGAGGTCACAGTTATCCATGACTGGAGGCGTATAGGTGCCGGGGCAGAGTACTAAAAGGCCATTTTATGACAGTCAATCGAAGCCGACGAATAAGTAAACTTATTTTTAAAAATGATAAGGAATTTTCTGATACCTATCTTGATCATCTTATTCTGATTATTGGTCACCGGCACAGGACAGCACCCGAGTTCAGGAATGCAGGTCGAATCTGAAGGATCAATTTTCTTTCTAATAGATAAAAAAAATTATGATTACACTCCGGACATGGCTGAGAGCATGATGCTAGAGGAGGTACGTATGAGCCCGGGCACACTACTGAAAAATTGGTCAATTTGTTTGGTTCGCCAATACAAATCAGGGATGGGCGGTAGTTCTGGTTTCGATTCCGAAAAATTTTTCCAAGAATCAGCCATCATTTCTGGTTTCTAATTTTTCAAATTAATTGCAACTTCCACCCGGCCCTGATACAAATGGAATATTGAATATGAACTTTCATCAGTCGTGACTATAGATGTAATGAAACACGATTTTTGAGTTTCGAAAAAAAATGGACACGAATATCGCTAACGAGTAATTTCAATAACAGCTCCAGAGACTTGTAACTTACACGGCGCCTGATGCTGAATCATATTAGCGTCTGTGGATTCGAGCACAGGCTGGCAGCAGACTGACTAAAACTTTCTGTCAATCAATTTTTCTTCATGGCAACCACTTACACTTTGACATTCCGAAGTGCCAGGACAGCTGTTTGAAGCGACTGTAGCGCAGTTGCATATGGGCACCTATAGTTTTAGAAGTTGCTTCAGAATATCTCATATTTGCTCACTAATTACCAGTCAGTAGCGCTTTGAATAAAGTAATTGTAAATGAAAGTGATAAGTTTCAATTTTTTACCACTAATCCGTTAGTATCCACTGTCAATAATCGAGATTTTCTGCGTAGAATATTATGTATGATATTGTTCTGCTACCTGATTATTCTGACACGATCCCGATATCGTCGTTGGTACGCAGGTGCTCGTGGCTTCCGAATACCTCGCTGAGTCTGCACATTTGATTCTCGTCCACTCTCCACAGGAAGCTCTGAATTCGTTACTTCAAGAATAGTCGCAAGTTGAAAACGTACCCTGCAGTTTGCGGCGCGCATTGTAAGAAGTAGTTCGAGTTTTCGACGTCGGCTTGAAGGGAAGCTGACAACCAGTTGCAGGCAGCACCGACGACAGGAGCGACTGATGGAGCTGAATTTCGGAATTTATTTTTAACTCTTGGAACAAATGCTGCTATGTCAAAATGGAAATGAGCAAAATTGTGTCTGATTTTGATGGGACATGTTCTTTAATCATTTTCATCTTGAAACCAAAGAATTGACGATCATTTGATTCGTGTTCTCCCAGAGCCTATCTTTCTATTCTATTGACCGTCGAAGCCGGCACGCAAGCGAACAATCAGAACAAAAAATGATTTGTGAATCTCGTAGAAGAAGTAGAACATGAAACTTGAAGAAATAGCGTGATTTCTAAAGAGAATCAAGAGATGACATAGAAAATAGACGTGGAACACGAAAATGGATCATAGTCTAGGGGGGAATGAAGAAATAGCGTGAAAATCTAGGAGAAATTAGAGGTGGTCATGTCCAGTCTGGTCGGAGCCGCGTTCTATGCTTTGTTTTGGAAGTTGACTCGAGTGCCGATGCTGCGAGAAGCATTGCGTCAAGAGCCGATTGGGGATGAGAAAAAGGTTGTGGCAGAGAAAATGGAAAAAAATCGATGACTGAAATTGATCAACAGAGATTTTATAGTGTGTTGTAAATGATAAGACATCAAATTTTTGTAGGTTCAAATTTTAATAACGGAAATCAATCAGTTGAATAATATTTTTTAAACAAATAATATGTTTAAAAGAAATTGGTGAATGAAATAAAATTTTAAATTGGAATAGACTTGAAGGTTAGGCTGTTTATATATATATATTTTTATAGGCGAGGAAAAACTCACCACTACAAGGCTGACTGCAATCGGCTGCTTGAGGATTTTGAGAACAGGTTGCTTGCTGCCTAAATTTCAAAACTCCCAAATTGTTGCCAGAAATTTTTCCAAGAAAATCCCCAAACCTCCTGAAAATCTTCTTATCGTTACACTTCTGTTTTGTCTCATCGAATTCGTGCTCTTTCGGGCAATCCCTCAGTTGCCAAATTCCCAGATACTTTTCGTCTAGGGAGTAGCCTTTTATCTGAAACTGAAATAAAAAGGAACAATAATTGTCAAGATACCTCTTCATCAGCTAAAGGGGCACATTCGAAATATTGCGTGGAGTTTGAAGCGGTTTTAAGGTGCTCCACAGTCATGCAAACTCGACCGGGAACTATTGAAGATGAATATACTGAAATTTTAGGAGATTATTTTTTGATATTCTATTTTTTCAATTTCATATAAAGATAATCTAAAAGAGAATGTCATGTCATTATATAATAAGATCTTCATATTACTTTTTTCTTTAGTTTTTTTTTTTATTTTACAAAATATTATGACTCTTCGAAATATTGATTTTCGGACTTCCAACCCAAAATAATCTCGCCAAAGAGAGTGTTCGCTGATAGGATATCAGCACTTGAGCTTCAGACATTAGTGATAAAAGGGGGGAATGAGGAAAAGATGAGAGAAGATAAGAAGCCAGGCAGGTCAGACACTTCATCGAATTTAGCAAAGCAAACAGTGCCATGTGATGGTGTTTTGAAAATGATCAAAATTTTGGAGGTATTTTAGACGTTGACAAAATATCACAAATTTTGATTTTTAAGTAAAATTCTATTATTCGAGTAAGAGAAATAAAACTTTCAGAAAAAATATCCGAGCGTTAAAAAAACGATTACCTTGAAACGAAGTAACGGAAACAAAAATGAGCCATTGCAATAAATCCTTCATTTAGAGGATCTAAAATATTTTTAATTAATTCAAAATGATACCGTAAAATAAAATTTAGAGTAATTATTGAAAATTATGGAAAAGCTCCATAAGCATGCGCCTCTTATATTCTAGGATCATACAGGAAGAGAGAATGAGAGGCTCTAGAGAAAGAGAAATATGAAAAGACCAGTCTCTATCTTTTTTCCTGTCTGCTTCTTTCTCTTCCCTTTCTTCAAGCTCGTTCACTATTTCTCCATGCGAGTTCTCCAGCCAAGTACAGCACGAGAACGGCGGATGATTTCATGGATTTTTTTTAGAAAATATGTGGAAAACTTTACATCATTTTATTTTTAGATAGGTTTTAGAATTTTTGATATCCAAAAATTATTAAAAATGCTATTCAGTGCTTTAGACTAGGTATAAATAATTTACTCGAAAATCTATATTTAAATAGATAAATTTCAAGTTATATTTCAAGATAATTAATGATGGAATTATAGTCGCTTTTCTATAGTATTGTAGATCGTTGGGTGGATTCGCTTGGTATTCAAAGAAAATATATCAGAAAGCATATTTTCACAGTCATCGCATATCTACAAACGAAGATCAACCTTAGGCCAATTACTGGATTAGCAGTGCTTAATAATAGCTACTGAATTCATGCTTAGCGAAGATCGTGTCGAGACCAAGTTTGCCGTCGAGCTACCCTTCGGTACACAAATAGAACACGCGCGCCGAGGGAAACTTGCCCAGGGGCAATCTCTATTTGCGTGAGTATCATCCACACGTAACGATGAATAAATATTACCATTATGATTCATAATCGTAATTTCAGTTAATAGCGTTGCTTTTACAATTGTATTAGCGTGAAGCAACTCAATTTTTGATGTGCAATTAAATTTTTAATGAACAAAAATCCTGAAATGTAACGTAGAGTATTATAACTTGTAGATCATCATTGGATCGCTGTTTAAAGTTGAAAAAGAACGATCATGATATTTGTATAAAATATCAGAGTTTATAAATGTAATTTGAGGTTAATGAAGCTTTATCGCTCCATAAATTGGATTACCTTTCGAAACAATTTAAAATCACTCATCTGTAAATTGAGCATTTACCTCAAAGTTATCGATATTTTACGTCATCACTCTAGCTTTAGTCAAAACTCCTAATTTTCAATTCAATTTCGTTGTTTTTCTGGCTTTATTCTTCTTAGAAGAACATAAGAATGATTCGTAAAATGTAAAATTTCGCACGAATGACATCTGCTTCGAATCACAGCTTATTACAGTGGCTTTCATTTAACTCGAGTTTCCGGTAATTTAATTGAGATTTAGGTATTCTTGGAGGATCTGAAAGTCAATGATAAGATAATCTATCTCGGTGTTTACGCAGAACAAGAAGATATGTATTGTTTGTCGTTAAAGCTAGATTATTGGATAACGTATTTTGCAGGTTAGATGTAGGATTTACAAAGAAAAAAGATTGCTATTCCGTCAATAATAAAATGACTAACCCTTATCGTCAAACCCAAAAAAAATTCAATACCATAAGACATCTTAAAAACGAATGATTTTATAACTTGCATAAAAGATTAATGAGTTCACTCAAATGAAATAAACCAAGATAGCTGCAAGATCTTTGACAGATGGTTTTGAAACTTTCTATTTTTCTATGCTTTATGATCATTATATTGCAAAAAGTTATAGTTTTCTTCAATCCTACACAAGTCTGTTGTAATCGCATGAATCGCAAAGGGTTTCTGACGATCGTCCTCCGTAGGACTGCATGAGATTCATTCACAAGAAAACATAAATAAACAAAATTATTTTAGGAGCCCAAATGTTATCCGGAGCAGTTCTATTCATGTCGGGCAATATTTTATCCTGCGTAGCTGTGAATAAACATCTACGCGTCCTGAGACCACACATTTCGGCTTCGACTTTTAAAGCTCAAAGAAGATTTACGATCATGTTGTATTGTCAGGTAATTGATTAGGAATAATTAGTTGGCTAAAATTTTAAAGATTATTGTTTCATTTCGAGCATCCATCTACCAGTATCATTCAATTTATATTTAAGATTCCATATTGCGTTTTTGAACATTAAACTCCGATTACACATATCAATCCAAAACTCTCCTTGTACATATAAAATATTTTAGATAGTCTACCCCCTAATCTCAATCGTTGCGCCATGCGTTATCTACATTATATCTTACATTTTCATCCCAATGCCTTTTATTTATGAATCCGTAATTCTGCGTTATATCGTATGTTCCCTGCTGTTGTTCTATCCAGTTTGCACAACAGTTTTCGGGTTCACTTTCGTCAAACCTTATAGGTAAAATTTAATTAAATGTTGAACGTTGAATATGATCTAAATTCTCAAAAATTATTTTCAGAGTATACCTTCATCGAAAATGCCTTCCGATAATCCAATTATTGAATCCCAAAGCGAACGTTTCTCATGTACAGGCAAACGAACGTTCTAAAACTATTGTTTCTTCCGTTATGAAACTTTAAGTCTCTCGCTGTCTAAGTAAATTTTAAATTAAAAATTGTAATGCTACAGTGTCGTTCAAAAGTCTTGGAAGTGTTTGCAAAATGGCGATTTTCGCTTTCTAACTTGTTTTTTGCTTTGGAAAAATTATATATTTGTATTATTTAGATATTTTTAATTTAATTGCAAGATTTTTTTTACAACTATGACATTGCCATGTTTGAATAAAGGCTGCAAACTTTGCTTACTAGGAAATGATTGTAATGGAATTAAAGTGATACTAAAAGGGGTGAATTCCCATTTGTGATATACTAAATTAGTTTCAGAATAATTTTACCATTAGTTAAAAACATTTCTATCAAGCTCTAACAAGAAAACTATTTTAACCACGAACTAGCACGTCAAGTAAATCAGAGAATGTACCATGGTTGTAAAATGACAAGTTTGACTCTATTTTTGGCAGGTAGAGTGAAAAAATGAATGAGTAAAAGTTTTCCGTAATGTTATTGATCATATATAGGGAGGCCAAGTCTCCTCTTTTTGAGGGAGAGAAAGAACGCATGAAACTTTTCGACACTTCAATTATCGTTAACTATTGTGTTAATTAGTTGGTAGTTTAATGAAATCAGGACACCAATTAGGGCAATAAAATACGCCCGAAATGATGGTGTCGTTGGTTTTTCGAAAAAGGCTTTCTGAAGACATGAACGACATCGAAACTCTAGTAACATAGCTTTTGATAGGATGGACCGTTTTTGAAAATCAAAAAATTTTTAGTTATTTACGATCTCGTCCACTACACTAGTAGCAAATTTATCCAATTCAGCCTATTTTGAAAAACCACTTGGTCTCTCTACTTATTCTCTTTTGAATAATTTATGAAAATGGTTATTGATGTGTAAAATTTCACAGGAATTACATCTGCTTCAAGTCAAAGCTTATTAAAGTGGCTTTCATTTAGCTCGAGTTTCAATTTCATATATTCGTTAAATTAAAATTGAAACTACTATTATTTTACACCCAAAATGTTGGAAAATCTCGTGCAAAGTTATAGATCTATAATATTCTCGCTGCTTTGTGAGTGTGTTTCATTATTCTATCTTTACGTCGTATTTACCCAGTCTACCAAGGAAATGAGGATCTATCGAATAGTCATGCTAAAATTAGTGGTAATTTTGAACTTTATCTTTTCATACTGATATTACTTAACAAATTACTACAGAAAACAAGTTACTAAGAATTTTATATCAGGTTTTTCTACTTTTTTATTTTTATACATATTTTACAAAACATGAGTTTATATTTTCTTCGACTGATAAAATAATTCAGATATGTGAACTATTACTGTCATCAACCATAACCTATATTTTACGACCTGATCCTTTATTTCCACTTCCCGCTGTGGCAGTTTTGGGGCCCGCTAAAATATTTGGTCAAATTGGATGCGATTTAGCCGTAATTTGGAAAAATCTCGTATTTAAAAAAATAAAGTATCGATCTTTAGCTGTTATTGACATTATTCTGGGGTCTAACGGTGTTCACAGCTATTAACGATTGCTGCTATGCTAGAATGTGGCTTATTTATGAGAAACAGAATTGGATAGACTTCTTCTTCTCCTTAAAGTAAGCTGTCTTTTAGTTTTCTTTAAAAATGCATTTCAGAGGATTCATCGTGGTAGTTTTGATAAACCTGGCATTTGCTGCAACATTCTTGCCGCTAGTCTATTTAGCAATCGAGGATACAGAAGTAAGAATCAGGAGTTAATCGAGTTTTCGGCAATTTAATTGAGATTTAGGTATTCTTGGAGGATCTGAAAGTCAATGATAAGATAATCTATCTCGGTGTTTACGCAGAACAAGAAGATATGTATTGTTTGTCGTTAAAGCTAGATTATTGGATAACATATGTTGCAGGTTGGATATAGGATTTACACAGAAAAATATTGATATTCCGTTAATAAGAAAATCACTAACTCTTATCGTCAAACCTAAAAAATTTCAATACCATAAGACATCTTAAAAACGAATGATTTTCTATAATTTGCATAAAAGATTAATGAGTTCACTCAAATGAAATAAACCAAGATAGCTGCAAGAGCTTTGACAGATGGTTTTGAAATTTGCTATTTTTCTCTGCTTTATGATCATTATATTGCAAAAAGTTATAATTTTCTTCAATCTTACACAAGTCTGTTGTAATCGCATGAATCGCAAAGGGTTTCTGACGATCGTCCTCCGTAGGACTGCATGAGATTCATTCACAAGAAAACATAAATAAACAAAATTATTTTAGGAGCCCAAATGTTATCCGGAGCAGTTCTATTCATGTCGGGCAATATTTTATCCTGCGTAGCTGTGAATAAACATCTACGCGTCCTGAGACCACACATTTCGGCTTCGACTTTTAAAGCTCAAAGAGGATTTACGATCATGTTGTATTGTCAGGTAATCGATTAGGAATAATTAGTTAGCTAAATTTAAAAAAATTATTGTTCCATTTCGAGCATCCATCTACCAGTATCACTAACTTTATATTTAAGATGCCATATTGCGTTTTTGAACATTAAACTCCGATTACACATCAATCCAAAATTCTCCTGGTGTATACCAAATATTTTTTAGATAGCCTACCCCCTAATCTCAATCGTTACGCCATGCGTTCTTTACGTGGTATCTTACATTTTCATCCCAATGCCTTTTATTTATGAATCCGTAATTCTGCGTTATATCGTATGTTCCCTGCTGTTGTTCTATCCAGTTTGCACAACAGTTTTCGGGTTCACTTTCGTCAAACCTTATAGGTAAAATTTAATTAAATGTTGAACGTTGAATATGATCTAAATTTTTAAAGATGATTTTCAGGACATACCTTCATCGAAAATGCCTTCCGATAATCCAATTATGGAGCGCCAAAGTAAATGTCTCTCATGTACAGGCAAACGAACGTTCTAAAATTATTGTTTCTTCCGTTATGAAACGTTAAAAATAGTTCAATAAAGCTTAATTTCTAATATCCATCAATTTTTTGGCTGAATAATAAATCACACAAAGCTTGGAACAAAAATCACTTCTGAAGCCAAATTTGATTACAAGTTATTGAGACATTTTCGGAAACATTTGCAAGAGTACAAGCATCAGTAAAGAGTCCACGAAATGCATCTTTGTTTGCCCTTTTCCTTATTAGAACATGGTCTGAAAGGTAATATAAATAAAATAAAATATTTCATACGGTTTTCAAGCCCCATCTTTCATCGTATCAATAAAGTTTTCTTAATTTTCGTCCATTTGCCGAAAAACTGCGTACGTCAACTTTTTGTAACAATTTTGCCTAAAAGTTTCTCTTTCTTGCAACAATGATAAAAATGCGTACGCATAGCGAATAATCTCAAAATAAAGAGTGAATTTTTAGAATCGTCATCTAGATTTATGTCTCTCGTTGTCTAAGTGAATTTGAAATTAAAAATTGTAATGTTAAATAGCCATTACTCTGCTCTTTCGATAGATTACACGATCATGAATGTAAAATCATCCTCTTTTTTCTGAAATCCACAATGATAAAATATTCAAGCTATTTTGTAGCCAGACTGGATCTGGCAATTTCTTTGCCACTATTCGAGCTTACGAAATGCTGATAATGTCTCCATTCATCATTTAGGGAATACAATTTATCAATTTTGCAAGCTCTTATCAGCAAAGAATTTTCTTTTTGCGTAATATAAACTTATTTTCATGCTGAACTCTCGTCTTTCTATGGCCCCATAATTTTCCTTCAGTTAATATTCTATAAAATGTTCTACTTATTCTTTGTCTTCATTATATTATTTATTTCTGTAGATAGTGAATATCTAGACCAAACTAGTGGCATGAAATTAGTATTTGTACAGATGGTATGAGCTAATTTTTCCTTGAGGCTGAAAATGGCTAGAATTTCAGATGTATAGGCATGGTAAGAAAATTATTTAGTTGGTTTGTTGATTATTAAAGGTCGTCCGGACACTAATTATTGAAACTGCCAATTCCTTGAAAGCTAATAAAATTTGAAACACATCCAAAATTTATGAATTTTATTTCATGAGATCGATCTCCAACCGCGACGTATCCGAAAGACGGCGTCAAACCGGATGAGTGGAAATTCGGGGGCGGAGGCCTTGGACAATTATCACCGGCAATTTGACTTTCTTAAGCTATAAAATGATTACTCTTAGAAGGGGATGGAGCAGCATATGAAACTCGGCATGAAGCTAAGAAATCGGTACATTGATAATGTCTATCCGGGGTTTTTACCGTCTGCCTACAAATCTAACGCAATTTACGTACGATCAACCGATGTTAACAGAACTGTATGATTTTCTAAGTAATAACCTGACACTTTAGCCATACATAAATCAACACATTATGACAGCGGTTTATCAATTTTTAAAAGAAAGCTATGAGTGTTCGAAATCAGTAATATTTTCAGCTAATCTCAGCCTACTCGAACATGATCGGTCTTTACGGTCAAGCGAACTACAATAACAGCAATCAATATGATTATCCTCAAGCTGCGGGCTGGCCTGCTGGATTAGTGCCAGTTGCAATCCATACCGTTAGGGATGATACTGATTATGTAGGTTTTTTTTTTTTTAATTTTATCAACAAAGCAATTGCTATTTGAATGGTCTAATTCGCATGCAATTAATCCCGAAACATAAGGTATCTTAAATTTTCAAAGTTAAGTTTCAAATTTCGGCAGAGCTATTGAAATAACGTTTTTATGTATCAAACGTCGGCGCGCACTGCCCGCTGAGAGAAAAATGGTGGGAGCTGGCGAAGAAGACCGACGAATTTCAAGCCTACATGAATGCGACTTCAGTGCAAAACTTATTCGCAAATCTAACCGTGAATTGTGGAAAGAGGATCTATTACGAAAGCATTTGGGAGCCTACCCAGGCCTTGTTTTCGGAGGTGAAAAATCTCAAAATACGGACTATTTTGAAGTCTTTAGATGATCTATTTTAATGATTTTCGGAATAGAACCCCATGGTACACTGACGAACTATACGCTCAAATGAACGCTGTCAACGATCAAGAGCAATTGTTTGAGAACGGAATCTTTAGTAAATCAATTTTTTTTCTAAAAATTTATAAAGACGATAATAATATTTTTCGACCAAAAATTATAAATTAAAGGGTCTGCACCTATTTGTAACAAAAATTTTCGGGTATTCTGCGTGAAATTTTGTTACAAATCACCCCAGAACAAAGATTTTGAGATTCTAGACAAAACCCAATTCTACCTCGATTATGACATCGGGAAACAGCTGAAAATCTTGAGAGGTGGAACTCTGCTGAACGAAATCAGCGAGAGGTTCCAGTTCAAAATGAGTTGTCTAAATAAAACCACGGACAGCTGTAATTGGATTAACAATTTGAAGGCCTATATGTATTCTGGAGTAAGATTTTCCCAATTTTATGAAAAATGATGTTTCGATAACTCACTTGATTGAAGGTTTCATTTTGAGTTCGACTCGATTAGCAAGTCATAGTGGCTCAAAGCTTCAAATTTTAAATATAACTTGAATATTATCAAAATTAAAAAAAATATTCCCGCTCAACATACTCCGTTTAGAAATTGATAAGTTCTTCCAACTCGTTCTAAGTTTAGCACGACACAATTTTATACGCATTTTTCTCGGCAATAGGGGTTGAAAAATATGCCATCAATCCCCCAGGGCAATATCCTCTATACTCAGCCTGTATGGCTCTAGAACTCTGGCAAAATACAAGCTCTGGGGACTTTTATTTCAAGGTATTGGATCTTCTATTTTATCTTATAAGACCCTAAAAATTAAGTTGATGTATCATCAGGATGAGAATAGTGACTTCGACGAAATAACTCAGGGAATACCAGCATGTAAAAATTATTCGAGCTTCTGCCCAATTTCGACATTGGCAGAAGTAGCGAAAGATATGAAACCCCCAGAGCCCATGGAGAAGGTAAATCTTGATTTTTTTTTTTCGAAATATAAACAAGTTTCAGTATTGCTTCACTGATCTTCCAGTGTCTCTTAGCACGCCGATTCTCTCAATTTCAACGATAATTTATCTCATTTTCTTGGGATTTTTCCTCGAATAAACTAAATTCATACAAATTTTTGCTGGAAATTCCATTAGCATTCGATGAAGATTGAAGTTTTAATAAAATTGGCATTGACACGCAACTTCAAAATAGCGAGAAAGAGCGAAAGCTGAAATTCCGCATTATGTAATTTTTTTGTGAAAAATACAAGCTGCAATCTGGTCAACTGAACTATTGCATTCGCCCAGTTGTAAAGGTTTTAGAAGGTAGACCGAAGATGCGAGTGAAAACGTTTATTAGCTGACAGAGTGAGGTATTTATAGAGATCGAGGATGATGTATGCAATCTGGTAAGATGAGATTATTATATTAAATCACGCCCTAACTCCTACTCACTGTCTCTCCCGACTGGCTCGACTGCATGCCGCTCCTCTTCTCCCTTTTGCTTTTCTTCGGCTTCAATTTTTGTCCAGCAATTTCGCCTCATCCAATTTCTAGAAATCAAGTGCGTCATTTTTGCAGATTTTTGAATATGCCCGGCTCATTGTCGATTTAAAAAATATTATGAGGATCAATTTTTCCTAGACAGATTCAAAATCTTCAGGTAGGCTTACTATTCAACGTCTTCTAAAATTCTTTCCTCGAATCATCGTTCATTCTCCAAGAATCATCCTTTAAAGATTCTTTTTAACCTTGAAAATACCGCATTCCAAACCCCATAAATTCACCGCCGTGACTGTCGGAGTGATGGGTCGGTGCGCTTGCCATTTTGCCGGAACGTAGACGTGCTAGGAGAGAAATAGAGGCATTCTTCTTAATCAGCAGACATTTGAAGGCTTCACAAATTAGCTTGCGTTCGGTCGTGAGCAAAATGGATCTGATCATTCTTCATTACCACTTCATCGATGTTCCAAGAACTGGACGATCTGTTCAATGTGGACGTTTTGGATCCGTCATCAGCGGCAGCTGCCATCGGTCAGGCAGGAAATCAGGCGTAAGAACGAGAAAAAATTTCGATCAACATTGAAACCTTGTGATAATGAAGCTGATTCTGATCTGTGACAAAATCAGCACCTTCTAGCATTGAAAAGCGACAAAATAGTGAAGATGCTCTTTAAGGCTCTCAGCGAATGACGATGTGACGACCGCGTACGAAGTAGATTACCTGGACTTTGAGTTGATGCTCGCTAACTACATTACGCCGCTTCAGACGATGCCTTCCTCGGGCGGTGCGACTACGAAGCCGAGCAACAGTCAGGCAAAGAAGACGTCGAAGGACCAGATCGTTCAGCCGGCCACCATGCCGTCTGATTCGTAAGGAGCTGTTTCCAAACCATCGAGGGAGCAACACGTTCTCCCTCCCTTTTCAATGAGGCCATCATCTCTGAGAATCAGAAACTGGAATCTTGAGAAAGCATTGCTCAAATCTTTTTATTTGACCAACTTAGACGATCTTGGTTTTCAGAAGCCAGATGTGGTTGCAGAACGAAACGATGAATCCGCAACTGTTCGCCGTCGACCAGCAGCGCCTCATTGCCGCGCAGGACGACTCGCACGCCATTCAGCAGGTCTGGAAATCCAGTCTATTAGTATTCCAACTTTTATCCCTACCCGTCTTGAGTTTGAAAGACTCCCAAGTATTTCGCTCTGATCCTGAATTACTCATATTATTTCATAAGGTGACAAATCTATCTTTGAAAGAAGAATGGTGAAGATCATTCCCACTTCTGCTCATATTTCTCTTTTGAAGATGATCCAATGAAGTTGCAGAGCATGCACGTGCACCACTACGATCAGCCGACGTATTCGATGAGTCTGATGCACACGGCTCCGGAGGGCGAGCAGCCGAGTCAGTTGCTGGCCACGGCCACCGAACAGGCGACCCATCGCAACGACAACTCGGGCAACCTCTACTACGCGTCCCCATCCACCAGCTTCTTGGAGGTTTGTTGTAAAATTTCGCCGAAACATCAGCCGACACACTGCTTTTGCTGTAAACCCTACAGTGCATTGGTTTTTTTTTTTCGCAACTTATTGAAATATTTTTCACACTCCAACCACAGCGACGTGTATTATCTATGAATAATATAATGTTGTCGTGTTCTGTGTTATCATATCATAAAATTAACTGAAATCGATATTCTTCAGCCTCGTCCCCACAAGTTTATCGACCTGTCGCTGACCACCATCACCGCTAAACAGCAGACCGTGCGCACAGTGATCGGCAAAAAGCCATCCCAGACCCCCCAACACGTCAAATTGCCGATAAAGCGCAAGCGCTTGACTAAGGTCTGTCGACTTCATTTTTGTTTCGTTAAAGAAATCTTCATCTCTAAGATCATTTCTTCGTTTCAATTTTTTAAACTGGACTTTAGAAACCCCCGATGCACGCGAACTCGAAGTGCACGGTGTGCGGCACGAAGGAGACTCCCATGTGGCGCCACCACTCATACACCGGCCAACTCGAGTGCAAGTGAGTGTTTGTCTTTTCTTCAACATTTCATCAACACATTGTTTATGTTTCAAAGTTTTAATATCACGTTTTATGAAAACTATTCCAATCTGTCCACTGCTCACGTTACAAACAAAATATTGAGTTATGCGTAATTTCTTACCAGTTTTCATATAAATTAAATAAAAAATAATATCTTTTCAAAAGTGATACCTCAAGTGATAGTGTCTTGACGATTATTATCACTAACTCTCATGCATTCATAACCCGAGAGTTTGGCCGCTCTTACATTATCCTCTAAGAGATAGGAGAGAAGCGAAGTCAAATATTCGATTTCTGAGTAAGTAAAATACCTTGGCCGATATCTCGCGTAAATATAGCCTCATGTTCAGGATTAAATTTTATCCGATAATGTGATACCATTACTACAACGCTATAAATCGAACTGATTTTGTGTGAACTTTGTGATTTTTTGTGGTCCAATGTTTAAAAATTGGGTCACCTTTCACAATGGAAAATATCCCATTGCCCGGCATAAAAGTAGATACCACAATTCAAAAGATGATAAACGATAAAAGGCATTTTTAATTAGATGCCCTATCTTCTTCTTTAATATTCTAAAGAAGTGTTGCTATTCCATTAAATAGTAGTCAGTAAAAAATAAAAAATTGCCCCTAAAAAATTATGCATCAACCTAATAGGATGAAGGATAATTTTGAGTTCTCATCGAATTTCGAATTTTTATTCGAGTAAAATTGTTTCAGCGCCTGCAACCAATACTTCGAGAAGTACGGCGTGCCGCGTCCAGCGAGTCTGCACAACCGCGTGGTGGTGAAGCGCGTGCGCAACCACACCAAGTTCATCAAGCCCGTCTTCGTCCAACTCGAGAACCAGTTCGTCGACGTCGAGACCGTAAAGGGCGAGAAGTACAGAGGACCGCACCCCGACACGTCCAACAATCGTGATGTGAGTGAATTTCAACTTTTTTCGCTTCTTTTTATTTTACTCTAGAGTTTGTAATTTATCTTTTGCTTAGTTTGAGCCCTTTGCTCGATTTTATCAATTGCTTTTGAAAGAGTCACTTTTTCTTCTATAGAGCAATTTTTTTTGTATCAAATTGATGCAACCTCAAATAGGTTTATTTATTCATGAAACTCTGAGCAATCTAAGTTCTCTACTTTTCAAAAGTTCAAATATTCTATAAAGCTTTATCAACTCCAAGAAATTCCTTAGATTGCTAGAACTCTGATATAATTTTACTCTTTTTACGTCTTTTTTCGTAAAACTGCATTATACTGCGGCAATAAGCAGCTTTTCGTTCCCTGAACTTTCCTATTTTCTGTCTGTTGTTACGCGATAAAGAGCTCAGCACACCAACCTTTTACGGGAGTTCACAATATCAAATGGAGCATTTAAACACTCCAAAGACCTTTCGGGCTCAGCTGAAAATGCTGTTTCATTGGGGCTGAGTGATCAGTCCCAACTTCTCTCTTATCGATGACCATTCCTCAATCATAAATGATGCTCAATAGTCTCTCACTCATTTTCGATATTGCTTCGATGAAGATATCAGTGTATTTACTTTGCTCAAGCAAACTTCGGTTGAACAAACTGCAAAATTACTGTGCTGCATCAGATACGCAACCAGCAGATAACACTTGGAGGCCTGCAGTTTCGATTCGAGAAATTTTTGAGTGAAAAGGTTGCTGGCGGAAAAAAAATCGTGACGAAATTTGCAACGATGGAAGAGGAGATTATAGTTCGTTATAAAAAAATGATCCATCTAGTAAAAAAGTTGTTGTTCCCGAAATCAATGAAAAGTATATTGATTTTTTAAAATTATAATTTCGAACAAAATTTGTTCAGACTCGCATTAATACAAGTTCCCATTATTCTTAAAATTTGGTCTATTTTCGCTCACTTGTACTAATTGGTCCCGAAATCACACATTTTTTTCTCGTCGGCAATTTTACACTAGTTCGTTGTGTGTTATTTCTGCTTATCAGCCGGACGCTACGAATTGTTTGATTGATATTTCGTAACGTAGAATTTGCGGGCTCAGCGAAACAAAGCACAGGCAGGCTTATTTTTGAATACAGGTATGAAGTGGTGGGAAGGAACAAAATATCTACGCACAGCTCCTTTCCTCAAGTTAGAGAGCCGGATGTCATACTAGAAACAGCCAGCTAACATTGTAAAGCCTCGCTGGAACAACTGCTTTCGTATAGCAGACATAATATAACAAGCAAAACTCAGCTAGTATGAAAAAGCGGATTTATCCCCTCAATATCAATGAAATGTTGGAAGATATATGTTTTAGGAAGAGAATAATATGACATCAGGATAAATGAAGAAGTATGACCAGAAATCGATGCAAAAAAAACGCATTTAAAAAATTTCGAAACTATCCTTAATTTTTAACCTCTTGAGATTTCAGAACGAAGTCGATATCGTCGGTGAGCTCCCTCCCATTAATGGGCGGATCTACCTGAAGCTCTGAACAAATCTCTCTGATCTTCCCTTTCTTCTGTAAATGTATTTTTATGAGAATCAAATAAATTCTTTCTTTTTGAGTTCCTTTTTTGCAAAACCAAAAATTCGGATAAAAGAATATTTTTCATCAGAAATTTTCCTTCAGAGTATCAGTCAGATTATTTGTTGTCTGTCTTTTTTCAAAATCGAGCGTGTTGAGTATAGAAACAATCGAAAATGTTGAGTTATCTCCTCTCATTTAATGATACTGAAATTCCACGTAGACAATATTCGACTAAAACCTTCTAGTTTGATACTTTGAGAAGAGTCTCGTTTTCTGTCTCTCTAATTGAAGAATTGACCGGGCAATAGATTCTTCAGGTCACCTTCTAACGTTTTTCCTAATATACTGAAGAAACCCATGAAAACACCTTCCATTTTCATTTTTCAAGAATAATCTATATCCGGGCGATAACCCTCAGGCGAACCCTTTTCCCCCATTTTTACATCCATACCCTGACATAATCTTAAGATTCAGGACCATTTTATCATTTAAGCTTCCACCTTATCAGGCATTATCAGTTCCATATCTGCAAATATCCCTTTGAAATTATCGACGTTTTTTCTCCGACAGAGATATTTGTCCCCCGTTCGGTCTTGCATCCCCAAATTATTTTATCGCGATTTTCGACGACGTCGAATCTCAAACCGGATGGAGTTTGTTTCGTTGATCGCCCAGTTTTATCATTGCTCCCCTCGTAGCACGCACGCGTGTTTCTCATTCTTTCCCCCCTTTCCTCCCTCTCTCTCTTATCTATTTCTCTCGACCCCTCTTTCTCCATCGATGCGCATTATCACGAAGGCCTATCTTTATGTCAACCGAGAAGTGAATAGATTACTTCCCGGCTGTACAGGGCACTCAAAATGACCCATTTTGTGTCAAGACTCTCTGTCACACTAAAATTATTTACGCGACTTGGAATTGGAAAGTTTTGCAAGAAACAAACTGAAGTGGTCAAACAATTTATGATTCTTCAAACTAAAAAATAATGAAATAAAATATTGATTTGCCGAAAGTTTGAAGACCAAATTCTACAAGGTCTTCAAACTAGGTGAAATATTGTGCGGAAAATTTCTCATCCTTGATGTACTATTTCGATTAGCTTGAAGAAAAGATAGAACGGTCTTTCCAAACTCCGATTTGCCAGATAAACCACAAAATACTCTCCATTATAATCGAGATGAACACTGTCCCTGTCTCTGGGTAAAGAGTGGTGCGAGCAGCAAGTTAAGCTAATGTGGAAAAGGAAAGAGAAAGAGTAAAAGAACGCAGAGTCGGCGGAAACACTTCGCCCAGCAACAGAGACAAGACTAATCTCGGGAATAATGAAGAGTACGTTCAAGTCAAATATGATATTTGCATGTCATGAAAGCACATCATCACGCTTACCAATAGATTGTTTCCTTGAAAATAATTAATATTGAACAAAGTCAACAAAACTCCACATTCTTTACCAAAGTGCGGTAAAGTTTAAAACCAGATTTGAAAGAACAATGACGATAAATTACTAGCCGATGACTAAAAGTTTGTACAGACACATTTTCTACGATCTATGAAGGCTAACCAGAATAAAAGCCGCCCGATAACTTTGCACCCAAGATATTTTTCCATCAACGTATAATTTTCCAGGCGCAAAATCTTCGGACGAAATTAAAGAATTCCAAAGATTAACATATCACGGGGAATTTATGAGCTTGCCGGAGTCGGCGGTGTGTTCGGCGCGATCGACGTGGTCGGCGAAGTCGGTGACTTTGACGGCGTTGGTGAATTTGCGTCAGTCGGTTGTTTTCCGGGATCACTTGAGATCTTTCTCCGCTTATACCGATTGACCGCTGAAATTTTGAAAAACTCATAAGAAGTAGGAGGAATGATAGTCTGGAAGCCGCAAGCATCAAGGTCTCAAACATACGATTTTTTTTGAGAACTTATGATTCTTGAACGATAAAAATCGCTCACATTCTCGTTTCATTCCGATCAGAAAGCACTTTGTCAGACGACACTTCTTACAGCAACTCTTGTTCTCTGAAAAATCGATACTGAATATCAGGGGACGCGGCTAACGATGAGTACGCCTACTTGACAGCGGACATCTGTCGGGAATTGTGCTGGAACGGCATCGATACTCTTTGCTGCTTTTAACCCATCGCTTGAAGAACATCGCGCACGCCCTGCATACCGAAAATTGAAATCATGAGTAAATTGAAGAAGGTTTTATTTTTCTTTGAAATTTTCCATAAAGAAAGAAAAGGAGCTAAAATTATTCTGAACAATGTTTTCCCATTAGAATCTCGTTTCTATGAATGCAAATATTGTCCAAATATAAGAGGACGAATTATTTTCTGCAAACAATTTTGGTTCCTTCTGATTACGTGCAATTGCACAAAAATATCACGATTCCACTTATTTGATCAATGAGATATAAAAGTGCTCATTTTTATTTTGTCATTATTTTTGCGATTGCGAAAGGTTGCTGATGCGTAAAACTAGCTTCGCTTTCATGCCATGTACTTAGTCTCGCAGTCGAATATGCTAATTTCAGCCTGCCTTCGCGAGGTTTTTCTAGTCTGGAGGTGACGAGCATCGATACAGAGCTCAGGTAACAAATAAAAAGGTCGAAAATATTCAAACTCTTCAAAAAAAATGCGAGAATCGAGAATTTGCTGGAAAATAATTTTCATGGAATCAAAGTAACTACAGCCAGAATGGTGCTAAATTTGAGAAGATCACCCTAATTTGAGTTGATAGATTAGTCAGTAAAAAATCAATTCTGAAGCTGATCGAGCAGAAAAATCTCAAACGATTGTCCAATTAACCCATTTTTAGCAATTAGTGCGTTCCAGGGAATTTTCATTAGCAGAAATGAGGTAAAAATGATAAAGTGCTCTTCTTTAGCTTCAATCAATAAAACGGTCCTAAGATATCCCGAAGATATAATTCTTACCTTCTTGGAGTACCTAGGTATCCCGTCGAATTCCATGTTACAGACTTGACATCTCGGCTGGACTGGAGGCGCATAACTGTTGAATGTCACCAACTTTAATTCATCAATCCAAGAGAAACAGGCTTCTGAAAATTAATCAAGTTTTATATGTGTAAGTTTCGGGAAATTCAATGTTCAATCTTTATAATCCATGAGGTTCAATTAATCGCCTGGGATATGGTCAAAGTTAAAAATTCAAATCAATAATTCCGCAATCCAGATATTAAATCTTTTCGAGTTTCAGGTCTTAAGGCTTGCAATGTATGTTTATTTTTGATCAGTTAACTTTCTATTCGATAGTTTTCTTACCACTTTCCCGGTTATTTGATATTCCATTAATATCATTCACTCTAGTGTAAGTTCGACAAAAATGTAAAAATATCAATAATCTCGAGAAATCCTAACCAGGAAGCATATATTCTATCCTAATCTATTCATATCTCAAATTATGACTTCATTTTACTGTCAGACTATAATTATCACAAAAATTCACCGGACTCGTCGAGCGTATCAATTGAAGGGATATTCTGCTTTGACTTATCGTCGTCCTCAGCCTTCGAACCATCTGAGCTTTTCGATGTCGATGCCTCTGGTTCCTCTGTAATTAAATTCGCTTGTTTGAAATGCAGAGTTGTCCTTAATCTTAGTTCAAAATGGTAATGAATCTCATCGCTTCAAGCCATGAAATAAATATTATTCAAGAAATGAATGCAGCTCCTGAACTAACGGAACTTTCGGAACCCTTCCTATAAGAACCTTCTCTCAACAGGAGTCATCTAGTGGGAATCCTCTTCTTATAAGAAGAAGATTTTGGGGGTTTCGAAAGTTGCATGGACCAGGGATCAGGGCACAGTACCTGGTGGTTGGAACGTGGGCAGAACAATAGAAAGTCCTCCAGAATCGTCGAACGCAATCTGCGTCCGCGCACCGCACTCAATCAGCAGGGAATGAGATTTTTGATTCATCTGAAGAAATGTCCGTCAATCTCGAAATTATCGATCGATCGAGAAATATTTTGGAGAATAGTTGGGAGCTAGCGAAAAATGTTAAAATTGGAAATCGCAATGAAAAGTCGCAAATGGAGCAAGAGGAAATCGATATGAAGGTAGAGGTTGAAGTCTGGAGTTTATGTGCGTTCGCTTTAAAAATTGTGTTTTAGGGAAGTCGATATTTAGCTTCAATCGATGGGAAGTGATGATCGAAAATGGAAATCAGTATTCAAATAGCGTCAAGTATGCAAATGACAAGATATTGACTTGAACTTCTTGATCTGAAGTTCGATAATTTTCCAAGAATGATATGCGCGGTTAGAGATTATCGAATTCATAAGATCGGAATCAAAATGAGAAGATGCGCATGCTACGATTAAGAGGACGTATCGTATTTGACTGATAAATCTCTAACAATAGGCCCTTCTTCCTCTCATTCAGCATATCTTCCAGTCTTTTCAAACTTTCTAAAACTTCTCCTGCAGAAGCTGAAAGATACGCAACAAATTTACGATGGTCGCCAGCATGAAACTAAATAAAGAAAAAAGGTGATTAGAAGCCGATATCGTATCTGACGATAATGACGAGGGCTTCCATGTTGCATGAGAAATGATGAAATTTGATGATAATTGAAGGAGTAATTTTGAAGGTGGAGACCAATTAGTCAAGATGGTAATTTTGGCTAGTTTGATAATACTTTATAAAATCAAGTGATAACTTTTGGAGATTTGACTAAGCACGCGTCAAGTGCAAAGATATTTTTAAAATTTAGATAAACTTCAGCAAAGTAAAAATAGGCACCAAATAGAGAAATCAAGCAAATCTGATAGAATTCAGCATTGAGCAGAAGTATCATAAAATCCTAAGGATTTTCTTTTTCTAAACGAACCTGATAGTTTTCGAACCTTCATTTTACAGTAGAATTCTAGGGTTAAGACATAAGCAGAAAAATATCGTAGTTCGATGCCCTAGATAAGGTGACTCCATCAATCAAACAACTGCTTAAGTTTCACAACGCTCTTAGGAAAACAAAAAGAACTTGGACCTTCTGGCTTCACAGTAATCATGGAAATTCTACTAAAGAATTTGTCGATCAGATAAGATTATTGATTTACTTCAATGGATTGATGAAATTCAGAATCAGATAGACTCAAAATTCAATAATCAAACAGTTTAAAAGCGACTTTTCCAAAATTAATTTGCAGGAAAAAGTATCGTAACATCCCATCAAAAGATGACAGAATTTCACCAAAATTTTGGAATCATTTAAAACTGAGTGCAAGATAGAATGCTGCAGAATGTTGATCTCACGATAAAATCATTTTAAGAAACAATCAGGAAGAAAATAAACAAAAGTATCGCAAACCACTCTTATGAAATTGATAAATATAAAAATCAGTCATATTATGACTAAATTGTTCAACCATCGTAATCAGGAAAAAATATTTCAAGTTAACAATTTTACAAATTCAACAAAAATCAATAAAAAATAAAAGTATCGTAACTCTTCTGCAATTCTGATGAAATTCCTATAAATTTTGCATCGATCACTCGTTCGTCCCATCCCCAATCCCTATCTCCTCTTTCATTCCCAAAGGCTAATCAGTGGGCGTGGTCTTTGTTCCTTCATTCACTCCACCCATTTTTATTTTCACTTACTCTCTGCCTGCCGCGCCACGCTCCGATTCATTGAAACACACTCCACCAACTCGGCAAGCACAAAGTATTGACGGAAAACGAAGCAAAATGAAATGCACTCTGTTACTTTGAACTGCTCAAGGCTCTTTCTGAATTCCGCCAAATTTCTGCCATTTTTACAGAATTTTCGCCAAATTGTTCAGAAAATTTGATGCTAAATTCAAGAATCGCGTCCTGTTACTTTGAACCGCACGAACTTTATTTACTACTTCGCGAATTTTTCGATTCGAGAAGATAATTGTCCTCCTTTCGGAGAATCTTTTCGACACTTACTAATTTGGAAAGTGTTTCATCGAAGTTTTTGGAAGAAAAAAATCAGAGACGGTAACGATTTTTAGGAAAAAATTCCAATCCCGTTATATGAGATGCTATATGAGTTGTTTAGTGATTTTTCCTATTATTCATGCAGCAATTATCAAAAATTTGTAGATTTTCCGAAATTTTTTATCGGCTTTTGTCATGGTTATACGTTGTTAAATTATTTATGACTAGATGATTTTGCTTGCTGATTGGATTTAGAACCCTTCGCTCTGATAATAATATTTGAGGCTGGCTTTATTCGATTCTTGTTTAGACGCTAAATTGAGGTCTATCTGAATGATTTATTCAACAAAATAAAGACCAATTGATATCCAAATGTTATACGCCGGTAAGATAATTACCAAGCTTTTCATAACGAAAGGACTCTTTTCAAAGTTCCTCATGATGATTAGCTGATTAAGAGTTGCAAGAAAGTGACAATTGTCGTTTTGAAATTCCCATACGAATCGGATGTTTGAGGTGTTTTCTTTGAAATTCTTGGATTCGATATTAACCATGTAATTATGAACTGAACAAATGTCATATTTCAAATTTTAGATGACTGTTCGTGGAGCAAAATTAAATAAAGTTAGAGCTATAAAGGGTAAACTTATGGGATTGAATTTATTTCGATCTAATCAATCGGCGTATTCGATGATTTTAAATACACCTAAGCTAAATAAGAAATAAAGATGAGGAATGGAATAATTCTAAGCTATTGGATGAACTTTTTGAGAGTTTCGTTTTTCATTCTCCTTGACGTGTTTCCGATATCTTCTCAAATCTCTAAACGTCATGTAGCCGAATATGAGTATAAGGGTGTACACTGAAAATTATCAGTAGTTCAGCAATCTCACAGCCCTGCTGATAAAGAAATAGTAATCTAAAGTTAAATGTGTTCTCATACAGCTTCCTATCGCAAAATACTATTTCGCGGTATACCCGAAAAGAACCATAGCCGCCATGAATAAGAGCCATAATAACTTCAGGAAAGATCAGTAACTGGATAATGCTAACTGATGGAATTAATCTCTAGGTCTCTAGATTTTTACAAGAAAAATTGCAGACTTTCCTAAAATCATTGCGGATCTTGTTAGTTGCGGTTCTAGTCTTTTCTCAAGCTACCTATTTTGTCAAGTTGCTAGGTTGCGAGATTTTCGATATCTCCAAATTATCAGGTAGATAACGAAGTTTGATTAAAAATTTGTAAAGTAATTCACTTACGGCCTAGATCGATGCTAATAATGCCCCATGGAAGTGGAGATAGTTTTTTAATACGTTCGTTGAACGTCATAACTAAGAAATAAAATTATATTTGCACTCGAAATCATTTTACTTACTACATAAAGTGATGAGAAACATAAATAAATTAAGCCCACAATTTAAAACCTAGATTTTAGTTTAAATAAATATTGTTTGTAAAAAAATCAAATCTTACGTTTAAAATATATGCAATTAGAAATATTATAGATTTTTTGAAGTATGAAGCTATGAAAAGAATTGTTTCGATCCCCATCTAAACTCATTGCCTCATGTTTATTAACAATCAGTATGGGTAAAATTAAAACACATGAAAGGGACAAGAATCGATAACCGCATTCTGAGCAGACTTTCTTCATTAAAATTTCTCAAAACGTAACTATGATTTCCATTGACATCAAATCACGGTATATTTATTTCATTGGAATTTCATGCAAATGTGATTCATAAGCTAATGACGCTATTTCTGATTATTAATGAACATGATATTGTGAAAATATATTTTAATTAATAAAAACTTCTAGAAATTAAAACAATATACTCACACCAATGGCAACCGAAACAAGATGTATATGTATTTGTTCTGAACTCATTTCATTGTTCAAACTCAATAAAAACATTGCGCATTGGAAAATTATTCTAGCGCTGATAAAAAATTGCAAATATGCCTGAAAGAATGTTAATTAGTTGGAACATAGAGAAAATTTTAATATTTAGATTGCTGTATTTAGGCAATTTGTTAAAATATTAGAACGAAAATAACTTTGATGCTAAATTTTCAGTGTATGCAAATTTCTTAACACTCACCTTAACTTGCAATGCATAAAATTTTCTTGGTATAAATTCGCTGGAGGAATTCGTAATGACCTTCATTTTTGAAAGAATAGTTAATCAATAAGACCTTTGGTTCTTTACACTTTTTGAATTTCAGATTTAATATTTCAACATTTCTTCAAGAGATAATAGCACGTCTCACTCCTTTCGTAACTTCAGTGCGAGTTGTTGAGTTGTTCACTTCTAGATTTTCTTCGAAGCTTGTCTAATTGTATACTTTTATGAAGATCAGCCACTGATAAAAAACTTTGTACTTGAATTTTATATACTAAAAACTTCCTGATTACGAAAAATGTTACATTGCACAATCTAGAATAATTTATAAGTTTATTTAATATGTAAATACTAGACTGAACTAATCAATATGATGATTGTAAATATAAAAGAATCCAAAATAACAAAGACTATTATTGATCGGAGAGAACGTCGATATTCAAAAATTACGTTATTCACCTCGTTTCTCTTCTCCGCAACTCACTATTTCGCTCCAAATTCCATTTCTAATTGCTGCTGCATGAATATCGACTGTCTCTCTAATCAACGATGCGTAGTTTTATATTTTTGGATGAACTTTCCTAAATATTCCAATCTTTGTTTTGGGTTTGTTTTGAAGTCGGGCTCCCCCCGACAATGATTTGATGAGACTTATCGTTCTAGTCGTTTATTGTCTGTTGTGTGATCAAGATCACCATGCGAATGCAAGATTGAATGGAAGGAGTTGGTACTTGTGCATTGGGGAGGGGAAGATAGGATGCTAGTTAGTATCTCTGGAGCCGCGTTGCCAACTGATACAAAAATGTGAAATTTTGTTAAATAGAATGCAAAAACACCTTAAATTTAATCCTAACTAATTTATTTTTCGGCGTTAATTTTAGGTACACTATTTGATACCAAATAAACGTTTGAAATAAAATTTATGAGTTTTGCATGTCAATAAATATTTCCGTTTTCATATGTTTGATGATTTCTTTTATGATAAGATAAACATTTTCAATCCTTTATGCATTTTTGCCCCTCGTAAATCTTGTATGACATTTATGAATTTTCACTTCGATTCAAACTTGACCATTGAATTTTCTTCAACTTTTGAACTATGAGCACAACAATCGTTTATCCAACTGGTAATTTTTAGTTTTTTTTTTTTAAATATTATTGCGCATGACAATTTTTATGCACGAGGTTCATAGAATTTTTGACAATATCGAGCACATCTTACAAATTGACGCTTGCGTAAAGCACGCTCCAATCCAAACTAAGTTAAAACGCATCAGAAATTCATTGATTTTCATGTTGAATAGTCGATTCGATATCGCTTACCAACATGGAAGCGTTTGAAATTGAAAAAAAAGTGACAGAAAGTAGAAAAATACAGAAAACTGGAGAGAAAATTCACACATTTTCCTCGTAAAAGTTTGAGCGTGCTTTACATAAGGATCTATTTTGTCAGATGTTGTCGATATCATTAAGTCGAAAATGATTCGCCTTGACTCTTTATTATTCAGCTCAAATAACACACGCACAAACACTAGTTCCCGTCCAACCTTCTGCTCCACCCCTTGCAGTTATTGAGGGGCAGCCTTCAGCTCCTCCTCAACAAGATGAAGTCATTCGATCGCGAGCGAAATTCGGATTTGAGTCACAGCTGACGCAATGCCCTCATTGTCATAAGCAGGTAGGAAAATGAACCGTTGACAAGCTTATTTTTTAAAAACAAATTTAAGATACAGACGCTTTCCGAGTTGGTCTGCCGAAAAGCGGGCATGGTCTCGCTCCTACCTCCGGTGGGCAGAGACGCTGAGTGACGCCAAGTGCTCTCTTTCCTCTGTGTCTCTGCTTGCAGTAAGAAGTAGAGAAAACGAGTTGGGTCACGCCTACCTTTCGGTAAACCAACTCGGAAACCGTCTGCAGTGTTGGTATGTTCAAATTGCAGGTACAAACTCGAATTGAGCACCATGCCGGATGTGCGACGTGGTTAATCGTTGCACTACTCTGCATTTGCCTGTAAATATCGTAGACATCTAAATTTCATACCCAAGTCTGGCCTGATTTTGATAGTCGGCGTGTCGAAGACTATTCGAGACAGAATCTGGCTATTTTCAGGCGGTAATTTGGTGAAAATGTGGTAGGTAAAAATGTCTGTCCATAATCTAGACTCGAATTTCGTCTAATCATCGCCCGAAAATGGTCCGATTCCGGCCCGAATATGGCCTTCAGCGTGTATTAGACATGTCGAAGGCCGAAATCGGGCCAAAGCCGAGCCCATTTCTCCCCTAGTTTGCTCAAATTTTTTAGATGTTGGCCTTGTGTTTGGATTCCGTTCTGCATCGATTCCTGCCAAGACTATCATCACAAATGTCCCTATTGCTCTGCACACCTAGGAATTGGACAAAGAATCGGATGAATCTCGCGTTTGAGAATGCCATAATAAAAAATTTTATTTTCTTTTCTATTTCAGTATAAATTTCAAATTTGCGTAAATGATATGCAAGATTCGTCGTAATTTGGTTTTAAGAGCATCATGAAGATCACCTAGAGTACGAGTTAAAAGTAGTATTTTTCTGGAGAAATGAATATTTTGCGGAAAAGTTCGAAAAATGAACATGAAACTTCAACTAATTGAGTAGTTTCAGAAAAAAATACTATCTTTCATATAAAATTTCAAAAACTAGACGAAAATGTCACAAATGCATCAATTCGTAATCGAGAACTTCAATGATAGGATCGTGCGACTAGAATAAGAAAAGATAAGCAATCTAAACCTTAGTCGGCTATTCGGGGTTCTGTAAAGATCCTAAGGGTCGTGAAGTCCCATAAACAAGAGTTTCTGGTAAGATACCAAGGATTTATTAAAGAATTGTAAAGGGCAAAAATAAATCCCAAGCCAGCCAAGGGGCTGAGCTTTCGATAGCCACCGAAAGCGAGAGATAAAATGTGAAGGAGAAAAGAAAAAAATTCCAATTACAATGAAATAAACATTGCTGAGTCAATAAATCATTTCTTAATTTGTTCTTCAAAATACAAAAAATAGCATCACCAAATTCAATCAAATTGATTTGAAAACAATAAATAAGACGTCAGACTTCCATAAGATCAGAGTAGAAATCATCACAAAATATTCAGATATCGGTTTATTTTCCAGGCGCAATAATCATTTCCTTATTTTATTATGAACGTCATGAACTGGTAGTGGATTTTGGCATGAGGTTGGCTGGATTGGACTCAACCCTGCTCACATTATCATCCTGGATTCGTATGAAATTAAAAATGATTTTTTTGACTGCTCTTCGATAATCCGTGATAACAATGAGAGTCGTGCAGCCATTGAGAAAAGGCTGGAAAGACACTATCACAAGGATGGCGTTTACATAGATGCCTATTTCGAGGCCAAACATCGACAGAATGTAGTAGACAATCGCTGGAAGAAATTCAGTCACGAATGGAATTGTTGTCTGAAAGAAAAAGTTTGATGAATTGACTATAACTCTTTTGGTTTTGCATATAATGAATGAGAACTGTATCCTCTGCATATTTGATTTTTAGAATTTAAGCAAAGATTTGAAAACAGATATAGTGCACAAAATGGATGGTCGAAAGCCTATTCTGATAAGCTCTGAAGTTTATTGTGAATCATTTCAATAGGGTTTTTTCTCAAAATCAAAATAACTTATTCCTTATCGCCAGTAATTTTTAAAACCATTTCTAATAAACCAACCTGTATTGCAAGGACCTTGAAGAACTGCATCTGCAATCGCTTTACGTATTTGCTAGTGATAGATTCTAGTAATTTCAGAGCCTGATACAGTTTCCAGGAAGTGATACAGATTATGACCATAGCCATTGTGTTGATAAAGGCCAAATTGATGATCCGAATAACAACGCTCCATCGGATTTTGATACCATCTGGAGTGTTACTCTAAAAAAAATAATAATCTTTCCATTAAAAAACGAAATATCCTTACATAATATCGTCCTACAGTGAGGTAAGCATGGTCCACATTTACGCCGTAGTTTTCCATAAAATAACTGAAATTGAAGAAAAAAATCATTTTTCATCAGAATATGCAACCTCCTAACATATTCCTTGCTTTCTTGATCAGGCTGATAAAACTCCATCATCGTTATGCAGAGATCAAAGCAATAAACGATAAATGCGACCACCCATATCAAGCAATACGGGTATTTGAACCATTTTAGCATATCTTCGCTTAAATGAATTTGGTGAATTTTTTGAAATTTTCGTTAAATTATGGAAAAGTACTTCATTTTTCTACTGGACAGAATGTCTCTCATTCTAGAAAACACAAATAAAAGTTGTGTATTTTTTGAAGATCATTTTACTTGATGGAGAATAAAGAGTTCTTACTTATGCCAAAACAATGAACCTCATTTAACCATTGGCATTTTTACAAATCTTGATTGATTGAAAAGCAAATAGTCTGCTAATCATAAAATAATGTATGTGTCAAAATATGTTTATTATTAAACACCCTTATCTTCATCAAGTAATCGGCTTGCCATAGCAAATCTGTGGTAAGAAAGCAATAAAGAAAAAAATCTTACCGTATTACAGCGAAATACCGATAGATGAAGTGCACCACAAGTAGGAATATTGAGCTAAAATAGGAAGCTGAAGATATACAAGCACTGATTGGGGCCAAGTATTGAGCATTTCGGATGAACGATGTAACGAACAATCCGAAAGCACCCTTCCAACTGTACAAGCCCTAAATATCGGATAAATTTGGAATATTTTTCATTAAACTTACCGGTAGAATAATAATATTGATAATGCAAGAAAATATCCAATACACTGCAAAACAGAGCAGCAAATATTTGTAGGAACCAATCTCAGGCCGCGAATTCCGCTGAATAACGAGAAAAGCTAGGGAATTAACGAATATGCCGAGTATGCTATTGCCCTGAAATATTGCCGAATTGATAATTAAAATACTATCGAAAGAAATATAGGATAGAATTTATTCCATGATTTTATTCTTTTTAGACTAATTCTTTCGAAAGAAAAATTCGCTTAAAGGAGATGCGTGCTCCTAATCAGACTTCCAAAAGATTTACCCGCTTCCATCTGTCCCTTTCTCAGTGACAAAAATCAAACCTGTCCCCGTCTTAAATTTGAAAATCATTACTCTTCTCCATCACAGAGAAATGACATTTTAAGGAAGCCTGCTCCTAATTAGGAACATTTACATATTTTCATGCATTCAATTAAAAATCATTATTGTCCATTAAACAAGTCGTGAAAGATTTTTATATTTATCAAATGCAACTAAAACCAAACCCCAAATACTCACATAGTAAATGGCCTGTGGAATTTCCATGTGCTGGTAGACATTATCTGGCTGTGACATGACTGAAGAATGGCTATGAGATGACTGTTTCCCATTCACCCTATTTACTATATTGTAGCAGTCTGATAAAGGGAAAATTTTCAATTTCGAACAACAACGGATTAGTAAAAAAGCGGTATGTGAAATCGAAACACCCACTTGGGAAAATAAAAGATACAAATTGTAATAAAACGTAGACAGGTGATTAGTCTACTTCCGTGTATTGGTTAGTTGTCGTTAGGTGTTGTCGGACAGTGATTAGCGGTAGAACGAGATACCTCAAACTCGGGTAATTAAACCTTTATTTATTGAATAAATATATATACATATATATCAGGCGGTGTAGTGCACTGGTTGTGTGTTACTGCCTGCAGCTGGGGCTCAAGTTCGCCTCCCGCTCCTACCCAAACCAAGGGGGTTAAGAAATGTTGGTGGTGGATAAAACCACGAAACATTTGCCTAAAATCCCTCGGCTGTTCACACAACAACAGTCTGCCTTCGGGACGGGCCACTAGTCCTGTGTGGCTAGGATAGGCCGACTGTCCCATTACGGACTTGAGGGTAGCCGACCCCCACCTAGTGGGGAATAATAAGGCTAGGAAAAAAAAATATTAGCAAGCAGTTGAAAATGGAAGGCAACAATTTTCAAATGTTATTATCCAGCTATCATTACCAGCAGATTAACATTGAGTAGCAGGCATTCGGAAAATTAATTGCAAAATACACATGTTAGCGATTTTATATCAAGTTTTATTAATTCACTTACTAATATGAGGCAATTTGCAAAACTCGTAACATCGTAACATGCGAAATAGTGTGGGAAAAGACACTCCAGCCTACCTTACCTTCCACCTATCCCATATTCTTTCGCATGTTACAATGTTACAAGTTTTACAACTGATTCTAATATGATAACATATTGGACTAGTGAAAATGTTAACTAAACAAAATTAGTTTTATCAGAAAGCAAAATTTTGTCTCAGGTTTATCAGCATTTAATCTAACGTTAAACCTTTGAAATTTTATCCATTTACTCACATGCTTGTACATGTCGCTTTATTGTATTGCTTGATGCCATGTAGTAAAAAAATGAAGATTGAAAAATGAAATTAGCGTTTCATCAATGAAATGCATAAATGGATCAAACCCGAACAAGCATAAAACTTTACTCATTTCTCATTTATAATGATGGAGAAAGGATTGAAATTGAATAAAAAGTAAACAAGTGTTCGTCTAAAGGTGGACGATTTTCTAGGAAACCTGGAAAAGTAGTAATGGCAGTACCATAAAAATAGTATAGAAAAAGATTCTTTAGTCTGCCATACCCTTCCCCTAACTCATACTATTTCGTATGATGCTATCGGTACTACTTTTCCAAATGGTCATTTTCTGCGTCATCGGCTCTTTTACAAGTTTTTATCTATAGTTAGAGAGTAAAGCTTGTTTCAATCTTTGAAGATTAGATAAATATAAAATCTTATATTTGATAAGCACGGAAAAATCATTGTTCAAGAATAATGATTTTCAGTATCGAGTGCACAAATACAGTGGAGAGAAGGGATTAGTAGTGCCATAGACAGCGACCTAAATTAAATTATTTCATCATTAGGAAAAAACATAGATTCGTAATAATTTTTTCTTAAAAATAGGAAAAATGGGTTGAATAATTTGCTATTTTATGATGAATATGTATTCAAAACAATTTTTTTACTTGTACCACACCAACTTCGTTGCAAATGCGCAATGCTCGAAAGATTTAAACTAGTTGGCGCTTTTAATGTTTTTAATCTCCGTCACTTTATCTAAATTTTTGTGCGCATCAACTTCATCGATAAGAATAAGACGACGATTAACAAAAATGACATGTTTAGTCATTTTTTTGATAACCCCAAACTACCTAACCTGCCCTATGCATCCCCAGTCCACGATCTGTGGGATTCAATGACGAGTCTCGAAGGTAGGATCTGAAATAAAGAAAAATTATTGGGGTTAGTTTCATATAAAAGTGATATGAGTAATAATTTTCTTGGAAAAAGGTAGGAAGTTTAGCTTCGAAATCGAACATAGAGGTTTTTTTAATAAACTGGTTCACACTATTAGAACAGATCTAAGCAGCAATTTGGAAGGGATTCTCATTTTTCGAGAGTCGAAATTTCATCCAACCATAATTTTTGGGATAAGTTTCTAAAAGTCTCCTTAAGATTTGGATTCAATATGGCATTAAAAAGTAGGTTCAAAGAGTGGGTAATTGTTACTTCATCACAAAAGCGAAGAAAATGCAGCAATTTGTTGAAACCGAGAACAGCTAGAAACTGCAGCCTAACAAAACCCACACTTTTTCCCGACTAAATAATACCATTTATTCAAGTTACGAATGAATTTACGCAAATCAAAGCATAGGAAAATGAAGGTGTTTTCGAATGCAACAGAAACCCCGAAAATCCTGGCAAACTTATTATTTGGCACGTTCAACATGGGAATCAATAGTGACGAGGATTTTATGGACAGTACGTCGCCCTCCTTCTCAGGAATGAGAAGAACCAACAGCGAGCGATCTATTTTCACTCTCACAAAGGTAACTTGTAAATTTCGGAAGATCGGAACGCCTTTCATCGTATGCTAGTTATCTACTCTCATCATACCCCTTAACTTTCACTCAGATCAATAAGTCTGTCGGAATCGCGATTTTGGAAATTTTAAATCGAATTCAGCATTGTATTTTCCCAAGAGTCAGAATTCGGAAGTTCGAGACCAAAGAGCCTCGAAATTTCAATTTTTCGGAATCGAAAATTCGAAACATTTTTGTTGATACCGATATTCCGAAATTTATCCATTAACCTCGCAAAAGCAAAAACGAAAAATCCTGCCCATAAAACACGCATCACATTGGATCTCCATATTGAATATATCAAATCACAGGAAAGGACTGTAACGACTAATAATCCCCCCAAAGAGCGTCCATGTATGGATAGGTATAGAATCGATAAGAATAATATGGTTTCGACCTGTATGGCTCTCCATAGGAGTTGAGATAGTATTTATAGTGTGGGTATTTGTAAGTGCTCGGATAATACGATGACATCCAATAGTTTCTCGAAGTTCCATAGGTGTAGGTGCTTTGCAGATAATCGCTAAACTCATATTATGTTCATCTTTTTTGATAAAAATTCTGGCATTTTGAAAAACTAGTGACCTAGTGAATTTGCAAAATAGTATAGGACTAGGGGAGGGTATGATAGGCTGGAATTTCTCTTCTCATACTATTTCGTCGGGCCATTAGGTCACTAGTTTTCGGGCTATCCAACATTGTACGATTCCTTACTTGTAGGTGTAGCGTCCTCTCGGGTTGTAAGTTGAATACCAGTAACCATCATACTGAATTTAGAAGAGTAGCTTGGGATGCGATTATGGGGAAATGCCAGTGGCCAACAAGAGTTTGGAGCTTCGCTCTCTCTCGCATGAAGTTGTGTGTTCACACAATTCTTACAGAATGAAAATACTAAAATTGGACAGACTTTTGTGATAAGTAATCTTCAATATGTGATAAAAGTTCAGTCAGAACTGTTCATTGTAAAAGGTTGAAGGAAGCTGTAGCTGAAAATTTGTCAATTCCAAACTTTTGTGCGCCACTTGAATCAGGTTATTTTTCATTATTCCTAGAAGGACCTTGCGCACTACTAGTGGGACGAGAAGAAAATGGTGATTCGAAGGATAAAGAAGGCTGCGCGACGCGATCTTCTCTCTCCTTCGCATAAAAGTATAGTCCCGAACGCTAGCATCACACAAGGTTTCGCGCCTAGAAATAGTAACGAGAAATTACCGAGTTCCAGTCCTCTCTCCACTTATAGGGCGTGGACTGCCAGACGTGGTGCCATTGGGGACGGTATTTCTCCGAGTGCCGGAAGTAGGACCCCATGTCGGACACCGAGCGGGAGTGCGTCATCTGAATAAATCAATTATTGAACAAATATGTTGGTTTATTTCGAATTATCCCTTTAATTGAAAGATAGAAGGTTGAAATCTCGTTTTTTTTAATTTAAAAAAAAATTATCTTCAAGATCCTATCCCGACCCAACTATAGTCTCTATGCTTTGATGTGTGCGTTAATTTCGTTTGTATTTGTCCGAATTCTGGGAATTAATTTTTATCAGTAATTTTTCAATAGGTTTGGAGGTGTTTGCGTGGGTGCAAAATGCCAAGCGGTAATGAGTGAGAGAGAATGAGAAAGTGAAAGAGAAAATAGATAAAAGTGTAAAGCTGCTGGACTTCGAGAAGGGGGAACATCATTGATAAATTAGAGGATACAAAGCCGATGATTTGATTAAAGGCTATCATTGATCAATATCAGAATGGATTAGGCAATTAGATTCCACGAAATCTCGTCGATTTTGGAGAATTTCAAATAAGAATATTCTTGGATAATTCAATATATTCTCATCATAAGCTTGTATTTTGAAGTTTTGTTGAATAGATGTTAATTTTTATATGTTATGGAAGTTTTTAAACCAATTTTAAATCAGAAAATTCGATATTTTCTTATTACACAATAATGGATAAAAGTTTAGAACTAAGCAAAAATTTGATTCAGATCTATCCACCGATTATTTGTGAATCATGTCGGTTAAAAATTTTCAGAATCGTAAAGAGCATCTGGTGATAGAATTTTAAAAATTCAACCGAATGGACCCACAAAAAGGTGGTGAAATGGGTCTGAATAGTATTAATGCTTGCTTTCAAATTTCGTCCACTACTGTCTATTCTAATTTGAAAAAAGCATGGAAGAAAACTTACCAAAGGTGCAGGGGTAGTATAGAGCGCTTCCGCCCTAGGTATGGCATAACTACTTGCCCTCACGAGGGCGTAATCTGACATCCTAAAAAATCTATTTTTTTCAAAAGTAGTGACTATTTTTATAATGTGCAAGCAGCGAATACAGTATCGGAAATGGATAAATGACAAAAATATGATATAATCGTGAAACAAGTTCTAGGATAACAAGACACAATTGCAATTTTCTAACAAAAATCATTCCATCTTATGAATGGTAAGGTTCTGGAAATTCAAAAGGACTTTTCTGACAAGCGAATGAGTGTAAAATTCGAATTTAGAAGGAAGTATGTAAATGGAGGAAAGATGACGTAGTGGTGAAAATACAGAGTCAATCGTTCCGTTATTTTTATGGGAGTTATAAAAATCGATCAAAAGGGTGGATATCTGATGTTCGTTTATGAACTTCATACCTCACGTCAAAGAGCTTGAGATAGAAGCCAGAAGAAATAGAGTCGTTGGCAATTCTGTAAGAAAAAGAGGTAAAGACGGAGAAAATGGAGAAATATAATGAAGTTTTTAGAGAGGAAATAAAAACTGGCAAAAAATAGAGAAATAGTTTTGGATATTTAGAGGAATAAACATCGAGAAAATGAAGAAACAACGAGGAAAATGGGGGGAAAGAGAGGAACAATAAAAAGATAAGTGATAGGATCCCTGATTCACAATGGCACTGCAGCAGCTGTCCGAAATGCCGATGGCAAAATGGGGAAATGGGGAGATCCGGAAATCCAACTTGCAAAAGCACGCCTGTTTTCAGAAAATATTATGAAATTATACACAGCTCTATATATTCAAAATGCCGTGGGGATAAATTGACACAGTAGTGACGCTACTAGCAAAAAATTTGCATAATTCACCCTATGATTATCTTCATTCTTTTGTAGAGTACACCCAGTTCTGTAGGAAAATAGTGTGTGATAGACTAAACCGATAAACTCTACATTAATCGTTTTCAGAAATAAATATGCAAGGACTAAATAATTAGTCTTTTTCTAACAAAGATGTTGTGAACTAAAACCAATTTTTATTTTTCAAATCGATGCTATTATATAAAAGGTAATTTGGAAAACGCGTTGCGCTCGTTTCTTCGTTACTCAGAGATAATATGTGATATGAGGAGGGTAAAAGAGGCTGGGGCTAGGTGTTGTATATGCAACGAGCACAACGAGTTTGCCAGGTTGACACATCTGTGCTCATATTTTGTTTCTTTTATTTCTGAAAATATTTACAGCAGCATACAATTTCATAATCAATATGAGAATTCAATGAAGCGACTCATAAATTTTAAAGAAATTAGGCAGAAAACTGAGAAATCTAAAAATTTGCACGATTTTCATTTTTCGATGAAAAATTTGAAGAGCAGGAAAGCTTAGTCAATAGTAGTAATAAGAACTGAAATAGGGATAATAGCGAGAATAAAGCGAGTAAAATGGCTTGTAGTAGCTGCTCCAGTAATAATTAGAATAGTAGGGAGTATATGACAGGTAGTTCCAGTAGTACCAGCGGGAGGGTGAGTAAGGGGTGTACGCATAGCGACGGCTCGTGTAGTACGGCGTGTAGGAGGAGGGGGAGAAGTAATGGCGATTATACCTAAAACGTAAACGGTTTTTCAAGCCGTTTTCCAGGAGTATGATTGACTACAAGTAATATTTTTATCGCCTATCTCCACTTTTGGAAAGAATAAGAATTTTCAAAACTCAGAGATCCCCGACTATCATGCTTGATTCCTTGTTGAGAATGCCTCCAAGCAGAGAAGCTTATGCTTCCTAGGATAACACGTAAATGGCGGAGAGATTTTCCTATACTATTTTCCGCAAATCTACAAAACCCTTCTCACTATACCCCCATAAATATGCTTTCCGTCATTTACCAACTATCACTTCCTAGCCATACTCACCAATAGTCATTGTACCAGTCCCAGTCGGCTCTCCACTTATAGGGCGTCGACTGCCAAACTGAGCTGCTCCATTGTGGACTGTACCGGCTGGAGTAATGGTAGTACCCAGTGAGGTTAGGCACAGAGCGAGTGCGGCTCAGCTAAATTATGCATTATTGGGGAAATATTGACCTTTTTTAATGAATATCAACCGTTTGTTAAAAAAGAGTATTTGATCATCTTAGGGCGAAAGATTGATCTATTTTTGATGAAGATCAACTTTTCAAACTTATAAACCAAAATGGAACTGGTTTCATTCAGACTAGAAGATTGAAGATGAACTGCACTAAAATAAATTATGAATATTGCTACTTCCATAAAAAACTCGGATAACTGCACAATCAACTGATAATGAATTTTATCGATCTGTAAATTTGGATCTGATACTCCATAAACATAATATAACTGGGGTTCTATGCTATAAATACATAAAAATAAACAAAAAATCAACTTACGTAGTAACTCGATCTGGGGATGACGACACTGTGCGACCTCACAAGAGCGTAATCCGACATCCTGAAAGATTGCACTCTTGGAAGAGTTGATAACTTTGAAAAATCACACAAACGAGAATGGAGTGGATTAGAGTCTGAAGATAATGTTATGGTGTGCGAGCGAGAGATTAGCCGAAGTTTAGCGAGCTCGGCCAATCTCGGTCTATTTTGGTGTGTTTCATCGAACGAGGTTGATTGAGAGGCTCCTCGTAAAGGGCACATAATTCTTTGGGAAATAGTATGAGTTAGATATTAAAGCCTTGGGCCTTCTACAGGATGAGGTGAGTGTCGAATATGCGCCTTTTTCAAAGAGATCTATTGAAATTTCAGTTGATGAATACTATCACCATATCAGGCTCCACACGAGATCGGTTGAGGGTGCAGATGATAAGCCATCAGAAGGCAAGATAAAGGCGGATATCTGAATGGGTGGGTGCTACGAAAATTCGCAGGTTTGCACTTTGGCGAAATAGTATGCGAAAAGTGGAGTGCTTATCTTTTGCCTATCTTTACCCTCTACCCTAACCTTATACTCTCTCCCGAAATGCGAACTTTCGTAATCACCCATGTGAATGGATAAAGATCATGGAAAGTAACAGAATATTGAGCTACAGAAACCGTCATATCTACGACTCTTGAAACCTCAGTATGTTTCACTCAGGTCGAGCCTGAACGGATCTACCGAAATCGACCGGAAGAGATTTTTAATCAGCTAAGACTTGTGAGACATCGACTGAGGTAGATTTATATCCGGTCGTTCTCGATCGAAGTAAAGTATGCTGAGACTGATAAACTGAGTGGATATCGGTAGGATAAGCTACATGCCTACCTCGTGCCAGGCCCTGAAAAAACACGCAGATAAAGATGGCCTCTGGCAATGTTGTGATAGACAGAGAAAAGATTTCGGAAATAATGAAATACTATGGGAAAATACGAGAAAAGAAGGGATGATAAAAAGATAAGTGATAAAACTCCTCTCGCTTTCAGTGGCAAAGCAGCAGCTGTCCGAGAGGAGGTGGCAAAAAGCGGGGTCCGGAAATTCAACTTGGAAAAGCATGGCCCTGTTTACTGAGAACCTTATCGAACGACAGCCAACCTACTTTTGTAATGGTGTATAAAAGTAGATTGTTAAGTTGCCAATCATGGCTTTGAATCGGATCGGAGCGAGGGCGGTCACACGAATAGGAACGCAGATTTTGCGATCCGCCAACACTCCTGATGACATTACATAAGACGTCGAGAAGGGTCTTTTGTGTATCAATTGACGCTTTTTATAATATTATTTTAACTCGATGTGCTAGTAATTTTTATTACGATTTGCAAACTATGCAGAATAAATCTTGACACTAATATGAAAGGCATTCGCTATATAGAATTCATTAACGATTATGAAGAATATTTGTTTGATTTTTTACTCTATTTCATAGGTCGTATATAATATTTCTCGTGGGTTGGGTCTGGGAAAGAAAGGTTGCAAAGTGTGCAATACCTACTCTTCAGTTTATAATACTGTTTCGCACTCCGTTTACAGCGTCATTTCAACCATTATATTTTTCCTTATCTTTTTATCGTTTTATTATTCTCAAAAAAGACGTTCCAGAGATGGGCAAACCTTCATTCGGGAATAGCGGAAAGCGTCGGAAACTTCACGCGCATTTGCAGAGCTCACTGAAATTCGACTGGTCGGTCAACGACTCGTTTGACGAGTTCAGTCCATTGCTGGATGTCATTCGACCGATGATCGAGGGATTTTTGAAAATTCGCGACAAGAACTCAAAAAAGGATGACGAATATTTGGTAAATTCGAAATTTTGAATAATAAAAATAATTTTCTAAAAGAATAGTTTTAAAATACCTTGAAAATTCTAAATTTGAGAAAAGGCGAATTTTCTTTTTCGATTTTTTTAAATAAAGAAAATTACAGGATTCGAAGATCGCATTGGGCCTCTCTTCAGTGCTGGACTGCATGAACGACAAATCGGCCGAGTTCGTGTTCCTCGACACAAAGACGATCTGTCCTGGCGCCGTCTCGAAGACACTCGGAATGTTCGCGATCAAGTAAATTTGTATTTTGTATATTCAGGATTTTTTGTTATTTGTACATTTGCGCGTTACTTGCTACAACAAATTTTAAAAATATGTTTAAAATCCTCATATTTTAGCCATTCATTTAGAATTTTGAAATTTTGCTCGTTTTGATATGCCCAATGAAACAATCAAAATAATTTGAGTAGAAAGTAAAACACTTTATTTTTTCAATTTTATAAAATTGAAAATTCAGTAGTTGTATTTTTTGCTCGATACGAGCTCAAAATCAAGTGAAAAGAATATTTTCTAATGAACACAACCAAATAACTTTTATAAAACTTCGTTATTTAGATCATGAATGATGAGATTTTATAAAAGTTATTTGGATACATTCATTAGAAAATATTATTTTCAGTTGATTTTGAGCTCGTAATCGAGCAAAGAATACAACTACAGTTGTTCTCCGTCGACCTCGACTTTCCCGATTCCAAATTTGGCTCAGAAGCTGCACTCCGAGTTTAGCATTCGGTGCGACGCTTTTGCTTTTCGTCGGAATTCAGATTTGGATGAAAGGTAAAATTTTTAAAAATCGAATATTTTCATTTAAAAATTTCAAAAACAGCTATATCATTCCCCATTTTCCAGAAATGATTAAACTTTGTATCTTTTTTCATAAAATCCTATAATTTTAGCTCAGCAATGTCCAAAGTAGTCATCTCGTCGCTCAAGCCGGTTGCGTTGAAGAATTCGAATTCGCGCTCCTCTCAGGTAGAATTGTTGTATTCAATCTTTTTTTGAAAATAAACAAATGATAAATTGTACATAAAGGAGGATATGAAGGTAAATTATAGAAGCTTTCTTACGTCATTATTCAAACTATTAAAAATGATAAATAGTAGAAAGGAGTGAGGGTGAATTGAAATTTTTGAGGCCACGCCCAAACAACGTCTCCTAGCAGCGCCCGCCGTCGAGACGCCGAACGTGAAAAAGAAGAAATCGTGATTTGTGAGAATTTTATGATTTAAATTTGAAAAAAATTCGAATAAATTATTTATTTTCAACAATTGAATTATCAAGTGAAAAATACCAATAAAGTTAAAATGAAGCTAGAAATGATTATTTTTGAAGATTTCAAAAGATTAGAAGAATTGCAGTAATCGATATTTTTGCAGTAGCAATTATCGTATTTTTCTTCGCTGTTTTTCACATCTTTACAAACTAAAATATATATTTTTTGTAAAGAAAAACTTTAATTTTTAACTTACTACTCATCGATTTATCTAACGGGGGTTGGTCGATGCACCCATGTATTATGCCTGTTGCTAAAAATAAATTTTTGGATTTTGGAAAAAATCTTCAAAGTTTTGATACTTTTACCAATTTAGATTTTTTAAAACTCGAACTTATGAAAAACGTAAAATTCACTCACTTGTCGTGTCCCGTCCCTTGTAACAAAACACCCCTTCACAGTACTTCTTGTCATTACAGTAATCACTAAATTTCGTATAAGATTTCGGGGTCAGACAACTGTAACATCGAATATTTATGGAGCAAACTTCATCTGGAATTGTTATTGTTCCAAAAAATGAATTATTTAAACCTTACCGATAAAATTCAGCGCAAAAAATAAACAAGCGTACCAGAAATGCATTTCACGATTAATCTGCGCACTTAGGAAACTCAATTTTTTTCTATTTTGTATCCCTAGAAACTCGAAATTTTATGCTCTCATAAATCCAAATTTAAATTCAGAAAATAATTTATTCCACTTTTCAAAATAACATAAAATAAAAATCATAAAGTTTCAAAATATCTAGACCTAAAAAGACTCGCATCAAAACTAAAATTGTAGACAAGAATTCGAGTATTTAGAATAACATTTACAATGTAATGGAATGGAATGCCGTATACTTTGGTCCAAAAATTGTTATTCTCTCCAAGAGTCAATACCAAAGAATACGGTCCAAAATCAATGATTCAAATAAAAGGAGTTATGGTACAATGTATACAATGAAAAAAATCTACAGCATTAAATGCTCAGTTTCTCAAAATAGCACTACCAACAACTAATAATTTCAAGATTTCACCAACTAAAGGAGTTACAGAACATGTATTGAAATCAAAATAATCTAATCCGACAAGTACTGGAAAAAACGTGAAAATATAAAATTTCAGTACTTAAAAAACTGATACAGAATGTGACTTTCAGAAATAGGAATAAAGCTCGTCTAAAAATTAGTATAAGTCGAGTAAAAGCCTCACTTGTGGTTCGATTTGACTAGTCTAGCTCTGCCCATTTGACTCGAGGAAATGCGTTGCGGGGAATGAATGAATTCACACGGGGTTTGGAAGGGGGTCTGGAAATAATAAATGAGATAAGTTTCAGAAATTTTGTGAATCTCAAACCTCAAGCAAGTCATATCTATGCCCTAATTTTAAAAGATGACTTTCCAAGTTTCCCAACCTCTAAGCGAGTATCCTGTCCCGACTCCAATTGACGATGTCCTGCAGCGACCTCGATGCTTCGAACAACTCGACGTGGAAGTTGAGCATCGCATGGAAACCGTTCTCGTAGTTCACGAATGTCACAGGAACCCCTGCTTCCTGCAAATTGAGCATTCTTTCGGAAATATTCGGGAACTCGTCAATGTTTCACGAAACTATCTAATTTTGAAAATACGATTTGAAATTATAAAACTTTCAAGCACAATGATAATATCATCGTCCATTTCTGGAGATTTCGACGAAATGAATAATTTGCGAAAATATATTACCTCGAGCCTTTTGGCGTAGAGAATTCCCTCATCCCTGAGCACATCGAAGTCGCACGTGATCACGAGTGCTGGGGGCAGATCTAAAAAAAAATCGATGAAAATAAATATCCTAAAATCCTCTTTAACCTAAGAACACTTTCTAATTCATTACCATTCTTTTCTTACTAATAATTTTTAATTGTGCATGATCAAAACATCTTAAAATCACCCCTACCCGCCAAATCATCCCTGGCCAGAGGGCAAATTTCCGGATTGGTAAGGACGTCATCCAACAATTGTCTGGCTTTGGCAGACGGGGTGACTTCTGGTCGATCCGGCAATTCACAAAGAGAAGAGTAGTTCAGCGAAGATTCGATCTCAGCGCGGTGCTTCAGGAGCTGCAATTTGGATTTTCATCGACTTTTTCAAACTAAAAAGATTCCAAGGAAAGTTTCATAGAAAATTGTGGAACAGAAAGTGATATGTTTGAAGGTTGGGCATTTAATTTTTTCAATACATTAAATTTTCTTCTAGACTCTACTCTCAAGAATATTTTTCGTGAAAGTTATATAGAAATGTACAACAAATTCAAGTAGTCGAAGATCTCATGCGATTTTTCAAATAGTACTTAAATTATTTCTGCAAAAGTCGCCCCTACCTCCCCGATGACCTTGTCGTTCTTCTCGGAAATGTGCCCATTTCTCAAAACGTAAGGCAGCAGAGCGCGATTCTCCTCGTCGTCCATGTTGATGCCCGCGTAGAACAGGTAGTACAGCGCCACCGATTCGGGATCTGCAAATTTGAAAAATGATCAATTTTCTTAAACTTTCCAATTATAATAACAAAAATCCTCTAGTAAATAGAGGGAAAAACTCACCGACAAGCGCGTATCCCTCGAGGTTCTTGTGGTAGTAGCGATACGAGGGGCTCTGGAAGTCGGCCATGTGGAGCAGCGGGTAGATGAGCACCTTTAAATTTCGAGTTTTAGTCTCAAGTTCGGATCTTCCTGAATCCCTGGTTTTGGCAAAAACCTACCTGTCCTTTCAGGCTGGGCTTTTTGTTGCTCAACTTTCGTCTGTGCGTGATGACCGCAGTCAGATTTCCGCCCGCTGAATCTCCCATCAGAATTACCTAAATTTGTTTAAATTAAAAAATGTTTCAACAAATTTGTTCTTAAAATTAATAGCTCGAGACGATGAGTTGTTTATAAAAGAAAGAAAATCTCATGATATATTTATCTTTCACTTGAAGATTGATTAGTCGCCATGAAATTGCCAAGTTATCAAAAGTGACTGTTTTCAAGGGAAAATAATAGTGTACTCGAGCCGGATCGACGCCGTATTCTGCAGCGTGGTCGAGGAAGTACTCGATGGCGGCCTCGCAGTCGTGCAGTCCGGCAGGGAATTTGGCCTCGGGCGACAGACGGTACTCGATCGAAATCACCACCGAGTTTAGCCTGCAAATTTTCTTTGATTTTGCTAGGTTTCCGATTTTCGAAATCTACAGAAAATTTTATTCAATAGTTTTCACATGTTCGTCGTGCGAAATTGCAAGAAGCACTAAATCTAAAAATTTCCTATTAACAGGAAAGATTAGTCCCCAACAATTCACGTGACATGGTGGGTTCTTCAAGAATCTCACAATTTAGCGATCCTCCTCGTGAGCGAGTCGTACATGTCGACACTGCCCAGCGCGAATCCCCCTCCGTGGATGAACACAACCGCGCCGTTTGTCGAGGGCTTCCTCTTCGGCTGATACAGACGGACCTAAAACTACTTTCTTTCAAAGCACCCTCGGAAAATAAGTTTCAAAATCGTAGGCATTCCTTTCAAACAATTCGAAATCGCATGAAATTTTCAGTTTTCAATAGCATTGCAACTTGCAACTCGTTCGAAATAACAAGGAAAATAAAGAGAGCGAGATTGCGTCATTTCTTGTGCTCTCTTGATTTCTCATGCTATTTCAGACGAGTTGCATGCAACTAAGTATGAGTGCTCCAAAATATGTATTCTTTTACCGAAACACCATTCCATTCCTGGGTGGTAGCATGAATGTGTGGGTCGTAACTGAAGACGGGTCGATGAATACGGCTGAAAATATTATTTATTTCAGAATCAGTCAAATTTAGCCTCGAGTTCAAAATGATAAATTTTTTTTTAATGAATTTTAGGCATAGGGATAATTTAATGAATCTATTACCTGAGATTGTTCAGCACCATTCGAGTCCACCACACCATGTTCGACGCCTTGTTGTTGAAGAAACGGCGACTCTGCAGATTATTTTTTTCTTATTAATAAAATTTTTATTTTTTATTTTCATTTCTATATTTTAGTCTAAACGCATTAAGAATAATTAGAACTCTTGAAGGTCATGAAACTTTAGCAGAGACTGCAATAAAAATGTAGCCTGACCGATTTGGAGGAAAAGGAAAAATGGTGTAATTATTGCAGGAAAACGAGGAAAATCATGAAATTCGCGTAGTTCTTGAAAAATTGTACCACAAGTCTAGCAAATAGGATCAGACAACTTCCGAGTAAAAAATCCATCATTTTTGAACAACATTATCACTTTCAAATTAAGTGAATTTTCCAATTCTAATTTTCGACTTGCCGGCCAATAATAAGCGAGTCTGAGCGTGGGTTCGATGACGTGCATGACGGCCCTGTCGATGGGGTGCTTTGTGAAGCCCTTCGGCAACGGACGGTACCACTTTGAGCCTAAAATTTTTTTAAAATGCAAATTTCAAACGAGTTTCAAGATTTGTGAAGTAAAATAATGAATTTTACTAATATTCGATTTTTTCAGCGAATTGATTCGATAAAATTTTTTAAACAATTGACATGGTTCAGCATTTTTCAAATACCAAAGAAAAGTTATCAAAGGTGTTATAAGTATCGGACTTTTAAACGAAGCAAGATACTTCAAAGTGAAATTTTTAGAGAAATTCCCTATGCAAGAATAGAGGTTTCAAAATGCCATATTCCAAAAAATAAATTTTTAAAAATGTTCACGCTGACTTTGGGAAATTTTGAAAATACCCCAAATGCCGTTAAGCATCGCGGAGCCGAGTGTGGTCTTGCTGACGTCAGTCGGGTAGTTAGAAGAGACCTCCATGTTTGGGAATGGAATCTGGAAATTTTTGAAAATTGTAATTTCGCAGAATTGTCCAAAACGGCTATTTTTAAAACGCTCTAAAAATGTTCTGAAACAGTTAGTTTTTAGGAAATGTTTCAGAACATTTCTGGAACAGATTTTGCCTCTCTTTTCCCTTACCTGTCCTTGTGAAGCTTTCACCGATCGCTAGATTAGTGTTTGGTTAGTGGGTGCGCAGTTGAACTGCCAGAAAAGCAATGATAAACTGAAAGTTGTAAAATTCGCGAAAAAATTGTCAGATGACTCCAAATTGATAGTTTTCGAAAAAAAAAAAAATTCGCGATAATCGAAGGATTTCCGAGCAAAGTACGGCAAAAGGGTCGTGATTCGATTTTGAAATGTTCGGAATTTTTGACGGGAACAAAGTTTGTTTGAGAGAAGGCTAATGTGACGCGGTGAAAATGGGAATTACGAAATTTAGGAACGAGATTTTTTGGAGGTAAATTAGAAAATTAGGCGTTTGGTGGAGAAGTAGAAAACAATGCGCTTTTCGGGTACGAAATCGTACTATCATAGGCCAGTTTCACGAAGTTTACTGAATAAGGTCAAGCTATAAAATTTTCCTAGCTAAAATCCACGAAAATCACGAAATCGGCTGAAAAAGCGAGCATTTGAAATTCGAGCGGAAATGTGTAAAATGAGCGTGGACTTATGCAAGTGGTCGAGGTTACGCGCATTTTTGATCGCTGAATGACCGGTGTTTGCAAAAATGACCTTTTTTCATATTTTTGGTTTTTGGTTTATTTTGATCGGGAGAGTTCTCGTTGGCGGTGCTAAAAATGTTCGAAAGGTGCTAAAATGGCACTGCGATGTCGTTTTCAAGCGTCAAGAGCGCAGGAAACGTGATCTTTCACGACTGGTCAGCAAAAATCATGTGAAACTGGAATTCCTGGTTGGTAGTCTAGAAAATACCGACAATTTTATAAGTTATCTGAAAATTTTGAGAGCTTATTTTTGGGTCAAAGATTACTGATAGGTCACAGAAGAGAAAAAATCAATTTATTCTAGAAAATGCCTTAAACATTCTATTTTTCTTACAAAAATACCCATAGAATAAAGCTACACATAGATTTTAGGGAAATAAATAATTTTAAAAATCAAATATGAAACTCTTGTCATAGAATCACATGGTAAAGAGTGCTCCTTCCTTATAAAGGCTAGAAAATGATCAAATTATCACAGAGCAAGTCCCTTAGACTCGGAAAAAATCGCCAAGACTAATCATTAGAAACGAAGTCATTGATAACGATTCAAAGTGTATGGAAATCGAATTATTATTTTTCAAAAGCATAGTACAGCGAATAGTTCAAAATTGTTTGCAAAAAAATCACCATTTTGTGGGAAAAATGAATAATTTCCTCGAGAATCGATGTTTTCTGACTAAAATTTAGGGGAAGATACAAAGTTTCAATAAATTTTGGTCAACTCGAATATTTTTGAGAGAATTTCATCAAAAATGGATCTTTTCTGAGTAAAATTTTCGAACATGGATGAAAAACTGAAAATTTTATGAAATTCTAGCAAAACTGAACAAATCCCAAAGAGGGATTTCATCAAATCAATAAAACCGACATGGGTTAGGTTGATTTTGAAGGATAATCTGGGCACAGCCACGCAGACAAACGATTGATCCGGTTTTCGTCAATCCCCCCACTTTTTTGCGCTACGCGAGATGGGAGACACCGGTGCCAAATGTACTTTGAACCTAAGCCATCCGCTAGCGGCTCAATGGAACGTTTTATAGGGTCAATCCAAGACTAGCGTAAATCTGACCGGCAAAAAACATCTGCTGTTCAGGGTTTAGAAGTTCTGAGGTCAAAATTTCAGTAAAATGATCGTACTAGACTAAATTTCGTTTTAAAACTCTAAAAATTAGATCGTAGCACATTTGTAAAAAAAAAACTGCCAATGGAGCGTATTTTTCTTAATCCTAGCTGACAGGACGATAAATAATCGTAGTGAAATGCGAAAATAACTAATCTGTCTTTTAGAAAGGGCGGTATTAAACTACGAGTTCTCCCTAAACTCGACTATTTCTGTCAAGTTTAGATAATCGCCAGTCTAGAATTTTCTAGACTAAACGATTTCTCTAAGTTTAGTCTGGTATGAGTCAGAAAATCTAGGAAAAAATCACGTAATTAGTTAGAAAAATGGAAGAAGTTCGAAGAGTTTCAGCGATTTTTCGATGGAAATGACCTTATTAATTGGTCGAACTTTCACGCTCTGAGAGTAGGAAAAATTGCGATTGCAACTAGGCGAACTTGAACTTTTTCTCGGGTTGAAATAGTTTCAAACCGGAACTTTTCACGTTATTTTTGGGGGAAACTTGAAAAGTGTTAAAATACCCAGGTTAACCCAGTGATTATCTTAAGATTTTTTAAGGGAACAAAAACCTTTCAAAATTTCTATGAAACCAGAAATTTAAAAATTCAAAGAATGAATCGTTTAAAAATCACGTTCAAATCAAGTCACATCAAATAAAATCAACGACGTGTATTGCAAATAGTCGAATAGGCTACGAGAGCGAGAAAAATCAAATAAATACATTTTTACAAGAATTGTTCGTTTAGAAAATTGTCTGAAACCCCTTGACATGAAAATAACAACAAAAGAATCAACCTAAAGTTTCCTATGACGTCAAAATGTCATAAGGCTTCAAAAATTTAACATAAAGGATTTCGAGTCTAGAGCAAGAACTTGGATGTATTTTGGGTTAGGATAATGGCAAAGTCGCGAAAAAGACGAGTAAACACTTGGGTTGAGAAAGGTTTAGGGGAACATAGAGAAGAAAAGACAATAGGAAGGTCAGCGGGTAAATCTAGCTTCGATTTAGAGATTCCCATTTTTCTCTAGCAATTTAGAATATTCCGAGCTTGCCAACTTTAGGAGAGATAAATTAGGGTTTGTTGAATTGAAATTCTAGAAATTCAACTTAATAAAGAAGTTGAGTTTTGTTAAATGAAAAAACCCTGGGAAATTTTTGAACCTGGTTTTCTAGAATTTCCAATCAGATGAAAGATATGGTGGTGATTTGTAAAATTCAATAAAATAAAAATTAAAAATAGAATCCCTTTTGATCCAATTTTAATCCGTTTTCACGTTCGAATAGAGATATCGGACAAACCAGTGCGCCGCATAATGGGACACTGCGCCCATTGACAAAAACGCTACCTGAAAAAACTCGTATTTTTCGACCCTATGATAAAGCATGAGATTTTAAAATGAATTTTATTTAGCGTCGAGTATTTGAGATGCAAACTCTCCCGAGAATTTTTCATATGAAAGAAGAACAGATTTTATAGAGCGCAACAAATTTCAGAAAATCATCCTCCAGAACAAAATATACTAGCAAAAACCTGTGGTTATGCAATGTCCCAGAAAATCGATAATAATTGCCACTAGCTCACATGAGCATGTATACACTTTTGTTCATCCTGTTTTTCGTCTGCTTTCTTTTCCACTCTAATCATTTTCGTGTTATTTCTCCGTTTTCCGAACGTGCCATCGACATGTTCAATTAGCATCGCTTTCTCTGCGCCCTATTCCTTTCCAACACTATTTTGATAACTATAGAAATTGATGTTACACAAAAAGGCAGACTTCCGGAATCCTGAGCTATAAAACGGAGGATACGAAAAGAGCATGTGATAAAATTGCTCATAAAAAAGCTGGTTTCTGTACAAAAATAATCATTTTTGAAAAAAATTATGGAGCCCGAAGCAAGGTTTTTTCTAGCACTAAGAGATCAGAAACTTTGTTTATCTTTATTCATCATAGAAAAGTGATCAATCTCAGCTTCGTTTTGAAGTACTTTTCAATTTTTCGAACTTCAAATTTCCGGGATAATGATTTGATTCGCCTACGACAAAGTGTTGGACTTACATATGAAATCAGCGCCAAATGTGTGAAGAATTCGGTCAATTGAACCGCACCGCTCATTTCTGTTTGGGCCATCAGAAAGTAGACGCCATAGAAGAAGATGAATAGGCCGACGGATCTGAAAAAAGGATTCTTAAAATAATAAACAACCATTTTGATGAAAGAGCATTTTGTACAGGAATATTCGAATCTATTTGAAGCAGATTCAGAATTTGGGCACTCTTGATTGAGAAGAGTTTCACTTCTTCATAACATTTTTTTCCAGAAAATTATGCCTTTTAGAATTCTCCCTGAAAACAATCCGAGTTTCAGCTCAACATGCGGAAAACTCAATAATCGAATTTTCCAATCTCGACACTCTGAGAAAGAGATACTTGAACAGATAAAATTGTGCAGGGACGTCTGCAAGATTTGCACAATTTTTCGATTTTACTTATTTTTACTTAATAAGTCAATTTGCTATCAAAAGTCTGGAGACAAGTCCAAAGGTTCATCCGTGACTTTTTCGAGATTAAATTTCATCCAGATACTCAAATTGTTTCCAATTATTCGCGTTCTTTCGGAGAAGTAAATTTCGCTCTCATCCATGCTTCGTTAAACTATTGTGTTTCAAATTATATATTTTTGCCTCAAATAATTTGAATTTTATTTTAAACTTATTTTGCCCCTTTTGAGCTTCGTAATTTGTTTGGCTAGACATTTGACGCGATTTTCAAGCCCATTTAAGCGTAAATTAATAAAACAGATAGCTTAAAATATTCACTCTCCAATCTGTTATGTTAAAAATATCACCGCATATCTTGCAAAGGGTCGTTATCAACAAGTTCTCATAAATTTGATTATCAAACTCATTTCGCTTTATTTTGAAGCTTCTTAATTGTTGTCGCGTAGGGGTTAATCTGTTAGGGTATAATCAGACACAGCTAAGCAGGACTTATTAGGCCAGCGCTCGAATCCATGAAACTCGAGGAATCATCGAAAGCGTCGAAAGCGACCTATGGGAACCTGTTTCCCGCTAGGGGTTTCTATACGAAGGGTTTCAAAAATTTCGTGGATCCGAGCACAGATCATGTGTGAATATCCTTAGGCCAAAATATTCCGCGAAAATTTGATTTCAGACACTTCCCCTATAGTTTTTAGTTTTGCATAAAAGCCTGATTAGGTATGGTTTAAATCGGCCTGGATTCAATTTATGCCAGATCCTACGTATTTACCCCTTAACCCAAAATATTTCCCTAAAGTTTTACTGCAGACTCCTTCATATATCATTTGTTTTTATATTCTATAGAAAATTTTCTGGTTGACCTCCTTCCCTAAAAGTTCCCATTTTACCCATTTTCAATTAAAAATTTTCCCAAGCCTTCTTAAAGTAATCTTTTTATTTCTATTTTTATTTTATCGCGAGATTTTTTTTTTGGGTTTTTCCTTCATTACGAGATGTCTTTTGTAAGGAGTATCGCGTAATGGAGCTTTTGAGGCTCCAAGCATCTATTATCAGCTAGATTCGGATACTTTGTGCCTTGTAAAATAGCAATTTAAGGAAGTGGCTTGAAGAATAGGCTAGGAAAATAGGATCCTTGCCATGATAGCGCTAAATTCTGGCTTCCAAAGTTTAAATTTGAACTTTAACACATTTTCATAGGCAAAGTATAAATATTGGTCCTCCGAATTATACTTCTCCATACATTTTTATGGTCCAAATTAATCATCGAGTCAGATTTTTTGCCCTGACACAGAGAAAAGTTCTCGCATTCGTCCCTCATTCGTCTCGCATTCCTCCCGACTCGGCTCCACTGCGGAGCCGAGTCGAGAGGAATGCGGGAACTTTTCTCTGTGGAATCACCTATTCTGGGCTCAAGTAATTTGTTACCACCTACCATTTTCTACCTCCTCGGACTCTTGATGACAAAGACTCGAGTTACCTATACTCCAAAATAGTTGATCTCTTCTATGACATACTCGCAATTTGCTTCTTTATTTTGTTCAATAAGACTACTTCCTAGGTTAGGTAATAGATACCTTGAAAGTCCATTTTTCCATTAATCTCTCGAATCCCTTTCTAGTCTTCGAAGTATTGACAAAATGCCACAATTTCAATGTCGTATGCATTTTGATAAGCTTCGTGTAAATTTCGCCTATTTTTTGCGCAGTTTAGCGGCAAAAATGGGTGAACTTTCAGAGAACTACCCAACAATTTTCATTGGCGCTCGTTTGTACCGTGGTAACTTCATTCAATTAAGCAATTAAGAATTTATATTAGCACATAGCGTAATTGACTTCAGAGATCCGATATTAGTTTCTTGATTTTTCTGGAAAGTTATTAGAACTCGTAAATTACTTCGCTAGAGATATACTCCAACGCAAAATTCAAGAAAATTCGCTCTTTGAATTTAGAGTTGAAGTGAATTTTCGATTTTATAAACATTTTAACTAGTGCTCCGATTTTTAAAAACATTTCTATTTCAGAATTATCATCGACACGTGAATTTTAACTGAATTTATAGTCAACGGATAAAGGACTAGACTTTTAAGCTACAATTACAAATGTATCTGAAGCTAATATGAGGATGTCAAGTTTCCCTCCTGACATTAGTTATTTTCGAAAAATCTAAGAATGGACGGTATTTCTAACGCTAATTATTCTCTAGACGACTCTATCTATCATGGAAATGACACTCATAAATTGATCGAACAGGTCTAATTTTTGAAATTTCAGGAGAAAATTTACCATTAATGAAAGTTGCAAACATTTTAGAATCGAATTTTCTACGCGTTTATAATATTGTATATTTCTGCTTACTACTTACTATTTTTATTCACTTTTAATAAATTAAAAATTTCAGATATGTTCAACTTTGGCGATAATTATTAACGTAATATTGTTGACCTTGATATGCATGTACTCTCGACCGGAATTCGGAAAATACAAGTATCTGATGATGAGTTTCACGGTGTACGAGATCGTCTATGCGGGTTTAGAGTTGCTGGTTCAGCCGGTAGGTCATTTTAATATAAAGCTGTTCTCGGAAAACTTCTTAGAATTTTCAATTTTGAAAGAATCTTTTTTCCTCATTAACTAACCATTTTGGTGGTACGTTTGATGAATTCCAAATGGGTATGTTTCAAAAGAAATAGCACTGAACCACATATCAAAAGTCCAGTCTGTAAGCAGATTTGATGATAATAATATCACAAATTCAGGGCATGTTTTCGTACCGGTTCAGTCTAGCCTACTATCCTACGACCTTCATCAGGACGGACCCATTCTGGTCGATGTTTTTGCTAAGCATATTTTCCGCGTTTTATACTGGAAGCATCATGTTATTGGTCGTGCATTTCTATTACAGATATGTTGCTATTTGCCAGTAGGTTTCAGAAAGTTTTGTAACTGAACAATAGCTTTTTGGAACTTTTTTTTATCTTTCTCCTAGATTCATCTAATAAAATTTTAATAATAGTCCTCAAATAAACAAGTCCATGCTATTTTTTAAAATAAAAAATGCAATTTTAAGACCTGAACGTTTAATTTGGTTCGACTTTCCGCGAGTTTTCGCGGTTATTTTCTTCGTTCTATTCGCTATTTTCGACCATTTCATCGTTTGCTTCATTTTCGCGAAAACTGACCAGGAAACGATTACATATTTGAGACAGTACGAAAATTTCATTTTTTCTTTTAAATAAAAAAAAAACTATTTTTAGACCGATGTACGATAGTCTCGGCGTGTCATTGGACAGGGTCTATTTTATCGGGGCTTTGTATTTTGTAAGGATTTTAAGAATGCAACTATCTCTCCTATTAACTAAAAATTTCCCAATTTGGCATTGAAAAAGGGAACATTTAAAAGTAATAAATATTGGAGGATACAAACGTTTTGAGAGTGGGAAAAGTCAAAATACCTGTGTTTCAGACAAAATTTGTATAAGATTGAGGAACAATCCATATTTTAGCGAGAAACCCCTAACGGTATCGAGCCCCGCTGGTCGATTTACTGGGTGATGGGGAATTTGGCGCTGCTCAACTGTTTCTCCCTCGTCACAATGCTGATTCTGGGAAGATGCACGTATTCAACATTAACCAATTCGACGATCTGCATGTCGCCCAAAACTAGACGATTACAAATGCAACTTTTCAATGCACTAACGATTCAGGTAGGCTCAAAAGTCAATAGCATTTTCTTTCGAAGATTTTGCACTAGAAAGTCATTGAAGCAAGACTTCATTTCTTATAGCTGATAGTGAAAGTATAAGAAGTAGGAAATTTTTGCATAAGATAAAAATAGATTTAATCCTCTTCGAGTTTTCTGTACTTGTCATCAGACTTTAAAATATCAAGGAATATAAGTAGAGGATGGAAATAAGAAAATGAGCCGATGACGATTACAAATGGTCGTCCTTTTGAGGTATGAAGTAGCCAAATTTCCAGACACTGATACCTCTGTGCACCTCGCTGATCCCAGTGTGCATTTCGTTTTTCGGGCCGATGTTCTGCATGAACATAGGGACGTATGCTGCGCTAATTCCGATATCCTGCTCACTCTACCCGATGCTAGACCCTCTAGCAGTGCTGTTCATCGTAGACTCCTACAGGAGAGGATTCCTCAGGTATCGAAATTGGAAATACTTTGACCAGACTCGTTCGGAATAAGGTTTCTTGGCCATAATCAAAATCATATGGAGTGCAATTTTGACGAACTTTTCGATTCGATCAAGAATTGAAATTGTTTCTAGACTTTAAAACTTTAGTTAGTAATGCTAATGACGAAAATGATTGTTAATATTGTATCTCGTCTTTATGTCTACCAATATAATTTTAGATTGGTGAGGGTCAACGTCGCTAACTCGTCGTTCATCATGAGTCAGCAGAATAACAGCAATCAAGGGCACGATAAGATACCTCAATCAGGAACGATAAGAGGAACACGAAATTCGATTTCGACCTCGCAAACACTCAGTTTTGGACTTCATGGAAACTTAATTCGGAGCGAATTGCAATAGCTGCTTTCGAATTCCCTCATACAACAAAACTCTAAATCTATTCTTCTCTATAGAAAACTTGAAATATCGCTCAGACATGTTTGAATATTGAAGTGAAGTTAGGAATTTCGAATACTGAAGCATTTGGAAAAGTCGGAGTGTAACCCGAAGTGATATTTCAATAAATTTTATACGCTCCCTCATCCAATATGATTCATTGAATTTTTGATGATTTTTCCTATCATTTTACCCTACTCATCAGATCAGTTTTATGTGTAATTATTCGGAAAAATGGTTGCTTTTGCATATGTTTTGCTCGTTTTAAATAAAAATGCCTCGATGTTCTTCACAAAGTTCAAAAGCTAATAATTGCCACGCTACAACTTCGAAATGACGCAAAAAATCGCGTTGGCTTTAAAAATGATCATATTTCCTTCGATACAAAATAATTGTACTCAAAATGTAATTGCTTTCGTTTAGACACTTCAGACGCAAATTTTCTTGCGTGAAATCAAGCTATGATGACACTATGACGCACAAGACTTTTTCCTGGGTATTTTAGAAGTTTACGCTAGTTTATGCATGATAAACTGATTAGTAAGAAATATGACCTCATTTCGTTATTACACACTTTTTCTTATCACTCTATGCTTTTACTTTGTAATAAAGTACTCAAAATCCAAATAAATGACTAACCCTCCCGAACAAACGCTGTTCCACCACCACCGATAATCCTCAGCGTTCAGTTGGAAATACGTTATCGCTATCGAGACACACGCTATGACGGTTACCTGAATTTTAAGATAACCCTAATTTTAGGTGACTGCTTACCAGTAGCACAAACACGATGAGAATCATATAGAAGAGTGTGTAGGATTCACGACCCCAAATTGTGGAGAAAATGTAGTAGAGTTCCACGCAGATAGCGCTGAAATTTAGGAATCTAATTAAAATCATCCTTGGTTAATTTTTGTCTTAGTTTTATCTACTACTTGCCAAGGTTATTAACTAAATATCGAATTTAAATTTCGAAAACTTACAACGAAAGTAAACAAATCCTTTGAATCATTTCTGGAAGAGTAAATTTCTTCAGCCTACCTAAACGATAAGAACCCTCCAATAGCCATGTAGGTCGGAGTCGAGTAGAAGAACGTCAGCCTTGGAAGCTCACGCGGAATGGCCCTCGTTCGACAGGGTGCGGAATACTTTCCAGTGACAGATCGACCCAAAACACCTCCAAGGATTGTCAGAGGGAACCCAAACACCAGCCAGATGGAGAGCACGACGAGCACTGTCGTCCAGGGCAGAGCCTGCAAACGATATAAGATGAAAAAGCGAAGATCTGCATTTATAAGGTTCACAAGGATAATTTTTGCTGTTTTTAAATGAAAGTTAAAGTATGAAACTCTATGATTTACATTTAAATATTTGAGATATAACATTTTGAAACAGAAATTTTCTAATGGCATAAATACAGTGTAGTATCATTGATTCGTCAGTATACAGGGAACCACTTGATTAGATTTCAAATTTAAAATGATTATTTAAAAAAAAAAACATTGTTTTTAATTCTTGGCGAACAATTTCCCGACCTGAGTCGACCCGTAAGCCCACGAAACCGAGTTGCTCAGCGCCCAACTGGTGATCATTGGGCCGGCGAAGAGGAAGGAAGTCAAATAAATGTTCGTGATCCAACGCTGCCCCTCCAGCTGACGATATCGAGACGAGGAGACGAAACCGGCGATACCTGAAAGGGAATAGATTGCAAGTAAATGGATGAGTTTCTAATTTTGCATGAAGCCTGTGTTATTTTCAAGTGATAATTTTGGGAACATATATCTCATAAATGTCAGGTTTGATAGCTGATAAACGAAAAATTATCAGCTTGTATGAGTTACAAAATTTTTTATACTCATAGAAGGAGGGCGAGCGTTATTCCCCAAACCGCAGCATTATTCATTAAAATCTTTGGTGGACAAAGCTGCAGTTTCCTATATAAAAGTACTCTCATGTCAAAAAAGTGTAGCGTTACTCACCAAAAATTTTGATGAATAACGCTACGGACCCTCAATAATAATCCAATTGATATATAGATGTGGGATTTGAATAGTTCGTTGCTGTTTTGTAACTATTCTGACAGTTTATGTGTGAATAAAATTCGGTTAATAGATATGTGTCTATTCTAACACAGATAGTACCGTCGGATATAAAATTGAACGAATTGAAGTATTTAATTGACTCGAATAATTACCCGACGTCAGCGCATACAGCACTACAGATAACGTATTCAACAATCCATGTCTATGCACGTTCATCACGTTAAAAGAACCAATTAGCAAAATTGCTACGAATATTACCAAGAACTGTGTTCCAACTCCTAAATATGTAGTTAGTTATTCTAGTTATCTTGATAATTAAACTAATTAAGGTGCAACTGGAAGCTAATTACCCAAGATTCCACTCAGCAGCATCGGATTCGGCGGATGTCTGAAAACGTCCATAGAAATCGTCTTCCATCCATTATCCATGAGCATCATATCATCTTCTTCAAATTCAGATCCGTTGTATTTTGAGAGATCACGACGAACTGACGAGCACTTAATTAAGGTAACTAATATATAATTGGCTCATAGAAAAAGACACCGGTTTTTCTAAGAAATAGTATGGGGAGGCAAGATAGGAAAAGAAAAAAACCGGTCTTTTTCTAGGAGCCTATATAATTAGAGTGGATTAGTCAGGATAATGATTTAGACAGTCACAAAAGTAGAAGGCATTAATAAATTGGAAAAAATTTAATGGATCACTATTTTTTTCGGAAACTTACAATAATCAAAGCGGCGAAAAGTACGAGTAGCACTGTGAGCAAAGCGGAGTTCAAAACCGATAGCCAATGAATTTGAAGGTTCCTCGTGGTGAATAAAGGCTGACCTTCACGAGCGCGGTATTCGGTGGAGAGTCTGAATTTGTAATCTTGAAAGATATTTTTTCTTCTGAAATGATAATATACTATAAACAGAGTTGAGAAAATGAAATCTCGATATTCGTTGATTTTGATGATATCTGACAAAGAACTAAATAAATATGCTGCAAAATTTATTAAAGGAAATTACAGAAAACATCAGATTTAGTCAAATATTTCAATGTTGCTCAAATTTATCAAATATCTAGTTTTTGTGATCATAAAAATGGCTTACTGAGTCATGTTCCATTGTATCGAGTACCCGAGATTCAGAGTGACTTCCTCACCATGCTTGATTTCTTGAGGTCGATACATCTCTAACGTGGCACTTAGGATCTGGAAACAAAATTATTTTTTAGGAAAATCAAGTATATTTTTGGATTTATCACTAGTTCATTATAAAAACTTGTAGATATTTCGTCGTCGAAATGATTGCCACTTGAAAAAGTTTGAAAAAAAAAATCTCTTTACATTCTTTGAATTCGATATAATATTGTATCGATATTCCGTGTAGATGAAGATCGCATGTTCATGAGGGAAGACTTTCGTTTCCTCCACATAACCGATGAAGTTACGAACTTTTATGTCATCTGAAATTCGCCAAATAAAAAACTCTTACAATTTGAACTTGCCTATAACCTGCTCAAAGTAATAATTTTCTTCGATGGCATCTATTAATCGATGGCTATCCTTTAGATCCAGCTTTTTTTCGCCACAAACCGTTTTGACTTCAAAGCTCTAGGAGTTAGCATAAATTTTTGAGGGAAGGCAAATTGAACCTGTCCAAATTTTATCTCAAATTGGGATTCAGCAATTCGATCTCCGTCTAGAACTTGACCGAGCGATAATGGTTTGTGGACTATCTGAAACTTTCAATATTATTTAAAAACTCGAGCGGTCATTTCTTATCGTTAATTTCAAATTCTAAAGCATAGATTTTTTCTACGAATAATTAAGGCAACTAAACGAGAGGGCATAATGAAAAGTAGAGTTTCAAGATATGCATTTTTTCTGAAAATTATAGTATTGAAAAATATTCTAACTAAATTTGAGCAATAACCCGATTGGCCATTATGATATGGAATTCTCAACGATATAAATTTTTCTGAAACCTACATTATCCGGTCTACACAGCGGCATCGAATAATAGTGATAAGTTTCGTGAATATTCGCATATGGGCCGACTTTATTTACGAAAACATCGACCTTAATTTATTTTTAACTTATAAAAACGCTAAATTTTACCTTATCTCCATTTTTATATTCGTTCAACCCATAGACGTCTTGAATGTTTATCAACCAAATTATCGATATGTAAAATGCGTGAAACATTTTACTTTTTTACAAGATCAATAAAATCAAACAAGTTAAATTTTTTAGAAAACCTGAAAAGAAATCGATTTTCAAAATATATTCATCATAAAATAGGGTGGGGAAAGTAAATTCCTAAGGAGAAGTCATAAAGCTGCTTTTTAATGATCGAACCGTGTTACATGACGTGCAAGGGAATACAATCAATATTGCCTGAAAATGCCCGGAGGCGATAGATAAGGGATTTTAAGAGAGGAAAAGGATAGGGAAAAAGTTAGAGATAGCGATTTTAAAGAGGGAGAAAGGTAAAGAAAATAAAGAGAGAAAAGGAAGAAAGTGTTTTGTTCTCTATTTTTGCCAGCTTGGCAACACATATTGAAAATGGATGGATCATTTGAAAAACGAGAAAGGAAAGGAGTATTTAAAAACGAGAGAGTGAAAAGATGGAAAATTTGTGAATTTTGAAAAAAAACAATTGCAAAAATATGAACTTACAGAATAAAATTTTAAAAATCTTTAATGAAATGCTAAATCAGAAGTGGAAAGGTCGATATCTGAAAATCTATCTTAAGGGGGGAATTCGATATTTCCTAATTCAATGATGAAGAATAGGAGTGGAAAACAGGTTGGGTTAATCTTTTTTCCTAATTTGGACTGGAATATTTAGCTTGGATCTCGACCCATTAGCAATCTTGAATGCTTTTGAAAGGCCTATGAAAGATCGAATGATTTGATAATTGTAATTTTGCCGATAAAGCAGGAAGATCAAAAAGTAAAAGTAATTTTCCCTGATATTTTTTCAAACTTTCTCAAAACATATTTTATTTTATTCATCATTTTTCGCTGCTAGATTGCTCTCAAATCGGTTCCAAATCTGGTGGGTTTACCGAAACTTTCATTTTTCGGTTTCAGCTTTAATGCAGGCTTATTATTTTCTCTTTCGTTAAATTTCCAAAAAAAATCTCATATTATTTCTCCTTTTTCTCGTCTCAAAATTATCCATAACATTTTCTGTCTTTCTTTCTCTCTAAACTACTATACTATTTCCTCCTTTCTATCTTTTCTCTTTCCCTCTAAAGATCTATTTTTCTCTCCTATTATCAGGTTTTATTTTTCAAACGGATGACTCATCGCACACCGGTAAACGGTTTCGTTCCTTGAACTGAGCCTACAAAAATCAGCATCTCAAATTTAGCTCTTTTCTTCTCTCGTTTTCCATATCACTTCTCTTCTCTAATCTCTTCGCTCCCTCGTTTTCAAATGCTATTTCTCAAAGACTCGCTCTATTTACTCATACTGTCTTTATGTGCTGACGCGATAGCCATTTTCTCCGATTTTCTGCTTTCTTTATTTCTAATGATATTTTTCCTTTCTATGACTTCTTTTCCTCTCTTGTTCCTATCATTGCACTTATCACATTCGCTCTTTTCCTCATTTTGCCCTTTGGCAATAGAGCGCATTCGCCGTTCACCTATTTGCGCAGACTTATCGTTTCTTTTTCTCTCGTTTTTCTGTGGTCTTTCATTTTCTATGAGTTCTTTTTCGTTATCTTCATTTTTACCTGTATCGAATTTTGCTTCGTTCTTTCGGCAAATTTCTCTACTCTGAGCTTACTCATATTTTTCGGCCCAATTTACACGCAATCATTAATCGTTTTACACAAAGATTTTCGAGCAATTTTGCGTTCGCAATCTTTTCGAAAAGGCATTGTTTTTTTCTAGAAAAGTCACTTAATTTTTGACAATTTTTTCATGTGGTCGGGAAAAATCGATAGTTTATGACAATTTCTTTGATTTTTGCGATAAGTTTTGGATTTTTAAAGCGATTTTATGGAAACAATTATTGAATTTATCTCGGAATTGAAATTGAACCGATAGCTTTGAAATATCTTTGTTTTTGAATAAGTTTCAAACCTTTTGAAGATATTTTGTGAATTAAAAAATGTTAGTTCTTCAATCACTAGAGACAAAAAACTTATTTAAATAAAAAAATCGTTTTTTTTCTTTTTTTATTTTATATCTTCCCATGAAATTTGTTCTTATCCACGCGTCACGCTGTGTATCTGGGTAGTTAGAGAGAGCGGAGGAAAACGATTTCGGAAATTTTTCGATGCGATAAAAAATATTTCATCTTTTGAAAACAGATCCGCATCAAATTGGGGCACTAATCTTTGTTCGATTGGTATTTTATTTTTACAGAGCATTAAAATAAAAAATTAAAAAAACGATTTTTCAGAAAATACAAATTTATCCTCTTTTTTTTCTGCGTAAATATTACCAATAAATTCTCGAATATTTATTTTTCTACAATTTTTAAAACTAATTTCTGTTCTACCCTAAAATTTTCCCATAATTTTAAATCCATTTCCGTGTCGGACCCGTTTAATTCGATAATTTATTTACGCAAATTTATTAGAATCATAATCTTTCCAGGTATCCAATCTCTCTACTGGCTCGTTATCGCGTAACAACGTCCATTTTCGAGGAAGCATTGTTACATTTTGTCTGGACAAAGTTTTACTTGAAATTGAAAGCGACTCAACTTTTACACCGAGCTGATAATCTGGATTAATCAGGATTGCATACACAGTGCAAATTATGGTGGGCATTTTTTCAGAACAAACCCTTTGACTGCTATCTAATATTGAAGATCATTCATAGTTTATCCATCATTATGAAACATAGTTGTTTTGTTTAATTTTACACTTCGTCCACTGAATCATTCTACCGATTTTTATTCTTATTAGTATCTTCCACTTTGAAGCATAAGTCACAAATTTATCTTTTTTAGAGCTCATCAAAAATTCGTTTCTTTCTTTCTCATTGTTCTCATTGCAAGTAGGAAATGGAAAAGGGCAAAATTATCGATTTACGTGTGATGCAATTTGTTAGGCAAATGCTGACAATTGACCATATAATTTCGTCATTTAGTGCGCATTCTGTTTCAAACCAATCTTATCATTTTCCCTTATGATCGTTATTCTCAGAAAATATCGCTTCGTTTTGAGAGAATTAAAGAGTTTTTATTCGTCTCTGGGGAAATAGTACAAGGTTTTGAGAGACCAGGGCGAAAGAATTATCACATTTCTACGTGGGAAATTCGGAAAATAGGAACTACGCAATGCATACTCACTTGCCAACTCACGATTATATTGACGCGCAACACTTGTTTTGTCATACACTGTTTATCGATTTTTAATTGCTCGGACTTTCTTCATTGTCATGAATTGGTCTTTCTTGATGTTTTTTTTTGTTTTTGAATTAGAAGCTCTTCTACTTATTTTTATGCACAGTGGCAAGAACTTTGTCATTTTACCGAAATACCTAGACTTTCTCTAGCTACAATAGAACTTCTTGTCTTGTAAAATTGAAAATTTCATCATTTTTTACTTCGAAGTGGACGTTCTTGGTCTCTTTTCGAATTGTCGTAAAATCAAACCACGTTGATGTTTGATATCAATTTATCAGTTTAGCGATTTAATCATCAAAGATCGTCTTGATACCTGATCATACTTTTTCTAGCTCCTAGAAAAAGACCACTTTTGCCTATCTTTTTTTCTTTCCCTCATACTATTTCTTAGAAAAAGCGATGTCTTTTTCTATGAGCGCTTTTTCTCAACAATTTAAGAATTGTATTTTGCATTTCCTATTAGTTCGTCTAAAAATTTGCACTTTCCATATCTCACAATTTCCTTCCTCATATTAATTTGATGACTTTTGTATTCTTTCATCTCCACATGGCTGCAATTTGCATTTCAGTTTTTGCTGCAAAATTTCTCATCAAGTCTACAAAATCCAACTTCAAAAATGCCAGATTTTGGTTCAAGTTTTCAATCCTTTTGATTTTTTTCTAATCCTACTCTTTGGCTTTCAAGATATCCGGCTAAAGCGTATTTCTCTGGATAAACTTGAGATAATGTAGATTTGGGGCTTTATTAAAGATTAACTCTCAAATGTCAGTATCTCATAAATTTTTGTCAAAAACCCCTGAAAATCTTCATTTTTACGCAATTTATCACATGATAATGCACATTCTTTACGCGCGACTTTTATATCTTAAGCATTTTGCATAGGATTGTGCATATCAGATGAAATACTTTTGAAATCCAACTAAAAGCACATTATATTTTGCAGCCTACGTCTATATAAGGCATTGCACAAAACTATAAACCACCTGCATTTACGACAACTTTTTAAAGTAAATTAGGTATTCGCTAAAATTCGAGTAGTCTTTTTATCGCACGTAGATTTTCTTTGCGAGATTTTTGTGAATCCTTTACTGTGTCACTCATCTGTTTTTCCTCAACCATAAATAAATTAAGATTGAATCATTTTATTTATATCATAAGATATTTATTTCTCTCTTAAGGAAAAAAAATGCATACGTGATTACATTTATCGTGAAGTTCAATTTTCAATTAGTAAACGTGTAATGCACAGAAACTACAATATCCACCTGAAAACCCTCGCATTATCTATTTAAAAATCAGCACAAAGTTCAGCAAAATTCATGATATTGGAGTGAAAGTTGTTTCCGATTTTTTCTGACCGAGTTTTTGTGAATCTCCATCTAAGATGTCAGCCCTGTCGTTGCTAAGCATCATAATTCATTTGGCTCAGCGCTTTGCAGGGTGCGACTTGGTTTATGCACACGAATTCTCCCATTATCACGTCTATGATATTATCACATGGGCTTCAGACAATCGCATTTTATTTTATATGGACTTGGGACTCGAGCGCAATTTTATAGTTTGAAGTTTTCATTCAAGCTACATTTCAAAAACTGTCTTATTTTCTCGATATAAATAATAGTTGTTCGAAGTTGAGCATTTCTTGCTTCATATGATGATATCTACGTAATAATACCCTCTTCCCAAGTTGACGAGACCTTTGCCTATGCGATTCACGCCACTCGGATTTTATCGTTACTCGCGAGCGGTTGCGTCGCGCCTTACCTATTCGCTCTTATATCAGAGTATGCAATCTGACGTAATTAGGAGATCGTGCATCTTCGCGAGAGATCAGAGGAAAACTCCACGCAACCGCTCGCGAGTAACGACAAAATCCGAGTAGCGCAAATCGCACAGGCAAAGGTCTCGTCAATTTGAGAAAAGAGTAGATTAAATATTTAATCTTAAATTCATTTTCTATCTTTGCAAGACTTGTGAAACTTTGTGACTATCGAAAAAATATTCATGCTTGTTATCAATAGTTCCAATTATGAAATCTTAAAATTTGATGATTTTAGATTTTTCACAATTTACTACTAAAATGAATGTTTAATTTATCAAAGGTTTTCACGTGAATTCTAATGCATTAATCTATTTCCGACTTAGGATTTTATGGGATTCTCGAATAGGCGACTTTTGCAAAAGCAGTCGCAGACATCTCCCATAAGCTCTGCTCACTTTTGAGCATTATTTATTCAGCACGTTGATCATGATAAACATATTTTGTAGCTAAATAGTCATAATTACTTTTAGATGTCTTATTTTTAGTTTATGGCCTAGATGTTTTGTTCTATCAACTAAATTGCAATTATTGTTATTATGAACGACATTTGAAGTTAGCGCGAAGCCCTATTTATTAAAATTGATAAATAATTCTGATATAGTCTAAATTTCAAAAGTTTTTGTGCTGATTTTCTGTCTAGCCTCGCATTTTTTATTGCAATTGAAAAAAAAAACAACCGCACCATTAATTGCACTATTCGACTACAAATCATAAACACTCGAGTGCTTTGCGATTGTTTGAATAGAAATGCGAATATCTGAATCTATTCTAGAATAATTCTATTTCTCACACGCTTCGCATGCGTTGCGTATTTAAATTCTATTCAATTAATTTTTCATTATCGACGTAAATAGTTTCAGTCTGTAGGGATTATAATCACGATTTGGTCCAAATTCAGTAATCTCTTGAATAATATACCAGCCGTTTCCATTGATTATTTCTGAACAAAGGCCAGAGATTTCGTACTTTCTCTTTTCTCCCGATTCCAACCACTTTCGAATGATGTCTATTTTTGGCAAATTTTCGATCTTATTTTCATCGACCTTGAAAAATCGAAGAAAGGATCACTCGTTATTTTCAGTTATTTTAACGAAACCAATTGTGGTGGTCTTTATACTTTGGTTATGGATCAACCTCTGCGGTTATTGTCTTTTATTATTCCAACTAAACCATCCTAAATTTGAGAATGTATTAAAAATTACTTTTCTTTAAAGGTCGGAAAAGTTTTCATGATAGATGTTTTCTATACTTTAGATAGGAAACGTATTTTCTGATATTATTGTTTCTTATTTTATCTTCATCTTTCCAAATTTTAAAAATGAAGATAGGTCTATGATGGAGATCATATTAAGGTTTGCAATTTGTTACTCGATCGATATTTGCCTTGCAAAATGAGAGATAGAGAAGGTGATAAGCTAGAAATAATGGAAATTTGAGAGATATCAGAGAATCATAGCCACTGGCCAAACAAAGGGAATTGCGCACATGCGGAAACGTCATTTTGGAATTATATTTTTTAAATCGTTCAATTTTTCTCCTCTAAATGACTGCTTGAATAATATTGTCTTATGAGAACCAGACTAAATTATCATGATTCATAACTTTCGTACACTTTCTGAAGCATTGAACGTACAAGATTCGCATTTTATCACAATACTGTTTTTTTACTTGACGTGCTTGTATCAGCATTATAAGATAATATCAGATTTGCCGCGACTTTGCTACTTCCTAATGCAGAGAACACTCAGTCTAGGCTCGATTACGGAGAATTTTTATTTCTAAAACTCTTTGATTTCACCGAATTTAATCTATTCTCCTGTAAAATATCACAAACTTCAACAACATTTATTCATTGCTTCCTCTATGATAAACTTTTATTACTTTCTGAATGAGTCAGAATTTCATGAACAGTATATGATGTTGGTTATGATCGACATTCCTTCATATTGAATACCCCTCAGACTTGATTTGTTTATTTGTCTATTTGATTTATGCTTCATTTATTTTCAAACTCATTTCATTTCAATTTTTTCTAATTCGTCGCTCCCATTTGTTAGAAATCTTATATTGCTTTTTATAAAAATCTAAGATTCTTCAGTTTTTTTCATATATCTTCAAAACAATCCATACGTTTCACCACATGCTGCATCTGTTTTATAACAAACCTTTTCAATCTGTCGATTAAAAGTTATGTATAAAGTTTTATCTTTATCAATATTATTAATTTTCTTCAACATTTTTCTATGTTAATTAAGAATTAACATTAAATTCCAAATCATATCTAAAAATTCACTCTTTTAGGTGTACCAACTTCTCTAATGAGCTTCGATCCCCCAATTTTTGACGCATCACACAACTACAAGTCCGACTGCAACTATCAGCAGCTGCACGGTGATTCGTTCGGAATAAGAAACAATTTTCCTCCAGTTCCGGGGCAGATAAATCTTGGACCCGAATTTAGAGAGCACACTGATACGCCGTAAGTATTTTCAAAATACTTAAAAAAAGAAAACACTTATTTATTGATTTTTAATTCAATGTTAGAGATAGTTATAGCAAACATAAAGCATTATTCATAGTAAAGGGGATGATTGTGGAATATTTTAATCATTTTTATTAGTCTGCTCTTCAGAAAGACGAATTAATATCATTAGATCGTTTATAGTCGTCGAAAAGTTTAAAACTTACTTTAATTCTGAATGATATCATCCAACATTTATAAAATTTACGGCATGTTTTCGAGTTGATATCATTTTAACCTTTCCAAACTTTCCCTCAAGAACTATCTACGTTTCAACCAATTTTTGGATTTCGGGTTTTAAATCTAAGATTAAAATGAAAATCATCATATGCTTTTTATATTAGGTAGGATTTTTACTAAGTGACAAATTTATTTGGAATAAATATTAGGTTGATGCATTCCTGTTTTCCGATTTGTGCGAAACAGTTCAACAGAACATAACTTTATTGGCTAACAAGGATATTAGATGAAATATTCGCCATCGCTGTCCACAGTCTTCTGCCAGCGACTGGGCAGCTTACGGATTCCCTCGCCGTACCAAGCGGGCTGCTTGGAGGCGAAGTAGGTCTTCAACCATGCGTCGACCTCCGCGCGGTTCTTGAAGTGTGTCTCGCCAAGGACTCGCTGCATGTCCGAGAAGAGCCAGTAGTCGCTAGGTGCCATGTCGGGCGAGCAGGGAGCATGGGGTACAATGTGCTATCCGAACGTTGTCAGCTCCTTTTTCACTTGTTTACACACATGAGGGCGGGCGTTGTCGTGGAGAAAGTGAAGACGACCTCGTAGCCAGGGAGTGGATTGGACGTGAGCCTTCAAGTCTCTCAGCTGGCGAGCGTAGACATCACCCGTGATCGTCGTACCCTCGGGTAGCAGCTCCCAGTAGATGGGGCCTTGGACGCCCCACCATACGGATAGCATCACCTTCTTCTGGTGCGTTTCGTCTTTGGCGACGGGTTCCGGCTGATCCTCCTTGTCCACCCACTGGGCACGTCTCACAACGTGATGGTAGACGATCCATTTCTCATCTCCCGTTATGAGATTGTCCAGCCAGGCCGTCGTCCTTTCGTATGTAAGAAGACTCATTGCTGTGTCAACTCGACAATTATTGTTCTTGTCGCTCAAGACGTGGGGAATCTAACGGCCCAACTTTCGTACCTTGCCGAGCTTCTTCAGTCCTCGAACGACAGTTGCCTGGTCTACTCCGAGAGTCTGCGCCATTTCTCGCGTAGTAGCGAATGGCTCCCCTTCGACTGTGCTGCGCAGCAAATCCAAATCCATCACTCGTGCAGGTTGCGACCTCTCCTCGTCTTCGAGATTGTAGTTGTGGGCCTCGAATCGTTTGAACCAATTGCGTACTGTGTGCTCGGAGGGGACTTCCTGGGGATATACTCGGGCCAGTTGACGGTGGGTTTCGGGTGGTTTGGTGCCAGAGAGGAAGAGAAATAACATTACGTTGCGTATGTGGACACTGTTTGGGTGGAATCGATGGGGCATTGTGGGAACTAGACTGCTCACTAGCTGGTTGTGGCACTGCGACTGATAAGAGGGAGGGGCAAGTTGTTTATATTATAGAGCACAGTGGTTGTTGTCGCGGTCGGCCGCAGAGGGGAGGGAGCAAAGTACACATATCAAAAACGGAAAACAGGAATGCATCAACCTAATAGAATTATGAAATCTTTTGAGGGCGGGATCATCTTCGAAGAATTATTTATGTTTCCTAATCTTTCCGATTATTTTCATATGATATGGGATTTAAGGAAATAGCTTGATAATCGTGATACAATTTCCAAGAATTTCTTAAAATCAGCACGATTTGTCGCGAAGTTGAGAAATCAACCCAAAGAAGTATCATTTTCACAGATTCTTGCAAATCCCTACCAATTCCATCAAAAATCGTATCTGAAGTCACGAGATTTCGTAAGATACAAACATGAAAACCGTTGATTGTAAGATTCAAGGTGATTGAAGAAATGTAGGAAAACCTTCGTTCTAGTTTATCGGTGCTACTATGATGAAGAAATAAATTAAAGAAAAACCTGTTCCTGACAAAAACTCTCAATGATCCAAATTTTTGCATAGGTTTTAAAAATAATGAAGATTTATGTAAAATAACATCATTGAATTCGAATGCTCCGCTATGTATTTCAAATTTCAGTAATTCAACGACAACTGAAGAATCTGTGACAGCCACGCTGCCTGAATTTCCATTTGAACTGGCTCCTTTCGAGCCGAAGAAGGAGATCATTCAACTTGACGAAGAAGAACAGGTATCATAATTTTTTTTAACATGTATGATTAAATTATCTATAAGTTAGGATTGGGTATTTATTGATTTGTAGCATTGTATCCAGGACTAAATCAAAATTTTATCCTAAAATGCCCGCATGATTTCAGGAAATCCTCGATTACACTCAAATCAAGCCGCTCAATCATCAGTTCACTGATCTTAGACAGGAGAACAGCAAAGCTATTTCGTACGTGTTTTAGTTTCTAGCAATATTAAAATAACGAGCCTCAACACATTTCTATGTTCCTTATTTTTAAATTGAGGACTCTATCACTTATTGGGACATCAAATATATATCCAGGAAAAGGGTTATAGTTCGTGTAGACTAAAATAAGTCCCAAGAAGGAGCTCTGTTTGCACTCCTTCTGAAATGCGCATCTTCTCTGAATGCAAAATTCCGTTGCGAAAAGATGAACGAGAGCCGTAGAGTTTGCATATTTTCGCAGCGGATGGTGCGTATTTTCGAAAGGGGCCGTTTTAAAATTTGGACAGAGAGAAGGTGTCCGGAATTACCATTTTATTCATGTCGAAATATCGAAATTTTATGCTATTACTATGATTCGTTCGAATAATAGCAACCCACTGCATGAATTGGCTAAAATCGAATCTCCGTAAGGATTATTTCCTTTGAAACATGCACTTTTTACGATTGATTGTCAACTCTTCCGAATAAATTATCAGTTTTTCACTATGTCACGAGTTTATTTGAGACTTACGAAATTTTATTCCAGCAAAATTTCGTCGGTACCTCGAAACATTTGTCCTCCGGAATGCCTGATTTGCGGAGAGCCAGCGAATGGCTATCATTATGGGGTAATTAAGTCACAATTGAAAGATTATTATACCCTAATTGTCTCGATTTAGGTCGCCTCATGTAATGGTTGCAAGACGTTCTTTCGCCGGTCTGTGCTAGGAAATAGAACTTACAAATGCAAGGGCAACGGGAAGTGTATGCAGGATATGGCAAGTAAGATACGCAGAAAAAACGATAAATATCGATTTTTCAGAACACCAATAAAAATAGCTCTTTTCGTTGAAAAATCAATATTTATCAAATTTTTTCCCAGAAAGCCGAACCCACTGCAAAGCCTGTCGCCTTACAAAGTGTCTCGATATGGGCATGACTCCTTTGGCCATGGAAAAACCACCTCCAACGCTGAATGAATTCTTGAAAAACAAAAGGATCAAAGTTGAGATCGATCCGGAAATGCCCTCTACATCGAAGGTATGAACGTGTGTTATTCGTACGCTTCAAAATAAACCTAGTCATATCGAAATTTTCAATCTTTGCTGTAAGCTGCACATTTGGCTTAATCTTAGAAGTAGACACTTTCAGAATAATATAAATAACATTTTATGCTATGCATAAAAATGCTCTGGTTGAATTGGAAATTCGTATTGACTATCTTTTCATCATAGGATTGAATATTAAACAACGACGATTTAAAAATGTCAGATCCAGCCCCCACTCCGACCTGACGACGGAGGCATCAATGCCATCATCGATGGACTGATGTACCTGGAGCTGAAGGCGGAGAATTTCCGAGCCTCGGCTTACAATCCCTGGCCGCACTCCATTCCTGGAGTGTATCAATCTGTCACCACCGAGTCGTTAATTTCCCTGGGCGATAGGATGGGGGTAGGTCGGAAGATTTTGATACGTTGGAAAATTAATCTAATCGACTGAATCTTGTGAATATTAAGCCTCAATTTTTGGACCATTTCACCGTAGAATATGATAAGTTTCATCATTCTAATCGATAATTTCACAAAATAGCACACCACCAATTGACAGACAGATTTTCATCTCTTTGAAAAAGTAATCAAAAAGATTTATTTGTATATTATTCCAAAGTTTTCATGAAAATTCTCCTTTAATTGTGGTGCTTTTCCGATTAAAAAGAGGAGTCAAATTTCAGCCGATGAAGAACTGGCCGATCAACCCCTCCGAGCCGGCTCTCGATAACTCGAACAGGTCGCTGAACGGCGAAAACCCCGATGAGTTTCTGGCGCATAGGTCCAAAACATTACACTGAAAATCTTAATTAGGGGATTTTTGAGGAGACTGCGACATCAACGGAAACTTAATGAAACTTAGTGTTTTTTCTTTTAAATAAGTTTCAAGTTTAATCATATGAATTATAGAAATTTGTGAGCATTTCTAGATTTGCATAGAGAGAATATACCATAAAAAGTCTAAGGTATTTTCTCTAAATAATGACTATCTAATTCTTCAAAGATTGTTGAATTAGCGGTTTCCCAAAAATCACAATATTTTGGATGTTGTATAGTCATTTAAACAATAATGTCGTCGAGTACCGTGTGCCAAAGACTTCTAATCTATCTGTCATTTTCTTCAATTTTCTAAAAATTTGTTGAAGTTTTGATTTAGGAAGATGTGGCTCGCGTTTGACATTATGACTGCGGTGGAGTGGGCCAAAACGTTTCCATTTCTACATCAACTGACGCCAAATGATAGAGTAATTATTTATGACCATTATATCTTTTTGAAATTATGATGAAACAAATAATTCGTATAAAAATATGTTAGTGTAAGATTTAATCAGATATGCTTATCATTTATCATTAGTTAGGTATAAACTTTGATAACCTCAAAATTTTCAAACAAAATGTTTCGGTTTTTCTCATGTTATTTCAGAAAATCACAGTAATAAGAACTTCGAGAGACCCAAATATTATTTTAAATCTAAACTAAAACATTCTCTATTTTGCATTTCAGACGATTCTACTTCGGGCAACGGCACTAGTTCTGATGGACATGGCGTCGTCATATTTCTCCTACTCAAACAATACGAATTATCTAATGTTTCCCGATGGTACAAATATCCACAGACATCCAAAAGTCCCACCGCCATGGAGTAATAAAGAAGCCATCGAAAATAGGAAGCGATGTAGGGATTTTATGAGAGGGTAAGAATTTTTCATTTGAATAACTAGCAAAAAAACTTATTAAACCGGTGATTTATTTTACTTTTTAAAATTCTTTTGATCAAGTAAAGTTGTGGTCGAAATTATTGCCCTAACTGATATGGTTTTTTTTACAAAAATTTCTCCTGCTTTATCATACATCCTTTTCTTATGATACTTGGATTTACTAGTAAAAATACATTTTGTGAAATTTTTCTGTCTAGAATTTATTTAGACAAATCAAAGAAATTAATAAAGATACAAATTTTATCAAAAAATTTCTTGTTTTCTGAAACTTATCTGAATTTTAGTAACGGCGAAAACCGCGATGGGATGGCGAAAATGCTCAACATGGGGATCAACGTGTTCTTCCGAAACACTTTGGACAAGCAGGAATACGTCCTGTTGAAGGCCATATTTCTGACTAATAATGGTAAGTTTCAGGATTTTTCAAATGAGAAAATACTTCTGTAAATTTAAACTTGTCGTTTTCATATATCACAAATAAACATAAGTTTCAAATTTATTTTAAAAAGTTTATAAAACCCCGTTTTCAAATATGATTCACAAGGGGCAAGGGGGTTTGAAATTTTAATTTTTTATTCATGTATTGATGCATTGACTTTGGGACTTTGAGTAAATGAAAATAGAGAGAAACGTAATTTTCAATCTCCGACCCTTAAGTTCAATATTATTATTTTAAAATCCAATTGACACATTCCAAAAGTTTGACTAATCATTCATTGACTTCTGTTGATTTAGCTGTTTCTGGTCTGTCAGAATTCGCGCAGAATTTGCTGGCGAAAGAACGGAAAAAGTACGCGGACGCGCTGCTTCGATATTGCCAGCAGAAGTACGGAATGGTCGAGGGGGCAAGTCGGTGAGAAAGATAATTTAGTTTAAAAAATACTAGGCGAACTTTTCCAATTAAAAAAAAATTTAAACGACATTCGATCGTTTTAAGAGTCGTCATTTTTAACTACTTAACACCACTGAAAAATGATAAGTCTAATGCTAAATAAAATCATGAAAATCATATAATTTTCAAACGTATAGATTGTTCAAAATGAGATATTTGAAAAGAATTCTTGAATTCATCAGATACGCTGCGATAATATCGCTAGTCCGAACATTCGAGGAAATGTCGAAAATGCAGAAGGACCATCACGTGGTGTTCAAGCTATTTGTGCCCAAACATCAGCAAATTCAAATTATCGATGAAGTTATGTCGGACTAAATTTAAAACTAGTAATTCGGAAATGATCAGACTTGTTCAAACCCGACTTGAAATAAAGTGACTTGGAGACTATTGAATAAATGGATATTCAATTTGGATAGTGCGACAAATTCTTAATTTCAAATGTTCTATCATTTCCGAATAACCTTTTTTCATTAAATTTTTTTTTTAAATAACTATATTTCTATAACCTAAGAAAATTGTTGTTTTATATGCTTTGGTTAAATTTACGATATGGAAAAATGATTCTGTTTAATTAGAGTTTCGGCGATCATTATTTCATGACAACATCGATTCAATTTAATTTGTAAAATTTCTATCCTTACTCAATTTTAATATCAAAGTTTTCAAGTTCACAATTCAGGGTATCCGAGTATCTCATTTTTATGGATTAATTGTTTTAAATAATAAAGTTTTCAAGTCATATGATGCAATGTCGTGATATTTGGTACATGAAACTACCCCTAAACAATTTCGATTATCAGTGATATTGATTGACAGTTTAATTTTGGCCATGAAACGGTAATCGCTAGGAAGTGTCTATTATACGACTACTTGCAAATATTGCAAGATTATTACGCAAAAAATGGCAAGTGTGTCAGTAATGCTTAAGAGTAGGCTTTTAAAACGTTTGAGATATTAATTTCACTTTATTGTGTACAAAGAACAATAACGTTAGCAATCATATCTATGGAACAAATAATATTTCTGATCGAAATTTTTAGGTCTTATCAGTCATTATTAAGCGGCAATAAAGAATAAAATAAAACCGCGATAGCATCTAGAATTTTGAGAGCTGATCAATGTTAGTAACCCATATAAATACTGAGGAAGAATATCAATTTTGCTCATACCGACGAATTGAAGCATAGAAAACTGATGAAAATTATTTATAAAAACGAGAAAAATCAAGTTGTTTAATAAAAGTTCTAAGAATATCGAACATGTAAATAATGGATTAGTTTCATTCAATACCTTGCAGCGTTACTAACAATATAAAAATAAAATAAGTAAGCCTCGAAAGTTTATATAAGCGAATTGAAATGATCCTGCTACAATTATTGTCTATTCATGAGCGAACCGTACAATATAAACTTATTTAATTTCCATCATGGAATAATCTCTTCAATTAATGATTGAAAGTGAGGAGCAAATTACTGTTTCTGAATTTGCTCAAATCATTCACAATATTTATTCCCTCTAATCTATGCATTAAATTGGTTCCTCAAAAGTTGTCCTATAAAATTTGGAAGTTCCTGTGCAATATTTGATTAGAATAAATTGAACTTATATCGTGCTATGGCTTAAAATTTATCCCATGTTGTTCGAAATTTTCGTAAAGATCGGCCAACAATCATTGGTCCCCCGAAAATGTTGCCAATAAAAGTTTAGTAATTCTCTGTCTGCATAGCTCAGACAGACAGTCGTTTGTGCCACGTCTTCTCAAGTCAGACCTTTCAAACTGCAAAATGGAGACTCACTATTTACATTCGATTTTGCACTGTTATCAGTCCGAATAAAGTCTAAATGCGCCTGTGGTGTAACCACATAAAGTCATTGTACACACTGACTGTATCACCCGATTTTTTATTCATTGTTCTGAAATCCTAAGTTTTCAGTTTTGATAGATTACGAAGAATAGAGAAAATAAAAATCGCTCATTTTATTAATATTGTTGAAGGGTCGGTCTTGATACTGGTTTTAAGAAAAATCCGTCTGAAGATAACACCTTCTAAAACGGATTTTATTTTAAAATAGCGTTAGAAATTGGTCAATATATATGTTTAAAAATTTTGAGGATTTAATCAGATTTTACATCAGATATTATTACACCGAAGTTATCGAAAGAATAATATTAAAAATCTAATCAACCCCCAAAATTATCCAAATATATCGATTCCCAAATTCCTTCTAATGATGGTTGGAACTATCGAGAAATTCTATTCTGACTTTTTTTCCACTCTTATCATCAAGTCCAAAAGAGCTTGAAACAGCCATTTTTATGTTCAGAACTTTCTCGGCATTTTTTCTGCACAAATGTCTAAAAGTCGCTTTTTGCCGACAAAAAATCGACGAAAAACGATAAAAATCTGCTGAGAAATCGCATTCATAAGCTTGACGATTGGGGAAGTTCATAGACGAATTATCTCTGAAAATGTAATCCTACAAAATACATAATATGTCTGTCCTTTGATTGACATGACAGCCATGAAATTGACTTGCAAAAATTGCAAGATTGCAATATTTTCTTATTTTTTCACGTACTTTCAATAACGATGACCTTCCTGATAGCGAGTCATACTGTGAAACTGAAAATATGGGAAAACTCAATGAAATAATGAAGTTTTGAATATTAACTATGAGTGAAAAATCTGTCATTGAAATGAAAATTTCGGAATTTCATAATTATTACACGGAGATAAAGATATTATTCAATCATTTCATAAAAATATCATATTGCTTGAATCATATTTCATTTCAATTTTATATAATGAAGTTTCAAGAATAATCGTGAAACTTATTATTACAAAGGGAAAAAAACGATCGTTATTTCAATAGCTACTTTCAATTAATCCATGATTCAATAGCAATAGTTGTAAATCTCATTTATCACATGACACTGATATGTCCAAAGTACCAAAATCCACTAGAGTTCATGCATCGGTATTAATCACAGGCATTTTTCGGAGAATATTTACGAACTTTGCCCACATTTTTCTGATCCATTCCCCCTTTCGTTCAGAAAACATCAACAATTGTCGATTGGTCATCGATTTTGAAAGCCTGAATCGATGCATCAGCGCTCGATTTTACCCACTATTTTACAACATTTCCGATAATCAACCTTGAAAAACATCTTTGATTTAAGATTGACATGGTTGGCTTGATGAGTCATGAATATAAGCTCGAGTTTGGAAGAGTGAACTGGTTAGATGTTCAATTCTTGAAATTCTGATTACATTTCACCAAAATTGAAGTTATGAAGTGAGTAATTTTCAGTGCTAAGTAGTTTTATGCTGATTCTTAGTTTCAATTATTGACATTCAGATTTTCATGATATTGATTAGAAATCTATTTTATTTATGTGTTCTAACAATGTTCACGTATTAAGCTAGAAATTTCTCAATATTCCCTCTAGTTTTTCGATCTTGCATTAAAAACCAAAATTATCCTCAACTGTTAGTTTCAAAATCATGATAGCAAAAATTACTTGCTGTTCAAATAGTTGGAGTTTGATATGAGCAACATTTCTTCATGAGCTCAAAATCGAAAAGTCATTTAGACTTTACACTCTCGTTTTGACACAGCGGCCAGCACTTATTTCTTATTTCCCCTTGACATCAAAAACTCACTTCAAACTCTGAATCACTTTTGATCAAGTTTGAGTAAAATATCTTTACATCTTACCCGAAAAATAAGATTCTAGAATCTTATCTACGCTATTTGACTGTAATTTATGTTAGCCTGCCTCGAAGCAACTGTTCCTTATCATAAGACTTAATAAAATGTTGAGGGTGTGTGATTAAAAATTTAACTATCTAATTTTTTCTATAAATTTTCTTAACTTGTCTTGAGCCAACTATTCATTATCATTAGAATTAGTGATATAATTTACAGATTTTTCGAAACACCTCACCGAAAAATTCCCGTCAAATGTTCCAAGTCATATTCTAACACAAAAGTTAGAGTATGAAGTTTCATCCTGAGCAAAATCTTGTGCATGATTTTGAAACGAATATTCTAGCCGATTTTTCGAAGTCTATTCTATTTCTTCAAGCGAGATTTTGTTACTTGTGCATTTTATTTTCTTACAACTTTTTTACTTTTACTTGTCAAATTCTAACGTTTCAGCAGACTTTTTGCGTATTTTCACACTCGGGGAGCAAAATATGATCGAATTTCTCACACCTCTTTCTGTATTTTCGAGAATATTTTAGTGATTCTATCGATTTCAAAAGTGCATGATAGTATTGAAATCGTACCTTTTCTTACTACTGAAAAGTACACATTCCATTGATAAGTAGTGAACTCATTTAAAAAATAGTCGAATTATGCACTTCGGGTACGAAATAGCCCGAACTTTCTAGTCTCATTCATAATATTGCTAAGAAAATCATGAGAATTTAAGGATCCACTATTTTTAGTAGCATTATTCATTGAAATATGCTAATCGACAACAAATTTCGCAATGCTTGTTTATTTAGACGTGATTACGATTTGTTTTGATCGAACCATTATATAAAGCTTTGAAACTGCATCTAATTTCCAATTGATTTCCATATCAGTTGAATGGTTTTATTCCGTCTCCCAATAATGGTCGAGCTTTGAATTTTGCTCTCAAAACACTTTCTTATTATAGTTCAAATAGCAGTTCATTTAAAACTATTGGATCTTGTTCTTAAAATCTGAAATTTTATCTCAGGTCACAAAATAAAAAAAATAAAAAATTCTATTTCTGATATCTACAATGGATTCCAATATCTAAAAAAGTTTAATTTTTGACCTTGACATTGCCTGAATCATATTTGGAATATTTTTTGAATATAAATGAATGATACTTTCAAATCTCTCATATGAAACTAATCTCCTATTCCTAACTATAGCTCAGCAATGTCAGTAGCATGAACACATTCGCTATCATAATGTTCGATGTTATCAATCGCTATTTCTGTTCATAATATTCGTATATTATGCTCCTGGACACTCCCTTATTCGTATCATTCAACAAACAACTCCAATATCAAAAACCGTTTCACGTGCTATTATTGCTCGATTTCCATGCTTCAGAATCGATATTCTTTGAATACGTTTCACCTATTTCATATAAACATTTGGCTTTCATTATATTTGCGACTTTTCTGTTTATTTGTTTATATATACTGGAATATAAATGGAGAATAGGTTAGTAAATGGAAATGATTTGGAGTTTATCGAAATCAAATCGCGAAAAAGTCATGGTCAAAGCTAAAATTCATCAAATAAGCTTTAAATTACATTAGGCAACTATATTTTTATTAAGCATTATTGCGAACACGTTCTTTTTTCTTCCAAATATTATCAACTTTCGCTATGTTTATAAAATCTAAACATCTATGGCATATATGTTTCAAATTTTGTCAAAATTCAATATTTATTATTTCCCATTATCGTGCTTACGTTTATCACCGCTTTGAATAACCATTTGTTCTCTCCTTCACAAATTTTCCAAAATCGATAGTTTATTTCAAAACGTTCGAATGTTTTGGAATTGCATTTGAAAGCAACGCATTGCAATAGTTGAGCGATATTTTGCACTTTCGTTGCTTCGCCCTTTTTCTGTTCTGTGAAAAATACGAAGGACATCTCAAAACAGTGATGAAGAACGCTGAGAACTGGCAAAAAAAAACTCGTCTGAAATACGGCAAAACTCCGAATGTTCATGATGAGCAATCACATAGGACATTATGGGATTTTTTCGAAGTCTGGAAAATTTTCGAAAAATCGGAATTCGCGCCTAAAATTTGCAAAAAACATCCATTTTCTCTAAATTTTTTATGACCAATAATTATTGTTTCTAGCTATGAATCTTCGATTTTTTCTCATTTTAGATCATGCCAGAATTTCTGATAATTTACGTTCAGACATTTTGTTAATATATAATTGATACCATCAATTTAAAAAAAAAAATTCTTCCTAGTTTTGATGATTATTAAATTGACCATTAGAACAGTCCGTCGTATAATATTTACTAGTTTTCTTGTAATTCTGCTAATTCTTTAAGAGAAAAATGAATTTACGTGCTAAATGAGTTGTCTGAGAGCTAATACAAGAATCAATAAGAATAGTGTATTTTGTATTGATGATCCTCAATTATTTTCAACCTCATTGCACACTATTACATAATTTGAAATCAATACTCTTCTAGCGTAAATCAAAATTAATAAGCTACATTCTCTTAGTCAACGCGCTTCAATATAACTTGAATATGAGATTTAGGGACTAGCAGCTTGATGCTTAGCGAATTAAAAATTTCGATTTAGATAGATCATCTGCATCTTTGAGGGTAAAATGTGCTGATCCTTCTTTTCAGATCATATAATTTTAATATCGAACACACCAAAAATCATATTGCTAAGGCGTTTCCGAAGTAATATTTATTTCTTATCAACATATAATGACGCTGTCATCGCTCTGACAAACTTAATCTCCAAAATGTCATTTATCTTATTTTTGCGTCACCGATTTTTTGTACCCAAACCCGGAATGATGCTTCATCTGTGATTACTTTCCCATGACTTGAAGTTATTATTGAGGTCAATAAAATGTGCTACGTAACCATTCGTTATCTGAATTTCTTAACCGTTTACAACATTATTGCGCAGGCGCATAAATACTGTGGATGAGACATCAACATTGCTTGGTTACGTAGTATCAACGTAATTTTGGCAATTAGATCACATAAGTCTCAGATTTTTCCATGATCCTTTAAATTTTATTATTTTCAATCTCGCTAATCTGCCACTATCATTAATAAATTATATGTATCAGAAAGTTGATCAATCCTCAAAATAGTCGAATATTTAGCTGATGCGATACTTGCGATCTTGGATAAGTTGCATGAATTTCGAAGTTCTTAGAGATTAAGTTTATCTCAACCTACTCGATTCTCCTTTCAATTCTTAAACAAAACAATAATAACTACTTTTGAATCGTTTCATGCTTCTATTATTTTAAAATATAAGTTCCAAAAACTTAATAGATTCTCTAACTCAACTTATTTCAGTTAGTTTGCCTCATCAATATTGAAAATATAGTTTAAATATGTGAGATCATCTTTTACTTTGTATATATTTTTGTGAATTCTCCCGTATCTAATAATTCATCAAGAATTGACTTGACCTGAATTCTGCGTACTCTCAAAATGTACCCCCTGGTTCACGCGCCATAGAAAGATCTGCCATGAGATGATCGTAGCTTTTGATAATCCGCAAGAATTTATGGAGGTTGAAATTAGTAACATCTCGTAAATGTCACTGAATTTTTGAAAATTTGTAAAAGTCGCCTGATTTTCTCTTAACCCTTTTCTTTCTATATACAAGGCGTTCTACGATAATTTTACAACTTATTCTTGAAGAATTTGCTTTCGGAAAATTATTTTGAAAACGGTCAACTGGCTTCAATTCAGCTCGGTTGGAACATTCATGAAAACGCACGGTTTTACTCACTTCCCATTTACGGGTAGACCTGGGCATATTGGTGACGGATCCTTTTCCCCGGACTTAGCCGCAGAAAAATCGAAAATGTTTATTTTCCTTTCTGATTAAAGTGGTATGAAAAATATGCAGAATTTTCTGCTGATTTCGAATCTGAAAGCCGTTTTTAATTTAGATCGATACATATCGATTTATGATCGAAAAACCGCGAGTTCAATGCTAAAGAAAGACTTCGAAATCGACTCTTGCCACCAGTATGCCCAGGTCTACCCGTAAATGGGAAGTGGGTAAAACCGTGCATTTTCACGAATTTCCCACCGAGTTAAATTGAGTTCAATTGGCCGTTTTCAAAAATAATCTTCAGGGAGAAAGTTATTCAAGAAATAAGCTGTAAAATTAGCGTTGTAACACCCTATAGAATATTTGACAGAAAAGTAAAAGTACGTAAAAATTAACAGTTACAAGTAACGTACAGATAGTATTTCTTTATAAGTAATGTGGCTACTAGGCTAGTCAAAATTGCAAGATTCGCCCCTTGTGTAACGATAGCAATTTCGATATTTTGGCTGTCCATTTTTCCAGCGCTAATTTTAGGCCACATCTTTCTATGTTGATGAGTCAAGAATGACGCTCTTTCATCTTGGTATCGCTTCTTTTCGGGGGGATTTCAGCGATTTCATCTCTCAAAAATCGAAGAACTAAAAATTTTTGGAAACGACTCTATGCAAGTTTTTTTCTTCGTTTGAAGCGCGAAGCGCTATCATTTTCAATCCTATTTTATGTTCTTGCGAATGGTCGCGCGTAAATAACGAAAAAAACAAAGATTTAATAGAAAAAGTACCACTTTTGGGAATCGAAGAATGGAAAATATCGCTTTTCCACAGACTTTCTCTTAAATCTGAAGATATAATACATTTTTCTCTTCATTTCTTTTTATTCTGTTTTATGACTCCATCTTTTCTTTGGACTTTTTCATTACAACAACTAAAAAATCTTGTAAAATTTTTGGAGGATATAATAAATCCTTCTGCTTTAACTATTCTGTTTTGCTTCATTTTATGTTATTTTATCGCGCTCTGCCACTTCTTTCTGATGCTTACTATAGAATTATAGAATTAGAAAACCTTAGAAATTTTTACCACTCTCTCATGTTCATTAACGAAAAAGTTTTTCCTGTACAATGATTGTAGGTTTCAGTGGGCGTATCTAAAGTGTTATACCGTGTCGATTTTAGGCCCATTTCAATCTAGTTTTCAAAATGAATTATTTGGTACCTATCCCACTTCTTGTTCGTGATTATGAATGAATCTGTAACATTCTTGATCATGTCGCTACTCTCTGCTTTTCTTCATTAACGAACATGATAGGGTGGTTATGTAAAGATATAAATTTTCCGATTTTATTTAATCTTATCACATGATATCCCAACTTTATTTCTTCCAAATTAATAGCCTTTGATAGTTAGAAAAGGTGAATTTTAATTCGATCTAAACTAGCTTTTTCATAAATCTTACAAATTTCTACGTAAAAGCTGGCTTGTACACTTAGGTTTGTCCTAATTATTAGTTCTTCTCCTTATCGAAAATCGAAAAAAACGCGCGTATAAATTGGATTAATAAGACTGAGGTTTTTTTACGTAAAAGAATTTCCGATTTTTTCTAATATAATTTATAATCAGCTCAGGGCAGGGGTTAAACCAAAATTTTCCAGCAAAATCCTGCTATGAATTCCCTGTATATAAATTTCTAATGGAAAAATATTTTCAAATCCCCTCCAAAAATTGATTTTATATTAAAAAATGTTTCGATTCTTCTGATAGATTACTTCTGAACAGGCATCGGAAAACTAACTTTACCTGAATTTGATTCGATACTTTCGTGCATTTTACACACCTTAACTATGGAAAAGTATAATATTTCCATGCGCTTTTTTCGTACCCTTAGCCTGGATATTTTCCAAACAAAAAATCTTCCATTTTCTATATGTCTGTGATTGAAGATCTGCGTGAGACTTTTCATATCGTGATTGTCACATTTCCTTAGCTACAGGCAAAACTTCCCTGGAAAAGCGCCTTTTCGAATCGCCCATTTCTCTAGATCTCCAACATCTCCCCTCAAAAATATCGGATATATCTGACTGTCCATCATTTCTTATCTCTAAACTTTTATGCTACGTTATTTGCTAAAATCTAGCTTAGGAAATCAAGATAATATTCGGATAATAGTCTAGGAAGAAGAAAACATCAGAAATTTAGTCCTTAATGAATGATGAAAATGATTAATTTACAGAGCTCCATAGCCTAGTATGATTTATCTTTTGAAAAATGCAGAGAAATTCTGCAGATGCGATTAAAAATGATTTGTATCGATTTTTCATACATTCATTGTCAGTACAGTATGGAAGTTGGGCACTTTTCACAAGATAGGAATTGTTTGTCATTTTACATCATGCAAACTACTTCAAATTCCCAAACTTTGAGAGAATTAGATTTGTTTGGTCATACCATATCATATTCAAATAATTATGATCAATATCATTTGCTTTATCATTTCAAGCTTTTGTCATGCATTTCATTGGCTTCTTCTCCTTGTTTTATGGTTTTCGGCTAATCGACTTTTCTGTGAAAAAGGAAGTTTCGCGTGCTAAATTACGTCATTTTGAGTCAGGCCCAAGTCAGCGTAGGTCGGGACGAATCATGAAGGAAATGGGATGAAAAGATCGCGTTCTTTCACTTCGGTTTTTTGATCGACCGAATTCGACCGAATTAATAATCATTCATCATATGGTGAAGCATAGGATAGATCTTATTCAACAAATTTTGTACGTCATTAGGAATTTGAGATTTATTAATGATTAAGTCAATGATGAATTGATTTCTCCTTCTTGTACAGACCGTGAAAGATTACTCTCCATGTGATGTGAAGCATAGGTTGGCTAACGCGAATTTTATACGGTATTAGATATTTGAGTCTTCATTGATTGAAATAATTTTTAAATTATCCAGAAAAGATAGTATAGAAGGCTTCATCTTTGATTATTGGCCATACATAAAAATGATATGATCAAACGTATCCAACCCAATTCGGATTGTTTCAAGTGTAACCTATTTGAGATTCAACAGTGGTGAAGAATCTAAGTGCGTGATAAACTGAATTGTCACTCGTTATCTTCAGATCTTAAATGACCACTTCCTAAATTGTTTAACGCATAATGAAGCATAGGTGAGGTGAAACAGGAATTGTACGGCACAACGAATTTGAGATATAAAGAGGGGTTTTCATCTTTGACCGCTAGAATTGCTTCATTCATGATGATTCTTCACCATATAAATAGCCATAGGAAGCTTGAAACAGATTTTATTATACGGGCAGCATATTTTAGACTTGCATAATTATTCTGGGGACGTTGAAATGCTGAAGCAACCCTAGGCAAGATAGAATTAACGAATCGAGTTTTCATTTCTTCCGATTTGACCATCATGAATTTCTACTTCTTTAATCACTCTCATTATCACATTATAAAGCATAGGTAGAGATGCCAAGTGAATTTTTCGTAGTTGATAATTATGGAAGATTCGTATATCGGCGCGATTGACGTGATTAACTGGAGCAGAATACTTGTTAGATCTCCGAAAATGGATTTTCTATGCCAATGCTATCTGAAGAATCTCTTCTTCTTCTTCTTCTTCTTCTTCTTCTTCTTCTTCTTCTTCTTCTTCTTCTTCTTCTTCTTCTTCTTTGATCAAGAATTATTTGTTCACTTCACTCATCGCACGCTAAAGCATAGCCAACTTAAAACAGATATTCTACGACACAGCGTATCTGAGATTTATTAGAGTCGTGTTGAGTCAGATGTGAGTCGATTGAAACTAGATTTCCCCCAAACGAATTAGGAGATTAGGCACTTCGCTTCGCGCGGAAAAAGGAGAATCGGTCAGAATGGGGACGACAGGCAAGGGAAGACGATCAGAGGTCAATGAATTAGGACGGAGAATTGCAGGGGAAATCAGGAGACTACAAGTATTTTCTCATAAAGTTGGATATATTTGTATCGCAATGAGTATTTTTGTCCTAAGAATAAGTATTATTCTCTCAGATTTGAGTGCATTCTTTCCACAATTAGAGATAAAAAGGAGATTTGGATTAGACATGTTGAAATAAGATTAGCTTGTGAGAGATAATGGTGATATGCCAGTAATCATATGTGTGGGACCACAATTAGTCGACCTGGGAAGAAAGTACTCCAGCCTATACAGGATGTTATTAAATGGCAGTTCATTCAATATAGCTTGACATTATGAATCGACAACAAATCCTAGCAAACCCTTGCAAGTCTTAGCATTCTTTCGACCGAAAATTAGCCCCATTTCGGTCTTAGGAAAATGCAGTGTCGGCCTTTTTCCTTAGAAAGAAAAACTTCCAGTCTCTCATTGCCTGCTAAAGCATAGAAGTCAAAAAACTGAAACTAATACAACGCGCGACCCAATCTGAGATAGATTCTACTCTACAGAAAAAAGCCCTCTTTCTTGCATCCGATTCTGCAAAAATAGCTCAACTAAAAATGACTTTTATAGCTCAGGTAAGCTAAATGTATTAGTTGAGTTGGAAATATGGTAATTTATTCAGGAAGTACAATTTCTGCAAAGTCTCGTAAAAGTATATAGGTCAATTGCTAATTTATTGTTAGATCCAAACGATAAAAATCTGTAAAAAAATTTTATATTGCTAAGTGTCATTTTCACCATAATGTTATTTCGAGATAAAATTTAGATCATTATTGTAAATACCAACTCAGCATGGTGTCATAATCCCTAATTGCGATGAAATTTTGATGATCCAACCGAATTTTTGAGCGTTTAATGAGGGTTTAATATAAATTTTGGTCATAATTTTTTGCTGAATCGCGAGATTTTCACAAATGTTGCTCATGCGACGAAATAATATGAATCAAATTCGGCTCATATCGCATTTTTGCGGAGAAAAAGTTGAGATTATAAATTTTTCCCTGCAAAAGGTCATAAATGTTTCGGAGCAGCATGCAAAGTGCCATATCAAATTCAAAAACATTTTGAAAGATAAAAGTTGGCGATTTTCTGAGAGATTGAGATCATCCATTTTTGTGAAAGCAACATTACGATATTAATTATCTTAAACTGAACGAAAGCACCATATAAATCAGAGAGAGAGAGAGAGAGAACACTTATCAATTGAGAACATTAGCTGATTTTCCAAGCATGCAAAAGATTGCGATTATCGATTTCTCCGAACACTGAAAAAAGATGATTTTATCACGTCGTAGGTTAAACCAAGTCTTTGATCAATACATCGCTTTCCTCTAGACGATTTTTCATCTTATACTTTTCTTACAATTCTTGCTAACTTTAACCACAAAATATCTTAAACTATATCATTAAACTTTCTCATAAAAATAAAATCATTAATTAAGTTCTTTAATTATAAAATCAAAGAAGCTAAAATCGAACTGAAGCTAGATATTTCTAAATCTTAAAGATTCAAAAACTTATTGAATGACCCATTATAACTAACGCGAATTTTCTGAACTTATTAAAATAAGTCTGTTTAATGATGATTTGTGATCTTGTTATCGTAAACTGGATCAATACTATAGTCTTCCGTTGCGCTACTTGTGAATGTCACCGAATTCTAGATTTAGGCCTGACACGTTTATAGCGTTTCAGAGGCATTTCTCCGATCCCCCCTTTCAAATAGTCATTTCTGACGATCTGCGTGAATCTCTGTACGCATTTATTTCCGCGATAAGCCAGGGGGAAATGAGAGAAATCTAGCAATGATTTCCATCAGCTAAATCGTCACAAAATTGCCAAGTATAAAAATGTACCCAGCAGTCGTTAAATTCCGATAAATTTTCTTTCAATAAAACGGTAAACTTGACAGTAGTAGTTGGATGAATGAAATTTTCTTTATATTGGAAAAAATCAGGAAATTTGTCTGATATATCGCATTTTTTCTGAATTATTGATTTTTCATCGTAAAACTTGTAAATGCTATCATATCTTGTCATGTTTCGACGATATTTTCTGATAAGAGAATTATTAATTTAATGATCATAATAAGCATATATCTCTAAATCAAACCATAACTTGTAGTACCAAGATTCTATTAATTTGATTGAGTTGACTGACACCGCAAACCATGAGAAAATATCCATTCCTTCTTTTCCAATTTCCTCTAATTTGTGCCTTCTTATCATATCACTGAAAAATACAGTATTCTATCGATTTCTTGATAAGAATTCCCAGGAAAACTGATTTTCTTTTAATATTCTAAAGAACCGCATCAAATCAATATTATTCTCCGGAAAACCAATTTCATAGTAGGGCCCAAAATCATGTAAGCCGAAAGGGGGGGGGGGGAAATAGCGATTTTAGACCAGCCTCTCATTTTTGGGTGCTATTTCGTGTTTTCTAATACGCTAGGAATAACCGTGCATTGCATTGCATCTTCAAGATTTATGGACAAAATAGCAAGAATTCTTGTACTTCGATCCCTTATCGTTTTTCGGTAGTCAAACATCAACCTTGGGTGCAAAATTGATGAGATCGTACCATTACTCTCGAAATTGCATATCGTATCTAACCTAAATCTACTTTGAATCTTGAAGGACTATTGGAGGGATACTAACTTGAAAAATAACCTTGGAATATGGAACAAAGCGAGATATTCTTATAGCCTGATTTACAGTACTTTTTGTACGGGCAGAATATTCCATTCCACAAAATTAGAATTTCCCAGCACCTCATTTCTCGTTGATCCCAATCCAATCTCAGTACCACTCTTCACTCTACGCAATAAGCACTGATAACCAAAATCAGTGTGTTGTTCAGTGAGAGTATGTGATCAGGAAGGCAAGTGAAAAGGGTTTCCGAATCATTGTCCTGCATTCAGCCACTGTTGAGTGGACCGCGACTAACAAAGGGGCCAAAAATCCTACTACTACTATTAATTATCAAATTTGTTAGTTCATGAGATAGCCAGACCTAAATCTATCCAAGATTTTTGATCGTTTTCACATCGCAGGTTCCAGATTGGAAAATTCTTACCCAGTCTCCACATATCCAGAGGAAGTGAATTCGGGTCGATAGTTTTTAACGCCTTTGTACATCTACGTATCTGTGAAGGTGGATAAAAGTAGTAATGCCCCGGGGCCGGGCAACTGAATATCTCTTCACCTTCATAAACGTCTTCGAACAGGTTCTAATCGATAATGCGATAAGTTCGCCCTCTTCTGGGTGATTCTTCTTCTTCGATTTCTTCCTTCCACTTCCTTGAAGCCTTAACGCGGGTGCGCGCGGGCTTTGTCGTCAATCTTTTATCAATTTTCCCCCTCTAGTTTCTGTCGCTGCTACTTCTCTCTTTCTCTCCCTCTCCCACCACACCTTTGATCTTCTAAAAGGGCGCTATCCGTAGGGATGATATCTCTATCTGGCAAAAACGTATCATAGTCCGGCTTCAGGCGCCTTGGATCAGTTTCATCATGCTTGCGCGCGGGCGCATTTTTTCCGTATTTCCATGACTTCTGGAAGGTATCGCTGCGCGCGCACTTACTTTTTTGGGGCATGAGTGATTTTTTCGTCCACCTCTTTATTTCTTCTTCTGCGCGAGATTTAAAGATTCAGCTTCGACCCGACGCTTTTTCTAAGCGTTAATTTTTTGCACAATGGTCGAGAGAGATCAAGTCATAAAGCGTTAAAGAAATATTATAGAAAAGGAGAAGATTTTAGTAGCTGACTCTTCTTCTGCATTATTTTTATTGTATTTTGATATCTTTATTAGATTCTCACGACGCTTTAGAGGTGGACTTCATCCCATCTCACGAATGTTCATCCAGTCCGGGTGGTTTGGACCCGAGAAAAAGCCAACTTTAAATGGCATTCTACCTTATTTGCTCTTTAAACCTACAGTCTATCTGGGGTCGCTGTAAAGTTCACTCAGCTTCTTACATGCACCTTAAAGAAACCATGACATGACACAACCCGTCTTAAATTATCCCAATTTTGATTGTCCAATTAAAACTTGTTTCTTCACAATGAGGACCATAAAATTACAATGCTTTATGCCTATACTCTATTTAAGTTCATTGTAAAGTTAACTCATTTTTCCTCTTTATCTGTATCCGGTTTGCTACCTTTTGGCCTTGATGACAACGCTCCAACTCGCATTGACAACGACAGTGATGATCGGTATCGGTGTCATTGTTATATAATTATTCGCATTGCCTTCTTTTCAAGATTTGTTATCATAGCAATGTCGCAGCTTTTCTTTACTCAAACTTTCACAGCTTTATCAAATTGAATGTTGCTCACGTGCAGTTGAAATTAGCAATGTTTCTTAATTGTGTGTGCGATTTTTACAATGCTCCTCCACAGTGAAAGACGTACTTTATGATAGCTGTCATTGTCAAAAAGATATTTACACTTTCCCAAGTAACATATACAGCAAAACTTTGTGATATTGTTTGAGGATAATTGTAAAAATAGTCATCGATTACAAATGCGTCGGTGTTATTCGCTTTGTGTTCGTCCCAAAATCATCCCAGACAGCTATCATTGTCCTATCCGTAACCACATAGTGAGAGATCACACATTCATTGTTTCTCTTCCCTAAAGTGGGGGTGTATTTGGAATTTGCCCGTGTCCGTATGGCTATATTTGGACTTAACTATGATTGTCTGTGCAAATATCGGGTGTCTATGGCGCCTAAAATAATTCAGACGGTAGATTAAAACCCCGGCCGACAGGATTTACAGAAAAGTGACATCAGACCGGGAATTTTGGTCTGTGCTTTCATTGGGCTAAAAAATTCGAGGATGGTCTCTCTGGAAAATCGGCTGCAATGCTAGGTTTTCGTATCTGATTTCTTAAATTTTAACATTAGAGCGCATTTTTACTCTGGTTTGACACTGTCGTTCTGTTTCGAATTAAAGTGCGCCGCAAGTTTACTGATTCAGTCAAATTTATAAAAGTGAGACGCGGTTCTACCTTTTCGTTTTCTTCGGATTTGTCTGTGATTTTTCATCTTTGTTGTCCGATGGCCTTGTCCACCCACTTCAAAAATGGAGTCATACCTTTATTTATTATTAACTTTGTTATTTTTTCTATATTTAAGTGCAAAGTTAGCAAAACTACCTGAGAAAATGGAATTTATCGATTTTCAGTCCTATATTTAGTTATCTTTATAACGCTATTATCGTACCTATTACATTCAGGGTGTTTGCCATAAATCGCGAAACAAAATTAATCATTTCCACTAATTTTTACTCATCATTGAATCACCATTCTGATGGTTTTAACTCAAAATGTTTGTCTCGCTAAAGATGGGAATTTAGAAAAATCCTACCTAAAAATGAAAGACGTATGAAATAGTATAAGGGCAGATTGAAAAGTGAACTCCTACAATTTTCTTCTTCAGAAACAGTTACTGTGTTTCTTGATTGATTTTCTCCCATCGTAAAAATCTTACCAGAAAGATAGATATGGTAAAATATAATTTCTAACTTTTTGTAGCTTTCTTTCAAGTCATTTCTAAACCACTCCCTGCTGAAATGTCCAAAATTAATCATAACCCGTTAGTTTTGCTAATTCTGCATTGAGAAGAGATTTATCTTATTCGGTGACTCTTTCGTCTGAAAATAGTCTTGAAATCGACGAGAAAAAGTTATGTAACATTACTAAATCATCATGTTAGTCACGACGACTTTCGTCATAAGAATGATACAAAATACCATTTTATCATCAGAGATCGCCATCAGAAATATAAAAATATGCGACTTTGTTAAAAGTTTGTATCGCTAAAAATCAATTTTTATAGTTTGAAAAATCCAAGCAAGCTAGATCTTCCTTGGTCATTGTGCCTCGCTTTTCATGGAATGATGAAAAATGTAAGTAATCAAATTAAAAAAATTATATTCTCATCCTGAAGATGGCAAGTGAATCTTGGCAAATCTTCGCATCTTCGCTTGATTTGAAGCTTTAACGCATATCTGACCACTCATTCATCTTCACCCTTCCAGTGATTTGATCAATACACACGATTTGCGAGACAGACGCGCAAGCATAGTCTAAAAAATTCGATTTTTGAGAGGAATTAGCAGAAAATCGATAGTTTATTAATTTTATATTATCATATATGTAAAAATGATCACTTAATTAACAAATATAAAGTATGAGATTCGTCATAGTCTAGAAAAGATGCGTATTCTAGCGAGTTTTCGAGTATTTATTTTTCAAATAGCGATTCTAATTTATATTTTGATTTAGAAATGATATCAGCAGTAATTTTACTCATTTCACCAATCTCTTTAATATTAATAATATTTAGATCGTTCTACTCTGATAATCTTACTCATATTAGGAAGTTGTTTTGAAATTCGAACTTTCTCGATTCTTCAAATTTGAAATATTTCACAAAATACACACATATTTCTTCACTTTTTTCGAATTTTACATCTGTTGTTTCATTGATTTCGATATTTCGAAATTCCTTCTCGCTCTGACTTGTTATAAATTGGCCAACTTTACGAAACCTGAGCAATTTTTGGCGTAAAACGCAAGCGTTCTGTTCAGCCGTTTCGCACAACTATCTTTCATTCTCATACTATTTCACAATTTCATGATGGGGGTGGGGCCTAATCGCAGACAGGAAGGGAGACTAGATCTGGTGAAAGAATAAGAATTATTGCCTCCAAATCTCTAGCTAACATGCTTCATATCCCTTTATATCGAAATTCATTGTCTTTTTTATTCTTAGCGTTGTTTTAATTTTAGATTAAATATCATTTTGATATAAATATGTTATCTTATCATTATCAAAATTCTTTTTGCCTCGGTTTTGATAGAAATGCTTTCGTCTAATAGTTTATCTTATCACAAAAATTTTTCCCACACATTCTGATCCGAAAAATGAAATCATAACAATTCTAGAGTTTCTGCCAAAATATGCTCAGAAGAATTCGAGTTATGGCGAACCCCTGTGGCCCTAAACTTCCTCGCTTAAAAATATGATAATTTGAAAATTCTACAATTGGCATTATTGATAACGCGACACATCCCTAGCATTTTACCTGATATTTTGATTTTTCCAACGCTTATCGCGCAGAATACGAGTAGATTGAATGTGTGGAATGTTTAAAGAATGAAATGATATCAACCGTTTGCTATTAGGTTTGTTTTAAAAATAATTGCCGTCACTATTAAATTACTATTAAACATTGCTAAGCGATAGCGGATATATAAATAGCGGTTGAAGAACAGGATTAATTAGGCTAAAGTCCTTCATTCTTCTTTTGTCTAACAATCAGTTCATTTTTGGCATTCTTTTCCGATGTCTCTGATATGTTACTATACGACATAATTTTTAGATTCTTCGAAAAGTATAAGAAATTTTGAATTTTCGAAAACAGAAATTCAACATAAAATATTTTTTCTTACTTTTTCTAAATGATTATTTCGATAATTTGCTTTTTCAAGTTTTATTTAAATTTCTCAGGTTATATTCGAAAAAGTATAAATTTCCAAATATAATTTTGAAATCCTGCATATTTATGTTTCATCATCATATGCACAATATGCATTTTCTGACGTTTGAATAATCGAATCTCATGATTTGGAATATTCGCAAATATTTGACCAGATATTTTATCATCAAACATAAACAAGCTCGGTCGGTTTCTATAAGCAAGTTGTTCGCGCGAACAGTGGTTATGCGTTGTCAACTGGCTTCTGGCAAAAACTCGCGCTGCAACTGGGTTTGAACTTTCGATTATTCAAAAGGTGATATCACTGACCACTTGTAACTGAGCCATGAAAGCAAGGATGAGAAATAAGTTGTCATTTGACTTTAGTCTACCTTTATGACTATGAAAATTGTGGTTTTGATTTATGATTCATAGTATGTTTCGAAACCCTCTTGTTCATGCCATCATTAGGCATTTTATGCTAACATTTATAAGCACATTTGTTCCTTATCATTTTCTCTTATTGCAGTTTGTTAGATGCTGACAAAGTCTGTTATTTCTTCATTCTATGCTCTAATTGCTTGCTCACTCGCGGGTATCTTAAATTTTGCACCGTTAAAGTATTTCGAACAATTTTCATCCCGCGATATTAAGACAGTGAAATTTGAAATGGAAGAATATCGTAACTCGCTTGAAATTTTGTAGATATGAGTAAAATTTACGATATTTCTTTTCTCATCTCACTTTTTACCTTTTAAAATCTGAAGGTTACTGGATATTCTTTTATTTTGGAATTACTGCTTAAAATTTATATTGACTAAAATTAGCATATTTAGATTTATGATTATGAATCCATCGACAGAATTGCTCCAACTGGATGGGAATAATGGGAATACCGTGTCGTATGCAAATTTGCAAATTATTCCCCAATCCTATCAGGTACTGTATTCATTTTTACTATTTGATTTTGAGCTTAAATTTAACTCTGATTGTGAGTGCGAAAATGTTGAGATACACTAACACTTTGAATTCATGGTTAAAGTTAATTTGAGTTTAATTTCAGGGCACATACAATATCCCCGTCACGCTAAATGCCTATCCATTGAACATCCCGATTCAAACAGTACCGTATTCCGCATATTCTACAACGCTGTACCCCCAAGAGAGCACCGTAAACGTCATACAAGTGTCGGAGCCAATTTTTACGACTAACTATGAGCCAAAATATGACGATTTGGTGAAAAGCCCTAGCTCCTCGATGTAAGTTTCAAAATTTATTTGATTTAATAAAATAAAGTTTTATTTAATTTTTTAAGATTCTTTTTGAATAAACCAAAATTATTAAATAGTCTTCAGATTATTACTGAAGTTTTGTTTAGAAACCTGAGAAATTATTGACAAACGAAACTCCAAAAGACGCTAGAAAGTGGGAAAGTACTTTTACTTTCTATCGTCTTCATTTTATCAATGATTTTCCATCACGTTGTATAAATGTCAATACCTTTTCGAGTTACTCTCAAATAGTGGAAAATCAAGTAGAATGGAATTACGGTAGTTAAAGATTGAATTATAGCACGTACCGATCTTCTCCAGAATACCATGATGACGCTCAGTCGAGTTCACCACCGCAAAATGGTAAGCTCATTGAATTGTCTTGAAAAATTCATTAATTTTGAAAAGGAAGTATCTTTAATAAGGACACTTGATGAACTTTACAAAATGGCAATCAAATTTCAAATTTTTTATCCAGCTCCAGAATATTATCAAAGCCTGAAAGATGATAAAGTTTCCATGGATTTTCGAAAGTTTACGCAGCATTGCTAATTTTCGCTGGTTTTTGTTTATAAAGCGAATAAAATGGGAAGTACTATGCTGGGAATACGATAATATTTTGTAGTGAAAAAGATGGCAAATTTCGAATTTTCATCAAAAAGATTCGTAATTTTGACTGTAAAATAGCAGTTTGCATGGTTGATTGACACTAAAGAGCCCTTTTCGATGACAATACAGACATTTTTGACGTTCATTTCAGTCATTCACTTCTCGTTCTTTAAAGATATTTAACTTTAGAGAAGCGAAATATCGTGATTTTTCATGCATTGAGCAGCATAAAATTTCACTTTTTCTCATTTTGATACTCATTATTTTGTAAATGGCATGATTTCCTTAACTGCAGCAATATCATTTAATTTTGACCTCATCAAAAATTTGCAATTTTCTAAAATGCACTCTGTAAATTTTATCATCACTTCGCCTAAAAGTAATCATGTCGCAATGCAATACTTTCTCACCATTTTACAATTCTATTTATCAGCGTATAATTTGGGAAGTTGCTTACAAAAATACGTATAATCTGTTGTAAAAGGGGCGTCATTATTACGTCGATTCGTAACTTGATGAAATTTTTATCGAAGGCGTTTTTTCCTCTTTTGCTTTCTGCAAAGAATCTCCGCTGCTAATAATGAGAAGAAAAGTGCGAGATTACGGTAGTGCTTGGAAAGAATGAGAAAATAAAAAGGGGCTAAACTAGTGAAAGTACCCATCTCTTAGATCGTGAACAAGGCTTTTCGATTTTCAGTCAAATAAATTAGTCGAAAAAGTGTCATTAGGAGATCGGCAAAGTATAGGGCTAGAGATTTTTCTGGGGATTTTTTCATATCTAAAATCCATTCTGTTTATTAACATAGAGAAGACGGCAATAAATAAAAATAGCGAGCTTTCTAAGAACCTTTAGGAGAAGTAGGGATGAACATTTTCTTGGTATTTCCACTTTAGGCATTTTTAAAGAAAAATGTGTTGACAAATGAAGATGATAGATTTTCTTAGAAGTTGAAGAATAGTGTAAGGAGAATTTTTCTGAAAATCATCCCCATGAAGGCCACCTTCTGGAAACTTTTCCCTTGTATGTGCACTTTGGTCTTAGATTTTGAAGGGCTGATGATGATAAATAAAAAAATTGACTGATTTTTCTAAAGAAAATCTATGATCAATGTAGAAAAGCGGGTCGATTTTTTCATTATCCTCTAGAAATTTTTTTTGGAAAGTCCACTCTACGCTCTGACCACTATTTGTTCTTCCGAAAAATGCGGATTAGTAATAGATTGAATTTATGATGGTCTTCAGATAATGTAGGGATGGCAATTTTTTATCCAAAATCATCCTGTCATAGTTTCTTCGAAAGAAAACGAATGATAATTAGAAAAAAAACAAGTTTTCGAAAGGAATCTAAAATTGATGAATTATCATTTCGTGGTTTATGGTCATTCACTTGGTATCATATTGCGAATGTCACTCATGTCATTTAAGTTCATGATGATTTGGTCTAGGTCATGACTATCAGTAAACAAAATGATATCATGATTAAAGGAAGCAATTATTAAAGAAAATTTTCTACAAATTATATATGAGATCATCATAAATCCTATTCTAAATGTGAGAAAGATAGGGGAAAAATTCAAACAAGGACGGCAAGAATTTTTGCATTTTCGTAATCATTAGTCTTGCTATACAAAACCCTCCGAAAAGATACTATACAAAGCCAAAGTATGTGGTACATACATGCGCGTAAACCTCATTTATTTTCGGTATTTTTAACGATAAAATGTTTAAACATTTCTGATTTTTCCGCTTCAAAAATTCTTATGCAATTGGAAATGTCCTCGAGGAAAACGTATTTCAGGAAAAAGCGCGGATAATCCCAAATTAGGTCCATCAACTTTTAGAAATCAATAGCTGACTTCAATCATTCAAGCGTCTTATGTGTACGTGTGCATGAGTAAAGAAGATAGAAAAAAAACATGACTGTACCGGATTTTTATTAATCATAAGAATTTTTATTTTTCTGGATAACGACGCTGATCTTATTGTCCGATTACTAAGCGAATAATCATTTTCAGAAAAATTAGCAATTTATCCAATTTTCCCAAGACATTTGTTTTTTCAGAACGCACTTCTTCTCAATCACCCAAGTCTCCAATGGACGACCAGCCGAAAAGAAAGAATCTCGGAACGTTGACGCCCGAGGAGAAAAGGGAATACAGACGGGCACAGAACCGAATCGACCAACGACGGAGGGCCGAGAAAGTCAAAAGTCGAGCCGGTACGAAAGTAATTCAGATACGACGAGCTGATTCATTAATTAAATTTCATTTTCTAGCATAATTCAGAAAAATAGGCTTCATAAGAAAGATCTCTGAAAATCGAAATACGCATTTCAATAAATGAAACCTTGCATGATTACAATTTTGCGATAGTAAAATTAAGACAATAATCTTAAAACCACTGAACAGATTGAGCCTTGATTTGGAGCATTTTGAAATAAAAAGAACTCAGGAGTCTTAAAAATATTATGATTGGGAAAAAATAATTACTCCAATTTCAGACAGTCTCCGAAACAAGGCCCGACAAAAGCATAAGGCGATCGAGCAGAAAGTCTCCCAAATCGACCAACACACCGAACACCTGCAGAGATACCTGAAAGAAGTAAGGAGTTACAGTAACCTTGATGAAACATATTGAGAGTTTAAATTTGACAGAGGATTTCAATATATTTATGAAAAATGATTGAGGCTATATCAGAATAATTAACCTCGAGCTTTCAATATTATATTATTTTGAAACCTAAGTAAAATTCACAATAACCGTTACAAGAAAAAATGGAATAGGAATCAATCATTTATGGCAGGAATTTTCGATGTTTTACAAATGGGAAAAGAACTCGTAATGCTAAATCGTTCCAAGCCCCAAACTTTGATTATTTTGAAACATATTTAATTTTAAAAAATCAGTCTAGCTCTCGTTAAATTTCATACTAATTACTAGTGTTATCGGGTAAAATTGCCAAAACCGAATCAATAATGTGATTATAAATGAACTGGAGGGTTTTCGCATGCAACACTGAGTAAATTGATTTAATCGCAGACGTTATAATGACTCAATGTCGAGTAATATCTTGGCATGTCGCTTAGATTTTCCATTGAGAAAAAGTTACACGGACGCCTCAATTTCTGATGCAAGATCAAAGATAGATAGGACAAAATTGATGAAAATCAATGGAAAATAGTCAAAAATTCTATAGAAATAAAGAAAATAATAAACTAAGAAAATAAGTTTCAGATTCCCTCAATCCAAGAGAAGAATTTGCTGATCTTCAAAGAGCTCTCATCAACCACGCCAATTACCAAGTCAGAAAAGGCTACAATTATGGAAAATACCCAGAAAATCGATAGTATCATCGAAAGTAATCTAGAAATTAGCATAATTAAGAAAATTTGCCAATTTTAGAGATCAGCGTTATGGAGGCGAAGGAGGAAAAGCCGAAATTTTCTGATAATAACGACGATATCGCCTCGGAAATCAGCTTCACCCCAGCCAGATACGTGAAAACCGACGAATTGATGAAGGTAGGTTTCGAAATTTTGAGAGTATTGATGATTTTTTATGATCAATCCTTTCGACCCCCTAGTTTTGTAAAAAAAGGTTAATTAAAATCTATAAAGTTATGAGAGATAAGTTTCGAAACATTTTGGGAGAAATTGTTAGAAATGATATCATTATGGGCGAGAGTTAGTGTTACTTTTCAGCAAAATGAATAAAGTTTTAGATAAGAAAATCGCAAATGTTTCAATAGAAATTCTTTACGATAAATTAAATTAGTTTATTGTTTCATATAGGATCGGTACATCTAATTTAAGAAAAAAATAAATTCCTAATTTAGATGCCCGCCTGGAAAAGATGCCGTGTTCGTCGTCAAATGGAAGAGCAGAAGCTCGAAAACGCTTGTGAACAACTCGATAAGGTAAGAACTGTGCTTAATCTTTGCAAAATTCTTCAATTCTGCAAGATGCGACACACTTTTATAAGGGATGAAAATTAATTTTTCCTTTAGAAATGTGAAAAAATCGACAAGGTGATTCAAGCATACGAGGCCAAAATCTATCTTCTTCTGAAAGAAAGTGTCTCCGCGTTACGACAGATTGCACAAATCATCTCAAGGCTGAGAAATCGTGCTCAGGTAATTTTCCGGCGTTAGTAATTAAAATTACGCCTAACATAATTTCAAATTACCCTACATCATTGGCCAAAATTACGATGAACTCAGCTTTTAATATTTTCTAAAATTCTTTTAGAAATTAAATCCAACGCGATTTACCCAGATTACGTCTATAAATTCAGATTCCTGAAACGCGCGCCAAGACGCTGGACTATGATTTGGACGATATGACGAAGACGATTGATGTTTTGGAAACTCACGCTCAGCTGCGAGCCTCGACAACGAAATCGATGGCCGATTGCTTGCTACCTCTCCAAATATAGAGCAGTAGAGCGACTTGTTTGAATTGGTCAAATGGTCGAATGATAAGACTCTGGATCCCTGACATCCCCCAGAGTTGCATGACTGCGGGAAGGACGACCATTTAATTTTTTGTGCAAAAATTCAGTTTCCCTTAATTTTTCACTATTTTGAACGTTTTTTTTTCTAAAATTGTATTACTTTTACATAAGTTACCTTATACTCGAAACGGGCTAATTTATTTGTAGTTTTTGCGACATTTTAAGTTATGTTTACATTTCTGTGACTTTCAATTTTGTTGATGCCGGTACTTTTTATGTCTTAAAGATAGTTTTGCAATATCATCTTGCAAGTGTTCTTAGCATTTCTAGATTCATTCGAAATTGTGCCATTGTATAAAATACATCAATCATTTTCTTCTAGACAGGGGTATTTAGATAGAAATCGAATAGGCAACGATTAAAATATACTCATTTTGTCTTAAATAGTATAAAATATGAAATAGTCGATAAAAATGAATAAATAATTTAAAATCAAATATTTATGGTACAAATTGATACGGCTGTTTAGGAAGGAGGTTTAGTTTGTATATTAAAAGTGAGTAAGCGGTCACGAAGATAAATAACTCATTTCGATTACAATAAACCGTAAATAGATGAATAATTGAATCTAAAGGTCAACTTTTGGGTGATATCAATAACTTTTACAATGAAGTGAGTAATCAGATAAAAGATCGATGTTATTTGATAAAGAGCAAATATTGAAATCATTTTTGATATATGAGTAACTCGAATTTTAATTCGGGTTCGATTTGTATTGTAGCATTTTGGCGACCTAAAATATCTATCAGTGGTTTTTACTGTATTATCGAATCAAAGTTCACCCAATGATTCATTTGTCTGGAAAACCAAATACTGATAAGAAAAGAAAGCGGAGATGCATATATTTCGAAAATTTTTGATGGCGTCATTTTGATGATAAAGTCTTAATTGTAAGCAAATCGAGTAACAATTTTAATAAGGGTGGAATATTACACAATGTGAAGGGAACTCAATTTGAATCCGGTAAGCAGTAATGTTGTTTTGGATTTTACTGCAGCAGAAGTGGGTAATAATATGAAGCTGTTATTGTACCAAAGTTGACACCGAATAAGGAATATAGATTGATCGTCCAGAATCTTGAATTGAGTTTGAATTGAAAGATTGATGATAAACGAGTCAAATTGGATTCCTTTCCTATTAAATAAAATATCTTCAGATGACGGTTGTCTTCACGTAGGTGAACCCTATCTTCAGCTCAGAAGCATTTCATTCTCGAACACAGACTTCATCATCATTATTCTTCCATCTTCCATCGCGTCCAGCTGGTTGAAGAGCGTTTTCTTCGCTTTCCACAAGCCCTTCCTGTTCTGCAGCCGTAACATTGTAACTATCATTAGTCTGTTGAACTCTTCATCTTCCCACGCTAGAGCTTCATAATTCAGGTTCAGACTTCATCTTTCCATCCCATCTTCTCCGTGCTCATTCTCTGCAGTAGTGCATTTGTTGGATGGGCCGTGGATGTGTCGATCTTCATCCCTCACATCTTCCTTCAGCATCATTCGGCAGCATCCAAGCAGCAGTTTGAAGAGTGCCTGCCTTGCCTTCCTTCCTCTCGGCTTTGCTTGCTTTTATGGGTATTGGCGCTTCGGCCTACTCCATCCCTCAGCACCCCCCTCAGTCCATCTCCAAAACGAGAGAGGGAGAGAGCCACTTTTTAGGCGAGAAGAAAGGAAGAGGAAGGCATTTTCATCTTTTATATCAGCTTTATCTCGTTACTTTATTTTTCTGCACTTTTCGTTTATTCTTAACCTTCGAATTTTTCCCTGATCTTCAAACCATCATCATAGGCTTCGAAAATTATTTTTCAAGCTGCATCTTTTATTTTATGAACCCTTTTACATCTTGTTGGTAAATATTTTTCTTAAATATCTTTGATATCTCCTTGTTTTATTTTAATTTTCTGAAATCTCGAGTTTTCCTATTTCTATCATCTAAAATTCAACATTTCAAACTTTATGTTTTCTCAAACATTGATTTCCCCATTCTCATTCTTTGAGATGTTAGTCACTCATCCAGTCATCCAATCTTCTGCCAAGAAATGAGCCTTCTCCCATTCGACATTTTCATATGTTTACAGCTTTTCTTTGATTCTCCAAACATTGAGATTTACTAGAAGAGCATACCGGACAAGCTATATTGGAGTTGAACACTTCTGTTTATACTTTGAAGATTTTTATTGTTGTGTTTACTGAGTGTGCGTCAGCCACAGGTATTAGCAATTATTTATTGATCTGGCACAACACAAAATTTCCAATTTATGAGAATTGTCGGAAGAAATTCAGACCGACTGTCCAGGCCAGAGACAGGAGTGAATTGATTTCAGGAAAGAGAGATGACCAATCAACCAATAGTTGGTCAGTAGTGGTAGAGAGGGAACAAGATAAATGGAGAGAGGGAAAAGATGTGGAGTAAATGAGTAGCGTCCGTTAGGCGGCACTGGCAGGAAAAGGGAGAGATTAGAGAAAGAAGTAAAATGAATAAAAAAAATAGTGAGCCTCGAACACTTATCGATCAGTAACTTATCATAGACTTCGTTTATAAATAAGCGTAATTATCTTATTTGCATATTTGTATATCAATCCTGTCCAATCGAAAATTGGCATCTTAATTCGTTATACAAACCATCGTCATTTCCTTGAGGCGTATTTCGTTTTATGTCATATTCTTCACAAAGATATCTTCAAATATTTTACCTAACCAGAAAAAAATCTTCGATTTAGCGATATTCACTAATTTTCCCTTCCGTCCTTCCATCGTCGTTTGTGTTTCTGTTCTCATTTGCTCTTCCCTTTGCCTTCCTGGGGTCCAATTTAATCCGGTCGTTTTCGCATTGCCTTCCAGGCCTCCGGGCGAATTTCCTCATCCCCGACCCTAGCCCGGTCTAACTTCTGTGTCTGTCCGCAGGCTTTTAGCCACAAGCCCCCGAGTTTCTCATTTTCAGCTACCAACGAGAAGAACGAAGCAAAGAAAGAGGTAAAACCTAGATGCACAATTCCATTTATTTTTGGGGAATGTAGACGGAATTTGTATAGCCTTCCTTAACTTGAAGTTTCTATTTTAGAAGTATCAAAAATGGGCACCCTGGCTTATGATAAGGAAGATAGCCTATTTTTGGGAAGAATTTTCGCGATGCTAGAGTATTTTTCCCTATAAAAACGTAGTTCTTGCTTTTTGCAAAAATATTTGATTATCCGACGTTCACTTTTGATTAGCTCCTCATATTCTTCATGCCTCTTCTTCTATATTTTCCCTGCACTCTCCAACTTTCATTCTATTTTATCTTTCTTTTCTTCTATCAATTTTTCTCTATCTGTTCTAGTTTTTCCTTGCTCCCTTGCACATTCCATTCCACTCATTTTTTCCATGTTCATGTTCGCTTTTGCTGGTGTTGTGTGTCACGTTATTGACTTTTGCCGCGTCGAATTGCCTTTTACTCGCCAAAGCGGGAGAAAGCTTTTCCATTTTATTTTATATTCCAACCGTTTTTATTTTTATATCCTTCATCATATGTTAAACGTTTCTTGAGTTTATCATGGTGGAAACGTCATTTGTGAAGATAGAATATTTATGAACAAATATTTTTGGAGGCTAAAGAGAATTTCTTTGTCCTTATGCAATGTCATGGCCAAAATATCGTAATTCAAACCTCGAAAAATATTGACTTTCTTGAAAATACTCTTCATTTTAAGACTTTATCATTAAGTGTACCAGTCTAATCAGATACTAAATGTTCAGCTAAAATCATTTTCAATCGTTAAACTTCTTAAAACATATTTCCAACCATCATTTATCTACAAATTTCCTCATTCGTTTCCCAAACGCCCTTTTGAATTAATTTTGATGGTCTCGCACAACGCGGGGAGCATGAATTTCTCAATTTACTCATAAATAATTTCTGCTGCGCAAATTCGCAAATCCAATCCACTCTTCCTCATTCCTCAAACAGATTGCGTTAAACTGAGCAGCACGACCTAAAATAGGTGCGCATAGTGCAGGTGGTTAAACGCGCAGTTTTCAGGTTCTTATCTTTGAAGTTCAAGTTCATTCCTTTTTACGCATCGATTTTTTTACAAAGTGTAAAGATTAATTTTCACGACGTGGTTTTACAAATTTTAACCAAACATACTTTGAAAAAGGCATGATTATTTATATTTAGAAGATCAAAGCAAAGTTGTGAGAATTGGAAGTAAATTGATTTTGCTTGTAGATTTTGAGCGAAATGCAAAATGAAGCGAGTGGAAAAGAACGATGGAGCGTGGGAGTTGGCCGTGGAGCGTGAAAGAAGGAAGGCATCCCTTCTTTTCACATCCCATTTTCTTTTTTCATTATCTCGCGCGCAAGTTTCATTCTCTAATTCTTTCAATTTTAAATGCTATTTTCGGGAATTTCTTTCTCCAACGTCTTTCTCTCAAATGACACTTATGTTTCCCCCCTCCTATCTCCCCTTTTCGAATCGAATTTATCTTACTCCTACACATCATACGAAACGCAGAGTTGAAATCTTTCAAACATTCGTATTCGATTTTGCACAATTCTTCGATTTTTGCGAATTTGTAAGAAATTCCTAGATCAATATCATAACTTTTGAAAATCCACACGCTCACTTTCAATGAGGGTAATTAGCGATGTGAAGGTTGATAGAGGTGCTAAGCTATAAATAGAGGATAATTTATTTTTGAGGAGACGTATACGTCAAGAAGTCAAATTATCAAACTCTACGTGTTTTTCTCGAAATTTTGAAGCCTATTTAGAAAATTTTACGTACTTCTAGTTTTCAGCACTAATTTGCATCTATTCATTGAAGGCTCTATCATAAAGTCCAGAAATGAGATAGTTACCTTGGGCTTGTCCTAACTTGATTCACTCAAAATAATTTCTATCCAGCTAACTTACCTTATTTAGCCTCATAAAATTGAAGCACTCTATCCATTTCATTCATTTCAGTGAATCCCTTTTCGTTGTCCAAAACCCTATCCCTAAATTCGTACATTCCTAAGTGAGGCGGCCACGTCACAATTTGATTAATCCAAGTGCAAAGGCCCAACTTCGCCCAAACCCAGTCCACTTTCTTAAAATCCACTCTTTTTATGTTCTAAATTTGTATTTTTGTCTTGATTAGGTTCTAAAACTATTTAGGATTTTGGGAATATTTTCGACTATCACTGAGAGCTTGATTTCGATCGAACTGTACCTAAAAATTGCCATACACATTCTGTCAACATGTTTCGAAAATGTTTGTATATGGATAAATTTTACCATAACTAATTGTGTGTTAATCGCTTTATAAATCATAAAATCTAAAAAAGAAAAAAGCTTGAAAGAATTTTCAAAATGTTCCTTGAAACATGCAAACTTCTTCACTTAGTCCTGGCATATCTTTCGTTTTTACTCCCACAATCATGATATCATTTCACTATGAAAATGCCAAAATGTCAACATTTTTAAATTTACACAAATTTATTAGCTTTTCATCGCTTTCTCGCATTGCGTGTGTACCGATTACGTTTTCCATCCCGAAAAGGTAAATTCTCGGGCCTCGGCACGAGCAACGACCCCCGGGGGATAATTCATTTTGAGAGATTAATGAAATCTAGAGGGCTAAAGAGTCAGAGAAGACAAATAGCATTAGAAATTAAGACGGGAAAAGAACGAGAAAGTGGAAAAAGATTAATTTCAGATAGAGATATAAAGAATCAGAGGGAGAGATAGTTGGCAAAGAATTAGATTAATCTAAAATAGAGATATAAAAGAAAGAAAGACGAAGAAATAGCATGAGAGAAGAAATTGAAGATGCTCGAAGATAAAGTGGGAAAACTCGAGAGATAAAGAGGAGAGAATCAAAGAAGCAGAAATCAGAGAAATAGTATCGGAAGAAAAGGGAGAGAAGGGAAAAAGTGAACGTTCTCTCGCAGAGAGCAATATATGGGCATTTCGTTGTGTAATGCATGCAGCGCGCGTGTAATTTTCCCACAGATCCTGCATTTGTTCGTGAGTTGCTCTTTACCCGAAAATTTGCTTCATTTTTCCTTCTCTCTCCGCTTTGACGGTATAGTCGAACGATAGTGTGCGTGGTATATCATTTTGGTCGAAAGCTCAATCTCGCAACGTCAATTTTCTAATTTAATTTTTCTGCGAAGAACCTTGAAATAATCTAGCAGATATTCTAGATTCATAACTATAAAAATTAGAATTTCTCGGAATATCTCGATTTTCAATGCTGTTTTCGTCAACTCCCCCAACATTTCTTGCTACTGATGTGTGCAATTTGTCGTAGAATGTCTACTCTAAAGGCGTTACGTCATCAGCGCCTAAACAAGCTGCCAGTTTCCATTTCATTCTCGTGTGCGTCCGTCCAAATTTGGCTCTCTTATTTGTCGGCCCAGACAATCAGAGAATCTCTCACCCAGTGATGAGGAATAGCATTCGGAAACAGACTGGAATATTGGGATTTCAATTTTGGAAATAGCCAGGCCTTTATTTGGGGAGCAAAAAGCCGGCCGCTGTCGTAGTTGAAAAGCGTGAATTTTTCGAAATTTCATCATCAAAAGACCGGAGAGATCAGTTAGCTCATATTAGGGCGTGCACTTTTGATATTCTGATTTTTCTTTCAAATTTATTCGAGAAATAATAACATGCTTCAATTGTTCATAGAGTTATAACTTGTTGTCATTCTCTGGTTCTTCTGGCGTGTCTAATCATAACCAAAAGTCACCTTGATCATAATGATCGATTTCTTCAAAATTGTTATGTTTCAACTTCATTCAAGGGATATTATGAGAAGGGGGTTGATTAATCTTTACTTTGCTTGGTCGACCTGACAATTCAAATAGTTCACAACATTTTTACTACATCTTCCCGAGTTTCCGTACTCAATTCATTCCCACTCACGTCATTTTCTAGCTTTAGCATTGAGAGTGTTCGCGTACTTGTCCACTTGAGGCAGCCCTCGGCTCAACTCATTCGAAGGCCCGGTTGGCTTTCGGGCCTAGGCTTATTTAGGAGGGCAGGCTTCGCAGAACGCCGTGATGCATTTTCTTTACAAACGGGCCAAGTCTCTGTTGTATTGAGGCAGTGAATTTTTCCTCATTTCGAGGTTAGCACCGTGACGAACTTCTTCCTAAGTACGGAGAGATTTGCAATGGTGTATTTCACTTTCAGTACGGAAAGACTTCCGCGGTGTCCTCCTCTTTTTTCCATCCCAAGCCGGCTGTTGCCCGCTATTCCTGGAATTCGAGAATTCTTTGCGGACGAGACTCGTTTCGGAAATTGAGAACGAGAGAACATAAAAGTATAAACATTTGCGAGCGCGCGAGACCCCCAAATTGCTTCGTGCACTTATTGATTTCAGGATAGTCAAATTTGAAGAAAAAAAATATGCTACAACATTTTTCTTATAATCACTGCAGAAATAACTCATTCTTTTATTTTTTCCTGGACACTATATCTTACTAAATTTCTGAGCGCGATATTTTTGAGTTCATTCCGTTGAGCATTAATCTCAAACAACGATTGATTCTTTCTTTAGGCTATTTCTGAAACTTTCCCGATTTCGGAATACATCTTCTTTTCTCAGACATTTTCCTGTCGATTAGTGTTTTCTATAAGTTCCCTTTTTGTCGTGAAAGAAGAGAAAGAGCGTCCGAAAATTGGATGAATCTCGCCTCGGGCGCTATGTCGAGGTGTGCACTTCTGCTCAGTACTGGCCTCGTCCCGATGTGCCCGCTTTTAAATATGCAAATCTGCCCGCGCATCGCGTCGATCTTCCTTCGCCCCCTTAGTTCACACAGGATCTGAGGAAGAAATGTTAAGTCAGTTAAAAGCAGGAAGAGATGAATACTATTGATGAGAAAATAGATACGAAATTGTATTATTCTCGCACTAATCAAAATATATCACATATAAATCAGTCTTACTTCCTCATAACTAAATTTAAAACGTAAGATCATCAGTAGGGAAATAAATTATGAGGCCGATTTATCATACGCAGCGTTTTTTTTCCATTCAAGAGCTAAAATTCCTATAATGTCCCAAAATGAAGCCGTATTTCGTAACTTTAATTTCGGTCCTGAATTCCTTCAATTCTCCATTTAATCATCGTTTTCTCTCCTTCCCTCGAGTACGTGCTTGACCCCTATCTAATGAGCTCATTTCTTCATTTTTACCTTTGCCTCAACGGCTTTCCTTGGATTTGTGCTGGATTCTTGAGATTTAGCTCCATGAGACCCCATGACTGTTTCTCATTTCCGAAACCACTGAAACCAGGGACATGCGGAATAGCATTCTGAGATTTCGGAATACGGGACGGAATTTTATCTATCATTTTTTGAACGCGAAACGAAACGGAATGACCCCAAAAATGACCTAAATCCCGGTTTTTCAGAACGAAACGAAATACTCCGCGCGTCCCTGATTGAAACTAGAGAATACACAAGGGTTACAAGGATTAAAATTCAAAATATTTTGGGTGTGATTCATTAAATGTTGCCTTTGTAGCAGCTATAATAGCGGACGAAAGTATTGTATTATTCTCATGTAATTATTAATTCAGTCTAGAGCCTTGGCATTCATTCCTGTCTTACATAAACGAATGTGTGTATGGAGTTTCAGCTGAATACACACATTCAATAGCACTGGGCTGAGCACAATCCAAGCACGAAGTGACCCAATACTCTTCTCCGCTACTACAATATCACGAGGCGGTTACTATATGACGGAGGACATGAAGTCCATAGTTAGGGATGGGGTAAGGAGGTTAGAGTAGGGAAAAATGGTGCGAGGAAACACCCTCCGTCATATAGTTGTTACCACATCACGATTATTCGTTAGACATCTATTGGTATTATTCGACTAAAACGCTCTTTATCGCATATTTTGCTCAGTCTCCAAATTCGTTACTAACAAATTACTTATGCTTGAAAACTTTATAGTCATTCAATATTTTTAATATTCATTCCCTTCGTCTGATTCTGGTATTATCTAAATTTCACCGATCAAAAGTCCTCCCGAAAATTCCTAGCCTCTCAATTTCTATGCTCTTTGATATGCGTCTTCTTTCCTGTATATTCGTGGTTTTGCTCGTCGTGTTTCAGACTTTTCCCCTCTTTTTCCCTTCGCCACGGCTTTTTGGCATTGGCCCTTTAGGCAATTCCATTTGATATTGTCGCTTTCTTTTTCTCTCGAATTTCCCCGCAATTCCTCGATTTTGCGAATCTTTCTGCTCTTCGTGAATTCCTCTGCACTTTCGGCTATTTTCCCAGTCTTTGGTGGGTTTTTCGTCGGCGCTTCTGAATTCCAGCGCTATTTTTCGGCGGCGTAGAGCAATTTCTTCGACGGGGTTTTCTGAAGGTTCTCCAATTTTGCCGTGCTATTTCTCGGGGATTCTTTTTCTCCGCCGACGAATTCTCTCGTGAATCGATTCGCGGGCTTCTCGTTGGATTGCTTCAGCACATGTTCTTCCTTTGCGCTCTCTCACTTCCTCGTACTATTTCTCGATCAACGCCTCAGGCGCGCAGGGCTCTTCCTTCTTTGGGCATTTTTCTCTGACATCTGTGTTCCCTCCTCCTTTTTAGTGGTCCCTCGAAGAGCTTCTCCCTCTACCCATTCTTCCCATAGCCTGAAGGCATTCTCTGCCATCTCTGCCCTATCTCGATTCCAAACGCTCTTTCGCTTTCCCCAACCACACACATCTGCCGTCGTCGCCCCGAGGGCAACTTCACTTTGTTCGATACGCCTCCCCTCCCCTCTTACATTACTTTCATTTTCAGTACAACATGACCGCATCATCGACATATCGATTTTCGATCTCATCCAACGTCATTGTCGCAAATTACGCGTTTTTCTCGTAAAAATAATCGTTGCATTTTGCTTTATCAGTTTGACATTTTTGCAAAAACTCTCATTTCAGCTGAGCTCAAACCCTCCGTAGGAGTCGTTCCCGAACGACTCTGATACACTACGACTACACCACTTGGAAGGAGGCAAAACTAGACAATTTGGCGGATCTAAGCGAAAATCGATATTTCGTCTATTCGTATTTGATGGCGTCGGGGACTACTTTTAAGAATCGTCGTTCGTCGGCGAGCTTCTGATGATGCGTACAGTGGACGAGCGAAGGTGGCCGTTGGCTTGCGTGTGCCTAGTCCGTGACGACGTCGACGATGCGAGAGCGACTGCTCACCGGTCCGAGCTCCGGGCCGTGCAGCGGTCGGGCTCCCATCCTGGACCCGAAGCCCTGTTGTTCCCATAGTTCCGCAGCAGATCGATATGTTCCGCAAGAAGACCGAGACGCCGTTTACACCACCGACAAATCCATTAACCATAGAACAAGACGAACCGCAGAGGCTAATCAATACCAGGTATTATAGGTTGGGAGGGAATGCGTCGATATTCAAAATTGCGCTATTCGTCCCTCTCGTTTCTCTTCTACGCGACTCATTGTTGCACTCCTCCAAATTCGATTTCTAATTTACGGAATGAATGTCGACTTTCTCTCCGATTAACGATATACGACTTACGACTAGTACACATAGATCGAGAACAGATATTGATTTTTCTCATATTTTCAGCGGAACAAAGCTAGAGTCCCCAAACTCCGCGCGCCCTTGAATTGCTTGTGGTAGAAACATGGTGGTTTGAAATAGGAAATGCCCTTCGAGCCCCAAATGTCTCAAAGAACCCTTATCTCGATCGACGATAAACCTGATAAAATGATTCGGTGCAAAAAAAGTCAGGACAAAATAGCTACGCACAAGCAATATTTGGTTTGCGAAAATGTGTCCATTTTGGGCGATGGATTGTTGAGATTTTTTCGGTCGAGAAAATTTTTAAGTTCATTTTTCTTCACGAAATTTCCATTTACATCCCTAGTGACATTTCTGCGCGAAAATTTAATTCGAAGCATCGATCCGGCATATCTGCTTGGGGGTCCTAGATAAAGTTAAAAAATTGACTCAATTGGAATTTGTTTTCACTTTAGAAAATTGTTGAAACATAATTTTGAACTTTCAGCTCGCATCGAACGAATATTCGGATCCAGTCGAGTCGAGTCAAGCAGATTCTGCACCGGACAGACCTCCATCCCGACAACCATCCCATCGAACGCGACGAAGACGACGAAGGCAAGACGAACCTCAACCACCCAACGACGCTCCCCCAATCACTCAACATAGACACTTTTGCAGTAGTAGGATATTTAAGGTAGGCCGAATCGCCTTACTTTTGATACTCTGGCCCTAACTCTGTAGACTACTGTGGTTGTCAAAGTGACTGGAGCAAATTTTATCCGAGATACGCAAGTAATGTGCGTATCATTGAATAAAATCTACCATTTCTTGAGAACGTTTTTCAGCATATATGATTTTTGCGATTGTACTCATAAAAATGAAATCTATTTGATTCGTCCCATGAGCATAGACTATTAGGTGATCAACAAGTAGTTGCCAGGAACAATTTTCTAAGATAGAAACCTTATTCATTTGCGCATTTTCTTCGAACGATCTTTCGCAAAATGACGGCGCTAAATTCAGGTTGCATTACTGGTCCACGTAATTTCGTTGCTGGCGTGCACGTCCGCGTCACTGTCGACATCATCGCACGGATCAGGCAAGGGACCGCCATCGTCGTCGTTGGCAGGTGGAGGAGCGTCGTCCTACGAATATTCAGACGAGAATTACGACGAACATTCCCAATCAGCAGTAGTGCCAAACCGAACGCCCCAGAAACCCTGCGTCGCATTCCATCCGCTTAGAAACGTAAGTCTTCCAATTTTCCTCGAAATAGTAGATTTTTGCTAAGTTTCATAGAGAAATTGAGAGATTGATAATACTTTTAAAATGATAATTGAAATCTAAACAGGAGAAAGGTTTTAAACTAAAGTAGGTTTTAAAAATTTCCTGTTTCAATGACATTTTTGACATAGTAATTCGTGGCCTAAACGGTGAACTATTGATTGAACCAATCATTCCAATAAGTTACAAAAATTATTTGGATTTAACATCGTTTAAAATATACCAATTTGTATCCCGTACATTAGTTAACTTTAACAAATAGTATTCTTTTTTAATTTCATACTCCTGATTCTTTGATTTCTCGAGTTCATAGATTCTCCGGGAAATCTCACGTTCTCAAACTTTTTCCATCCGCAAAAATTCGCATTTTTCTTCTTTCACGTCGACTAGGCGCGCGTTTCTCTCAAGTTTGGTGTATTCCGCGCAATTCTGGCCGCTTTTCCTTTTTCGAATCGATAAATGCTCGGTGCCCTAAAATGGGAAGAAAAGCAAAATGCGAGTTGCGCGAATACATTATTACAAAAAGCTAGTACTTTGTTATCAAAAGTTAATGACATCAATTTTTTAAAAGAAAAATCAGCATTTCGTTATCAAAAATGAACAGTTAGCTACCAAGCGTTTTTTTTCTCGAATCGAAAAATACCCGTTACCTTAAAATGGGATGAATCAAAATTTTTGAAAAAAAAGACTGTAGTAAGAAAACGCCTGAAACATTCTGTTTCATGCATAGGCGATAGAAGGAAGCAGGAAAGCGTAGACAAATGAAAATTACTGCGCAGAACATGCATCAAATTAGGTATTTCGAGAATAGGAAAGAGATGAAATAGCAAAGCTGAATGGAGGGTTCATTTGGAGCATTTCTGCTATGAATAGCATATGAACCTTCATCAATGCGCTTCATAATATCGCGTTAGCTCATGTTAGTTTACGACTAGTTTTGTCTTGAATGATTCCTATCACCGAAAATCAGTTAAAATAATTCTTTGTTTATGATACTGTTATTTATTTTGAATCCTATCCTATATGATTCATTTTAACATTTTCTTGCATAGAAATTGGAATAATAGCCTACTTAAGATACGGTTATTATATTAAATTGTTCGTCTATCTGTCTCATAACTACTGAAGATTAATATTCACCTATCAAATATCAATTACTTTGAATCATACAGAATTATCAAAACGAAGAAATTATTGGAATATACTCTCAGGTGCACAACCAATCCCTTCTTCCTCCGAGCCAATGTCTGGTCTGGACTAGCTCGAGTCCACACCAGCTCTGCACCGTCAACGAGGAGAAACGCTTCCAACTGCTCAAAGCCACTTATCTTTTCCCCGAATTACAGCCCATTTCTCTATATGAGGTAGGACTTTGGTAGAACTACATTGCCAGGTATTTGCATACAAATTGGCATAAAATTATGCTAACGATTTTTCTGACTCTTAAAAATACAAGCATTTTCTTAATCAGGCATCATTTTTGAAACTAGAACCTTTTTATCATTCTCTTGATAATTATGTAGGTTTTTCTAAAATTAATTTTGATAATCTCAACGTCGGGTTACCTCTAAATTATGTATTTGAATTATCTAATTCTTTGGAGCACGTTGAGTTTTCTATTGTTATTCTTGACATTGAAAATTGAACTTTGGTGAAATTCAGTAAATCGAATATTCCTAGAGGGCTTTATGGCTGATTTCACATTTCTTGACATCTAACAATTTCTTGAGAATTCGTGATGTTTGATTCTCTCTAGTTTACTTGACCTAACCTCCATCATTCATGCACCCCTTCTGTTCTCGCACATTAGGCATTCATTCCGCCTCATTCCGAGTTGGCGCATTCTTTCAACTGCTTTATGAGCTCAAAGTCTCGAGGGAGCTTGAATAAGATTGCGAAGAACGCTTGGGACATTTTTTTAAAAGATTTTCACGATCTTCATGAATCTAGATTGAATTTTATTGGTTCCAGTGAAATCTAGGCTTTTCTTCACCATATCATTTTCATTTTTGATATGTTATGATGGGTTTCAATATTATCCTTGGCATACCTTCTCAGTATCATCGTCCTTCCGTTTTCTTGGTATCAAACCTAGCTCCATTATTTTCAACCCTTTCTAATTAATGCAATATTTTGTTATAAATTCATCGGAGGATTAAAATAACTTCAAAACTTCAGATCTTCACAGCGGGGGCAGGACCTGGGGAGTCGCTGGCGAGTCGACTGAAGCTGGGCATCAAAGGCATCGACTGCATCAGAGACGACGCGGACAAGTGCGAGTCCTGCTACGAACGACTCGGCAGGACGCTCAGGCAGTTGGATGAGGCTTACAGGTTGATTAATTGATCATCTTATAAAATTAAGGTCATCCCCTTTCCATGGAGCATCTAAATGTGTTGAGAATTTGATATAATTATCCTTGAAACAGAAGTGATGATATCAATATGCATTTTCAATAGATTGACGATACTCCTTCACTGAGCATCTTAGAAAATCGATAATATAAAGTATTTATTTTCAAAACATAACCGAATCGTTGTGAAAATACGTAATTTAACACAAAGCTACACCTAGACAAGTGTCAAATCTAGTAATTATTCGGACCTACGATAATTTGGAGCACAACATTAAAGTACGAAATTCAGGTCATTCAATGCCACATTGCATCGATTCGACTGTCTGCCGGCAGTCGATACGAGCTCCGCGACGCGACCATTCTCACCCAATGGGACTTGCGATAATTGCAAGGTAAATCTCAAATGATTCATGTCTTTTAAATATTAGAAACACTAGATCCATCAAACTAAATCAAGGGTAACTTCATTGAATGCCATATTTTGAAAAGTAATCTGATTTTTATAACCATCCTTATTCAATATTGCAACTGATCTAAACCTAGAATCAAACACCATCAGGGCTGTGCGAAGTCGAAGTCCTTCTTTTTCTTTTTATTCTCTCTCCACGTTAATCGACTTTGTGCAATCCTGAACACCATGAGTAGATTCCATGCATTAAATTTTAAGATATAGTGTTGATCTTCAACTTCATCTATGTCTCAACCAGGGAAAAAGCTCCATTGCGCCTATGAATAATCATTTCAGCACATCATCTCTTGAATCATGACTATTTTCTACGATTACTCTATACATAAAATTGCAGGCGTGGTATCGTCGTTGGCTATTAGTTCAAGGGATCGACCTGTGGCGCTATCCGCCATGCATCAACTGGTGCTACTACGCTCAACTGGCCTGTCCGCACCTCGCCCCCTACAAGATCTGGGACTTCGCAGGACATCCGTCCTTTCAGTGCAGGGGTAAGTTGATTTTTACTAATATTGAAAATTTTTAGGGCAGAGACGACTTATACCCAAATAACATGAGGGGAAATCCTCTACATTTTTGGTACAAATCATTTCCGATCCTAAATTTTTACTCATCAACCATGATAATAATTTATAGCAACGATAACGAAAACAATCTATTTTCGAAGCAGAGTTATGGATGAGAGAAATGTTGATAAAATTATGATGAAAAAGATAATATTGTTTTCCCTATAGCAAACTCTGTCATTTAACATCTTTATCGTCGATTGCCAGAAAAACAACGACAGAAATGACAGGGTTTGATGTTGAAGTATGAGCTAGAGATATCGTGAATAAATTATGAAGATTGAGAGAAAAATGTCTGTCATGAATGAATAAGCATTAATTGAGGAAGAGAGTCACTTGGTGAGGGTGGAATGAAAAATTAGCAGCTCAAAACAAGCTAAATCGAACATTTGTAGAATGAGTAATTTGGGGGGTTTAGAGAAAGTTTGTCTGGGTTCTTTAACGTGGATTGAATCAAATCTAATTCGAAATATAAATGAAGAGAAGCTTAGGTTTCAATAGAAATGAAGCTCGATTTTTAGAACCCCCATACATTAAAATTTTCTCCATTTTTGTGTTATCAAACTATCATTATGGAGAGAATGTCGAATTCTACTAGAGGAATAAAATAATCGTATCGTTTGGCCTTCAGAGCAAACCACTAATTAATTAGCTAGAATTTAAAAATTATCCAAGAGATCTTAAAACATATAATATTTTATTTTATCTAAATAGTGACTATGATTTAAATGGTTCAGACTTCGACATCTATGCCGCGGACGACACCGACGCGTGGTGCAGTTGCATTCATCCTTGCGACCTGAAGGGAATCGTTCCCACTAATCAGCCGATTGTAAGATTTTTAGAGTATTCGTTTAGTTTGAAGTTTCGTCACCAGGGACTCTCTACCATTATCTTTCGTATTTACACTAACAGTGATTTACGTTTTGAAACTTGTATTATTTTTGGTAGATGTAATAATGGTTATCTAATATGTATTGAGTCTATTGAGGATATCTGAACTGAAAATAATCAAATTCCACGATATCCTGCATTTCTTTGAAGCATGCATATTTTATCTTGAATTTATACATTGATGTAATTTTTGCAATGCGTCAGGGTAAAATCGAATAATTTTAGATTTATCGTGACACCAACTTTTCTGAAACCTAACTATAAAACTTTAGGTGCCAACCCCAAGCGGACACGATTTCTACGCCGCTCGACAGCATTGCGAAGCACGACGAAGACAGTGCCGTTCGACAGCACATGATAGGCATCGGGCAAGGCAGAAATCGAAAGGTAGAATTATCTTTTTATTTTAAAAATTTTACTGCTTTACCCTTAGTAATAATCACTTTTTTGCCATAAATTGATCACTTGTCCCTATAAATGGGTATCTTTCATTTAAAAATTATGAAGAAACGGTAGAAGTGAAATTTAGTTTGAGAGAAAAGTAATTTCTTCGTGCTATCCACTTATATTTTATTTTTATTCTTTCGAAAATTATAATTAACCCAAAAATTTGAGTGAGTGAGTATTCCGACCAATTCATAGAATATTAGTCTGAAAGCTATCATGTTACATCTAGACTACTTGCCCGCTATTTCAATTTGTATATAAATAAACCATGAAGTTTAGCGACTTCACCGCGCCACGTATCGTTTGGGCCGTTATTCCTACTACCGATGATTCTGGTTTGTTCCTTCGTTAATTAGCCGTCATTTTGGAGAATCACGGAGGCTTTATTCGCTTCTCTCCGTTTACTCTGTTCTCTCTCTCTCTCTCTCTCTCGCTCGCTCTATGGTTAACTGTGATACGTCGGGTAATACAGGTGGTAAGCATTACAAACAATGTGTCTACACTCTCTCGGTCTTTTGCCTATGAAATTTTGCGATTCAGTAAAACACATCCCAATGGTAAAGTACAGTGTGTTCATTTAGTTTTAGCACTTATTTTTACCCTTAAATTTGTTTTAATAGTTATTTTTGAAAAGTTTTCAAATTCGGAATCAGCATAAAATTCCGCATATTTTTATTACTAATTTGGCCAGAAATCCTAAATTAAAAATTTGCGATTTTTTGCGGCCAATTTCGGACAAGGGTCCGCCACTGGTGTACCTAGAGCTATCTGTAATTGAAAGTGGGTAAAATCATACATTTTCACATTTCCGCCACTTTCGAGAATAAGACACCGTTGACCATTTTCGAAAATAATTATCAGGAGAAATTTATGAGTAAAAATAAGTACTAAAATTATGAATGAACACCTTGTACAGTATTCGTCTTTATTTAAGTTTGCATTGGAGTGCGTTTTCAGTAAGCCGCAACCTTCATAGAATAATATTCAAATGCATTTCAATATAATAATGTCATGCACTTCAAATATTGCCCATCTATGTTCAAATTTTTATTTTCTACTTTTGATGTTCTAGAATTTTCAATGTTTAGCTAGAAATACGCGCGCTATCTTATGGTGCTATTAGAAATATGACGGTATCAGAAACCGATTTTTCGTTGAGAACTAAAATTGATTGATACTGTTAAATATAGAAATATCACATTACGGCTTTAGTTTAACTAGATTTTTTTCTTTCAGAATTTAGAATCTCATTTCCCTGCCTATTTTCGCATCATTACAATCTCAAAATTGTCCGTTTTGCCATATTTCAAGCTAGTCTTTAAACTCTGAACGGTTATCGAAATTAGGTCGATTTTCAAATAATTTTCTTGGAATCATGTTTTTATCAAAATTTCCGTTCTATCTGATCATTTTTTGTTGAAAATTCTAACTCGTGCCTAGGTAATTTTGACAATTTCCGTGTTTCAGAACACATTTTTACAACACAAACGCTTTTCTATTAGGGTTTCTTCCTAAACTTTTCGTAAAAATGATATTTTCGCTTTAAATTTATGATTTAGGCTATCAAGATATCTCTATATTGCACGTTCCTGACAATTTTTCGCTAAACAGTACAATAATAACCCTACAAATTCTATCGCTAAATTCAGAGTTTTCAATTTCTTAAGTCTCATACCGTTTTTCGAGCCTCAGTTTCCTGCCAAAATCGTCTATATATTGATTTTATACATTTTTATATAAAACATAAACAAAAATAATAAAAATAATAATCCTTTACTTGTATGAAGTGATTTACAAAAAATTGACTAGACTTAAAATAGACAAAATGAAATAACAAAGCATGCATGAGGTTAGTGTTAAATTCAGGGCTTAAAGTGTTTGATATCGAAACTCACAGATCTTGATGAAACTTTCCAAACAGGAATTTTCGATAACGGGAATGACGATGGCAAAGTCGAAAAGTTTAAAATAGGGACCTGGAAGAAGGAAGTTGGTAAAAATTCTCGTTTCTTCAATTCTCCTTGTGAATTTGAATCACTTTTTGATTTCATTATCGTCATCCCCTGTTTGGAAAGTTTCATCAAGATCTGTGCACTCCGCTTGCCAATCAATATCGATCGGGATATCGTAAACAACGCATATCGCCATCAAGTGGTCATATAATTATTGTTCGTCACTGTTTTATGCAAGTAGCGTACGTCATTACTCTACTTGTCTCGAGTCAAGTTGCCATTTTGCAAAGTATCCGATCCAAAAATCGAATTGGAAGTGCAAGGAAGCCACTTGGTTTATGGCTTTATTGCGCCTCTGCGATAGTTGCCATGATCAATTCACCATCTTCTCACTTTAAGCTCAGCTCTTTTATTCCAATATCTATTTTTCTATGGAGCTCTTCAAAACTCCCGCTACTACTTTATCTGGATCGTCATCTTCGGGGCATTCTGACTTCTCCCTCTCGACGCCGACGTCATTCGGATCGTCGTCGGGCAATTCTGAATCATTTCCCTCGACGTCGTCATCTTTCGACTCGACAAAAAGTTCGGGAGACGTCAGTGAAACTCCAAGAACTTCGAAGTCGAATACGGTGAGTTGAATTTGAAGTTAGACAAAGATTCAACATTTAGATTAGCGATTAAGCTTATTTAGTTTATGTTTCGAATTCGAATAGATAAACTTAGAATTCAAATAAACTATTTAAAATTTATTTATTGAAGCAAATAGTTCTCGGGCAAAAATCGTATGACTGATGAATTTCAGAAAAAGATCCTCCGCGAAAAGAATCGCCGTGACAGCGAATCGAGTTGCATCAAGCGGATGAAGGAGATTCTCAAGAAGCGCGGAAGAATAAATGAGTAAGAAAACATTTTCAAGGTTCCTAGAGATCGGTAGAAAAAAACATTGAGGCATAGCAATATATTGGGGTTGAACTTTATTTCAAATATTTTAGGACATGCCGAAGCACTAGTCTTCAAAAATTAAAAACTGTTTTAGAACAATTCTGCTGAAAATAATGTTTAATTTTGGATATAATTATCATGTTATCAAACCATTAGAAAAGTCAATTGCATATCAAAAATTTCGAAACATAGAAAATTCAGATTTTCGCAAATTGACCGCGTTCGAACGATGGAGATGATTTGTGATATGTGTGAAGAGGACTTGGATCAGAACCGATCGCCTAATATTCTCCCGAATACGGTACAACCACTTGTTGGTCTTCAGGTAAGAGCATTTAGGAGCACTTATAAATTTTTTAAATATCTCAAATTTGTTAAGCGACTAGTGTTTTCTGTGGTTATATAATTTTCAAAATTTATTTCATATCCTGAAAAAGGTGTAATTTAATATTTCAGATCCCGTCCATTCTTTCCTCTCCAAATTTGACCACTCCCTCGAATCCGAGTCACTCGATGGAAATTCTCCAGAATCTGTTGCAACAAAACAATCTGCCATTTTCAGCGACCGTCCAAAATTGGCTTAATTCCATGCAAAACAATAAATAATAAATACCTTCATCCTAAAATAGAAGTTCGGAGTCTTCTAATTTAAAGAGCTTCTATTTTAGGTTCATGGTATTATACTTGAAAACGTTCCAATTCAATTGTAACCACGGGTATTCCATTTCTAGTCACTACCAATCTTTGTCTGTATATAGGGCTGCTGTCTTCCGAATTTCTAGATTGTTTGAAGCTAGAATAAATTTAAGATTTAGATCAATACTGTTAATTTGAAACATTACGTGAGTTATGGTACATTAACAAATTTATATAAAAATTGCATGAAATTCGACGATTTGGCGAAAGAACATTCCAAATGTTGCAAATTTGAGCAAATCAGACACAGATGCCCAAAATTTGTTCCTCTACACCTGTTTATATGCAAAGAATTTATAATATCCATAAATTCTAAATCTAACAAAAACCAATTCACCTACTTATGCTTCCATATTGTTTTTCTCCTATTCAAACTCAAATCGAAAGGATCAGCCAACCCCTTGAAAATGACCTTGAAACTGGCATTCTTACCTGAAAATCTTAACCCAACTTTGGTCATTTGCTCTATGAAATCTAATATCGCTCTAAATTTTCTTCCCAAGTTTAATTTTTATGAAAAAATCGTATTTATCTTAAACATTCTTTAAATCTTTTCTGCTAAACAGTAATGCCGTTTAGGTTGATCATTACTGTTGTACAAACGCATTACCTATTCTGGTGTTACTCTGTTTCTTTTTCTATGATATTTCTCTTTTCTCGTTATTTTCCCATACTATTTTTCGCTTTTCTACATCTTTTCTCTCTCATCATTATCCCTTTTCGTCATTATCTCTCGTTCCCGCATACCTTCACAGTCTTACCTTTCACACGGTTCATATGTATTGATTCATTGACCTTGTTGGCAGAGATTGAGAAACTTATGAGAGAATACGTGCTTTTGAGAGAGAAAAGAAAACGAACTTATGAGTGTATAATTCCTCGAGAAAGAAAAAAATGACCAAGACCCCCAATTTCTTACTTTTTCTACTAATAATTTGCGACAAATCTCGGCATTTTATCGTTCGGGGAATTTCTAGGGAACCACTTTTTTACAACGAGTATTTTTTCGATTGTTCTACACGTGTTTCAGATATTTTGATCGTGTTGGGGTAAAAATTCTGAAAATAAAGGGCTATTTTTTCCACTCTCACATATCTTATTCTGGAGGAATGTTTCAATGGGAATTCTCCTTTTATTTATTTTTTTTATAATAAAAGACCCGTCGATTCTATTGAATCAATGTCGCAAGAAAATCAATCCCGCCCCGTGTTCCCATTTGTCATTTTATCACTTTTACATCTTCCAAAGAAGTGTTCTAATTTAAATTGCGCGCTCTGGAATTTCGGATATCTCTGCCTGTTTTCAATCACTATCCTTTGTCATGTGATTAGAGATTTACTAATTTGCAAAGTTCAAATTCAGAATGCAGTATTTATTACGGTTTTAACTTTGCATCCGTCAACATATCAACATTAATAGATGTTTTTTTTTCTTTTTTAATTTCTAAAGTTAAGATTTCAAGTGCTGTTTATGATGGCTTTTATTTTGCATCCTCCGAAATATGGTTAGAAATTGCGCTGTTTTGTCTCTGAAATTGGAAATTTCACTGCCCTTTCCTCAACTTTGAAATCCCAAGGTCGGCTGCATTAAATTGGCCATTCAACGCATACAAATCTCAGCGAAATTGAGTGAACTTCGGAAGGATAGACAATTTCCATATCGATATTCCGACAGTTTGAATCATTTTGAATTTTGTTTTCATTTTTAGCTGTGATTAAACGTTAATATACGATCAATGAGTTTGTATCTACTTTTAGTTGCCAAATTGATACTCTAAAATGGTTAAAAATTAAACCTTCCATTTTCTTGCAGTTTTCAAAATAATTCATCTTGTTTTTGCGTTTGATAAATTCCGAATTTACGTTTCTAGCTTACGCAACGTAATAGATCAACAAAATGCTGCTTCAGAGTCGTTTTTTCATCCTTATTTTCTTGATTCAGGTGAATCATACACAATGCTTCTTTTTCTCTCTCGATGCCACACTATTTCAGCCACTTGTGGTCACTTCTGCAGCTCACTTTTCCTCTTGACTGTGCGACTTTTGCGAGCGCGCGCGGGTATTTTGCGGGTGTAGTTCAGGCACCCGCGCATGTATTTTCCATGCCCCTTTAGCCTCAAAAGTCTCTCAATTTTCTTTGTTGTTCTCTAATTTGTAAAGCCTTTAGACACTAAATACTATTTTCTGGATGTTCATTTTTTCTTGGGTTACATTATGTTGCTAGAAAAAGTTTTACATCTATTTTTCACATATTTTAATTTTATTTTCTTTAAAATATCATCGTTTTCTTAATAGTTCATTTTTCTCTGCGTCTTTCGAGTCTCTATTTACCGTACTCTCTCCAACTATCCATGAAGTGATTGTTAGCCTAACAGGGGAGTGGAAGTGGGTCTGGGAGCTTGTTTGATAGAGAAAGTGAAAGAGAACGTTTTTTTAGAGAAAACCGGAAAGCTCATGACATAGACTCACGAGTAAAATTACACTGGAATTGATGAATATTTTATCATTTTTTATTAGCTTGTTGAAACTACATAGGTAAAGCTTCTATTGTTCGTTAAAATTTTTCGAAAATCTTGAGTTACTCTGGAACGTATTTAAATTTTTATCGCATTTTAGGGAACGATAACTTTTGTTATTATCTACCAGTAACGCATTTAATTCAGAAATTATTTAGAAGCAAACTCATATCTTCGTAATTAGATTATTAAAATACCGTTCTCAGCATAAGCTGAACCGATCGATCCCACCTCCGATTGCAAAATTCAATCGGCCGGTTCAACTTACGGTGAGATTCGATAATTTTCACTATTTGTAAATCCACAGGGTCTTTCAAGATTTGTTCTCCTCTCTTCCCGCTAGTGATCTATCGGATTTTAAAACTTCAGTCGAGTTTATTATGTAAGACTGATTCTCATGCCCTGATTGAAACACTGAATTTAGCAAAATCATTCTTCAATAATCTTGAAACAATTTCTAACTCTCTTCACGAATTCTAACATTCTAAGATACCATCGGGTATTTTTTAAAATCTTTTTTTTTTTTTTTTATTTTTGAATCCACCGTCTCCTTCAAGATTTCCTTTCTTCTCTTCCCTTCGCCCGTGATCTATCGGATTTCAAGTATCCCCTACGCAGATTTTTTGCACTTTGTTTTGTGTTTTCCCCATTCTTTGATTGGTATCCGGCCATGATTTTCTTCGTCAAGTATTTTGAAGTTTTTTTTTTCTTCAAAAAACTTAATCTTTCATTTCAAAAATATCTCATTTTCAGAAATTCAAAATTTATTGGAAATATTTTTGTATTTCTAGAAGAAAAAAGTCAGAAGAAAGAGAAATAGTATTGAATGTCTAAAGAGAAGAAAAGAAGACAGAGCATGGTTTTGAGTGGATTCTTTCAGTTCGCGAGATATGACCGTTCATGGCCCTTTTGTGTCGTTTTCTGATTCTGTTCGTCTCTAATATTACCTCTCTATTTCTCTCTAAATGGAAAGAGAGGTTTTCGATCTTTCCTTGGTTTTTTCCTGCAATATTTCCTTTTTCTCTTTCTTTCTCTATATTTCTTTTCCATACTATTTCTTCGTTCTCTACAAGCTGTTTCTAATTTCGACCTCACTTGATTTCGGCTTGATCTGTCGCTTTGCCAAAGCTTTTCCTTGAGAAATTGCGTAAGAACTATTTTTTGTTCTAAATTTTCATTATTTTGATCTTTTTTTCTGAAAAATGAGTTTAAAAGTTTTAAATTCATAGTTTTTTTTACATTTTTAGAGATCAATAGAAATATTAAACATCAAAAATTAAAAATTTATGCATGGATACGTTTATCTGTAAATTACCCCGCAATCTGATACCCCATCCATTTTCGAACAGTAAAATTCGATGTCAAGAAGACTAGTTTTCCGCCGAATTTATCGCACTTTTTGTCCCTGACAATGTGTTCATTTATAATTGCAAAAGATCTATTGTTTTAATATCGAATAACGACACTTTTTAAGTTGTTATCGAACCAAATTCGGAAAACGAGATAATTTTTGGTATTTCGAAAATTTGACCGCCATAAAATCACTTTTATCATATCATACCATGTTCGATATTTTTGTTTGATAAGAAATTAATTAAACTAAACAGTATATTTTAAAATATCATCTACTCTATTTAGTTTATTGTAACTTAAAGTTAATTTTATATTCTTTAGGTTCTTAAAAATAAGGAAGTTAGAACATCAAGTGCTTCTGTTGTAAACTGTTCTTCGTATTTTCTTCACGAACAATTGCGCGTCTTGTTTTGAAACGAACGATTTTCGTGTATTTTCCTGGATAATCGAGGATCTTTCTGTCTCTTTCGCTCTCTATTTTCTTGTGCTATTTACTTCTTTCTTCTAGATTCTTTTGTATCTTTTCTTCTCTTATTTTCACGATCTATTTTCCCTGGAAATTCTTGCTTTTCTTTGAAGAATCCATACACTCTGTCGCCAATTATTGTCATGCCAGATTTCGTAGATTTCATGCCAGACTTTCACCGACGATTAAATTTCGATTTTATTTGAATTTTTCTTATATCATAAAATAGTTATTTTATTCTAAATATAGTAAAAATTCACGTTTTTAAACTCATAAAATAAGATCGCAGCCTTTTTTCTTCTGCTACATGAATTTATTAGAAAACTGAAACTTAATTCGCTACAATAATTATTTTTTGACCTTCAATTTAAGCCTAGACATCATTTTAATGGAAAAGCATTAGTTTTATTGTTCCTTAATCAAAATCAATTTGTATGATTCACGATTTATTCACTTGATTTTCGATTTTTTTCGTCTATAAATTAATTTCGATTTTACATCATAATTAATTACAGACTTCTGCATTAAAATAATATAATAATTGCATCTTGCGGTTATATGTAACGTCTCCCTAAAATGAGAAATATCGTTATTTGACTCATAAATTCGCACTCTCTTTCCTTTCCAATGGTTTCAATATCAGAACAATAGACGTGAAAAAGATCTAAACGTTTTCCTAAGTTTTTATAGAATACTTTTCTTACAAAACAATATCACGTTTGTTGCTGTTTCATTTGTACCGTATAAATTGTAGTATATAGCGGAAATCATAATATAGTTATCATTTAGTGAATTTTTAATGGTTTTGCAATAGTTATATATCATCAATGGTCTTCATGAGGCCGATTGGATCTTGAAAATTTTGAAATATAAGCTATGAAGGCTAGTAAATTTTCCTGATATTCATAACTTTGAATGCTCATATTTTGTGCATATTGATGATGTAATTTACAAATACTACCAACTTCAAGACATAGTTCTGTTAAATTTGATTCGAGGTGTTTATTGTGCTCATAAAATCCGAGTTTCTAAACCCAAACCAGAACTCATTTCCCTTCCTAATTACCGTTTTGAAAACAAAGCCCCCATTCTGCTCGTTCGCAGTTCTCCGTTTCACTTTCGTCATTTGTTTTCTCTGTTGACATTTCTACCCGACTTCCTCCCCGTCTTGTTGGTCATCTGTCCGCTCCCTCTCCCTCTGACTTTGCAGTTCCCTTCCTTCGCGCTCCACGGCCAAGTCAACTCGCCTCAATCGCAATCCGACATTTCTACTGTTTTCACAAAGTCTAATACGAAGAGAGCTCGCACCTTTTACCTGTCTTTAATTTTTTGTTGTTTTTTTTTTTTAATTTGAGCTTTTCGCTCTTTAGAACTTCAGTTTTTCGTCAAGTTTACTTAGATTTTTAAAGATAAGAAGAAAATTTAAGTTTCTTCAGTTTGATCTGCGTATATCAATCTTGGATTAGCTACAAAATATATCTTAAATGTGAAAAAAGCAAACTATTTTAAACACTTTTCTTATGAAATAACCATTTTCTACCCCTCTTACTTTCATAAACGGCCAAAGAAAAGGTTTCTGTTTCTTTCTACTCCGGAGTTTTTACCCCTTCTCTCTCTCTCTCTCTGCACTCCCTTTTAGGGTTCTTGACTTCTTTTTCCTGCAAAACTCCACCTTCATTTGTGGAGTCCTTTCAGTTCAATCGCTATAAAAATCTCTCATTTCTTTTTCTCTCTCTCCTCTCTCTCTCTTTCTAATTTCTCTCTTTCGCCCTTCCAAAGCACGATATCGTGCCTATCATTTGGACAGTCTCTCTGTCTTTCCCTCTATATCGAGGGCTCTATCTCTAAACGGTTTTCTTTATCTTTCAAAATCCCCCTCCTTTGAAAGCTAAGATCGAAAGAGAAAGAGAGAGGGAGAGAGAGAGATATTGTGAAAGAATGCGCTAAGATAAATATAACCGATTTTGGTAACACTCGAAATTTTGCGAAGAGTTTACGTAATCTTGAGCACAATCAAAATTAGTCGGAGTTTGAATTTATTAAATTTTTGGGTTTCAAGATTTAGGTTTCATGATTTTTCATAAGTGATAACGAATTTCAACGATAATTATTCATATTCATTCGCCTTTTTTATATTTTTACAGTCAGCTTGAGCATAAGATTTTAGTTTCCATGATTTAGGATTAAAAATTTTTCTTGGTTGACTGACTGAAATTATGATCAATAGTTTCTTGAATTCCAATTATTTTGTAGAATTTAATAGTCGATATTTAATTTTATCTCCCAAAAGTATCGCCAAAAATCTATAAGATGTGAAATTGTATCCTCGCTGTTTACGCTTCAAAATCAATGGTCTTTGTTGATGAGTTCCAGAATACCGTTTCTTCAAATATACAAAGATAGAATTTCGCATCAGATAATTTTAAATTGCTCATTTACATTCCACAATTCATTATCTTTGTTCGAAAATGTTCACTAGTTTTATCTCTTCGTTTTTAATAAAACTCTTATCCATACATAATAATTGCATTTTCCATTAAACTTATTTTCTTAGCCCCTCCCCCAATAATTAAAATTCGCTTTCTCTGTCTCAATTCTTCGTTTTTCTACGACTGGACAACGTGTAATTTTCTCTACAAATGACCTCCGAATGGTTTCCCGAGGGCTTGAAAAACTCTTCACAAATTCCAATGATGAGGTATAGACGGGAGAAACAGGCTGGGATAATTTCTCTCAGATTTTTGTAGATCTAATAATTCTCTCATTTTAAGTTTAAGTTACTCCGAGACAATTGCTTGCTTGCATAACTTTTTTCGCGATGAAAACACCTACAATTCAAGTCTGTTTCACTCTTTCTGGAGGTTTCTTAGGTTTGAGATTTCATAGATCGAAATTTTAAACTGATTGAATATGAATAAGCCAAGAAATTCAGCCTTCTCCTCTTTCTATCAATTTAATAATGAGGGTCAGCTTTATCGTTGATATAAAATGTCTTAAAATACCATATGTTTCGTATTTTATGCTATATTTTTCCAGATAAACTGCTACAATCGACAGCGTAGGCCAAATTATGAGCTAATAATTTCTTTGCATCCACTAAAATCTGAAATATATCGAGAGAATTCATATCATAAGCCATTCATTGTAACTGTTAAAGTATTTACAATAAGCAAAAATCTCTCTTGAATCCAAGGTTCAAAATTTGGCTTCGTCCACCCAAAATCCGAAACATATTAATTGTTGATAATCTAGCATCTTTCTTTGTCGTTTTGTATATTTCCTTCTCTCGAGAAGGAATTGTTTACGTACGTGCTTGACTTTCAGCTTTTTCTCTCAAAATTTCATACTATTTTTCTGATTCCTTCTTCCTCTACTTTTCCGTGATATTTCTTTTTTCAATTCTTTTTCTCTTTATTTTCAGGACTATTCCTCTATTTTTTGACTCTTCCAGCGTTTCCGTTTAGCTTGTATTTGGCATTCAATTAATCCGGTTTTCTGGCGCAGAAAACGAGAGGCCGTCTAGAAAGGACAAACTTGAAAGAGTGACCAGACCCGAATTTTTAGAGGATTTCCAAAATTCCGAAATTTATCAGCAAACATGAGTCATGCGATTATATTTCAAAGAAAATTCCGACTATTTTATCTTTACTGTAGACTATTAAGCCCGACATTCGAACCTTTCAATTATTAAATAGAGCAAATAGCTAAAAATCGAAATTAAATCATTTTTTACCTTGAAATGCCTCCAAAATAGGTATAAATTCATTTTAAATTTAGATAATTATAATGCATAAACACTTTCACTATCTCGCGCACATTGTTTATTCTCACCATTTACAAGCTCAAAATTTTCCCTGAAACATCTGAGCACTCATTTTATTTTTACGATCTTCAAACAACATCCGAATCGCATTGTTTATTTTGTAGACTACAAAATGTTTTCGATTGATTGGTTTGTTTTTCAGAACAAAGAAGAAAGACGGATTGATCAAGAACTTTCTGGTCCGCATTAATTTTTACGGATTCAATGAACTAATCACAAGACGGGTCGATTTATTAAAATTTGGAAATTATTCGATTCTCATGAAAATTTCCCGTCTTCGGCCGCACGCCAGCGGTCCTAATATTATTTTGGCTGCTCTACTAATTTTAATTGGTAAATTTTATCCTTAAACGAAATTTTCTATCCATTTTTCAAATCATTTTCTGCCAAATTTTGCATAGAAATGTAGCTCAGACCAAAAACTATAAATGATACCAAGTTCATCCTAAATTTAATTGAATCTAAACGTGATTCGTCTTTGAAGTCGTGTATTTTTCAGAAGCTGTTTCATCAACAAATCCTCCAGCCACTTTACTTGATGAAGACGACACGTCGTTGCATTTCAGCAATGATCAGAATGGAAACGCGGTCTGGGTGGTAGACGATATCGCCTTGCCCTGGGTCGGAAGTTATGAATATTTGAGGTTGGCCACTTTAACTCATTTGATTTATTGTTTACCTGTAACAGTCAGGTTTGGGACATCATTCTTAGCCATAAATTTTCATGTTTTCAATTTATTGCACATACAATTATCAGTAGATTTTATTTTATCTGCTTCAAAAATGTTCGTTTTTGCTAAATATGAGTCAACACTAGCGTTGCGCCTTAATTCATACTCATGAGATGTCAAAATTAATTTTTTTTTCGAAATTTCACGCTCATCTTGCATTCCCTCCTTCTATGATTCAGAAATTTCTGGATTACGTGCTTTCTATACCTAATCGGCCTATCTGAATATATTCGATTCTTCCAGAAATTCCTGACACTATCTTCACTCTCCTTGATTCCTTTCTTTCCAATTTAACGTCGTGAATAAATCTCTGAATCCGACAAACCATGCATTGCAATCCACGATACAAATGACCGTCTTAATCCTTGAATTTCGATGGAAAAACTAGGCTAATGGCGACTTTAATGAAAGTTGAACAACCAGCGATTTGTGACCCAAGAAATTGCCGTCCACTTTGTAGGAAGGAGAAAATATTCATAAAATCGTAAAAATACTTATTTCGAAACTTTCGAATATTAATTCAAATCACGACGTTTCGAATGGCTCACAGATCGTCATTAAGTTTAACTTTGAGCAAAGTCGAAATAAACTGGAACTTATTAGTTTGAACTACATTTCTTAGTTTAAACGATCACATTTCAAGTACAGGTTAAATTTAACTCATCCACTTTAGTATAAACTTTCTATGCTAAGTTACAAGTGGGGGTCAATTGCATTATAGTCGCAAATACAATGTGATCCTTTAAAAAAAAACCACGTAAAATAGCATCTAAATCAAGTTGTCGAAACCAGTGAAAGTTGAACTTTCGTGCTTCAATTGAATCGCAAAAGCGCTATTATTTACAATTAGCAAAAAGTTTGAATGAGTTTACACGAACCATTACGCCATTTGACCACCTCAAATAAACTTGAATAACCATCTCATAGCGTAAAACAAACAAATAGTTTTCTTGCGCAAAGTGGCGATAGCATAAAATGTGTAATAGATCGAAAATTATATAGAATTGTAACTAATAAAAATCTCCACCAGCCAACATGGAATATTTATGGAAGAAATCTTAATTAGTCTTTTATGAGATAAAATTATAGCTAATGAATGAAAATCTCACAAATCAATAATAAAATGATATGAATGAAATTATTTCAGTAGTGCCAAGGGCGATAAAACTGTTCTGATGATAGTCGCTGATAGCTCAACTGGAAAAACTTTGGCAGAGTGTTCGCTTCAAGGACATGATGGTAAGAAGCTCTAATTTTCGAAAAAAATTCTTTTTTTTTTAATATGATTCAGAAAATGGGAAAGTTACAATACAGTAATTTGTTGAATGTTTTCTAGTATATAAGATTATGAATAATCTGCATGCCAAAAGTTATCCGTATTCAAATGTACTGTTAAAATATGTTCCAGAAAATAGTGCTGGTATTTGCTAGTTGATTTGATAAAGCGATGCTTAGGAATTGTTAAACAATATCATCTTTCCAAAAATATTTGAGATAATATTTTGAATGATTTTAATTTCAGACGACTACGACCACTGGAAACGGTTTCAATGGGCTCTAGGACCAGAGAGCCTTCAGTGCACTGTGTCCCAGACAAATTCATCGGCAGCCATTTTCCCTAAGTCGTCAGTCCCCAGATCCTATTCCATTAGGATACAAGCAGGTAAATTCAACAAGTTGTTATGTTTCAAAAAGTCTATCATCTACTATTAAATAAGTTTAGTATAATTTTGCATCAATATTTATTCGATTTATAATTTTAACTGAGATGATTATTTTAATGGCCATTCATAAGATTTGATACCTTGAAATCATGTTGAATCCGTTTTCCTGCAATATTCTCTTATGTTAGACGATTTTTAATTCGGTTTAAAAATGTACATGTTAAGTCATGAAGAATTCTAGCTCTAGATATCAGAAACGTAAAATTGTTGAATTTACAGCCTCCGGTCCAGCGTGCATGCGAGATCTGTTAATTCAAAATGAGCGGCCTCACGGCTGCCCCCCTCGATTGACCAGGAACAAATTCACCTCAAATAATCTGCTCTGCGGATGTCCGGATGGACGAGATCATAGCACGGAAGAGTCGACGGATGAAGAACCTACTGGTGAGAATTTTGTAAACTCTTATCTTTGTTTTAGAAAGTTTAACACCTACTAAGCAGATATTGATATTCAGAAATAATTATCTTAATTTTTCATTCCTCTACTTGCAATTTACCAATAATCATTAAAGAAAGCACTTTTTGTAATTATCCTGACTCCAGCCAATATATGAAAGAACACAGTTCCCTCTTCTGTGTCCGGCTTATCCTTGTCACCAATCTGGCATTTGCAAGCTCACATTTGAATCCCAGTCAACTCAATACAAATCAAGGTTTATTCAACGAATTGGGAAAAACGAGCAAAATCAACGGAATGCTTAGCTAGCCGAGAAGAAGAGGAACATTAATATTTCTCTAGAGAAGCAGAGAAGTAGAAAAATTTGTCAAGACGTACGAAATAGTTCAAAGTACAGAACAAAGAGTGCAGGTTTTCGCACAATACACAGGACTGATATTAAAAATCGTAATTATGATGAAAGATTTTTTGAAGCATAATTTAGGGATGAATATTTTCAGAAGTCCACTCCGCAGCACACCCGCCGTTCCCTCGATTCGAGTTCGGTCCTACTTCCGGCGGAGTTTTGTCGTCATCAACTGGGGAAGGAAATGGAAGATCGTCCACAGGATCCACAGGGAAAATGCCTTCATTCACGATCAGTCCCTGTGCGAACCACAACTGCAAAAATGGAGGCACCTGCGTCGTCACGGTCAATGGAACGGTGGGTGTTAGAGATATTTTGGTAATTTATTGAATGCGATGCAATTTAAAATTCAAACTATTCAACGGAGCTTTTGTATTCTGAGACTTATTGATCGTGTGTTTGAGAAAAAAAACATTCGCACAGACTATTGATTTCGTAAGACGCTATAATTCCTTCATTATTTCCTTGTACCATATGCAAATTTGATTGTGTGAAGATCGATCTTCGATTTTTCATAATCAATTACCTGAATCTTTCATTATTTTGGAAACTTTAAATTTCTCATTTGATAAATAAACAACAAATATAACTGCATTGAGTTATTCGATATTGCGTTAATTATTTGAACCTTTGATACCTATCATCTAATAGCTCATCATCATGATTCACTTCACGACATCCAATTTATCTCTCATTGCGCGTCGGCGTCATTGTTTCTATTGAGCTTTCTTCGCATCGTCGTGACTTTGAAGAGTGCGTTTTTCTTTTTCTCTCACTCTCTTCAATTTCTACACTATTTCTCACACTCCCTCATTTGTTGCTAATTTTCGCTGGAGCAATGCTCTAAATAGGCGGAGTTCAAGAGCGCGGTTTTCTCTGGGCTCTCTCAAACCATACACAATTTCTTCTGATAGAGAATGCAGAGCTTTGTCTAATTCTCTCGACTTCAAACACTATTCCTCGGAATAGAAATAAGAATGTGTTGCAAGTGTTTTCTTTTGTTGGTTCGTTTGATTTCAAGTCAATTCGAAGATTGGTTTACATGGAATTGAGTTACGGTCGGGGCTAAATTTGACTCGAAAGAAATCCCGAATTTGGAAAAAGTGGAATCAAAGGGGGCGAATTTGATAGATTAGGGAACCTTAGTTTTGGGTGATTCTATGGTACGCTAGAAGCAATAATATTATAAAAAATAAATTGAAAGTTGGTTCAACGACATTTTTGAAACTTGTCAAAAATTTTCAAAAAATGATGAAGCTCTAAATTTATTTTAATTTCGTGAAAATCTATTCTAGTGTGAGCTTATTATTGTCCAGTGCACGTACGATATAAAACCTCGAGCTATTCTTACTTCTAACCTAAAACTCCTTCCTATCGTCTCTTCCTCTCTCCTCTCTCGTAATGGAACGCCAAAGTGTCAAAATATATTCTTCTCACCCGAGCATTGATTTATTTACATTCGGAGATGCTCTCATAAACGGATGCTAAAATTGAGAAATAGGGTGGGAAAATGAGAGAGTGGAAAAGAAGCTAGGAAAATAATAGATAGTGATTTTATAAAAGAGAAGAAGAAGCTAGAAAATGACGAAATATGGGGAATGTTATGAGCGAAGAAATGATAGTTTTGAGAAATAGTGAAGAAAAAGGCTCAAAATGTGAAGGAAATAGAAAATGGAGAAATAGTATGGGGAATTAGAGAATGAAAAGCTAGAAAATTTGACCGATAGATGCGAAATGATAGACCGGACACGAAGCGAAAACAGTCACTGAGGATGAAATTAGGAAATACCGTGAAATTCGAAGAGAGAAAAGAACAATTCGAGCAAATCGCAAAAATCGAACCTAATCGGATAAAGAATGACGAAAAACGGAAGAATAAAGAAAACTCATTGTTTGGAAATGAGCAAGATGAAGAAAGAGGAAATGAAATTTTATTCGAAAATATAAAACTTAAAGCAATTTTAACACACAATACCCTTTAATTTAAAAAAAGAAGATAAATATTCCCACTTCTTCTGTATAATTTGCCAAAATTACCTTTTTTATATCAGAAAAACAAAATTTGGTGAATTTTTATAGGTAATGTTTGATGCAACTTCTAAAAATGATCTTCCTAATATAAGAACCCAATGTAAATTTAGGAAAAAAGATTCAAACAGTTTATTCATAATGAATGATTTTTAGGCAGCCTGCCTATGCGACTTGAACTTCACGGGTAGCGAATGTCAGTTCCGGTCGACTCCAATCACTGCGGATCCGTGCGCGAATGTGCCATGTCAGAATGGAGGCAAGTGCAGGGCGACGGGCAACGATGGCATCGCTGTTTGTGACTGCACATCAGGCTGGACGGGACTTTTGTGTGAAACGGTATGAGAATTTGAGAAACAAGCTGATTTCATTTAGTAGTGTATCAACACACAATCGGACTGTTAATTTAGTGTTAGTGTTGCGTTGGATTTGTTCAAATTTAAAACCTAGCTTTGCATTCGCTCATTCATTCACATATGTGGAATACGCTAAAGTTAATTTGGGGACTAGTTAGCCATGCACAGAGAACTCCTAAATGACAGCGTCAAAAGTTCTAGCATATCTGATCTTGATAGTTTTATGACTTATCATAGGTTTTGCAGAAGATCACCAAGCCCGTTTGCACTCCCGAGTGTGCGAATGGTGAGTGCGTTCGAGACGAGAATGGTCGACCAGTCTGTGAATGCACGCAGGGCTTCACAGGAATAAATTGCAACATCGTCGACGTCTGCTTGGGGTAAGAATAGTCTCTCTAAAATTACGAATTTTTCAAATTCAACTCAACTGAATTACTCTTTGCAAATGATTCATTTTTTACTCCAATTATAAAAGTGATTCGAGGTTTTTAATTTTCAATTTCCAGCGACGCTGCATGCTCCCTGTACGGTCCACTTGCAAAGTGTGTGTTGGACGATGAGACATACACTCTGTCATCCCTGACTCTAAAGAACGCGAGCTACGAGTGTCGATGTCCTCACCCTGTAGATGGGCAGTACGTCGACTGTCTGCAGCTGCATCTGTCATCCACCACGATGGGTACCACGGATGAGGGAGAGGAGGGAGGCGTGTTCGAGACGGGAAGCACCACGCTTACTCAGGGGCTACCCACGATCACCCCAGCGTTCCCTCTGACGGGAATTCCGGGTAGGGAGTTTGATGTTGTTTCAAATGCGTGGAAAATCGCAACCATTCGATCGAATTTCAATGATTGGTCAGATTTTTCGAAAACCTAACGAAAAAACCGAATTAAACGATTCATTCTTCATCAAGACGCTAGATATAAATTCGGAGTAATATTGTCACAGTGCGAAGCACATGCGTGAATCAATGACGGATTTATTGAATAAATACTGATTTTTGGAGCCTAAGAAAACAGTTCAGCTCGTCCAAAGATTAACTCCTCTCAGCCACCGATGATTCCAGCTGATCCAAATCGCATTCCAGCAGGACCGTTCTCAGGGCATCCCACACCAATTCCGGATATTCACGGGCAAAATCAGCAAATGCAAGGGCAGAATGGTCAAAATCAGGGACAAGCTACGGTTACTCAGGTTTGACTTTTAGACGGTTTTTTTTACAGAAAAGAACGTTTCAGACTCCCTTCATCTTCCAGCCAAGCGGCACGTTCAACCCGAACGGTGAACATACGATGTTCCCGATTGTGAGTTGGATACTTATCAATTTATCATAATCTGGAACCCATCGAATAGTTCTCAATTATTTGCATCAAAATAACTACGCTTTAAATTGAATAATAGTTGAACAAAATCTGATATGAATCTTATAGTTTCAGCCTTTTCTAAAAAAAGACAATGTTATTATTCCCTTTTGATTAAAGGTGATGATTTATGAATTCAAGGTCCCGAATCCACAAGTCACTGGTTCAACGACCGGCACTACGTTCATCTTTCCTCCGACTGCACCTACGCCATCCCCGACTGCATCAATCGAGCATCAACCCACCCATGCAGTTGGACCAATCGGATTGGGCGAAGACGAGGATGAAGACCACGATATGCACTCACATGAGACAGAAGATGGTAAGCCGATAAGATAATGGCTCTTCATTAAACCCCCTCTTATAGCATTGCATTGAATGCAAGTAGGTCTTGAAGTCCAAAATCCATAATGCAAATACTACTCATCACTAGAGTCAGTTTCAACTAGGGTGCTGATAGGGATTTAAGTTACGCAATTGGTTTCATAGGTCACTGGTTATCACATGAAATTGGAAATATTCTGAAACCATACACATTTGAGCGTTGAATTTCAGGCCACACTAGCTTGCCGTCGTCCACCGTCTTCCCAACTCCATCCTCAGTCGACATGACTGACGCGCAGAGCACTATCGCTGGATCCCATGAAACGCTGCACCAACTGATTACCTCTGGACGACCGATTGGCGTGCCTGACATGTCGCCGGAGCCAGAAGTAAATAGGCTATTATGATATTCTGAAAGAACTACAGAGAATCTTTAGCAGTTACATTTTTATTCGTTAACATGTTATCAAGGGAGACGAAAAGGCAAAATTTGTTATAACTTCTTGGATGAAAATTTCTGAAACTTCGATTTTTTGAGAGAATGTTGATTTAAAGAGAACTTTTCAGAACATCTCGGAAACGTCGCCAAAAACGACTCAGACTACTACTACCTCTCCAAGCAGCAAGCAAACGATCACCCCGAAAATTCCCGTGGTTGTTCCAATTCCAACCACCCAATCCACCCTGCCTTTCTGGATGCTGCAAACCAGCACGGACGGAACGACTAAAGGGGTAAGTTGCTGAAATTTTTTCTTTCGCTTCTTAAACCACAATTTTTGGATATCAATGCCCGAATTAATTATTTATCAGGGTCTACAGAGGGTCGGTTCAATATTTGAAATTAACATCATTTATTGTTGTAATTCATTAGGTTATCAAATTTTAGGAAGAAACCACGGATCACGAAGACTCAGAAGAGAACGCGGAGGAGGAAACCGAAGGACACACGACGACAACCCGAAAGCAATCGTCGTCGACGTCGACATCGCAGAAGACGACAATGAAATCATCGGAAGCAACGACGACAACAGCGCAGACAATGACTCAGATGACGACGAATGCGACAACGACCGAGTCAGCCGATGTGACAAAGAACGGAAGTCAGAGAACGCAGAGAAGCTCCACAGCAAGTTGGATCGTAGCGATAATTGCGTTGATTGGTAAGTCTGGGGAAAATTTACTATGATCCAAAAAGTTTGTACAACATGTTAGCGAATTCTTGAACTAATTCAAGGGTGGACTTGATTAGTAAATTATTTTCGAATTTTCTCATATTCGCCAAGAATTTCAAGCTAAATTTCTAATTACTCGAGGATAGTTGTATTTTTGCTAAGCTGCATAAATTCAGTTTTGAACAATTCTAAAAATAAACGGTCTTAACGATTTCAGCTCTGTTCCTGCTCCTATTGGCTACAGCGTTGTTTGTATTGCGGTACATCAAGCAATCGCGGAAACTTCATGGAAAATACAATCCTGCTAGGTATCAAATAACTATTTAACTAATAAAAAATGCCAATGAATGTCTTCAGAGAAGAACATAACATGTCTGCTGCCTACGCTATGCCTATGTCACATATTGCTAAAGAGGAGCGACTCATTTAAATTTAAACTTCGATCAAATTGAACTTTACAACAACCTATTCTGATCTTATTTTAGGACCAAGGCTCGATTTTTACGCCTTTTTGAGCATTTCAAATTATCAAAGCTTTCTCGTGCTCAAGTCTATATTTATGGACTCGTATTTAATGGAACCTGACATTCTAGTCTTTCAAAATTATGTTTAAATTCATTTCTAGAATTATATGATATGTTTACATTGCCAAGGTGATAATGGTTGATGATATTATTTTGATCTTAAAATTTGAAAAATGGGAATATTTATAGCATACATGCACCAAATCGAAACTGATCTAAAACAGCAGATTTCAAGATTTTTAAAACATATTTTCTGGCTCAAATAATACTTTCAGTGATTATCACCTACTTCACTAAATCTGTATTTCAAGCATTTTCTCGCAAAAATGCATTTCCCCCATTCACAGACAAATATTCTTTCTTCTCTGCGGGTACGTATTTTCTTCCAACGCGTCTTCTCCAAATTACGCTCGATTTTTGCAAATGCAACTTTTATCCATTTTCAGATCTGTAAAAAATCGTGCAGTGTTCACTTAAAAATCGTAGAAAATCGTTCTTATTCATATTTTCTAAAAAATCGTATTCCATCAATGGTTACAAGGTTTTTCGTGCAACTATAATCTGGAAAAGACTTGGAAATCTATTCTTCTGAAAATTTGCTCAAGCGCTCAAATTTAATAATGGAGCAGATTTTCAGGGGCTAGGTTTGCAAGAATTTTTCAATTCCGCCCCATCGCGAATTTGCTCACGTAAATGTTGGTGATTAGAGGTCTTCACTTATTTTATTCATTTTATGCATAATTGTGTTCTTACTTATGTTAGGTCACGTGATTTTTGTATTCTTACAAAAGTCGATAGTACCCTAAATTTGTGTGTGATCTTTACGTTGATCAGATATAATTTACACTCAAGAATTTTGTTTAGTAGATTTTTGTTTGAATAAATTAATTTTATCATAACGGATAACATGTTATGAGTATGTTCTAGAACTTCTCAAACGCCAGATCAAAACTGCATGAACGATTTCGTTGAGAATTAGGGCTCAATTATACTCAAATTCATTGCATCTTATGTTCAAGTAAAATAGACTTGTTGAATACTTCGTCCCTAGGGGATTATTCACATTCTATCCACCACTAATTTCAATCATTCATTCATCTGTTGTTCTGTGTCTCTATTCTCTAATTCTAAATTCTGTTTTATTTCTCTGCATCTTTTCTCGTCTCTCACTTTGTCGTTCTATTTCATCATGTTCTATCAAATTTTCCCTTACAATGCGACCCGCAACCAGATGTCCAACCTCCCATAGGAGAAGATCTGTTACTCACAGCCTTTGTATTGTAAATTCGGGCAAATATTATTCTGTCAAGTCAAGCATAAAAAGGTAAACTTCAACTTTGTTTGTGAGTAAGCAAAGTTGAATCACTTTGAATTATATTTACTTGTTTACAATTCAATATTTAAGATAATTTTAAGTGTTGGATTTTTTAGTATGGTAAAATTAAGCAAGATTGGAGAATTGAGTTATTATTTTTATGGATGCACGATGGATTTATTTGAATAATATTTGGAAATTTCGTCCTTCATTCTCATTCATTTTTCAAATTGGCGAAAATATCTCTGACGATGGAAAATAAGTCAATAAATCGGTCGAATTTTGAGTTTCAAAAAATCTAGGAACAACGAATTGCCGTCAATATTATTTCCAATTAATTTCCACTTTTACTTTGATCAACCTAATTTAGAATTTTTTCGCATTTGTAATGCTTTAGTGTTCCTTTCAAGATACCGCATTTCCAAGGTCTCTTTTTCGCTCGGTCTAAAATGGCCTAAAAACTCTTATTTACCGAAAAATGTCCGGCCATTTTCGCGTATCACTCGTTAAAATCTCGAAAAAGTCCGAAGAAATTCCAAATTTCCATCGAAATTCGAGAAAAATCGCAAGTTTTTCGCGAGTTTCGGTAAAATATCCGAGAGAAAAACGGGGAGTTTCATTAATTTATGAGGTCGATATTCTTGCATGACTGGCTCAGAGCTTCAGATATTTCGTAAGATCCATGACATGACTATCATTAGAATTCCTGACATTTTCCACTTTTTAATTATATTTTATGTAAAATAAAAAGTCTTAAATAAAAGGAAATTATCCAAATTTTCATAGGTTATTTTAACAAAACTTCTAAAACTTTTCAATTTTTGATATCTTACAAGATTTTAAAGTTGATGTAAACATTTCAACCACTTGCTCAAACTTCAATTTCTTTTTCTCTTATTCCCTCATTCTTTCTCTCCTCTTTCTTTTCGACTCAAATTCATTGTGCCGTATTTCGGCCGTTTCTAATCCATTTTACTCGATGTGTATGTCCGACGGCTATTAGGCCCAATAGCCACATGACAAGGCAATGGACACTTTCTGACTTCTTTTCGTCTCTCGTTTCTTAGTGCTATCTCAATTTTTCTAGTTTCTGGTTTCAACACGTTGGATTCAATCGAAAAACGTTCGATCACATTTAACTTTGGAGCAGACATTCGATGTGTAGTAGGTTTGTTAGCGCTTCAAAAATTACTTTGATAATTATGCTAATTTTTCATATTTCTCGGCTGAATTCGGAGACATCATCAAGCAATTTGAATATTTTTTCTAGATTCTTCAAACGTATTTAATTTTAGCTTCAAATCATTTTCCAAGTGTGCGGCGCTTTCCCTTATGTCAATCCTATATTAATCCCTGATATCTCTGATTCTTTGTCTCTTTCAGAATCTCTTGTTCTTTTCTAATCCCTCTTCAATTTCAATCTCTTTCCGCATTTCCTTCGCATTTTCTCGTTTCGTCGTTCTGCGGCATTTGACCAGTGCCTTTTAGGGTAAATTTCGATTTCTCAAATTTTATTTCTTTTTTCTCTACTTTTTCTTTACTATTTCTCTCCTTTTCTCTTTATCTCATTCTTCTTTGATATTTCCACTCCCATTTCCTCAAGTACTGTCCATTTATAGAACATGCCGCATTGAATTTGACTCATTTTGATAAACACTTGAATTTTGCAATACTCCATCCAAATTCCAAATTAGTTTTGGCCTATGAAATTTCATTTTCAGTTCTACTCTTCATTAAATTTATCTGAAAATTTTTGAATTTCGCAATGAATATGTTACAATTATCGGCATGATAAGAAATGAGTTCAGCTTATCCAGTTATTTGTCTCTGAATCTATAATTAAATCTTTACCAACCCTACAAATTTGACACCATCGTTTGCTTTATTGACAGTCTATTTGCAAATATTCTCTTCTTACATTTCATGAATTGGCCTCATTTTACTCGAAATTGCAATATGTCGTATGTGCACTTCACTTTACATATACATATTCTCTTTCCTGCGTATCCTGGCGACATTTTCGCATTTCTCGCGCATGAATTATAGCTTGTGGACACGAGGTATTCAAATAATTATATATCTGAAATTAATATTATATGCATTTTCTCTATCTTTCATATATAAAGTTCTATCTTTAGAAAGTATATAGTAATCCAGGATAGATATGCTTTCTCAAGTTTTTTTCCCGAAAAGATATAACCCTTTCACGCCTCATATCATGAGAAACTTTCCTTATATATAAGAAAAAACTATATATCCAAAAAGTATTTCAAATATGTCGATATGGACGTATTTTTACGAGACCGCGTGTATTTTTGCAATTTTATGTCGGTCAATATCTACTTAGTACGTTGATATATCATTGTACACTCTTGGGAACCAACCTATTAGATAAGGATGTCAATGTTATGTAATTCATTTTGAGATTAAACTTGTACAAATTATGCAAGCATTGATATTCGAACGATAATTTTTGTTCATTTCAAATTTGAAAACCATATCTTTCAGATTTGAAATTGCTTTGATATGAAACATTTTCATTCAATCAATCTTTTTCTGACTTCTAAAATTTTCAAAGAGTTACACGCTTAATAAATTACAAACGTTTGGGCTCTAAATGTTTTTTTTTATTTCAGTTTCTTGCCTCAACGAATGAGTTATGACATCACATCTAATCCCAAAATCCCATTATGTCTCTTTCTTTTCCTCCTCTCAAATCTCACAATCTCTGGTCCTTTCTTCTTTTTGCATATATCGATTTCTTTGCTGTGCTGACCCCTATTAGAATACCAGTCGCCCACCACTAATATACGCTTTTTTCTATCACCTCTCCAGACTATTTCTCGTTTTCTTTATCTCTTCCTCTTACTCTCTAACCTTTTAATACTATTTCCTACCCTTACTATCTTTTCTCTCTCATTTTCAATACTATCTCGTCTACTTTGTATCCTACTCATACAAGCATACAAGAACTCCTCTATTTCCTAGTCTCTCTTATCTTATTCTCCCATTTCCTTGTTCAAGCGAATCCTCTAATTATCTCGGTTTACGGGTTTATTCAGGATTTAGGTTTATAAGATCATAATTAGCCAGATTCAACTCATCCCTTCTTTTGATATATTATTTTAGGATAGGATTTCATAATTGTGGCTGGAATTATTGATTTGTCTACTTCTTTTTGGATATGCTTCAAGTTTTAGCTTAAAATATGAATTTGTTCAGTGTTCATTTGAAATAACAGTAGCCTATAATTCCTACAAATAGACCACGATTTCAATATTTCAGGAATCTTTCTGAATATTTTCGAAATAAGTTCCAAACTATATCTTATCTTATCGTAGCATATTTTTAATTGTTTTGATTTTTTCTTGGATAATTTTGGTGAAAATTATATTAAATGGAAAATTTCGAAATCTCCAGGTTAATGCATCCACATTTCTCATATCTTCTTTCCAAAGTCGAAAATGTTTAGGTTAGCGCTTTCTTTCAGACAAGTGCTTTCTTGGCTTTGGCTATTGAATTTTTTTCTCAGATTTAACGCTGTGCAGAAAAGCGAGTGTTTTCGAAATTTCTTTATTTCATTTCTTTCTTTCTCAATTTTTACTATCTCTCCTTGTTTCTTTCGTTTCCTCTCTCATTTTTGTTCGCTATTTCTCATTTCTCATCTTCGCATTTTTATTCAATTTGCAAATGTATTATTCTTCCTCTAACACTTGATTGCTAAAATGGGAGAATCGTTTGAAATAGTGCGCTCCACTTGTTTTTTTATTCGATTCATTTGAATTTGAAGACTTCCTGCGATTTAAATTAGCCACTTTTAAAATCCTAGCTTCTTTATGAGTACTTATCCTAGTTTTTTTTTCAATCTACCAAGCTTTTCCGATCAAGTACTTTCAAGAAATTCAAATATGTTTCAAGACAATCAAGGCCAAGGTTGTTTCGTTTCATATGTAATGCGAAACGGAAACCGAACTCACCTTTCTATAATAATTTTAATACTATTTTCAAAACTTTAAATTTATAAACAAAGGTGATCATATGTATCGAAAATATCGCATCGGCAATTTGCCTGTGTCTGCTTAATTATTCAGAATCTGCACTTTTCGCCTGTAAAAATTTCTCGCATATGTACCATTCTTCTGAGCTTCCTCGTTGGGAAAGCTTCATCAAAAAGTAATTTTCCGAATGATTACCTTATATTTTTTGTATCTAAACTCAATTATCTTATCCCCTCTCCTTTAACGTTCTCATTTTCTATCTCTAACACATGTGATTTGCTAGGGACGCAGAGCACTTCCGATCGAATTTCGGTCCTAACGATAATGTTGTTTTTGAGAGGAAGGATATCATTTGTCAGAATTTATTTAGCGATATTACGAATACTCTATTTTCCTGTTTCAAAATTTTTTATAGTAATTTGTGCTTATTCTAATTCATTGTCATACGGAAATTTATCTCTAAATATCGAAATTATAAGGATCTTACTTCCGGTCAAAGCTCGTATATTTTTTTTCAAGTTGCTATGAATCGGCAGTTTTTAATCGAATTAGCGGGTATCCTGATCAATTTTCACTTTAGAACACGAAATTCCCTGAAAAAACATCTTCACTATCAAAGTGGTCGATGTTAAGTATTCCGAAAGCTTGCCAGAGAAATAAGTGAACTGAACATTTATCAAATTCGATTTTTTCTATGTTTTTCTTTCTCTAGTCTCTCTCTCAATTGTTCATATTCTTTATCTCACTATCCGTTGAAAATCCTCCCAAGGCATTTTCTGCATCTGTCAGGAATGATTCAGAACGTGAAATTTACTCCAGAAATACTCTGACATTTTTCATATATTCTTTTTCTCTCCTAACTTCTCATACTATTTCAGGATGTTTCTCCCTTTCCTTCTTATTTTCCCATAATATTTCTTTATTTTTTCTTTACCCCTCACTTTTCCTACTATTTTGTCGCTAAAATTATTGCTTCCACTGACCAATTCGTTTTCTTCTTGCCTCCCATTTCCAAGTGCTATTTCCAACTCAAAGCCAGCTGTAATTTTCTCAATGTGGACTACTATTGGGCACTCTGGATTTTGCAGAGATATGAAATATCCGACTCTGCGTCTCTATACCATGATATTGTGAGTTAGATAGGAAGGGGAACTTTCATTGTTTTTTCTTTGATAAACCCGTTCTTATCCTGTTCTTTAAATTTTCCATCAAAATCATTGATTTTAGGGGGACGAGTTATCAATTCGATAGGTTTCATGTTTTTTTCTATCTATCATTAAGTTTTTCATAATTATTCCCTGTATATCTTTTCGAGATTATGATATTCCTTGTAAAATTTTAATTATGTCTTCCGTAAAATCGGGATTTTTCAGATCCGAAAATCTTGGCTACTAAATATATGTGTAAATTGATACCCCACATCCCATTGCACTTACGATTGCCTCTGCCTATCAATTTTAACTATCGCTTAATTTTATTCGAACCATGTCCGTCTATAATGTTCTAATTAATTTGCTCAATGATTTTTTACAAACCAATTTTCAGACCTAAGCCTCTTGGGTATTGGATTCTGCCGGTAAAATTGATGCCCCGTCCGACCGCACCGATGATTACCGCAGAGTATCACAACTACAACGAGCATTCGCAGTTCAACGATTATTACGGCGGTTATGAACCGAGGGCAAACGGAAATGGAACTGTCGCGCGGCAGGAAACCGTGCCGATGCGCATTGAATTGGTAGATAAGGATGAGGAGAGATGTAATACTACCAAGGTAAGTAAATTACTAATATTAAAAATGGTAATTTTGAAAAGAACTCCCAGAAAACACAATGAATAAGAACCCAATTCCCTACCAGTCCTATATTATACTGACGAAGCAATTTAAATTAAGGTTATATTTCATTGCGTTCAGTGTAGTTTTCCGATTTAACATTAAAACCAATCTAAATTTAATAATACTACTACATGTTGCAAGGTTCTGGATATTAGCTTTAAAAATTATTGTTTGATTCATGAACCTTTTCCGTCTATTATTTGAGATTTGAGTTTCTATTGTAAATCTAAATTTATTACAAATGCAACAGATTTCAACATATTGATCTTGAGAGTTAAATAATTATTGAGCATTTACACTTTTTGGTTTAAATATCACTTTCAGATGAGCGCAAAATGCATCAATATTCTGTTGATGATTCTATCCGTCGTTATTCTGATCGTTATGGGCTTCGCTTATTATGCTGGCGTCAGGTAAAACTAATTATTCAATCCATCAGCTCTGAAATACCTTCAAATGGAACTATATCCCAGATCATCAATTTATCCCTTTTCATATCTAAGTTTAGGCCATGATGTTATTCTTTGACTCCTTTAATTTTATTTATCTAAAAACGATAATTTCAGGCATGATTATATTTTCTACATCGCAGCGTTTGAAGCGGCAACATTGTTCACTTGCTTGTTGATGAGCTATGGACTCGCCTTCTCACAGCCATTCTTCTGCATCGGATTCGTCTGTTTGAGGGTAGGTTTCAGGAAAATTCAAATGCATGATTTTAAATATAATTGATTTCTAAGTTGATCCCAAATCAATAAAATCTTAAAATAAAACTAAAAAGAAGAAGCTGTATTATGATTTATATCTTCATACGTTTAATGACCCTTCAAATTCGATGAATATGAATGGTTTAAATACAGTGATCTTTAACACACATATTTTCCAGACGATGGAGGCCTTCTTCTGGATGTGCGGAGTGCTGACTTGCGGTTGGGCTGTGTGGGACATGAAGTCGGACGCGTTCACCTACATGTACAGGTAAGCTGAAATATTCAAACTTGGAAATAATATGTGAAAATAGAACATTATTCTGTGATTTTATACCAGACATGTTATTTATTAAGTTACAAAGTTATGAATTTTCTCAATTTTTAAATGTACAGAATCGTCGCCCAGATGCACAATCAGTACTTCAGGGATTACAACATCAATTTGCCGGATGGTGAGAATTGCATACTCGTATATCTAAGAATTTCAATAGTTGTGTAAAGTTGGTGATAAAAAATATATGTTACAAAACTTTTCATATCAAAATCATATTATTTACTTTATTCGAGCTTGCCATTCATTAGAAGGTTATAAATTTCTTAACAATTATATAATCTGCAAATATAAAAATGCTCCAAAATTTATCCGACGAAAATAATTATTCAGGGAAAACAGCGATTTTGGGTTTGTCTTTCTACAGCTAAAATCCAATTTTGAAAAATGAATACGTTCCAAAATCAATGATATTCTGCATTTATTACTGAACGATAGTGCGTTAACCAGACCGCAATGATTAAGAAAGAATTCAAGATAGGAATTTTCAGCGACCTACCAAATCTGCATCGGTCTGATGATCGTCTGCATCTTCGGATTCGCGCTTTCGTTTTACGCCTGTCGAATTTCGTGGAGAGTCACTTTGGCTGTAACGGATGAATGGAAAATGTAGGGCTTTCAAGTTATTCAAAAACTTTAATCGAAAAATGATGATAATATTATTACTTCAATTCATATTATGCAATAATATCTAAAATCGTAAAAGGAAAAGTGGAATAATAGTGATTTCTATTTTTCTGTATATTTTGAATGTTTATTTGAAATTCATAAAGTGATGACCTAATTATTTCAGAAGTAAAAACCGCAAAGCGAAAGAACCCAACCGCATCATGGTGGCTAGTGACGAGATGTATTGTAACTATTGATATTTTTCAATTAAAAATCAAAATATCGATTCGCTTTTTATTCATTTTACTTTCCAAATTTGTGAAACTTATTTTGTAAATCATTAAAACTCTTGTTAGTTAGAAGATTCTTGATTAGAATAATTATTTGAAGCTCACATACCGGTGCCGCCCTCAATTGTTTGAGATAATTGACCAATTAACTTTCAGTCTAATTATTTTATTAATTTACTTAATCAATTATTGCCCATAGAAACGGGATTTAATGAGTTGATCAGGCCTCTAGTTCCGATATTCGTTGTTTCTGAGTTCACTTGAATTTCATTCTTCGAACAAAATATTTAAATTTCGATGTAAGATGTTTTAAATTTAAAGTTTAACCTCATATATTTTTGATTATTTTATCTTTTATTATGCACTCTTTCAGTATCATAGCTCTTACCATTTCATACGTGTATCCTGGCCATAAATCGTTTCGCTTATGTAAATATTTCTTGCAATATTTTATCAAATATGTTTTAGCAATTTAAATAAACCTTTAATTTAACTATTTTTGCTCATCACAGCAATTGCATTTAGATAAAATAGAATAGACAGTCAATTTTGCAGTTAAACATAAAATAAACCACCTCCACATTTAAAATTGCTTCAAATAAAATATTTGAAACTTCGAATTTTCGATTTCTTTTGCTTCATAATATCATTGACACTTCCTGCCTTGGAGTGGCCGGGGAAGGGGCGCGACTTAAATCTGCTCTTTTGGCCTAGACACTTTTGCTCGGAAGATATTCTTTATCACTCCACTGTTTATTTATCGTTTCTGTTTATTTTGAAAAGCCGTCCGGGATAATCCTCGCGATTTTCACGAAGGGTCGTATCTTTTTTTTTTAAAGGCTAGATTTTTTCTCACATGTTTCAGGGAATTTCGTACGTTTTGGCATTTTCCCGAGGTAGTTGGAAATCTACAATATTCTCAAATATTAATATTGGAAAAGTCTGGCTTAAGAAAATCTTTGATAGGCCAAATTTAGAAACAAACAAATTTCCGCCCTTTTCCTTCCGATCTTCGTTTTTTCCGTGCTGAATTTCGCTCTTGCTCATGACATTTCGAAACACAAATATAGGCCCATAATAGGAAGATCTATTTCTTCGTCTTTGAAATATCGATTTTAATATTTAAAAAGGTGAGCTCCATGGATTTCAAACAGTTTCCTATCAACCAATTTGAGATAATCTTTGATTTCTCTCAATTTCAAGTACCATTCTTCGACAACTTGTATTTGTCATGATGACGGGATGTCGTGAGCTAAAATGTCGTACACTATTCCAGTAAATGCCATAATGACGTAAACTAGATAATAGGGTAAGGGTGAAGGTAAGAAGAAATAGTGTGGGAAAAGTAGGCCATGTCATCACGACATCCCGATATCACGACAAATACGAATTGCTCTATTTTTTTTGGATAAATGATATTTTCAACATGAAAATAACAAGTTGATCTTCATTCATTTTTTATCATTATCTTGTCAGAATTTTCTGAGTATATTTAGGGCAACATAATTTTAATAGTTTTTCTAATCACTAAATTTTCCTCATAAAGTCCGAACCCTATTCTCTTATCACTGATATTTCCCGTTATCAGCTCAGCAAAAAGGCTACTGTATTTACACAGTGCGTGCACTATCGTTGTGAGCACACAAACCCTCGCAAAAACACGATGCAAACCATGAAAAACATCGGTCTTGAAAAAATCAACGTTCGTATTTTGATCCGTCAAAAATTAACAGCAGTGCCCACGCAAAAGCGAATATTTTATAAGAAAAATCCGGGGGATAAACTTTTCTTTCAAGATATTTTTACGATTAGAAAGTTTTTTGAACTCTACCAAAAAGTATATTTTTATTAGATTTGTCAAATGATTGTAATTATCATTGGAGAATGTATGGAGTACAAAGTTTTATATTAAATCCAAGGCTATTCTGAAACATAGGGTAAATTTTAGGATCGAATTTATTATTTATCCCTATTTTAAGCACTTTAATACTATATTTGCACTACGGATCGTCTGGAATTTACACCGATCGATTACGTTTGTTTTCCGACACAAACAAACGAAAATAATCCTATTCATCGCTCAATTTAATCAATATCAAAGTAAATATCAAAAGGAAAACGTCTATAGATCTGTCTAATTCTATGATAATTTCTAAAGTTAGTCAAATTTGATAGTAGCATAAAGACTTGACATTGAAAATTCTGAAAATATTTGTACCATACCAAAAACCCTATAAAAGAATAGGAAAGTTTTCACGCAACACTTCTCTTTTCAGATTTACGTCACAGTTGTCCAACCTAATCTTTCATCAACCATCATCATCTTGACTCGATCTCTTGCCTCTTTTCATGCCCAGTTCTGTCTTTGCATAGCCTATCTTCGTTTCTTGTGTCCATTCAGTGTGTGGCGTGCTGCTGCTGCCTCTGAGTGTTGGCTAACGGTAACTCGATCGTCCCCGGTGGCGCTTTTTCTTTCTAATTCAACCATTTTCTTCCTCCTTCATGTTCTAACTTCTTCCTCTTTTCGCCCTCTTTTCTTCCTCTTTTTCCCTAATATTTCCGCACCTTTTTGACATTTTCTATCTTTTCTTTTCACGCTATCTAATTTTTCTCTAACATTTTTCCCCACCTCTCTAACTCGTTCTTTCACTTTTCACTTCCTTCTTCGTGATATTTTCAACCTTTTCTGTGACTCTGCGTCAACTCTAATTTCTTTCCTTTTTGTTCTCTCTTCATTTTGGCCGTCTTCCGGAGACAGTGTTTGCACCGTTCTGTTTTCGCTCTTTTCTCCATGAGAGAACATCTTTATTGAGCAAAAAGCCCAACTACAAAGTCAGCTAAATTGATTTATCATATTTTTGAAATTATTGATTTTTTATCATAACTAGCTTTGATTTGAGGAAATATCAATTCAATTTTATATCGAATTTGAAAAATCGAAACACTTTATAAAATTATTGCGCTCAACCGTTATGGAGGTGATTACTTATAAATCCAGAAGCTCTTAATTTTTGTTTTTATACTCGAAATAAATGAGAGAGAGGATAATTATTTCAAAAATCTCACTCTTCTTTATCTAATAATTTGAACCATATCAGTATCATTTTCTTTCATTCTAAATTAGTTTGCGCAAAAATTCAATTCATTTCTAGTTTGCTTCTATTCGGCTGACCTTTTATCAAAATTCAACGCACAACCACTTGACTACTCAAGCCTAGCCTAAGCGTTTTGTTTATTCCACATCATATCGGAAATTCGCGCTTTTCATTTATTTCTTGATTTTCCCGCCCTTTTCAAGCATTTCCACATTATTCCGCAATTTTCCGTCCTTTTTCCCGCACTACGCACTTTGGCCGTGTCGTCGTAGTGCGTATTTCTCGATGCCCGATTTCCCCATCCACGGTCACTTTTCAAGTATCGCGCCTCTTATCTGCCAATAAACACACAAAAACAGACAAATTGACGCCAGACTTTTCTAGTTTCCTAGGCGCAAAATATATTATATTGTCTGTGGAAAATAAGAATAGCTTGGAGGATTAGATTTGCGGAGAAAATTTTGAAAAATATATTTTAGTCAGACTTGGAAGTTTTCGCGATCTGATATAAGATTCGCCATTGTCTAATGTTCTCTTATCCATAATGGCGGATAATGAATTGAAAGTAGGCTACGATATTTCTCAGCAAAATTCAAATGTCGAATCGAAGACGCCCAGGTCTGATTCTAGTTCTTATTAGTTTCGAGGACCAAATACGCTTTCTAGTACGCAATTTGAGTACAGAATGTTTGGGATAGCTATCACAAGACCTTTTAAGTCACAATCATGAAGCATCGTATTTTAATTAGTCATCAAATTTTCTAAATCTTGCTCCATAAGCAAATATTATTCATTCGCAATAAGTCGATACAATTATGATATGAAATATTCAATATTTTGATAAAGTATCATTCACCTGAAAATTTGATTTTTCGTCATGATTCAGTCACTTTTTCGCTATTTATTCTGATAGGAGTGCCCATCGAATCTCTTGCAATGATGTATGAGCAAACTAGCTTAGATTCTGACGAGTCGTTTTTGAAATTGGAAGGTGTTCTTTCCGATTTTTTACCTGAAGATCGATTTTTATCGACTTGTAAAATAATTGATTTCAGATGTTGAATTTGTCCATATCATTGTTGCTGTTGTTGTATTACGTGGATGGGAGACCGCGTAAGTATTTCGTTTTCTGATCAAATCTCGAATACGAAGTATTAAATTAATCGGGAATTATCTATGACCCTAATTGTAAGATTTTTGCAGCATAACTTGAATATTCAATTAGTTAAAAGTAACTATAGGACCGCTTTTGACCCCTTTTCAAAATTTCATCACCAGGATAAAAGTCACCAAAATTGTCTAAAAACTTAAATATTATGTTCTCCTAAACTTATATTATCTATCTGCATAATTTTATTTCAAGTTGCCTTGAATTTATGATTTTTAGAGTAAATTTGAATGTGAAAACAATCTCGACTTTTTTTCGCACCCTGTATTTGTTAAAGGATTAATGCGTTCCAGAGATTAGTTCAGAAACCAATAATTCTGAACCCTATTAAAAATTTAGAACAGCATAGTGTAAATATTTCGAATTGCGTCAAATGCAGGAAGAAATCACTTTACCAATTTATCCGATAATTTCAATTATTCAAAAAATCCGAATTTAGACATGTCATGGTGTGACTATTGGCGTAAATTGGGAATTCGTCGGGCCGAATGTCGACTAGCGAGGCAGCCGGCGATGGCAGAAGAGAAATTTAAATTCTCATCGTATAAAAGTAGTAGTGCAGGTAAACGTTATCATGTTTCTTTCTTATATAATAGCAGATTTTGTCATCTGTTGTCGACAATAAACACTTAAATTTTAGTGCTATCAATGCCAATCTGCGATGTGGTGACAGATTGGAGTCGATGCCAGAAGGCAGATCACTGCCCTTTGGGGTATCTTTGCTGGGTGCGGGGAAATCCCTGCTGCACTCCGCAAACGACGAATTTAGCTATATTTAGCGGGAATAGTGTTGGTAAGTGCGGTTATAATATCACTATTTACATTTTCTGCTCATGGTAATATCATGATTATTATTACTGTTCATATTGTTAATGACCGATAACTTGAGACAAAGAAAAATGAAATGCAATTTTGGTGTGCAGAAACTAGCGCGTTATTTGCAGCAAACCTTACGACAACTCATCGACTTAATGAATGAATGTAACGACTATTGTAAATACGCCATGCATACTTTGCACATTCGAAATTGTGCACTATTTGGTGTTTCAAGTTATCGATCATTGACAATAACATAATTCTGGATCGTAGTTAAGAAAATATATTTTCTTCTTGGTATTATTCAGGGGTGTTGGCGGTGCGCTATTTTACTGTACCGTCAACACCCTGATATTATTTAAATTAAAATGTTCATTTATAAAACAAGCACTAATTTACATACCTCATAAATTATTGACTAGTTTTAAAAATCAGTAGAAACCTCATCCGAGCCTCAATGTCCCTCGACAAGCCAGATGGGATTTAAATGTCTGGTGCGATCGCCGATAAACTGGTGCTACAATGATAAAGACTGTCATAGGACAAGCACACTGCAAAAATGCTGCCCATCAGGTAATATTTCAAGTTCATGCACCAATTAATTAGTAACTAATTATCTCATAATTGGTCAATTACTTCTGGTTAATTATCATATTTAAGGTTGCGGTTATAATGTATGCATCCGAACGTCACAAGCAGTTGATATGAGGCAGCGAAGTAAATATTTCAATTATATTACTATACACGCATTAACAAATTTGGATCTAGATTAATTAATTATATTAGATTTTGGAAAATATATCATACCTATTTTAAACTATTAACTTTAGTGACCGCACTAGCGTCAATCGTGCCACCACAGTGTCCATCGTTAGATCTGCTACCATTCGGATGCAAGTCCTTGGGGATTAGTTGGTGTGAGAAAGACTCAGGTAATCAATATTTCAATATTAAAAATTGCGTTTATTTAACTAATACATTTCTAGAACTAGAATTTTAATTGTTTCTACCATTGTATTCAAGTTGGGCATTCATTATAGTTGAATTTTTAATTCAAATATGTTCAGACTGCCTAAGTAACGCTGCTCAACAAAGACATTGCTGTCCTACTCGGTAAATACTTTATTGATTTAGTTTTTAAGTTTTAATTATTTTTTAGATGCGGGTACAATGTTTGCTTACTCAAAACCGATGATAATCGATACATAATCGCCTAGAAATTTCGCATTCTCATAATTTATTTACAAGGCATCTCATAGTGATGAAAGTATAGAATAAGCATAGGTTTTCAAAAAAATTACAGGATTAATATGATGGGCAACTTTAACACCATGCGCTGGTATTGGTATATCATATTGTCGAATAATGGTATGATATCCTAAAATTCTGCAACCTATTCAAAATGAAATTTGCTCATCATATATGCAATTTAGATTCTTTATATTATTTTGTAGTCTTTCAAATTCTCTCATCGATCAACAGGGTCTCATGCGTTAAAAATGTTCTTTCATACTTATATATGCATTTGTGCTATTCGATTTAGAGGTATTTCGATCATACACTATGACAATCGTTCATTAGTATTCACTTAGCTTAATCATCATTATTTAGTCATTTACTATCAATTAGAATCATGAAAGGTCTTCAGTAGATAGCGGCATGACCATCTTTTTTCGATAATATTTCGTGTATCATAGGACTCACGGAAAACTTCACATATTATAAGAAAAAGAATAAAAAATGAATATTGACAGTAAGTGATCCATTCGTATCATATCTTAGTAGAAAATCCTGATTTAAACGGACTTAGAAGAAGTAAGGATATGTTTAGAGTGAAATTTAGATCTGGAAATAAAAACTAAAAGATCTCCTGAACTTCTACATCTAAAATGGCAGTCGTGGTGAAGCATTTCATATTACATTATCCCAGAGAAAGACGGCAAAATTGCTCACAAATAATACCGAGAAAAGTCTATGAGGTCAAAAGCTCAAAAAATTAAAACGATTGCTTAAAGCAATTCAACAGGAAAAGTGGAAAGAATAATCAAAATTCAAAAATTAGTTTCTTTCCACCAAAATTGAGTACTTTTCCAAGAAAATATTTTAAAAGTTAATGATTCTGAATCAGCTCATGTAACCAAAACCGAAATTCGTTGAAAAATCCAGCCAAACCGAAAGAAGTGTTTAATGCTACCGGAGCGAATTTAGAATGCAGAGCTAGGCATTCGAAAAGTAAGAAATCCTCCGCAGTGGGGTGTTTCTAGAATTTTTATTTTTTTTATTTTTTCAGATTTATTTTTCAATTTTTACCTTGTTATAGCTGAACCAATGTTTGATTCGATGACTTGAAAAATGAGATAGATTATGGAGAGCCATGGGTAAATAGCATAACAGGTATTCTTGACGATTTTCGAGCTGAAATTTTGGATGTGCTACAGAAAATTGGAAATTTGATTTTTTTCTGAGTTTTAGTAGCTTTACTGCCGTTGAACGAAATATTATAAGCATCTTTCAGCTTATTCTAAGTGTTTCAGAAAAAAAACCGGGGAGCGTAAAATTTAAAAAAAATTAATGCTCGCTCTTTTATAAGGCTCGTTATATTCGCCTAACTTGATCAAAGTTAACTTACAAATCCAATCTCATCCTCTGCGCTGATCATATCTTTGAACGACTCCAACAGCACATCAACCTGTCTCTCTATATTCGAAACCTCACCAGTCTTTTCTAAAAAGATCAATTTTTCAAATTTCCAGAAACAAGTCCCACCTTCTTTTGAGTTTTCATCGAACCACTTAGAAATCTGATGAATTCGCTTCTGAGTTTGCTTCAATTGCTCTTCCAACTTTTCTCGTTCAATCGTGGATCTGAGTTTTGTTATTTGGATGTCAAAATAGAATCAAAACAGTTTGATGTTTATAGCAAGTGTCAAAAATGGATGACTAAGCCTTGTCTGTCGGAACAAACGCAAATGGTTGTTCTATTCGAAAGGCACGTCGTTATTTTTATCGAATTTTATTTTTTCAAATTTATTTTTCAGGTGAATTTTACTCACAACTGGTCTATCGTCGGTTCTATCGCGTCAATCCAGTCCGTTTCCAGAATCCAAGGCGCTGTTTCAAAATTAGTTTCATCGAAGCGCACTTTCTTTGCTTTTTCGTGGGTTCTAAATTTTGGACGATAAAAACTGGGTGGTTTTTCAAATTTTACTGGTCCGATTCGGTGTCGGTGGATGAACGACGACTCCCAGAGCTTGTCGTGTCGGTGTCTTCGGTCTTCTGACGCCTAAAATTGCACTTTAAAAAAGGACTTTCATTGAGAATACAAGAGCTAGTTTTTTATTGTTGTGATTATAGAATTCATGAGTGAAAATAGTGATAGTCAAAAAATTTCAAATTGCATCTATTGATTTCATGAAAACTCGAAACTCATAGAAGTTCATTAAAAACTTTGGAATCCCTTACCTTACGTATTTCCGTTTCGGTTTATCAGCCGGTCTGGGTTCTTTTGGGGATCTTTTCTTCGGAGTCGGGGTTTTCGTTGGATCGGTGACCATTATTTTTGCCTAAAATTTAACTCATTAGCGATTCAGCGAATTATTGTGCCCGCAGCTAGAATTCGGCACTGGAAAGAACGCGCTCCAATGCAAAATCAGCGCTTTCCCTTTCTTCTTGCTCCTCAATAACGGGCAAAAGAAGGTGTAACACATTTTTCATTGGAGCGCGCTCCTTCCAGCGCCGAATTCTAGCGGCGAGCACGATACAATAATATTTATCAACAATTCTATTCCGTGCTGAGACGAAACGTATCAAATTTTCATTTAAAAAAGTATGTTTTCCGTTAATAATTTAATTTTGAACATACCTGTTACAAATTTGCTCGATCGAAATCCGCTAGACTAGGAATAACTAGGCTTAGTTCCCAAACAAGGATGGCTAAAATTGGTCAATTCTAAAGAGCCACACACACACCCGTTCCTTCTCCCTCCTCTTGCACCACAATCAATACATTTCCATGGCAGAAAATAGGGAAAACGAGAGAGAAACGCAGTTGAACAAATGAATAGAACCAGAGAGAAAGATGGAAAATATGAAAGAAATAGCGAAATGTCGTTGGAAAGATACAGAAGAGTTGTCTGGAAAATGTCAGAAACAGAAGAATAATAATGGTGAAAAGGTATGAAATTGACGAAAAAGTACTGAAAATGGTCTGGAAAAGATAGATAAAATTTAGAAAAAATAGTAGACACCTTGAAAATTTTAGAAAAGCAAAATAGAATGAAAATATCATAGAAAAACTAGGTATGAAGAGAAGAACTATAGAATTCTCGACAATGAGTAACAATAGGAAATAGAGAAATACGAGAAAACGAGAGAATAGCATTGTCGTTGGCAACCCAATTGATTTATATCTTTCTTTCTTTTTCCCTCCTTCTCTTTAGAATAGTAGCAGAATCATATAATTCTGACATTTTGCATGTGAAAACATCATTTCTCTAATTCTACCCATTTTCAATTCACTCTAGAATAAGAGAATTTTTCACTGAATACTCTAAATATCTTGCTTCCCAATAGTATTTCCACCTTTGTTTTCCACTTTCACTAAACAAAGCGCGAAAAACAACTAGCAAAACCGCATTACGTTTAGAAAAAGATTGAGTTTATTTGAGTCAGCACCTAAGTTTATGAAAAAGTAAGGCAAGGCAAGGTTATCAACAAAGTGAACATGATCTATCACAATTTGAATCATAAGTATACGTTTGATTTGACACCGTTTGATTTTAGAGTAAACATAGAATTCTAATAAGGTGGGGACTAACATCTAAAATTATACCTCAAAAATATATGAAACATGATAAAAGTCTCTGAAATGGATATGTGTGAAGGATATTATTTACAGAGAATGGTTAAATTTCGAAAATTTCAATCTTTGATCTTGACTTCAACTTTGTGCCAAGCATTGTTCAATAGGCCTCGAATGTTCCAAATACCGGCTGACGTTTCGGGTTGGGTGTTGTAGGATCTGAAATAAAGCGATGGTTTTCTAATTTTATAAAAATGTTTCCGATAAAATATTAGTTTAATAAGATTTTTACCTCTAATTTTAGTCATTTTTATGAACTAATTTAAAGAAAACCAATTTCTATCAAATGAATCTTTACAATATATCTCGGTAAAAATATTGGCATTTGATTGGTTTTTCTTTCTAGTCGTATAGTGCCATATTTTCCTTTAAAAATAAAATCGATTTTTATACAACTGAATTTTTACCTATCAGTAGCCTTAACGACGAGTTCCATTTTATCGACTCCCTCGGGAATCTTGACGCTCGCTCTAAACAACGTCCACGACCACATGTGCTCCTGAAAATTGCATGTTTTTTGTTTAAATTCAAATAGCAAAAAATAAGGCATTAACAGCAATTGAAATATATTAAAAGAGCTGAAATTTCCCGACACCCACCTGATCCTGTTGGGGATGTTGTTCAATGTCCGCGGTTTGCCATGTTTTGCCTCCATCTGTGCTGATTTCCACCCGAATGATGCCTCGACCACCACCACTCCACGCGTAACCAGCAACGTCAATAGTTTCCTCGGCTGAAAAAAAAGATTTAAACAATATTTTAACCTGATTTAAAAAAATATATATATATGTTCCAGATTAGTCCTGTTAAGTTTCATAGTCAATGAAAAGGCAATTGGGCATTTGTATTTTTGGTAGCAAATTTGATCACTTACATCGACTAACGGTTGCTCCCGGCTGGGGAATACAGAAGGCGCTCTGGATCGGATATTCCTGGATGGACGGCACCGTTTCCCATTTCAGTTCATCCCCCGCGTTCACGGAAGCGGAAAACACTCGATAATCTTTCTGCTGCCAGTGTGAAGGACTTTCGACGTCGCTTAACCGAACCGTCTTCAGCCATTTGACCTGACGGGCGCCAACCACTCCTAAACCATTGGCTAATTAAATTTGGCAAACTAATTGATTTATAATAGTCATTAATATAATAATGACTTTTAGAACATAATTATGAAGATCAAATTATCCATGACGTAATTTAAGCGAATTGTGGTAATTAAGAGATAATTAGCCTGGTTATCTCTAACTAATTTGCATAATTACCCGGTACAATTAGCCTCAAAGGCGCTCCATGGTCTCTCGGAATGTCTTCGTCGTTCATTCTATAGGCGACAATCGTTTCGGGACTCATCGCTTTCTCGAAGGGTATTGAAGCGCCGTAATTTTGGCCTGAAAATGAATAACAGTTCAAAATTTTTGGATAAAAGTTTGCTGAAATTAAATTTTAGACAAAAGTAGTATTTTCTAAAATTCTAGGCTTAAAAGTTACAGACTCAAAAATTTAGGGAATTTTTGAAATGTCTTACCTCCAGTAGGGTCTTTATCAGCGCCCTCCAAATGCACGTGCTTGATCTGTTTGTCGCTCGGATCGACTCCGGCGTGGATTAGGAGATCCTGAAATTACAACAAAAATATTTGAATTAGTTTCAAAAACAAGTCGCTTTTAAAACCTTTCAAATTAACTCTAATCAGATATTATCACCTGCAGCTTAACAAATTTTAAAGGAAAATTAATCATTCCAAGATGATAGGCTTCAGAAATGCTTTTATAAAAGTTCGCTCATTAATATCAATTTTTCGTATTGAATTTATTTTGAAACAAAAACCCCTACCCTCAGTCTAACACCGGTCCATTTCGCGTTGGAAATCGCGGTCTCCTTCCACATCAGGCCTTGAACTTTCTTGTAGGCGTTCATATTTGCCCTTCGATTTCCGGAACATTGAATTGCCGAAGTGATATGGACCTGCAAAGTAAATATAATTAAATTTGTGCAATATTTGAAAATTCTATAGAATATGATAAGTGAAATGTTATCGGAAAAACGTAAGACACTGCAATTTATTTTCTTAGCATTTGTCCAGATAAAAGTTCAAATTTATCTTACTGGAGCAAAACTATTCTTCAACTCGTCAACCGATAAATTCAAAGGTCGCTTCACGCCAAGGCCCTCGACTTGCAGATGATGCTTGGAAACGTCGACCTGAAATAAGCCTTAGATATTCTAGTCAGTTTAAAAATACGATTTTATATTTTAATTGCATTGATGAACGCGTGAAGAAACTATCATCGCAACTACTCTCGAATGACTATGACTTTCTCAGTGACTTATTTAAAAATCTTATTCATCTCACTAAAAGAGAACTATCTAGAGACTGATATTTCATAGCAAGACAAAAGTAATTGATTATTTTAAAACACAGGTGCTTCGATATTCTAAGCTAAAAATTTAAAACAAAGACTCACATCAGGAACTGGCAGGTGGTTGCGAACGAAGAACAATTCATTGGGTGTGCAAAAGTGGTCGACCAAAAGCGTGGGCGGGGTCTCCGCGTTGAAGGGCTTATGGTTGGCGACAACAAGTGCGGGGTGACGGACGGGCTCATTAGCATACGGGTCGTCCACGTCTACCTAGAACAATAGGGATTTAGCGTATGTTGCACGTTTTAATGAGACAAAAATAGTTCAACATAGAGATGATTGGTCTTATTTAAGTTCAGAATAAATTAGGATTTTGAGATTTATTACTTTCTCCGAGTATGTTTCAGAGCAAAGTTTCGCGCAGAAGGGTGATTTCATTATTTTTATATGTATCCGACGTTTTACAAAAAAATAATAAATAGAAAAATTTACCTTCCTCGTCTCAATCTTCATGTCGTTTGGATCCAAGGTGCCAATTCGCATTTCTTCTAGGATTTCTAGGACCTAAAATTCAAAGTAGAAAAAAAGAAAAACATTAAAAATGTTCGAACCTCGCTCTTTTTGTGCTGCGCGTACATTTGCCAATACGAGTCGACAGCGTCGCCGGCGGCGAGGAGAATTTTGTCTCCGCCGGGGTGTGATTCAACGAAATCCGTCACGTCGTAGACGCCCTGGAAAAATTTTTTGTGAAGGTTCAGAATTAAAAATTTCATAGAAGGATGATATGATTAGTGAAAGTTTGAGATAATGAATTGTTTTCACTCGCAAAAATAGCCCTAAAATTCTAAAACTTTGAAATGTAACATTTCTGTATGTTTCAAAGAATCTTTTGAAGACGGAAACTATCTTTAACCAATTTCGATGGCATTTCAGTAAACTAAAAATAACAATAAGGACCCACGTTTTGAAACGTCACCCAAATTCGTTGCGAGCCTTTTCCATGCTTCTTAACTTCATCTCGCTTGTAAATCGGGAGGTCCTTTCGCTCTGAAAATAAAACAAATCTTTTAATTTGTTGAATTTTTACCTGGAGGAGCTAAATCTTTAAACTGAGCATCGGCGCTGAGCTTTCTAATTCCGAAAGTACGGTAGTAGGCGTAACCGAGTACGGTAGCAGCTCCGAAGAAAATAAAACGGGGTGAAGCAGAATCTGAAAAAAACTAAATTATTATTTTTTTCAATTAAGGGAATATGCTTTGACAGAAAATAAAAATAATAAAAATCAACTCAAGATGATGGTATAGATACCGAAAAAGTATGAACTAATTAAGAACTTACAATTCTTGGGTTCAGAATATTGTTTGTCGTCGGTGTTTCCGGTATTATGGTAACTAGACGTCGTCTGGTATCTGCTGGCCAACGACGCCGAGAGAGGATTCGGGTGACGTCGCTGGCACAAACGTCGAGTCACGCGAAACATCGACGAGAATAATGAACGCTGGAAAATAACGAATAAAAATCGATCAATAGGAATTATTCTATTTCTAACTTGGCATTATATCGCAAGCTAGCTTTCTAGGCTTTTCTCGATTTAACCAGTGTAAACACAGTACGATTTGAAAACTGGTTGACAAATATAGGTAGAAATAATTAGAATCGAACTATTAGATAAAATTACTCATGGAAAACGAGGTAATTACTCTGAAGATAATCTTTCAGTCATTTTATTTTGAAACATTCCTAACCAATTAATTTACAAGTCAATCATACATTTGAATGAAAATTCCTCATTTATTAAAAACTATTTCAATATCAACAAAGTCATTGCACTAAAAATACTCATGATATTGTACTTCGTGTAATTCAAGCCATTTAAAAAATAAGTCTCAATATATCGTCCTATCAATTCCGTCAGTGAAATTTCCGTTTAAAAACAAGATCTTGTGATGAGCTCGGATTACTGTGCTACAGTATCTAAGATACAGCTATATAAAGACATTTTTAAAAGAAAATATTACATATATCTCCTGCCCTTAAGTTTTATAACGTCACTCAATTTGATAGCATGAATAAATGCCGCGTTTTCACTGTAAAACGAATTCTGTCCGATTTTTCTACGAGTTTCCGTAAACGGTCCTAACTGAAAGCCAAATAGAGAGCTGAAATTAGCATACTTACAGAAAAAAAAGCCGCTGAAAATTTAGCTACATTTGATGTGGTACAGTCCTTAGGTATTTCTGAAGCGCGATCTCGACGAATAGTTTATGCCTGTAGAAAATCTTCATAAGATTGGTGAAAAATGGCATTTCAGAAGTAGGGATGTAGTAGCTGAAATGGTGTTTTTAGAAAATTGCTATTTTTGCTAAGTATATAGCTGGTAAAGTAATCAGAAAGTCACTTTGAAAAAATCAAGTACTAGCTTTTATTTTGTGTTTTCGCTGAAACCTACACATCGCTCACTGTCCAATTTTCCATTCTTTGCAATTCGGTAAAAACGGTTTCGTTTTTGTTAATTATTCCACGATCGAATAGCTAAATCAATTAGTCGCCCACTTAACGATAATTATCATCCTAATCACCCTCTTTTCGTATTCCTTCATCGTTTCTCGGTGAATTGTATCGCCAGTCTTATTTAGCATTTTGATTGTTCGATACATGGCCCATGTACCTGTAAAGCCTGTGATAAAAGCAATAAGTCTATTTTCAAAGGATGTTGAGAAAATAGAGGTCCATAGTCTTTCCTTACAGATTTTTAGTAAGTAGTTAATGCAAATTAAACTTCAATACTCGCAGAGAAGTAGAAATTCAAGCTAATCTTCAGAAATTTTCCAAACTTCCTAAACTACACCACAAGTTTACCCTCAACCGTCTCCCACCAGACAGAATTTCCAGTCCTCGCGTTTTTCGTGCCCCACTGATGAAACACCATGTCTAAGTTGATATTCTGCCAGAAGTTCAGCACCGCATCATCAGCCATCGCAAAATATCCTAAGCCTCAGGTTCGAAATCTCTTCGATCATATTATTCTTGTCAAAAATACCCTTAATGTTCCGCAATCTCAGATCATGAGTCTTGATCATGCAGATTTCATGATTATATCCACTGTTCATTTCTTGGGCGTGAATATGTATATAATTGAAAGGATACTGTAGGGGTGGAGTGTCGAAATGGGCTAAGTTTAAAATTTACTTAAATTTTATAAAATCATCTTACTGTAAGTCTGATTTTCAGGATACCAGGACCCGCAAAATATGACGACTCCGAAATATGGCGTGTAAAGTCTTTGTATGAGGGATAGTCCGAACTCGTACTTCATCGGGAAATTGTGCACGACTATCAGGGCCTAAGAACTTCATTTTTGGTAAGAAATTAAATGATCTATTGTTACAGTGTCCAAAAGCTTGGGTAGTTGTTTAATTTTAGCGTGAAGTTTAGCCAAGGTAAGATGAGACGTGATTTGTTGATAGAGTTCTGAAAATTATTTATTTTTGAAAATAACAGCAAATATTGACCTTCGTAAGTAGAATTGTTGCAAAATTGGACAATATCATCAAAATTCATCATTTTTTGGAGAGCTCTAGATTCTGCCTAAATTTAGGATTTGTAAAGGAAAAAGTGTAATCAACTTGCCGGTTTCGTAGAATCAATAGGTTTGTCATTGAACAACTGCAAGAACATCCTTCGGCAATTTGGGTTCTTCACATCCTCAGAATCAGGTAGCTCATAATATGTTGGCGTTTTAAGTTTAGGAAAATCATACCCAAAATTTCCCTATTAAAATAAACAAGGGCTGAAAAAATACCCTATCCTGATCAAGTCATAAACCCAATCCTTAACCAATTCTACATCAGATTCATCCCAGAATTTCCAATTCCTGGATTTAAATACATTGAATTTAGAACAAAAAAAAACGTTAGCTTTAAAATTTTACCCAAACTGTTCCGCCAGCTCTATAGTGCAATTGTACGTCGATTTTTTATTACAGCTCCAAAAATCGAGAAACGTCAGAATTTTCCCCGATTTTAGGTATACGTCTCTAAAGTTTCGTCCATTTTAAGAAGGAAATAATAATGATTTGTACTGTTCGCTTTCAAAGTCCTCTAAATAATTATGAGCGTTTCTTATTTGCACGGCGTTTACGGGATAGAAAGCGACGTATTCATCGATTAGATGGAGTAATTTCTGGGCGAAGAACGAGCGCCAAATGTCGGTCGTCCTAGAATTTTCTAGCATTTTGTCTAATTTTATTGATTCTTCTACCGAAAAGATACGGAAGTTGGTAGAAACATTGTGAAGAATGCGTTCCGGTGGAATAAAGTATTCTGCGAGTTCCAGGGCGAATACATTTTCCGACCCAGAATTACTGGAGGCGCATGTGAGTTGAAATGCTCGGAAGGGGGAATTCGGGGGTCAGCATTTAGTAATCTAAAATAAAACCCTAAAAATAATAAAAGAAACTTATTGATTACAAGTTTCAGTGAATACTTCGTATTTGGCATTGTTGTGTAAGGTATTAGGATTTATTCAATGTTGGCCTATAATTCTACAAGCTAATTTTAGAAAAACTACCTAAAAATAGCATCGACATCAGGATCCATATCAACTAAGCCCTGTTGCACGGCGGGTCTCTTCATTTTCTCGCAAAGACGGAAATTCGTGTCGGTGTGATTATGGAGCTAAAATAAAATGTTTTAAAATTTATAACCATTACTCTTTTTTCCCTCAAAAAGACCTTTGCAGAGGGAGAGGGAGAGGGAAGGGGCATCCGCGAGATTAACCACTGTGCTCTGCGTCTCTGCACCGTGTATTCCATATTGCATCCCTCGCGGATACGCGCCCCACCCCCTCAACAAGTTTTTTTTTCCAAAGACGACAGAGTAAATATCTCGATGTTTACACATTGAGCGACCATTATATACGTTTTATACCTTATAAAACTCTAACGGAAAACCTCTGGGCCACATGTCTTTTCTACCAAAGTGTAGGTAGGGATTGAATAAGCGGTATCTAAATCATCGTTGATTATTTAGTGACTTGTTTTCAGGATATGCATAAAAAGTTCACCTCAAATCGTCACTTTTATCCCTTTCGAATCTAACACCGCTAGTTTCCTCCGAATAGTCGAAACTTTCGAGACCCCCGAAAGCAGGTCGATTATCGTCGTCTGTGTCGTAGATCCACTCCGCTCCACGAGATATTGCGTACAAATAACCGATCATTTTACGAGTATACGATTTATACGGTAGTTTTCGGACCAGGGTTAAGGCTGTAATATTTTCCTAATTCCCCCCTTATTCCGACTGTTCATTAGCCATAATTTCATGCAATAATATACAGTGACGCACAAAAGCTGGAACAATTTATGGTATTTGATGTGCTCCATTTTCCTACTTATTACGAATCGATCTAGACGAAACTTATAGCACCTGAAGGGTTCATCTAATAGAAATAATTCACCAAGTTTCATCAGATCGATGCTGTAAATGCCGATGTATCGAGCAAACTAAATTTCATAGATTGTTCCGAACTCTTGTGCACCACGCTGTATTCTGTTTTTGATCAAAATCTGACCCCTAGTTCCCATTTTTCTCGTCCCCCATTCGTCTCTCTCGATTCCGACTCTCTATCCTCTTGGGACTAATGTGCCAAAAATTATCACAAAGGAGAGTCATGACCGTTGCCAAGTGATTTTTCTAAACTCAACATTATACTACTGCGCTATAGTCGCTTTACTTTGCGCGACATCTAAAGCTAGATGTGTCGAGGAGAGAAGGAGCGAGAAAACGTTTGAAAGTGAGAGAACGAACGAGAAGCTAGACAATAGAAAACCAGAGTTAGGTTTGGCTGAAAAACGGTATATGCAATAATTTGAAACCCATTTCGTTAGAATTTTTTTCACCTTTACTCATGGTTTCTTGGATTTCAACGGATAGGAAATGAACCCGATCCAAAGTCCAATTTTTCGGAGTTTTCAAGTCTGAAACTACGACTAAATTCCAGTCGGGTAAAGAAGCGAGGTACTAAATTTAACAAGTTATTTTCATATTATTTAAATTTTTACCTGAACATCCTGTGTAGGATGGTTAATCGTAGTTAGAACTATCCACTTATTTGAAACAACCCTTGGCATGTTTGGATATAGAGATAGTTTAAGTAAATTGAAATTTTCACTAAATATCAAAGATTCTACAAGTGTTAAAGGTACACTATGAACCTCTCATCATATTTATTAGTGCTGTATTTAGGTAGCGCTATAATAAAAATTACAACAATGCCGAGTATCAAACATTTATGAAATGTTCTACGGATTTCAAAGTAGGGAATACCTAGAGTTTGATATAGTTATTTTTAAGGTTTTGCTTTTTACCTAAAGAGTTACGAGTAAACCGTGAGGCTGGGAATATAGGTAGAGACTTTTTAAGCATAGAATCAAATTAAAGGATCAATATTTGGGGATATATTGAATCATTGAATCTACGGCTATCGTTTAAAATACATCATGCATGAACGAAAATGTAGTTCCCTATTTTCACTTGTTTCGCCGATCGTAATTTTAACCGTTTTTTTCTAATTAAATCAAAATTCAAATTACATCTCTATTCGCCCAGAAAATATCCCTTGGAACATTCATTTCGTAGTTAATATTGGCAGGATCTGACATATTTCGATTGTGCAGTTGAAAAGAGGCCTAAATGTTAGAATATAGATTTTCTTAATTAAGAAAATTCCTGACATTTACAATGTCAGGTTCAATACGTCGGCGTCGTTTTGTGGAGTGATGAATAATAAATATTAGGCAGTATGAAATGAACATGCACCATAATAATTTCTTTACAGTGAAAAATCGCAGAAATCGATACCCGAAATCGCTATTTAGTAAGTAATATGAACTAGGCATTTTATAAACAAATATCGAATTGAGTGAAAATCAAAAACGAATCGCAAGATTTGTTTTTATGCATGCGCATTACTTGAGTAACTGGGTCAATACAACAATATTTCACTTTCGCATAATGAGCGTAGATTGTCAAAAGTAAGGGCTGAATTTCAAGAAATTAAATTATTATGTTACGTATTTTACTAAATTTGATCAAAGTCAGCAAAATTTTATTGATGTTCGATTATCAGTGTCCCAATATATAAGAATATTAAAAAATATATTATAAAATAGTATTCCTAGTTTAATATTTTAACCTCCTATTCATTATTTGGGGATCATACATTAAATGGTGGTTAGTTATTACTTTTCCATTTACACTTTTTTCCCATTTATTAAAAAACAATCATTCAGCGTAAAATTAAGACATACAATAAGGAAGAAGAGCAAAGAATAATTCCCATAATCTTTTCGCAACTGATTTTTTGAACATTTCAACATTTTATTTTCTTATACTTCCATTGACATCAAGCTACGGTATGTTTATAATATTCTTAACACTCTACAATGGAGATGCATAGAGTAAAGACGTTATTTTTCATTGTCAATAAACGTGATATTGTGTATTTAAGGATGCATAATAAAAATCGTAATCTATAAATGAATTTCGATCACAAACGTATGAGGTCAATAGAAATCAGCAAGTTTTTATTTATTTAGTTGCGTATTTGTCATATAAAACTTAAATTGTGTATTAATATTTTTTATTTTCTTTTAAGATTTCAGCTGAATCGATCTATAAAATTATATGTTCCCGGATTCAGTGAAATTTAGATATTATCTAATTTTCTCTGGAACAAGGATAATTTCTCTTCTTGCATTAGGGATAGATCGATATATCCTTTAGACATTATGTTTACATGTCTTTAAATTATTTTGTTTAATATTTCAGGTTAAATTACCGAGAATGTAGGGAATGGTTAAGCCTTTATTGCAAGTCTATCAAAATCTCTTGATAGGTTTACATTATCGAGTTCTACTTTTATGCACGATTATTCGAATTGGACTTATTTATTATCTAAATTATGAGAGGTTAGTCTAATTATTAACTTGAATAATATTTACCCAGCGTGAAGTCGATATCAATCAGAGGTTTGCAAAAGTCAAACTTTTAATTTGCGTTTGCGTTTGCTAAACGCAAAATCTTCAAAGATTGAATTGTGTTTTAGCGTTTAACCCAGTACTGATCTAAATTTGCATGTGCCTTCTGAAAACTACTCCAAAAAGTGTTTTACGCTAGAGTTATTTAATAACGCGTTATCTTTGTACACCCCTGGTATCAATATATAAATAATTCCATAGGTAACACATGTAAATTATCGAAATATAAACCTGTTCCTGGAAAAATTGATTCATTATATTGCTATAACCATCTGATAAAATGGAAATCAAAACGTACCTATTTTATGTTCACTTTCAGGGATCCCTGCCTCATCGGTTTCCTTCACGCGACCCATTACAACGGTGGCATCGGCAACGTTGCCTTCGAAATCCTGTCATTTTTATCATTATCTGAATATTACAATATGCAACCTGTTATTCTTGACAGTGCAACTCAACAATCTCTAAGAAACTTCTCCGTTTTCGCTCCAAACATTGGGAAACTCATTCCGAACAATACCGTATGTCTTTTACACGGTCCCTATATGGGCAACTTGGAAACCTCAAGTCATGCGAAATAGTATGGGAAAGAAGCTTTTTCCTACCATCCCTCACTCTATTTCCTATGGCTTGAGGCTTCCAAATAGCCGTGTTTTTTTGTTTTCAATTCCATGAGAATTTTCAGAGGATCTGCAGTAAACCAGTCCAAGTTCTAGCCGGCCACAAGGAGTGCTGCCTTTTCATGCCTGAAAAACTCATCCCGAAAGTCGCACTATCATTTCACGCCTCGCTGAATGTTTCGTTCCACTATTTACAGGTATTTTTAATCGACGCAATTTTCAAAATTACACTTATAAATTTAGAGTCACCGCTATTTTCTGAAAAACCCCAAGCTTTCTCCACACTCTATTCTACAAGGCTCGGATTTCGTGAAGAATTTGACAACGACACTTTTCAAAAATCCAATAATGAAAGAGGATTTTCAGTAAGTAGTTTTGAAGAATAATTATCAGTAATTAGAGTAATTAATTTCAGCGCCTGTGTCCATGTGAGGAGAGGCGACTATTTGACGTCAGGGCTGCATCACGCCTCAACATCAGAAGATACCGTAAAAATAATCAAGTTCTTGAGGAATGCGTGTAGGTAAAAATCTCTAGTCTAATCACCTAGAATTAAACAATATAAAACCAGAAATATTTTGATGCATAGTAATTTCATTTTGAGAATTTAGATTCTTTTATTGAGAACTATAACCAAAATTTATTGATTCGATCCCAATTTTATTATGTTATCAAATTATCTGAAGCTTCTTGTCCTAAAACGACTTCCAGACCCAAATGCCCGAATACTCGCGTTTGGGAATGACAACGAATGGCTAACTTCTTTGGTGTCAGGATTGGACGTCGACGTCGCCCAGTTCAAGATTCTGAATCCACCCAACGTCGACTGGGAATTCTCCAGACAATATTGTGATGTCGTTGCTTTGACTGGTGGGTTATTTCCAATAATTATACCATAAGAAATCGCCCAATAAAAATATAATGAACATTAAGCTACTTTAATAACCTTCTTCTAAATTGAGACATATAACACACATCTTCGCGCTCTCTTGCTAATATAAATGTTTTAACCGTAGAGACTGGCTATTCAATGTTTCGGAAAGATTTCTAATGACTTGAAGCTTATTTTAGATATTTTCGATACCTATGAAGTTATGAAATATTTTATACTATCCTTTATCTGAGAGTATAATATTTGGAATTTCAGCACCCACGTCAACGTACGGTTGGTGGATGGCATTCTTGGCCCGAGGAAAAGTCGTATATTACAAAGAGATCGAAAAAAAATTGGAAGGCATGGAATCGGAACTGATCCCGAATGATTACTTCCTTCCTTATTGGACACCTATCACTAAGACGATGCTGAAATCTTACTAATTAAAAAAAAACGTCTTAATTTATCTGGTTATTTTTATGTCTTATAATTTCGTGTATATTTTTATACCTTTTAATATTTTGAAATGCTTCCTTACTTTCGCTAACGAGATATCTATTATCTATAATATAAGAAGTTATAAATAGTTCAATATCAATCATTAATTAATTATTCTATCAATTCGTAATCATTTAAAATTTCGAAAAAGAAAAGTTTATGGCAAAAATACAAACAGCAGTTTTGTATAGCACACACACACACAAGCAATTGTATCGTAGAAATGTTATGTATAGCACACTTATATTCAAATCGAAATATACAATTGAAAAATATTTGCATACCTAAAATTCTTAAACAAATCTCAAAATTTACAGAAAGTTTTAAAACTAATCGGCTATGATTTGAAAGTCGTGTTTTGGAATACAACCATTAAAGCATGAACATTATGCGAATATAATGACTAGAATCGATAATTATCGACTAATTAGGATAAGTAATTACGACTAGACAATAAAGATAATCGTCTAATTGAATAGGTTCCCGAAATTGTTCGAATGTTTAGAATCGTGAGAGGGAAAAAGCTTCTAATTTGAAAATAACACGATGGGAATCACAGCAAATAATTATTTTAGAACGAAAAATGAAAAATGTCTTAAATCCGTAGTTTCTATCAATAGAATACAAATTATGCACGTACTTTTGATTATAATCAGTACACATTAGGTACAACTAATTATAATAAATAATTATATGACCTGGGTAAAATGAGGGTCAAGTTTTGGGGAGCTTTAAAATAAGTCCAATAAATTACAATGAAATTTTCACTCTAGCAACACTAGTTCATATTATCATATCCGAAACTTTTCGTTAAGAGATAAAAAATGCTCTATCTATCGAAGATAGGGTTAGAAATGAGAAATGTAGTGATAACGATGTGTGATTATCACTATCTATTGCATACTGAATTGCCGTAATCGTTTAGGACTCTTGTGTGGTGTTCAGATGACGTTTCGAGTCGCCGTCATGAGGATTCTGAACCTTCTGATGCATGACGTCAAACGTCTCCAACTCTTCGTCGGTGTCGCGTCTGAAATTGGGAATGATCTATTGTTAAGTTTTGAATCTTGTAGTACAAATGGAGAGTAACTTGATGAGCATAAGACTTTCTTCCCACAAAATTTGAAACTAATTTAAAAAATACAAAGTATTTACGGTTGTCAGAATGTTATGTCTATCAAATTGAAAAAAAACGATTAGATTTCGGAAGGATTGCAGATTTCTATAACATTTTCAGCTTCAGTGTCTATTTGTTTACTTTCGAAAAAAAAATTTAAATAAATAATTCCTAGTGTATCAATATATTCGAATAAATTTCAGATAAATTAGGCAATTTTTCACATTAAACATTGAGAGTTTGAAAAGTCTAATTCTTACAGTAACCCAAAGAATCCTACCTTCCGGCATATCTACATGACTTCTCGGACGAGGTCGAGAGGAAGAGTCGATAGCAGTTGGCATCGGTGAGGCAGTCAGGCAGCGAGCCAAGGAATGAGGGCAGAATCACCAGCCCGTGAAGCATGCCCCACGATACAACCAGGAAGATCGCGGCCACGAACACAGAGGGCGAGTAGGACTGGAAAAGAGTTTTCCTTATTCGATTTTCTTTGAAATTTCAGGGTAGGCTTATATCTTTTCATAACTGAATTTACAAAGAGCGAGAGAGTAGAACTGAAAATATTGGATTTTTAATTGATGCAAGTCGCAAAGTTTGGAATATCTTAGATGAAAGCAAACGGTATAATGACTCGGGAAGAGTAAAATTAGATATGGCTTATTTGACTGATGAAATATAGAATATGATTCAATATTGGCGGGATAAAAAATCATTGTCAATTCGTTCCCGTAGCAATGTAATATTGTCGATAAACAGTTATTCAAGGCTTTAAATTTGTAAAATGCTCACCGCCAAGAACAGCAGCGGCAGAATGCAGCAAATCGTTGAGACACCTGCTTGAATCATGGGCCAGCCGACTGAAAGTAAATTGACTTAGCAAAAATATATGAAGTTCAGTTTTTTAGTGACCTGAAAACGTCGTCTATAAGTTAGAAATTGTTAAAGAGGTGAAGCTAGGGAAGGTAATACGAGAAAATAGATAATATCCTCAAGCTATTAAATCGTGATCATCTCAAATTCTCGAAACGTGGGAAAAAGGTCTGTCATACTGTCATATCGCGATCTTTCGTTCTCATGTTCTAATTCATGACATCGTGGTCATGAGGTTTTCAGATTCCATGATATTTAGAAGTGCCTTACCTGAAGCCATAGTGTGCTCTAGTTTCTCCTGGGGTCCTTTGACGGGCACTTTCACGACTCGACCGTCGACGATCACCTTCTTGTTGGTCAGCTGGTAGTGATAGCTGACATGCGCGATAAAGTCCACGGACAGACCGATCGACATCAGAACGGCAGCCATTACCACTGGATCCAAGTCGAAATGCCACCACGATAAAAAGCCCATCACACCTGAAATTCGAAAGATAACGCTTTCTTGTAACATGCCATTATCCCGCTCGAAATCGGAGAATTCGAAAACCAGGGGAGAAAGAATGATTTTAGACGCCAGTTTCTCCTCTCATCTGCTACATTTTTTATTTTCTAACGCGCAAAAATGACCGTGAACGGCAACTTGGAAACTGCGAGGCCACGGGACACGAGACATTGAGAATAGTGTGGAAAAACAAAGCCTATCACTCCATACCCTACCCTAACCCTATTCTTTCGCCTATATCTCGTGTCTTGCGGTTTCCAAATAGTCGACCAAATAATACCCTTCAGAAGTTTACGTTTGAACATCAAGATAATATTGTACTCTAAATTTCAGTAATTTCACCATTTTATAGTTTGCAAAAGATACGGAATAATCAGGTAATGTCAAATAATGAAAATGATACGGAAACTCGTGAAACAAAATATTTGAAAAATGAAAACTTGCCCAAAGAAATCGAAGCAATCGCGATGCTAGCCGTAATGACGCTGCAAGGATTGGGGATGAAGATCGAGCAGACCACGATCATGCACAACAGCGTCAGAATGCCCGTCTGAAAATAGGGGTATCTAATTTTCATATATTTTTTCGGATATATTAGTTTTTCAGGTTTCTTAAAAATCTCTTATACCTGAACCGCGGTACTCCGTAAACTGAGCATTTGATCGATGAACATTCCGTTTGGCTCCCAGACGGTCGCGTTTAGATCCTTGTATCTGAAATTTGAAATGTGCTTCAAAATATGCTGGAATTGATCAATTTTACGTATGCTAATATAGTCGCAATGATGCGTGGTAAATATTTTGACAGAAATCAACCTATTTCTCAAAATATTGTCGCTCTTGATTCATATCTAATTCGTCAAAGATACTCGTGTTTTTATAAATGCAACTCCAAAAAGTACCTAGCCACGATAGATCTCCACTGTTCCATCAACTCGATCCTCGTTTCCCAGGAAGACGTGTTTTGATATGCTATCGTCATCCAGAATCTATCGACCTTCAACCGTCCTTCAGAACTATTCGACACCTTCATGAATGGGCCCCAGTGCTCGTAGAATGGCGACCTTAAGAATTGGCCCAGTTTGGTGGTAGTTAGGTTGGCCTGAAATCAAAACCGTTACTAGTTTTAGGTATGCAATGAATTATTTGGGCTCTAATATATAACATTTTGATGTTGATGTTTGGTTCATGCAAACCTAACACTAAAGCTAAAAATCAGTTATAAAATTTTAGATATGTTACAAAATGAATTGGCACTCAAATATAAAAATTTACTATAATTCGAATGCTTTGCTAGTCCAAGTTATTTTAACCAGGCTAATTAAATTGTGAAATGATTAACCTTAAAAGGGTCGATGGGTTTGTTGGGTTCGTTGTCGCCCAGCAGGAAATCCCAATCGGACAGCACACTCTTCAGCGCGTTGTCGTAGGGCTCACCATAGTACGAGAAGTGAATGTAGTCCTTCAGCCAGATCAACGATGATTCGGGACCTGAAATAAAAAACCTGATGAACGAAGTTATCATGTCAATATTATGTTGTGATAGGGAAAATCTCGGGAATAGCAATGAAGGAGTTGAATGAGTTATTTACCAATTCAATAATTCTCAAGTATATGGACTATTTGGAATTTTCGAAACCTCACGACCAGGCGAAATATGGTGTAGGGTTAGAAGACGGTAGGAAAACTCTCATTTTGCATACTATTTTGCCTGATCGCGAAGTCGTGAAAATTCCAATTTGTTAATAATATGTATGCTAATATTTCAATATTGATCTAATAAATCAAGGACGAAACATTATACCTTTAGCGTTGGGCATGGACTGGAACTCGTAGACCAACTTCCAGAATCTGTTGGTTTGAGTACGATTCGTGACGTCGAACGGGTTGTTGATCAGCACCGTCACCGGGTGGTATTCGGACCAAACTGAAAGAAAATGTGCACGTCAATAACTAGACTTTCAGGTATGTTGAATATAAAATTACTGAGTGAACTATACATTGCCCAAAACCCTATATTTTGACATTCCGACAATTGTGATCATCCGATAATTTCTCATAATGCAAGATCTTCTATATTCATTTATGGCGATAGAAGTTTAGATCTATTATTTAGCAAGTTTTTAGGAAAGTCAAAATCTAAACGTACCGATATGCGTAAGGATGTAATTGGGCTGTTGGAGAGGCGAATTTTTGGGCAGAATTTTGGCGACGTCTAGACGCGTCTTCATGTTCATCAACCCGATTATGCCGAAGTACCTGAATGATGTCGATTAAGGTCACAGATAAAGAAGGAATCAGAAGATTTTTATTTGCAAAGCCGTCACATTTTAAATAGCAAACTTATGCATAAAAATTTCCTTAGATAACGCGAAATTTTGAAATGAATTGATCTTTTCAAGAGATATTTTAAAAACCCTACCAGTACACACACGTAGCTGACACGATACAAATCGTGAATATCCGGTGTCCGATGAGTCGGCAGTAAATTCGAAGGATCTTCTGCCAAACTCGATCCACTTTGTCCCTCCATCCGATGGCCTGAAGAGGAATTTGGAGTTTGTTTAACTTCAAAGTTAAATTAGAAGCTTCAATGATAACTTCGAAGTTGATTGCATTCGATAAAAGAAGCTGCAATAGTCGCATCATTGCATACGAAATAGTAAAGGCAGAGAAACTTTTCCCTACCAAATCCTATACTATTTCGCATGAAGCGATGCTATACGATGCAATTACTTTTTCGGGTTGCCGATGAAAGTGGATACCTGTCTAGGTTTGGTGTCGTTGTGCTCGAATCGGGTCGCCAGAGCCAAGATCGGTCCGAAGAAGACCAGCTGCAGAATGAAGGTGAACGCCATCGCTATCGAGGTCGCCAAACAAAATAGACGAGTTTCAGGTGTCGGCGCCAGTGCTCCGATAGCGAACGACAGAAAGTCGGTGAGCGATGTGATCGTGATCGAGGGGCACACTTCTTCGTAGACCATTCCTGAATTTCATTGAAGTAATCAACACAATCTAACAAGATTACCACTATCGATGAGATAGCATGATGAACTTCATCGGTTATTTTGAAGCATAATGAGAGGTGTTTAATAAAAAACATAACCAGCGCGAAATTAGATTAGATAAAGCAATATGAGAAAGCTCACGAATTATTTTGCAACACAACTAACCCATTCTCTCCACGACTGAATACCCATTTCGACTCATGCGTTGCCAAGAATGAATCATCAAGAAACATGAGTCGACACCGATGCCCATCACCAAAAAGGGCATGACCAGCATGAACGAGTTGATTCTCAGACCAAGCATCGAAATCAGACCGTACGTCGATACGATTGCCAGAATCGGGCATGTCACTGCGCCGATTCCCACCAGTCTGAAATTCGACTTCTTAGAAATTTCAGATTTTTCGGCAATATAGAAACTTGCACGTAAAACTTTAGTTGAGTATGAGAACAGCTAATATCATTTTTGATGGATGATGCTGTGTTTTAGTCTCGTTGATGTTCTCACATTTTGCCCCTATCCAGCGCATCATAGTAAATCGCGCTCAAAAAGACGCACACGCTAACGAAGGTGATCATGAACCCGAACCCTGAAATTTTTTTTTTAAACGCGGGTATTTTTCGAATTTTCATACCAGCAGCAAAGAATGGTGTCATCCGCTTGCCGTCCTTCATCATTTCACTGTCCAAGATTTCAGTGCCGACGAGCTGAAAGTAAAATTGTATAGGTTTCAAAAGTTAGTCAATTGTATTTTGGCTTAGAAGCTGACTACGATAAATAAGCTTTTCAATATGCATTAAAATTTTGGCTGATGTGATATTGCCAATGACCGATAACTTGAGACGAAATAAATAGCGCACGGATTCGAATATGCAAAATGTGCATTGTGTATTTATCAATAGTCGTCGACTTCATGTTTTGAATATGGTGTAGTAGGGTAAAGTCCGCTCCAAACAGCACGCTAGTTCTCGCGCATCGAAAGTTAGTGTTATATTCACTTCGTCTCAAGTAATGGATAATAGAACAGCCTATGAATAATCATTTCTGCCCAAAGAGGTCAAAATCACCTGCAACTCGACGAGATTGCCCTTGTACGTCTTTATACTCCACTCATAGGCGGCTAGCTCCCATTTGGACAGCTGTTCGTCTCGCAGTTGGTTCTCGCGGTCGCCACGGAACAGGGTCAGAATAAGTTCGACGTGTTCCATATTAGTGATGCGTTTCTCGATCGGTAGGCTCTTGTCCTGAGTCGCATTCAGACTCTTATTTTGCAGGCGGACGCCGAAGAATGATCGATCCAGGTTGATGTTTATTCCTGAAAAAATCCAATAAAATGATGAGTGTTTGTCATTCAACGGCGAATACAATAATGAAAGAGTTTTGAAAGGCATGGCCTAACGTAATGATGAAGTGATGATGTCTTGAAGTCCGCTAGCAATCATGAAGAAAAGGGCTAGCCTTCAGTGTAGTAACGTAAATTTTGAGAATTTGGCGCACAATTAACTACCTCCAATAGAAGCGACTGGATAGCTGAGGCTATTCGTTGTTGATGGCGACTGTCCGTTCGTGACCCGTTTCAGTTCGTTGTCGTAACCCATCTGAAACGATAAGATAATTATCAAGGTATCGCTATCATTTTAGGATGGCCTTCACGATAAGGCATACATTAATGGTGTAGTGCATATTTAATTTTTTCATGTAGCGATATCACTAATTACCAGAAACGTAATGAAAGGTAACTTGTCATAGGATAGCCGAAGGCAGTATAAACTAATTATCTTCACACCAGAAGAATAGCGAATATTTATGAAACCTACTTTGAACAATTGTAAGACTTTATTCATGTTGCAATAGGGCGCGCACATCTCGCTGAACCGCAACGTGACGCCCTTGTGCTCCACGGTGAAGTTGTTGTAGAGGAAGTCGATGACCCGCTGACTCTCGTCCAAATACTCCGGTCGGTGCATTGAGCCCTTGTCCCTAGCCTTCAGAAGCATCATCGTTATCATCGGATCGCCAGAGGAGTTCCAGAATTCTCTGAAATTAGCATATTTTCATTTTTGTTTGTTTTTGAAGGACTCTCATCGGCATTAAATTGAAAACTTATTATGCTCTCATGCTCAAAAATTTCCCTGAAACATCACAAGTTCTATGCGAAACATTTTTTAGTTAATTGGCTACCACCGCCTTCCCGTCATAATACCATGAAAGAACGGTGAAAAGGCGTGAATTCTTTTGAGACGTGTAAAAATCAAAATGAGTTGATTTAGCTCATCACATTCTCCAATTCCAGAAAAATCTAACGATGGAATTACCTGATGATATCCGTCTCAACCCTGGAAGGCGCGTTCGTCGGTGTGTATCCATCTCGAATTCTGTCTTTCAACACCATCCAATACATACCGAGGGCCTGAGAACTCAGAAGGGCCTGAAATATTAGAGATTTTCAAATGACGTTAACCTAAAAACGTCTGTTTTCCAAATCTCTGCTAATGAACATCTTATATAGCTGACTGGAAAGTGTTAGTAGTTTTAATAATAATTGATGGCAAGATCTGGGATGCTCATAAGTGTTAATAAGATTTTCATATAGGCGATAATAATAATGTAAAGAATGGTACTTCGAAGGATCAGTTCATCTTCGGGCAATTTTTCAGGATTAATCACTTACCGCGACAGTGAGGTAGGCATAGGGCTGCATGCCGACTGTACGTCCAACCAACTGAAAGAAGCCGCGTAGCGTGAAGTACGACCACAGCGAGATGAGCTTCCGACGTGGCTGACTTCCTGTAGTTTTTTTCCCTTTTATTTAAGTTTCATAAACTTCATATTCATTTTCATTCAATTTCGAGTAATCACCCTACTGATCGTTGGAATATTGATACAATTTCAGATATGGCATCCTATTTAAGCTAGACTCTTTCTCTATTTCACATCCTCTTACTTTGTGTCTGTGTGTTTTTGATGATGTCGTCCTCGATCTGCGCGCCTGTGAGATCGAGCTGCGGAATGATTAACGCCTCGTTTTCAGCCTTCTGTCCGAAATTCTCCGACGTCGACGGTGAATTCGCTGATTCCGGCGAGGAATTTCCTCCGCGCGGGTCAGCACCCGTAGCGCGATTTTCCGCATTCTTCCCGCCCACGCATTTTGTCGGTGCGGAAGAACAACCAACCTCTTCGTCGAACGCAGCTGATCTCATTCTACTAGCATCACCCTGAATTTTATCGACTAATTTTTTGAAGTTAGGACCATTTTCAGGGAAAACGAGGTCAATCGCAAATTTTCGTGATATTATTACAAACAAGATGTCGAAGGTACAATTTTTGCGGAAAATGATGATGATGCTTACAGGAAAAGAGTTTGTTTCAACAGCTTTGATACCGATTGTGAGTCATTCATGAAGAATTTCTTGAAAGAGTACAAGTGTTTACGAAATTAGTGAGCCTAGCGAAACAAGACGATGAAAAGTCAAGAGCATGATGGACTTGAAGATTTGGTTATCTTTGGACACAACTCACAAGGAATGAAGAGTTGCAGCTTTTTGAAGCTGATGGAAGTTGGGGAATGAGAAAAGTTATACCAAAACTTGTTATCATCAAGATAAATTCAAGCTTCCAAATTCGAATTTAAATACATCAAAATAAATTGCGTAATGGTTATTTACAGTCCAATCTTTTTGGGTGTTATTTTTCAAAAAAATCTAATTTTTCAAAGATTGTTTTCAGAAATGCATTAATATAATTGTGAATAAAATGGATTTTTTTCTGAGTTTGAGAAAAACAAAAGTGTAAGGTGATCTTCATGAATAGAAAAACTAAAGAATGTAAAAAAAAAGGAAAATTTGCTTAGTTTTTAAAGGAAAGACTTATGATGAGCTTTCATTGAGCGATAGATTTCTTCTTCTTTTCTATGCTTTCTTTTCCTTTACTATTTCCACCCCTCCAATCTTCGCTTTAGAGTTCTCTGATTCACGTAATATTTGCACACGCTTCTCCAAAGAAAGCAACAGCAACGCAAGTGATGATGCAATCAATTTGAACTCTGCCGCATTTTTTTTCAAAAATGGAAGTTTCTGCAAATTTGTAGCACGCTATTGTTCCGATGAAGCTCCAAATAATGAGGTCAAAATTCAGAAAATTTGGAAAGAAAAATTTTTAAAAAGAAGAAATATCATGGAAAAGAGAACAATAAGAGGGTGCGGGGACTATTCATCCAAAATTTGGCCCTTCTTTGGAAAGCCTCTTCCTTTTTCCCTGCTTTCTCAACCAAACAACATCCCAAATCGACAGAAGTGCTCTTTCTGAAAGATAATAAAGAAATTAGAAGTAGGGAATTTTTTAGAACATTTTTGATTTTAGCTGAAATAAAATAACATCAAGACAGGTTAAAAGTTTTTGAAAATTGACATTAAATTTTAGAAGTATTCTTAGAAATGCTTGTGTTTGAAAATCAATATGGAAAAAAGTCGAACGAAATTTATAATGTATTAAAGAGGAGCATAAACCAAATGATGATAGAATTTAGAGAAAAATATTTGAAATGTTCTGGTTCAAGGAAGTTTGCTTGAAATATTCACCTTCAACTAATCTTGCATTCTTCGAAGACAATGTATTCGAAAGTATCACCTAAGAAATTTGTATTAAATATTCAATTTACGGAAAAATACGCTAAGAAAGACTACTTTCGGGAATGTCTAGACTAATTTCGAATTCACCAGGATAGGTGCAGAAACCGTGAATAAATTGCGAAAATGAACGGCAAAATTCGAAAAAGAAAGAAATTTTATCATTTTGAAAAGAAATGAACCAGAGAAAATATGTTGAGTCTGGACTGTTTATATGGAAAGTTCTACAACATGGCAAATACTGAAGGAGAACTTTTCGAACTCAAACTTGGCGAAACTACGTTTCAATGAGTGTAATGTGCAAACTGTAGTTTGTAGAGCGCATTATAGCTAACCAAGATGATGAAAACTTTCAAAAATATAATAAATCTAAGAAATTGGCCAAATTGGATGTGTCGCGTGTTGATTTGAGTGAGAGCTCTGAGCTTTCAAAGAGTTTGCGATCACGAAAAGATGCAGCGTTAACGTCATAGCACAAGACATTATAGAGAATCAGAAAGTCGAGAAATAGTTCGAAAGATAGATAAATAGGAAAAGAAAACAGAGATAGTGGTGACCTCTCTAATTTAGGGCCTGAAATCAGACGCCCCCTTTCCGGGTCCTAAAAGGAAATAGGGAAACTTGAGATGTCAAGCTTAAAGGAAACTAAGCAACACAGACCACCACATGGAATGGCATTAGTTCAAGAGATCATTGGAAGCGAATTATTTTCTATCCATCCATGATAGTAGTTGAATGAAAATGACGACGTTTAGCTATGCAAGACATCGTAAATTATCTTGAATAAGGTTTCGAATTATTAAACAAGTGAAAAGGTAAGTATAGCTCTAAATTACTAAAAAAATGCTTAAAACTTTGTAACATATTTGAACAAATAATCTTGTTCAACTAAGAGATAAAATGAATGAAAATTTCTAGATGCAGTATACAAATTATCAAAGTCTAATATCTCTCTCAAATGAATGTAGAGAACCCTGCATCATACATGGGTCGAAATGCATAAATTATATCGCCGAAAAAATTCTTCCCTCTGACAAAAGAACATGTCAAATTTGAAACCTTATGCATGGCGAAATATCAACAAAGAATCCTAGAAATATTGGCCTCCTCCAAGTCAAAGATTGTTGTTAATGATGGATAGATTTATAGCTTGAATGATAAAGAAAAAGTTGACTTGAATCAATTTATAAAATTGATTAATTTCTAGACTTTGAGATGGAACATAATTAAAGTTGAGCGAATTTCATTGAAAACCCTGAAAGATATACTACTTTCAAAGATGATATCCATGAAATTTTCAAACTTGTTCATTTTCCGATTTTCGACTTGATTTTCAAGTTAGGAGATAAAAGATTTATCTTCGATGTGCATTCATTCAGCCGTGAAGATTAGATTTTCTCTCGAGAATAGAAAATGTCCACTCGCCGAATGCATAAAACCGCATAAAATTTTCAAAAACCTTAGAATTTTCGATTTAACTTTATTTTGCCCATTATAATATTTAAATAAAATTTTTTTTTAAAATTAAGATACACGAAGTTGAGATTCGGAATTTTTGAATATTGAATTTTGGTATGAATTTAAAATTTTATATCGCTAAAAGCCTGGAAAAGTCGGAACCTTGCTATTTTAAAAATTACCTCATTTTTCAGCCAAATCAGTGCCTGGCTTTCAAAACCGTATGTCTCCTTTTTCAATATACTAATAGCTATATATCGCTAGACTAGAGAGCAAGCGATATGGAGAGAGGAAAATAAACTTCTTTGAAGGGTGCACATAATGCGATCATACGATTCCGCAGGCATAGTGCCTTGAAAAGTGGTTAGAGCGTCTGGTTGATGCAAATTGATTTGAGCAACGGCTTGAGGAGTATTCAGCTTTCGCATGTTTTTGCCAAAAATACAGGCTCTCACAATTTGTACAAAAAATAGTGTTTGGAATGAGAGAAGAAAAGAGGTCATACGGTTTTGGAAGCCAAGCACCAATTTGTTTGAAATATACGGTAGTTAGAATCGTAAGTAGGAGATTAGAGGATGTAAACGCGAAAAAAATACGAATGATTTATGATTTCCGTATTTTCAATAGCTCCCAAAGGAATTTAAGGATATTCGCTAGTTCAGTATAGCGGCATAAAAGCATAAAACGCTAGATAAAGTGCAACTACGCAAAGTGACTAAAATATTCACTAGCTTAGTATAACGGAATAAAACAAAATGTTAAATAAGGTGCAATTACGCAAGATGGCTAAAAGTATCTGCAAATTAAGAATGTTGATAAACATGTTGAAATGTCCAAAATAATGTGAGATTCCCTATAAGGATATCCGGATTTGAAAATATCAAGAGGAATAGATGAAATATGTACTAGGATGGACTGGGTAAACTGAAAATTGTCATAAAATAATCACGATGCCACAAGCCTAACTAAAATAAAAAATTAATAAATGTGAAAAATGTATAGAATAAGTCATGAAATTTTTGGAGCAATGGTAATAATTTTTAACAATAAAGTTTTCAAATTATTTTAAACGCAAAACTATTTCGTGAATTAAGCATCGAATTCGATGATAAAGGTAAAACAAACAAGATATTTATGTAATCCCTTAACGGATCACTAAATTCTTTCCCACATCTGCACTTTTTCTTGAATATATCATTTGCGTCAAGTCTATTCATAGGGAAATATTCCTACTAAAGTGCACGTTTTAAGGGATACAGTATAGATTTCTGAGGTAAATATGAGCTTAGAGCATTGAAGAGATAAATATGAGTTTCGTGAAACGTATTTGAATCAGAGGCACACTTTTAAGGGGAAAGATTTCTGAGGTAAGAATGAGTTTAGAACTTTCAAGAAGAATTCTAAATTCGGTGAAATGGATTTTTAAGGGCACGCCCCCAATTCGGAACTGCTTTGTTAGTCGGCTCACGAACGCCTATTCACAAAAGTCCGAGTTGGGCTGTTCCGAACAGGACAGTTCCGAATAGGGGGTGTGCCTTTTAAGGAAGCAATATAGATTTCTGAGAAAGTCTTTTCGAAATTATTTTGATAGAAAGATGTAGATTTCATGAATGTATTTGAAGAGATGAGTGTTGATTTTTTGGATACAGTATAGATTTTTGAGGTAAATACGTCGTTGAATTCTGAGGAGAAAGATCAAGATTTTATTAAACATGCACAACAAATAAAATGAGCTGAGAAGACTCTTTAGAACTTCGATAGAAAAAGAGTGATAAGACTTTCGATAGCGTAATGATATCGTCAAAATACCATAGAAACGACAGGTGGCATTTGCAATTTACATCGCTCAAAATGATACACCATGCCCAATAATTAGGTTTTGATAGTGAGAACGGTTATTTTAATAATTTCTCGAATGTAGCTTCGAGGTTTTTCACGATAAGAGACATTCTAAAATACGCAAAGCACAAGTAGAACAGCTGTTTTTAAAGATCAAGAGTTTCGAGAAATCAAGAAGATTTTAGAAAACTTAAATGAATAGGAAATTTTGGGGGAAAATGGAGAGAAATTTCAATGAGTCAACTGGTTTGTATTTCGAGTTATTGGGGCTCCCTAGCATTCTGACATAGAAGCGCCCTCTGGCAAAGTGGCCCTCGCACTCCTTCTTTCTTTAACTTTTCCACACTATTTCTCTTTTCTCTTTCTTTCTCTCTCTTGCTCTTTCTCACATCGATTTTTCATTCTCTCTGTGTGCGGCTTTTGCAGCATAAAATGAGTTCGAATTAGATGAAGCTCTGCGTCACTGACCTCCTATAATGCTGAAGAATAGGAAATTTTGATTCGAAAGCCGAATTGGATATAAATTTGGAAAACTCCACTTTCTTCAAGACTACCTTGCACTTTGATTGAATCAGGAAGCGAAAAAGTGTACTTATATGGTGAAACTTGAAAATTTCATATAAGAATGGTGAAGGATAGGGGCGAAATCCAGGCTAGCATATTTTCGAGCATAAATTATTCTTTAGACCGGAAACGTCCTATTCCGGTTGAGGTAACGATGGATTTCAGGAGTATTTTCGGAGTTCCGTTCCCACCCACCCGGAAAAAGTGAAAACCAACAGAAACATACTAAAATATAGCGAAAAAATTGAAAAAAGATCATGAAGAATCAAGAAAAAAACCGTCCAAATTTCAATCAGTTATGTAGAAACTTGAAAGTGCTACAGAAAAAAGATAAACATTCAAGAAAAATTCGCTAGATGAAAGGGAAAACAAAATCAAGCCCACCTGCGTGTAAAAACGGTGAAATTTGCACCCAATTTTGCCGTCGTGCAGTGCAGTGTTTATATTGATTTCAGTGCGCGGAAGCGCACGCAATGAGCAAAATAAATTAGCCATATTCTGCTTCTTTACCGCTCTCTTGAAAATAGGGCTAATTTGGGATCTCTCGCTATTTTCTCCGTTCCTCTCTTTCTTTCTCTCCCTCCTGTTTTCTTTTTACCTCTCAAATCCCCCTAAACTCTCGCTAATTATCTCTAAAGCTTCAGCCTTCGTTGACAGAACGTTCACAAAGAAAAAGAGGTCCTTCTCTATTTGCCACTTATTACCCTCTCTCTCTTTCCCCTCTCTCGATATTCTGTGTTCTCCAAACTGTTCCTTTCTTTCTTTTCTGTCTACGTTTTTCAACGATATTTCGCTTTTAACATGGAGCATTTTTATTGCACTCTTAACTTTGGATGTTATTTTTCGAGTTTTCGAATTTGCATCTTCATAATCCATGAAACTCTGTTTATTTGCTCCGATTTTTTTCCCGAATTTCTCGACTTTTACCGATCCTGTTTTGCATATGTCGATTCTAAAGTGTTGTGTTGCGATAGCTTTTGGAATTCAGCAAAATAGTGACAGAAATTTAACATTTTCCTTTAAAAATATAAGTGTTAAAAAATTTGATAAAAATGATGTGTTGATTTGTAAAATAATTCCGCTTATGCCAACTCTTTTATCAAATAGTTTCAAACCTTCGAATATAATCAAAAGGGTTAATTTCAGAAGTTCCAAAAAATGGCCAAGGACGAGTTATCCATCGATACGGCTATCGACTCTATCAGGTAGAAATAAAAAATAAAAACAAACTTAAAAAATACTTTATTAATAATCATAAATGTTTCTAAATAGTCTTTTTAATTTCAAGTAAAAAATAGAAATATTTTTAAAGGCCTTAGGAATATTATAACTGGAAATTTAAGAGAAATGCTTCCGAAGAAGAAGAAAAGGTCCGGTCTCCTCGCGGAGCTGTGCAACTTCATCGACACGATCCAGTCGAAACCACCTCCCACACAAATGACGATTGGAGGAGGAGCGGGATTGTGGGTTTTGTTTTGTTTTTTTTAAAGATTTATACTGAGGTAATTTATAAAGTAGTTCACCATGAGCTAAAACAATTTTCTCATTCCGAAACTAATGAAGCATTTTATTTGACTTTATCGTAGTATTGTTATAAATTGCTAGTTCTGGATAGTCGATCGGTAGCTTATTTGATTTATCAGTTCGCTTTTAAAATTTGGAACATATCAAATGTTGGAGAGAAAAATATGGGTATTAGTAGTTTGAGGAAATTATTCTATTTCTTTAGCTCTAGTACTGGAAAACTAAATTTAATTTTCTTTCAGAAGGATCAAAGATTCTTGTGAAACATATTTCAAGATATTTTTCTTTCATGGAAACTCATTTTCCAGAGTCACGGGCTATATTTTCACGAGGGGCAGCAAAATGGTAGCGACAACACTCGGTATTTCGCTCGTCGTGTTTCAGGTTTTTTTTTCGATTTTCTATTTTATTTGAGTTTCATTATTTTTGAATAGCTGTGGGCATATTTATTATTTTTTTATTAATTTAATTTCGATATTTAAAGCCTATTTTCTGAAAATTATTTCTGATTTGATTGGACATTATTTTACAGGATTTTTAGCTAGAAAAACGCGGTGCGCTTTTGCAGGTCCTTTAATTTCTGCAATTTGCGGCATCGTTTTTAACGTAGACTTGATAACGAAAAGGATAATGATATCATTTTCCTTTATTATTTTCATATCGCTCCTTTTACTGTTAACGATTTTTCTTTTCTTCTCTCATTCTCGAATGTTATTTCTCGTTTTGCAAACTATAAGCATCTTTTCGTCTCTCATTTTTCTACACGATTTCCCCTTTCGCTTGAGCTCTAATCACCTTTGTGCCTCTCGTCGAAAAGCGGACGCTTGAATCAATCAATTTTTTGCAGGGCGCACTTTGAAATTTGACCGGGGATTTCATGAAAATTTTCATTTTCGTTTCAATTTTCTCGAAATCGCGTTATTTTATTCGTATCTTCAGTTTGTCGTAGTTTTCTGCATATTTCATTTTTTAAATCTATCTTCAGACCGAATTCAAACAATGTCCTCAGAATCGCTTGGACATCTACTCCAGTCTCCCTATCTTCCGTACGCGTTGATTCCTGCAAGCATCTATGCTGCTTACAGGTAACTAACTTTAATTGCTTAATTATCTAGTTAGTTGACTAATTAGCTCGATGATTCCCCCAATTAATTCAGACTATTCTACTACTTTCTGCCTGGAGCTCACCAATTACCCACTCTGACATACAAGGACAAAACCGTGCTAATTACCGGAGCTAGTTCGGGTAATTAACTAGTTATCGATTTCTTTAGAAAATTGGTTTTGTCTCAAGTTGAGTAAAAGAAGTTATAAAGCTTTCTCATGACACTACCGATCTGTCTGGAAATCAGTAGAAATATCCCACTTTTGAAGTTTGAGAATAGTTATGTTTCAAGACAAATGAAAACGAGAAGAAAACCTTCTTATTGAGCACTCGAAGTTTTAGGAATAAAAGAAAGTTTCCCATTAGATTATATTTAATTACTACTAATTATCTTCATAATTGTCTCTAATTAAGGTTTGGGAAGGGCTCTGGCTATCGAATTGCACAAACACGGGGCAAAGCTGATTCTGACGGCGAGAAGCATCGTCAAATTGAAAGAGTTGTGTGCGGAGCTGAAAGCGATCAATCCCAACAACCCGCATGAACCCGATTATAGGTAATTAAATATTTAATTAGTAATCATTGGGGTAATTAACTGGCGACTGAATAATTATCACGAATTGCCTCTTTGAGATGATATCGTTATGGTTCCTATTTAAGCTTCAAGAAAATTGAAGTTATTGTTTTGGATTTGGTCTTTAGTTATTTTCTTCCTTTGACTATAGGATTAAAAAATTCAAGATTTTAAATACATCTATTTAATTAATTTACGCATGAAATTCATTCTCTCTAAAATTTGTATAATTTAAAAAGAAAATTGGCTAACGTTTACTTTTAAGTTACCTGGACATCTGTGAGCCGAACGGGTTTGACCAGCTGGTGTCGAAGGCCTTGGCGAACAAGGACGGGGTCAAAAAAATCGACGTGCTCATCAACAACGCGGGACTTTCCATGAGAGGAAACATTCAGGACACTCCGATTGATGTGCACAGGTTAGACCATTTAAATTTCTTATTTATTTGAAAGAAAAATTCATGCAAGCAATTTTTTACATTATCGTCACACTCAGCAGGTTCATTGAACAATATTTAAAAAAAAATTAATTTTAATCTGACTATATTGAAACTTGTTTTATTTGGCTCAAAAAGGGAAATCCTATTTGACCATTGAAAAATGAAATTGGTGAATTTCAGGTCAGATGATTTTGATGTATATTTTCATTTTTCTAAGTTTTATTGATCTATCAGACACCAAATACATTTATTTATTTTTATGTAAGATAGTTTTAACACATTTCTTAATTGAACAATTTCAGACGAGTTATGGAGGTGAACTTCTTCGGGCATGTGGCGATCACGAAGGGACTTGCCCCCCATATTTCTAAGGATGGATGCATCATTGTGGTCAGCAGTGTTCAGGTACGAGCGATCACTATTCGCATCACGAATATATGCGTAATAACAGCTGAGATGAAATGAGAATTTTTAGACAGTATAATTTGACATCATTATCTATCTTATGTTTTGATAGAAGGTCGTTCGTTAGCTATACAATTGAAAACTAAAATTTATATACTACATCATAACATACACATTTTATTCTGAAATTTGAATGTTAATCTTTGAAAACGCAGATTATTTGAGCACCATCAAAATTGTTTTAGGGGAAACTCCCTATCCCGAACCGAAGCAGTTACTCATCGAGCAAGCACGCTCTGGAAGCATTTTTCGATTGTCTGGTGAGACTATTTAATTTACTAAAATTCCTGTTCTCTTCGTTAGTTTTTCTTATCACCAAAAATTCTGGCTTATTACTAAATTATTTTCTTTATCATTGATAGTTTTCTTCCAGAGAATGGAGCAAGACATTCGTCGTCACGTGCTCATCGTTTCTGCGCACTACATCGACACGGGGTTCGGCTCGAGGGCTTTGGACACTGACGGAAAACCCATCGGCACAGAGGATCAGAATCAGAAACATGTGAGAAAATTAGAAATGCTGAGAAAAATAACAAGTTACAATTTCAACTGATATTAACACAATACCGCTCAAGGAGATTCTCGATAAGTCGTTTGAAATTAAGAAAGTTTGACAATATCTCGAACTTTCCTGCCAAATCATACAAAACTGAAGACATAAGAAAAAATGAGAGCGTTAACAACATAATGGAAAGCAAAAATACCGCGTATGTGTGCTGATCAGACCCCTATTTTCAGTCTAGAAATCGAGATTTCCGGTCATAAACTAAAATACAAATATTTTGGGCATGACCAAAAATCCCACAATAATCACAACAACTTTAGGAAAATTAGCTCTAATTTACCTTATGTCTAACCATCATTTTCTTCCTCTCTGCTAAAATGTTTCGTTTTAGTGCTCGAACATGAGCTCTCCTTTTTAGAATAGTCCCAGATTTTGGTGTATTCGGTGAAATTTTGGTGACGATCTTGCTTGGTCCATTTCGCTTCGGCGCAATTTCAATTGATGAATTTTTGCGGGCTTGTTGAATTTCTAAGGGTTTTATGGATTCGCTCCGGTGAATCTTGGGGAATTTCACGGCGGTACGACGTTTCATCGGAGGAGAAACGGTAGCTGGTGGCTTTCGGGCGGTGAGTCGGGTTGGCGAAACTCGAGGGGTCGTGGTACGGGACGGAGCAGGGGGTGCGGGAGGCTGAATTGCAGCAGATAGGAGCTTCGGAGATGATTGGGAGTCCTGAAAATGCACGTATTGGTCATTTTATAAAGATTTATTCTTTGAGCTCGTCTGGGTCTGCCTGATTAATTGAGCTTTCCATAGCTCTCCTAAGCATTCCGCTGAAACATACGCAAACGAATAATGTCTTTCATAAACATCTCATTCATTCATTCATTCATTCGATCACAAGAAGCACTATTTCTAACATAATAAGTTTCACAAATCGTCAAGTTACAGATTCGCTTGCAGTGCACTAATGTATACGTTGCATGTTCTCCACACACAATCACACAATAATGCAACCATAACTATCACCCACCTCGTGTTCAATGTCCTTGTCCTCGGGTACGACGACGATCGCTCTCCTGTTCAATAGCCGCACTCCGTCCCTCAATGGCTCCCGCTCCACTGCCAACTCCATTGGTTGCGAATCTGCTTGAATTGCAGTCAGCACTGGGATGCTGCTTTCTGATGAGCCGTCGTTCAACACCCTCTCCAAGGATGGCGTCTCCGAACTCAGGTCGTAATCGGGAGGAACCGGGAATTTCGAATCATCCACAGCGATCGCAGAGCCCTGACTAGCGGGATGGATAATCTGACCTCGGGCCGGAAGCACCTCTGGCCTTAAAGTGGCAAACGAAACACGAAGAGGTGCAGCAGTCGTCAAACGAAGAGTCGTCATGACTTCAGGCGCCGAAGTCACAACGACGTCGGATGGAACCTCCTGATTCTCAACGATACCATTGCCTCCCCAACCCTGAAAATATGCGGATTTTGCCAAGACACAGATAAAAATGCATTGGCATTTCCTTAATGGTGAAAATATTGAATCATTCATCCATACTGCTATCATGTACATGTCACTAATGCCAAGCTCTAACGATGTTTTCGATTTCCTATGCTGACATAAACCAATTCTGTATCGTTCTCATGCCTGCTAGCTATAAATTCATTCCCAATCATTCTACCATTGAACCAATGTGTCTATCGTGGAAAACAAATTTTTGCTCTGGACATTGTCATTTTGAGTTTTACTGAACGGTTTCCTTTCCAGTTTCATCGAAATGATGTCGTTGAAATTTCGAAGGTTTATCATGCAAAAAATCGGGGAAATTCGAAGAATGAACTTTGTTTCAAAATAAGTGTACCTACACAAACTAACCGACTTGAGCAATGCATCCTTCTCAAATATCATGGTCGGAACAGTATTTCAAACCTTTTGAAACTAGGATAAATTTAAATAAATCTCACCAATTGCTGTGTGGCGGTATTCCTCGGGTCATTCCAGTCAGGTCCCACTGGCCATTTATGCCAATCAGGAACTACAAAATTGCCGCTATCGAAGGTTGTGAATGATAGAGGGGCGATGGTGGTCTGAACTTTTGAATAATTGATGACTCTGGCCGTAATAAATCATTACATAATGCAGAGTTTTTAAAATTAGTGGATAACTTTGAAGCATTTAATCGAATTTGCTTGATTGTTTATGATTTATTAGAAGAACTAAGAGGGCACACAGTATCAAATTGTATGCATTTTGGAGAAATCATCGATAATCTTATATCATATCGCACTTATTTTATGAGAATTCGATGATTTATTCGCATAAAAGAGCCAAATTTTATTAATCAAGTGCTATGAAATTTTGAAACGATTTTCATACGTCCAGACAATTCTTTCTTGAACCTTTAGATGGCTATCATTTCATCAATCATGTGTTTCTCACTAAATAGTGTCTCATTTTCCTGTCGATTTGTAGTGAATTTCATGCGCTGGCTGTGGGCGATTTATTGACGGGTTTTGAATGCGCGAGCGCACGGAGTAACCTTGATATTTTTGAATTTTTGGTCGGCCTTTCAAACTTTCGTCTCAAAATTTCTCTCCGTTTCATGTCCTATCCCTTTCCGAACAGGTTTTCCGAAAATACTTTGCGTATTCATGAAATTCATGAATTCACGACCCATTGACACTGCGAAAAAAGACGTTCCTCGTTTCTCCCCACACTATTTCTTCAGAATCATGAAATGAAATCACTATTTCAAGGATACTCGGAAAATATGTGCGAAATTTCAAAATTATTTAGGTTAAGTATTTTAGTGACGCAAAATTGCACTAATTCAAGAGAATTTTGGCAATGTTCATGACGACCTAACTTGCGTGTTATCAGAATTTATCAAATTACCACATCGACAAAAATCGAATCGATAGGAAATTCAGCCCTGGACGAAAAAACGTGATTTTTACCAATTTCGGTCCAATAGTTGTGGTGCACTTGTAAAATGTTAACATAGACACAAATTTTTTGTCTGATAGACTTGCCTCATTTTTTACAAGCTTGGCCTCAAAATTTCTTGACTTGCTTTATTTTGCTAGAGCTAATCGGAAAATTGCCTTTATAAGCTGTAAAACGCGCAAAAATCGCCGGCCGGAGAGAAAACAAGGTCACACAGCAATTTTGTTTGCTTTTCTCATCGGGTGTAAGTCGATTGACCAAAACAGACCCACTCGATTTTCACTTTCTCGGAAAAAAACAATAATGTGGTAAATTGCGCGACGTGATATTTTGCAGAACATATAAGATGATGGTCAGCTAGTCTAGTAGTAAAATTTCCAATTTAAGATTTTGGCAAAAATTTCACTTACGGTTGGCACTGGAACGATCGGGGAAATTTGCTGTTGCAATGAGGGGTCGAAAAATCCGAACGGATTGTTCCAGGTCACTTGAAGTGGCTGTATTGGTCGAGGGAATGGCGGAAAGAAAAATTGAGCTGAAATTTTTGGATATGATTCCTAAAATTAGAAATATTGAAGAGTTCGCAGTTTTCTAAATAAGTTTAGTTCAAATTTCTTGAAACATAATCTTTGACAAAGTTCCAAAGAAATGAAAATGGTGTATTGGTATTTTGCTTTGCGCTGTTTCTGAAGGATAAGAGCAGTTTAGAATTGGCTAATTTGATCAAAACATTTTTTTCCTAATCACAAATTGCGAACTTATCGGGTACACACGGTTTCAGTGATCGTGTTAGGTTTAAGTGTTGAGTACAAAAATTTCAATCATTTGAGTAGCAGAAAACAAACCATCGACTTTGCTGAAGTACCAGTAGAAAATTGCGATTATTGGCCACATTACCTAAATCGATAACAGTTGTTGAAAAAATTGGGTAAACAATTTGGCACTACGAAAACTTCCAGAATTTTGAATACTAGATTTTGAAGGGACTAAAATTTTCATAAGATCACTTTTTCCAAGCGAATTCTTGTGAAGAGCAGGGATTAGATTAGTGGGAAATTTTTAAACTTATCGACTCAAGAGATATTGCTAGAGTCTGATTAGATCAAAGAATTGTCAATTTTCCTGAAGATAATGTCAGTTCACAATCAAAAGTTTCATCAAATCTACGATCACAACTCGTACGTTATTTCGAGACGAAAAACTGACGGTTTACAAATAATTTTCCTGAGACCGAAGTATGTTTTGGAGAAATTAAAGATAAAATATTGGGAAATTTGAAGTCAGTTTTGATAAATTAGTAAAGCATGATCGCAAATACAAAGTTGAAAGTAATGAATTGGAGAAAATTCCAGATTGACCAAAAAACTTACTTTTCAGAAAGGCAAATATATTTTTTTGTTGAAAATTATTATTATATGGTTAAATAATTTAGACGAATCAAAATATACGGTTTCAATAGCAAGGTTCAATGCATGATAGAAGTGAAAATGAATGGCAAAACCGTTCAGTGTCGAAAAATGGCAAATAAAATTATCCCTATTAGAAAAAAATTAGAAAAGTGATTCTTTTCGCGTGTATCTCCGGTCAAAAAATGCCGAAGAAGAAACTGAAATTCGGGAGAAAAGAATGAAGTCACCTCATATTTAACGAAAAGATGATACATACGCTTGTAAATTTCGGTTAGAAAGGAAAATAGATAGATAATCTAAATTGAAAAATGAATTCCAACCTTTATCTAGGTTTAATTAAAGATAAAAAGTCGCGAAGGGAAACTTTCTGAGATTAGGAAAAATATTGCAATACTTTTAAAAAATAAATTGAAGTTCAACTAATTTAGCGTTCAAATTTCGGGAAATGGTGATGGTTTTTGCTATTCCTCTCACTCCCATCTATTTTCATTTCCGATGTTTCATTTATCATTTATAGGAGTTTTTTCTCTTTCACCTAATCTCTCCTATTTTTATCTTTCTCGCTTCTTTTCTCTCCCTGTTCTAGAAAATATCTATTCTTTCTTTTCTTTCGTTATCGAAAGTTAATCATATTTCTCGAATAATCTAAGATGCCTGATTTTTCCCGTCTCCAAAATTGTGTCGCTAATTTTTTCCGCGCAAAACAAAAATTGCCGTAAATCGAAATGCTAACCCAGAATAGCAGTTTTACTCATAGCGACAGGTATAATTTTTCATCAGAGTACATAGAAAACTGCATAAGAGAATCCTATGACGTTTCGCGAAATTTACAAACTTGGAAAATCGCGTGCAAAAAATAGAAACAAACAATAGCATTAATTGCGAACGAATTATGTTACAATTTGGGCAGGGAATAGATAATTTTTCGAGGTAATAATAGCAACATTCCTAAATAAAAATGAAATTTATCTCGTTAGAATCAATGGCATATTTACAAAAGTAAACGAATTTAATTGCAGATAGATACAATCCTTTAAAATATGTAAATTAAATTCAATATTAGGCAACATTCCTAATGGTCGAGTTTTGATCGATGCATTTCCCATCTATTTAACTCGAGTCGACTTGAATTTGTCTTCCTCTCAAAGTGGGCGGGGCCTTCGTCCAGCGCCAATCAAATCAACGACCCTTTGCCTCAATTTTGAGGAGGCGCGACTTTTTACGACCCAAAAAGTTGACGGCAAAATTAAAAGTGGAATTTTTGAACACTTGAAAATATTTCTTTTATGGAATGACCTACTTTCTGGAAGGAATATTTTTGGAAGTTTGTTGATATATTTGGTAGTTATCTAGAGTATCGAAGCATCATCAAGTTTTTAGATGATCAAAAATGGTGACAAATTCTGAAACATAACATGAATTGTAGAAATATGAGATGTTTTTTGATAATTTGATTTGTTGAAGACCGAACAATATCAAGGCTTATAAACAGACCCCGGAAGTATTTGATTTATGATCTAGAAATATACAGGGGGTAGGTCGCATAAAGATGATTGTGGTATTACATAAATCGGAAAAGATTTGGACTTTCTGTTGAATAGACTTTAGTTTTGTTCAACGAAGAATGAATTGTATTGAGCAGACTTATGGAAAGTGTTTGCAAAGTGTTCATGGCATACCTAGGTTGGACTTGGGTCAGATTCAAGAATATACGATTGATAAACTGCCCTATCATCCTGAACTAACTCTTCTCTATGTCTTTATGAAAATGATCCGATATGATAAATTCTGGATGCATACATAAAAATTAATTTAAAAAAAAGATTTTTAATGTTGACATTTTCAGGGGATGAAGCCTGACGACGCAGCTCGAAGAATTTTGCGTGCCGCTTCGCGTCGTGAAACCGATTTGGTCATGGCTCCTTTTTCCGCTAAATTCGCCATTTTTCTCAGGTTTAAAATAACTTTAAAACATTCAAATATAGGCTAGTCTTTCTTTAAAAATTTATCTCTTTCAAAATAATGAAAGTAGTTTTCTTCAAAAATATTTTGATATTGGGTTGAATTGAAAATTACGTTATAGAAAAATCATTTTATCTAATTTATCAGATGGGCCTCCCCCGCGCTGCTTCAGTACCTCCTCTACAAGCGAGGCCTCGAGGATACTCACGGAATGAAGGAGAAATGATCTATTTTCGCGCAATTTTTCTTGTAAATTCCTAAATTACGATAGAATTTGTAGTTTTAGAACTTGTCTTACTTCCGAAATTTGTCCTCGATTTTTATGACGTGTATATTTATTTCGGTACATTGAAACATTTTGATGCAGGCCGGTATACGTTTAGAAAATGAAGCATTTTTTAATCTTTTTCTTGTAAAATCGTAGAAGATAATGCCCACAGCTATTCAAAAGTTGGTTTTTTTCAGTTCTGGTAAAAATAGTTACATACTGTAAAATCGACACAACTCATCATCTAATGATGGTAATCATTTCAAATAAATTCACTCCATACACTCTAAAGTATATTATAAAACACTTTCTGAGATGGTTTGAGTTGTGTAATGGATAGTTCCTGGGGACCGTTACTATTTTCTAAGTTAGCAAAATTTAATGATCTTTCTTTCAGTTCTGCAACTACCGAGGCTACATCAAGCTGAATCGGTCCGAGTTCGAGAAAGACGTTCGCGCGCTGAGGCAGGAGATCGAAAAGGAGCTGTACGGAAGGAGCTCCAATATCGATATCAAAGAGTCTGATGTAAGGACTACTTATCCACTAGTTTGTAATTTAGACTTAGAGAACTGATATTTTATAGAATAGTCACTATAGTAGATAGGATTAAAAGTTTTGACGTGAATTAAAATATATTTAATGGATGGATACGTTATTTCATAGAACATGATCTCTATCAAAGCAATATTAAACCCAATAAAGATAATGAAATTTGAAACATCGAGTTTTCTAACTTGAAAATTCCAGGTCACGAATTTCCTGACTGCAAACCGATGGCTTCTGGGAGGTTTCGCCGCAGGATGGCTTCTGGGTTACGGCATCGCCTAGATATGCCAGACGGATTTCAAATCTGAAGATTACGGTAGTTATAATCTTGAACGTTTAGTATATCATCGTCATATTCAAGGTGAATCTTTACGAGAATATTTTCTTGAGCTCCTGAAAGTTTAGAAATGCTATTTGAAATTCAGGCCTTGCTAGTTTTCACATGTCATTTTATCCCCATCAAAAGATCCTCATTTTACTGAGTTGTTTTGAAGAAAAGCTGGTTCTTGAATAAATTTATTCAAATTTTAACAAAACGATAAAATCAACAACAAATTATCGGAAAAGAGGCTCCAAAGACTCGAGATTGGGCACTTCGTTTATCAGGGCCGTGCACGTGAGACAGAATTGGCTGGGCGTCGTGTTATTCTAAATTTCTTCCTTTCAATTTAGACCAAAGTTCAATCTCGCTATTTAGCATTCTTGCAAAAATTTAAAAAATGACATGGAAATTTTAACTGAAAGAGTAAAATTAAGAAAAATTAAAATACCATATTCTCCTTTCCAATTGGCAATAGACAGAGTTTGCACGTGACCTTTGAAGACGTGGCGTGAATCTTGCTCATCGTCCCGAGTACGGTAGTCACCGTCGACGTGAAGCCTTCTGAAAACAACGTCGAGACGAGTGATGACGTCAGGTCTTGAATCGAGGAGGAAGAGGGAGGAGAGTTCTGAAATTTCAAGTTAAACATATTGCTAGTTTCAAGATTTTAAAAGTAAATGATCAGATGCTGCTCGGTTGTTTATTCGTGTTTAAGATTTCAAAAATAAATAGCACTCTTTCAAAATACAAGTTTCAATGGAAGCGTGCTCTCAAGATATATCGAATCTTATCGCTACGTTGTCAAAATAATGATAATAATTTTAAAATCCTACATCTTCTAATGTCTTCCCGAAATGCAGCTCGCTCGATTTATATTCCCCGATTCTGTTCGCGATCGCGATTTCTGAGGCGGCCAAATCTCGAAGCGGTCGGATTAGGGTTATTCCTGGAATACAAAAAATGACTGAATAGCTAAATTTCGAGATATTAATTCTTACAAAATGGTGTAGCATATTAAATTTGCCACTTTTTTGAACTATTCTAGTTTTCTAACGTATTTTCAGAATTGGGAGGCCCACATTTGAAATTATTTACTTATAAAGAGTTTAAATTGGGTAAAATACGATATTATTATTTTCAAATAAATGTGAAAATTTACCAGAAGGCGCTTGACGTCGATCGACAACCGAGGAAAACGAGGATGTGACGGCTCCACGGCCCAGCGCGAACAAGGAAAGCGAGAGACGCGCCAAGTCGTCGCCATTATCAGGAAGCACTATCTGAAAAACCGAATTTCCCCGATTTATGTTCTGAATGAGTAAGTTTTTGCCTTATTAATTCCTAGCGCCTTCGATATTCGAAAAGTCGCCCGTTCACGAATTATCCGATGCAGTTCAGTGCGATACGATGAATTCTTGATCGAGGACAGAAGCTCGGTTAGACGGGGGATCTAAAAATTTCATTTTCGTTTTTTATCGACAAATGTTCTCATCTCCAGTATCATTTTCAATTAAAAAATTAGACAGAAAGATTCAATTTTATTTCTTTGGAAGCCTAACCTGCTCAGTTCCATGACATTTCATATCTTCAGAGTTTTTGTCGATCTCCAAATTCGGCAAAAGTCCGACAGCTTCGTGGAAAATGTGCCAGGGAACCGTATCCGGAAGAAGGTTTTTGATTTCGGAAACTCGCGACAGAACCAGGGAGATTTCGGACTCATCGCACACTGACACCAGGACGGCTATCTAAAATTTCATACCAGTTTTCTAATTCGATAAATTAATAGAACGGAATCCAATAAATTCAAATAAAATAATAATTCCAGATTATTTATGTTTCAAATTTTCAAATGTCAGGTTTTGAAATCAGGAAAATCAACTATTTGAATCTACGTGTGGATAGCTTAGAATTTCTATTGACAGGAGAAACGGATAAAATTTTCTACATCTCAAAATTTCAAAGGTAAAAATAGGAAATACGAAAAACCAATCTGTTGAATTGACTTTTATAAAATGCCAAATATAAAGATTCGAAAACTCGTCTACCGTAGGTTCCACGACGAGTCGCTTGAAGTGGGTCTGATTCAGGGCGTCCTGGATTTGGTGCAATAAAAATGCAGCAGACGCCGTGCCATCGTAGAGAACTATTGTGTCTTTCGACTCGTCACCCTAAATTAGAGGGTTTAAATATTATTGTTTAACATAAATGGGGCAAATTTTTCATTTCTGGTTAGATTTATTAGAAAAATACGATAATTTCTAGCTCAGTATTTTAAAGTTTACCTTGAAAATCCGATTCTTCGAAAGGCAGGTCCGAAACTTGCTTTTGGCGAGATGTATGAAGCAGGGTTTGCAACGGGGTTCAGTGCCTCAAACATATTTTAAACTAGATAACTTGATAAATTTTCCTTTAGTCAAAAATATTTATGTGAAAGTGAGAATAAAGAAATTAAATTACAGTAGTTTTTTTTTTTTAAATTCTACCTGAAAAATGCGCAGCCGGTTCCTCGTGACACTTGCCGCACTTGACACCCTTCAAACGAGACTCTTCAGAAATTATATCACCTCTTTTCTCTTCGATATTAATTCTGGCCATCTAAAAATCAACGTAAAAAATTTCCCGAGTTTTGGATACTTTGGGAACATTTCTATAATTTCTCTTCTTTCTTGAATATTAACTATGATCGTCTGAAGATAAAATTTCGATAAGTGCTCCCAGAAGCTTGGCAACCTTGGAAGTTCCAAATGAAAGGTATATGATAAGTATCGTCAACTTATAGCATGCAAATAGTTTCATGATTTTGAAATTCTTTATCACTTCCTTAGAGTATATTTACAATTAAAAAACGAAATATCAAAAAGAAGAGATAGTTTCGATAAAATAACGATTTAAAAGTTGAAAAATGTTCGCGTTACCTGACTATATGAAAATAAATATTTTAATACATTTTTAGGACTCTAGATCTAAATGGAAATATATAATAACCCTTATGATGAAGTCATAAGAAACGATTTTTTCAAGAATTCAGAACCTTGAAAATCCGGATTTTTAAAGTTCCAAATTCGAAGTGATCTAGCATTTGCACATTATATAAATCTGCTAAGTACGACGATTTCTCGAAATGTTGGGTTAGAATTTTACAAATTTTACAGTTGAATAAGACATCTCAACTAGAAATTGAATTCTTTTGAATGATAAGAAGAAAATGAAATTTATGAAATCACTTGACTGAATTCTTGAAATCTCTGACAAAATTACGTTAAGGAATAGCATTTTTCAACCTTTCCAAAAATAACGAGATGTCCAGAAAAGTGATTTCACGCTTATTTTAAAACAGAGAATAACCGAGTAGTAAAATTAACCAACCCCGAATGTTTGTTGCAGAAAAAATGTCTTAATCCTTCCTGATTTTCATCGCGCCAGCGTGCCGATGAGTGCCGCGCACATTTCGAAAAACTGCATAGTCTGTAATCAAATTCATGACTATTCTAAACTCGAAGTTAGTCCTTCGTCAAGATAGTTTGGCAGCGCGTAAAGTGGTCTCGCTTTCGTGTATAGAAAAGTGGGACGACTTTAGGCGCTGCCAAATTACTTTTAGCCATGGTTAAAATAACTTGAATAGGATACCTGTGACAGCTTTGCACCGTTCGGCGAAGGAGGCGGGGTCACGTCCGCGGCCGTTTGGATCGGCTGAAAAACAAGTGATTTATTCGATGACGATTGATAGTTGAAAAATACGAGTTTCTCAAAAAGAATTTTTATCCCAGTGAAAAACACTCGCTGAAACAATAAAAAATTAGATAAGTATACCCCCAACTTTCTCGAAACGTATCATTTTTTCTTCTTAAAAATTCATTCAAATGATCTTTTTTTAGAAATACATTCCACGATCTCGTTACCATTTTCAAATACTTACACTAATCTGAAGAGCGTTCTATACACCCTGTGTAATTGCAATGAGTTTGTGCAAGAAAAATCTCACCGACGACACGTCCATGCTGAGCGAGTGGGACAGGCTGGAATTCCTTCCTCCGCCACGCATCAGGGCGGGTTTGGTCTGGAGGGACAGAGAAGCATGACGGGAACTACATGCACTACCCGCTGAAATATAAATAATCCGTTTGAAAGAAAAAAATACTGAAACTAAAGAATTAGTTTAAAAACTCGTAAAAACCCAAATAAGAGAAAAGTGTCTTGAAAAGGAGTATTATATTCGAATTCAATATTTCATTTAAACAAAGCTACGAGACTAAATGATTCATTTAGAAAATAGTTCAAAAATGGAAAAGAATCAGAATTAAAAAAAAAGTCTCACCTCCAGGCGCCTCTTCGTCAACCAGACTCTTGAAATCCAGCAAGTAGCTTCTCGCATCCACCTGGTACAGTTGCAGAGACATACGGGGCTGAAAATGTTCGCTTTTTCAAGTATCGTGGGAATCCATACCCCAAAAAAATATACTTTCAAATGCTATTATCATGGCGCTGTCGCTCTTCATATCAAATTCTCGATCGAGGAAGATCAATCAAATTCAGTTTTGAGGGGAGATAAAGATGTTTAGAGACTCGAAGGAAAGTAGATCAAAATTTAGATTGTTACCGGTTCAGGCACACTTGAATCAGGTCTTCTTCTGACGATGACGTGGTAGGGGTTAAGCACTTTCCACTCCATGTCGAGGTTCTTCATCGCTTTGAACACCTCGTGCATTATGTCCTCTGAAAATATCATGTTTCAAAAAATTTGATAGCAAATTCCGACAGAGTATAAGATAATACACTGGTATTCGATAGGACTCGAGATTTTCAAAGCAAAGTTCTCTTATCATTTATGTCTCAACTTAAATCAAAATGTACTTTTAGAACGGAATTTAGAATGTCATTGGGCTCATCAATGAGACTACTATTTAAATAATTGCCTTAACCATCACAATTATCTCCGAGCTAATTACCTGGTCTGCTTTGAGAGCGAATTCCCAAGTGCCATTTGGCGCGTTTCGCCATGGGCTTTTGCTGAGAAGCATCCGTCGATTCCAAATTTGCAGTCACTTTGCTGCTGATTGAGGCTGAAAATTCATCAAGCATTACTCGCTCTTCGGTACTAACGTTAAAAGGACATTTCTCTAAAATGTTAATCGGATCCTGGTTCATTCCCTTTCCTAACTTTGCAAATGGAATAGGCTAGAAAATGGAGTTCCTTCAGAAACTTTAATATAGAAAAACGGAAACTAAACAGCGAATCTTTATAACTCACGAGCAATTCTCTCGGGATGTCTATGGGAGTCGTGTTGCTGGAGCTTGCTGGGCGTGACCTGGTAGAACTCCTCGATCGAGAGTTTCGCGGCTAAAATTGAGCAGTTAACATTAAATTATCCTAATTTGTCCTAACTATCGAGTTAATTATAGCGCTGAAATAGTTAATTACTCCTTAATTAAGTTTCAATTATGGTAATTATCTTACTCTCATCGGCTATTCTCTTGTTGTCGACGATGAGATTGTAGGCGATCGAGAGATGGTGATGGGGATCGTCACCAAGCAGTGCGGCAGTCACCTCTTCTTCAGGGACGTTGTAGCGCTTAATTAGGGTAATTAAAACAAGTTAGTTTATAATTGGGGTAATTAAATAACTAATCAGGACAATCATCTAATATGTATAAGAGTCTAGGACTGCATAAAACAGTAAAATGGAATTTCTAATAAGAATGATTTTGAAACAATAAATACAAAAAATGAAATATTTAAAACAAAAAATTGAAATCTTACCTCAGTGACCTCCCTAACAGCTTCAATGTCGATGATACTCGCCTCGCTCTCGTTGATCGGGGGAAACAGGTAGATGGGCAGGTCCTTTTGGAACCACTCGTGGTTGCTGAAAATAATGAAATATTTATTGAACGTAAATAAATTTGAAAAATCTTGATTAAGCCATGCTATGTTCAATCATTTAGAAATCGCATCTACAGCTTATTTTTCCGTAAAATTTTATACTATTAAAAATACTCACATAACATCTTTGATAGTGGCTCTTTTCATGGGATCGACCTGGAGCATTTGAGTCAGCAGACTCACGAGCGAGGCTTCCAGGTAGTCTGGAATCGGAAAGACGCCGGCTGAAATATGATCTTCTACATAGGGTAAAATTCAAAACTAAAAAATACAAATCATTGTTAATTTCCAAAATAATCATTATCGATATCACTATTTCATAGAAGGAGAACATTATTTTCGAAAATTTTAAATCGTACATTTGATTTTCCTGAATAGAGAAGGCACGTGTTCATCGTCGAAGGGAAGCGTTCCGCAGAGAAGCGCGTACAGAATCACGCCGCATGACCACACGTCCACTTCGGGACCGGCGTACAGTCTGAAAAATAAGTCAAAAATAAAATTATTATTTCTTCGTGAGTTTGATAAGCCAAGGCGAATGATATTTTCAAAATCAGCACAAAATTCTTGAAGTAAAATTAAACGCACATAATTAATGCCGGCGAAATTCTACTATAGAAATAAAACTAAAGAAAGTAATAGCTCACTTCCCGCTGATGACTTCAGGTGCGGCATAATTCGGAGATCCACAGCTCGTTCTCAAGAAATCCCCATCAGTCATAATGTTGGATAATCCGAAATCGGCAATCTGCAAGTGATCAAATTATCAAAAACTAAATTCGTTTTAAAAAATACACACCTTCACATTGTTCTTCTCGTCCAGGAGGAGGTTTTCCTGAAAATGGTTATTTTTGGTAGAATTCGAAAAGATAAAGGGGCAGCTCTCGATATTTTTCTATTTTTCAGAGGTCTTAGAATACTCAAAAATTTCAAATTTAGAGCAGACTAAAAGTTGAGGACAATTGTAGAAAAAGAAACAAATTTACCGGTTTGAGATCTCTGTGAACGACCATGTGCCGATGACAATAGTCCACTCCGGAGATGATCTGCTGGAAAAATCGACGCGCTTCGGGAGTTTTGAGCTAAAAATCGAGATCTAATTTGATTCGTTAAACCCCTTGGAATATTAGTGATTAGAAAAGTGGAACAAATATTATTTTTGTCGAAAATATCCAAATCATCGCATCTCACCCGGCCATGCTTGACGATGTAGTCGAACAGCTCTCCGCCCGAAACGTACTCCATTATCATGAAGATGTCGGTGGGGGTGCTGATTACCTAAAAATAAAAAGGTCCAATTTTCTGAAAAAAATAAAATATTGATAATAATTTACAAATCAATACGTGACCAAAATTATTCCCCGAAATCTGATTTTCAAAATTCTGTTGGAAGATTCTCTAAATGCTTTTATTGCTATCACTAATCAAATTTTTTAACTTTTGTGATGAGCTATAAAATGAAGCATGCCTGTTATTTTCCTTGAATAACTCAAAGATAGCATTCAACTTCTAGAATGCTTATTTTCATAATTAAATTTTACCTGATACAGTTTGATGATGTGCGGATGTCTGAACAAGGAGAGATTCTGAATCTCCCTGCGGATTTTCCCGACGACGTCCAGAGATTTAATCTTCTGCCGGTTCAGAATCTTCACGGCAACCTTGTAGCCGGTCACCGCGTGCACACCCACTGGAAATAGTGAGCATTTTGGGGAATTTGAAAGAAAATAGCTCAAGTTGGAAATTACTCGCACTTCTGTCGGTTATGATAAATGTTAATGTGAGTCGTATTCAATTTCAATTTTTTAACAAAAAGATCTGATTGACAAATTTTCCTCAATTATTTGTAAGTTTCAAGAAATTCTATCCACTTTTGAATAAAATGTACTTCAATTTAGAAATAACAAGTTATCAGATAAAATATCGAATCAATGATAAGAAATCAATTTCCGAAAACCCGACCTTTGACTTTCCCGAAGGTGCCGACCCCAAGTGTCTCCTTGAGGAGGTAGTGGCCGATCTTGATCTGTGGCTTGGCCTCGGTCAGCTTCGGCTCTGCGGGACCGCTCGGCGTCGTCATGTGGTCTCGATCTTTCGTGTCCCGATTACGCTCTTTTCTGAAAAAATCTATTTTAGAGCCGATTTTTTGTCAAATTTTGGCGAAAAGTCTTGTTGGAAATTTTAACCAATTTGAGATGAAACTTTGATAATGAAGAAGATCACGGCGACTTCCCGTGAGATTTAGATTAAAAAAAAAAGTAAAATGAAAATAATTTTTCGCACATTTGCTGAAAAGTGAAAAAAGAACGCTCATTTTTTGACATTACGCAAGAATAAACGATGTTTTCGAAAGCCACTTTGTAAAATCGATCGATTCTTTTGGGATTTTCGGTTTTTGGGATGTTTTAATTTTTCGCGAGAAATGGTAATTCGGTTTTCGGAGATTTTAGGTGGGTAAGTGGGAAAGATGAGAAATTTTGAAACTTGAAATTGGAGATGAAAAAGCAGAAAGTTCAATTATCGTTTACGTCAAAAACTGTCAGGAAAATGTCGGGTTCTGGGCGAAAATTTTATCGAGAAATCTAAATCGACAAAAAAGCGAGGTGCGTCGTTGTTTTGCTTGGCTATTTTGACACACAACACGTGCGTTTTTTCAAGTCTTTCACATCGCAAAACTGCAAACATGCCGCACACTTTCGCAACCTCTTTTCTATGGGAAAACAAAAATTGATTCTTTCCCATTATTTAGAGGGACTTGTGGGAAATTCGCCCATTTTTGGAAATAGTGATAAGGAAGAACTTGTGAATTTTAGTAAAACCTCTACTTTTCGGGCCTTTTTTCAATAGCAAAAAGCAATGATTTCCCGCAGAGGCTAGGCTCCCTTCGTGCGGCCAATTTTAAACTGATTTCACCTTGTTGACAAAAATGGCAATAAACGGGAAAAATCGATGTTTGTGGTGTATAATCAAAAATGATAAGGAATGATAGCTACTAAGAAATTTTTGATGTTTCTAAAGGTTGCTTGTGTTTTTGATTCATTAAAATGACGTAGGTTGTTATTCGATGCGAGAAAAGTTATATTTTGAAAAATTCTTCACTTTCAAGCTATGGTAAAAGATATCATTCGCATGTGTTTTCAAGGATATTTAATAAAAAAAAACCTTACCTAGTTTTCGCCGATAATTTCCTCGTAAGACTTTTGACCCTGTCCAATCCACTAGGCTGACTTCGACTCTTGTGTCGCTGCATAGCGGACAATTCCGGGTCGAATGTCGTGTTTTCATTGTCGCGATCTTTTTCGAAGAAGTTCATACCTAAATAGTTTGAGCATTTTAGAACTCGACCCCAACTTGGACTTCATAGAGATGAGAGCAAGCTCCGAAGACCCTGAGCCTTATATGGGGGTAAGTTCAGATTTTCCTAGATAGCACGCGAATGTGATCAACAATATATACGACAACAAAAACGTGCACAAAACGCAACATAACGTAAATAAACGAGCACGAATATGCAGCAGAAGAATACGTCATCTTGAACGTGCTGATTTAGTGATTTTATTAGCACTTTAAAGATTAACAAATCAAATCACAACTAAGTTTCACGAAAGATCTACACTTCACAACTCTAGTAAGATATATATGCAGAATTATTATAACAAAATTGTTTTAAAAATCTGAAACTATAACTTGTTAAATTTCAGATTCCTGCATGCCCCGAGGCTATGAACTTCAAAATATGCTATCAAAGAAGTACCATTTCGGACCCGCCTCGTACTGTGCCGATGACCATGGTGATGCATGGGCGGACGGTGATCGTTGCGAAACCCCAACATCTCGATAAATCACAGGTCTTTAATTTATCTCGGTTTAGTTTAGTCCGAATTAAATAGGATTTCTCATAAATAAAAAAAAATCAGCAGGATTTTGCAAATGGGCCAAGCTTAATTCGAAATTTTCAATTAAAAACGGTGAATGACGAGAATTTATTGGTTTCTATGCCACACGAGGGCTCATTTTGGAAAATATGCTGCTTTGTGAAAAATGAATTATTCAGGCTATTTTTTAGGTCGGATGCGCGTAGTTTTGGGGTCTTTCAATGGCAACCGAATAGAGTGGGTTTGGAGAGGTATATGTTTGTTTTAATTTGAAGGTATGCTCCGAAACGAAATATGGATTTAAGAGTTTAAGGATAGCTGATTGGGGTCGACTTTACATGAGTACGTGAGTAAAGATTTTGATAACTAACTTTAAATTAGGTGAGAGTAGGTATCAGAAAAGTAATGAAGTCTGATGTCTTTAAATTAATAATGGGTGAAAAGAAATTAACTACGAACTCTAAAAATATTCGATAACTAGCTTTAAATGGGATACGCTTGAAACGGGAATTGAGATTTTGGCGATAAGGGCTTTACACAAGGTGGTTAGGCGAAAATGCCGTGTAGCATCGCAAAATTCACGGGATGTTAGCAGACAAAAAGAGTGAAAAGGACGCGGAAAAAGATGTGCACAAGGGCAGAGCCTCGACTTCAGAATAAATTATACGAAACGTCTCCGCCGCAACAACCTTAGTATGCTTACAAAGGAGTCCCGTTCTTTTTCTATTTTCGAAAAATTCCAAAGCCCCTTCCTTTTCTAATTTAATTAGATAACACAATGAGATTTTTATTGGAAATTTAACAATGTTCTAGAAACATTTTTGACCTCGAAAATAAATATTTGCAAATTGTTGGCTCGAAACGTGGAATTTAGTGTAAGGCTCGAAAAAGTGATGATGAGCTGGAAATTGACGGGTTGAGGGAGGTAAATTAAAGGAACAAATCGTTATCTTTTTCCAAATTATCTCTAGCTTCTGCCTATCTATTTCAACATCTCTTCTTCTCTCGCTTTCAAATACTATTTCTTCAAGTTTCATCCCATGACCCGAACCTGCCCTGAGCAATGTGAGGATGAACTCGGAAACAACAAAAACATTCGTCTGACTTCTTTCTACTCCCTTAGTTTCAAGAGCTCTCTAACTTTCTCAAAACTACGTCAGCAGCTAGAGGTCCACGGTCATCGGCACGCAATTAACGAATTAGTCTTGGCAGGGACTAAGAATTAGCAAATTGTGGAAGTTACTAATGTGAAAGTAAAAAAAAAACTTATGGAACTTGAGCTCCGTTTTAAGTGCAGCTTCATCTTCATTTGAAATTTAAGTCCATCTTTAGTGGAGTTAGCATTAACTTAAACTAAACGTGCAAAATATCTAAATAAAAATTCAAACTTCGGTTAAACCCATTACAAACGCCTAAATAAGATCAATACAAGTGCACATCGAAAGTCAAAAATTGAACAGTTAGAAAATCGCCGAATCGGGAGACTGTTTGAGCAAGAGCGAAAGAGACATGGCATGAAAGGTGAAAAATTCAGACAAAGGGGAAAAGTTGACGCGAAATATTATAGCATTTTGATAGACAAATGTTAGAGACACTCATGTTAATCCACCCCAGAGGTATCATAACTGTATATGAATTGGGTTAGAGAATGAATGATTTTGAGAGGTTTAGAGATGAAGAGAAATGATGTAAAAGGAAATCGGCCGAGGTACAGCACAGACCCATTTGATCAAACAAAACAATAATCCGATCGAGAGAGAAGGCATGAAATGCGAATTTGAGAAAGTTTAAAATATGACAGGATAAACAAGTATCACTTATCGATACCAAAATATCCTAAATATGATAAAGATCACTTTTGTGGTAAAGGTGACCAAAAAAGAAGTCATAAGATAATCATTTTATAATTCTTGGATCATAAGAAGTCTCGAAAACTTTCTAATATTTTTTCACGCCACAACAAAGAATGTTGCACACATTTTGCATCTCCCCTCTCGTAATCCCAACCCACGAGAAATAGCGTGCAACGCGTGGAGAGAGGAGATAACAAATAAAGGAGAGAAGGAAATAACGAAGGTAAGTAGAAGTGGGGCGCGTGCGAATTCGAATTGCAACGAGTTATGCAACATCCTTGTTGTGGTGTGAAAATAGTACTTGTATATAAAATTTTTCCATGAGATTAAGTTAAGTCCCAAATTATGATATGTTACTGAATTAGATTGAATGCGAATAATAATGAAACTATCGATAACCACTCAATTTTCTAAAAAGTCGATAAAATGAGCACAACTTTATGTTTGAAGAAATTTTCGAACTAGTGTTGTCCCTGTGCTCTAAATGGTATGAAATCAATTGTCAATATTGATGAAATTAGGACACGAGGTTTGAGTAACTCAACTCAGAAATCTAATCATATGATAAAGGATGGAAATTGAAACCTAACTCTGGTATGGTTTCAATATTTGGGTTTTAAGGACTCGCTGGGAGAAACTCTAAAGACTCCAACCGCGGTCTAACTCTCGGAGGAAAAATAACAAACAAACTTTCCGGAAGAGAGGAAGTAGGGGGAAGGCAGGCAGAGACAGTCAACAAGAGCATGAGTAAAGATACTTTTAGCAAGGAGGATGACGTGTGACCGTAGTCAATTGAGTTTGCAAAAAAGGAAACGGGGTTTAAGTTCGATTCAAGATGCGCAATTACAGGGCTGTGTTGGCCATTTAATTTTGGGAACATGCCATTGTTTAGCACGTATGACAGCGTGGAACGATGGTTATGACAAGTTAAATCATTCTGCACCTATATTATTCTGAAGCACAATTGAGATTTAAAAATAGTTATTACTTTTCCAGCACTATGATAAGTTCCAAGGCTTATCACATTAAATTTGAGATTTCAACATTTTGATTCATTACTTATCGGATGTTCTATTATGCATTGTTTCAATCGATATCGAATCACGTTTCCATTCGACTTCCCATGAACCCCCTATCTCGCTTTTGGAAGGTTTATCTTTTCATCAAAATTCCTCCTCTTTTTCTCTTTCATTTTGAATCTCATTTCCAAATCAGGGCGTTTTCATGAAAACCGATAACACTAAAGTAGACAACGATTCCATAGATTTATGGATTTCCATGCTTTAGGTGGGGTGACTTGACACCTTATTTCCCATTGTTATGAAACAACGTTTTCTGAAATAGTATAAAAGTAGGTAATCATTCAAACTCCCAATTTCCCCAGCAATATTTCTAGAACCTTCAATGTGCCAAAATGGCAAAACATTTTCTCCTTCAACTCTTTTCTTCAATATTTCTCTGGGCGGCCTTCCACTTTTTCTCTAGTTTATCTCTAGTGCCCGATTTTCCCTTCCCTTTCTTTGTGTTAAGAGTTGTATCGCGACTGAGCGGTCTGTTTGTGCTAAAATAAAATCTGCGTTCCGTAACTGTGTTCCTGTTAATTCAGCCTTTTATTAACCAATCAACCAACTAATTAACTCACAGGAAGACCACTCTCCCCGAGGATCCTTTCTGTTCATTCAACAACTTCCGTATTACTCTTTCTAGATCATAATGATATTACCTGGAAATTAAGTGAGACTTTGATCATCCGCTAAAATATAGCATTTTCTCGTTTCTCTCAAGACTTGAATATTAGTGGTGATCGCTTTATTTGTCAGTAGTCAATTCATTGTTTATCACTAGTGTCCACCTCTTGCAATTTTCGACTTTAGCCGCCTATTCTCGCACTCAATTCTTTCGCTCTATATTGTTATTTTCTCTGCCTAACAATATTGATTCCCTTCTCGTTATTATTTACGCTCTTCAAACTTTGTTCAAATGTCTTCGCCTGAAAATTTTAATGCATTTGTTTTATTTTTCAATTGAAAACGAATTTCCAATAATTGTGCTCGGCCTCGCCTTATCACTTTACGATCATCTGTTTCCGAAATGCCAACGCTGAATTTGACATTCGAACAGCCAGGTGGTTGGAGTTGGGTCAAAATTCACTTCAATCATTTGGAATCTTTTGAGCAAGTTTTGGACTCAATCCAGTGATCGGGTTCACGAAAGACTTATGAGTGTTCTCCCAGTCATTTTTGTAATCTCAGTCACAATTCTGTTGTTTCGAAATTTAATAATAGTTTAACGATTTCAGCCCTGCTCGACATCCGCCGCAACATGTCGTTCTTCACCGGCATCCCCGTCGCTCCGCCCATCGAGGTGTTCCACATGAACAAGCTGTTCATGGACGAGACGTCACCCGACAAGGTTAATCTCACGATTGGAGGTGTGTTTGCAAGTCAAATTAAGAAAAAAACTGGATCATTCCGCATTAAGATAGTTTTTGACACGCTTGATCAGACAGTATATGAAAACTTTCTGCTGTATAAGCTGACATTTTACTTTGATAAATCAAGCAATGGTGAAATAATGCGCGGACAAAATCTATCCTAGATCAAATGTGTCTCAAAACGATGATGGCCTAAATTTCAGCCTACCGGACCGAGGAGGGCAAACCCTGGGTGCTGCCGGTCGTGCGGGAAGCGGAGCGTCAAATCGCCGCCGATGAGACTTTGAATCATGAGTAAGCAGTTTTTCCTCGAACTTTCTAGTTCACACGCCATCATTTTTTATCACTTTTTACCTTCTAACGAGAAGTTTCCACATAGGAGCTCACAGATCTCGATGAAACTTACCAAATAGGGGTTTTTTGATTTCAGAATCATGATCCTCGCTACCGAAAATCCCCATGTAGAAAGTTTCATCAAGATCTGTGAGTTCTTATGTGGGAACTTCCCTTGCAAAGTATCCATTCAAAATAACAACATGAAATAATTTATTCCATACACTTATTGATCTGAAGAAAATCTATCGAATTTAGCCGTTTTTGATCAGGGGCTTCCTGTATAACTCACCAGGCTTTAGGTCTAGGGAGTAAAGGAAAAGAAAAGGGGCTGGTGAATTATACTGGAAGCCTTGATCAGGAAGGGAATGAATGATGATGTTTGCAGATACCTGCCAGTTCTCGGACTCGACGCATTTTGCAAGGCTGCGACCGGTCTCCTGCTTGGAAACGACAACAAGGCGATTCAAGAGGGACGTGCGATCGGCGTGCAATGCCTGTCGGGCACGGGCTCGCTGCGAATGGGTGCCGAATTCCTCTCCAGAGTCATGGACCTCAAAACCGCCTACCTCAGCAATCCCACTTGGTACGTTTTGGAAATTTATTTTGAAATTTTCAGAATAATAGATTCCCATACTTGCCTTTGTTATTTGGAATACCTTCTATATCACATTGTTCATACATGTAAATAGGAGAAAAATGAATGGTTAATAGGAATTATCGCAAAAGAAATGCCTGTTCGTGCTGTAGTTTTTTTTAGAAATGGAACTGAATGAAATTTGACTTTTTTCCAGGGGAAATCACAAACTCATCTTCAAAGTGGCGGGTTTCGAGTCCGTCAAAGAGTACACCTATTGGGACCCGGCGAATCGAGCCGTCAACATCGAGCAAATGATCACCGACCTGCAGCAGGCGCCGGAAAAGTAACTCATTTTCATTGTTAGACTACTCACGTCGAAAGAGCATTATTGAAACATCGAATTCCTCTTCTAAATTTAGAGAGCGCAAACGGTTTCCGAAATTGCACCCCAATCAGTCAAATATGGGGTCAAAGTATCCGTAGGGGTATAATTCAGATTTTGCTCAAGTCGAAAAATACAAGGAATTACCCAAACCTCGAAGAAATTGCTCAACTGAACTTCAATATGAACACGTTTTTGCAATACAAAAACCCCGCGGCGGCGTGCGGGTGCGAAAATCGTGAGCTGATTTTGGCCCAGATCAATTTCCTGGGATTTATCGTCGATCTAGATTAGGCCTTTCGCAGTCTGGACATGACTCGATTCCTATTCTAGGGGTCCCCGTACTACCATTTTTGAACACTGTCTCGCTTTTACAAAGAGACGGAACTTGCGCTCTCTATCTAAATTTTTGAAACGTGGTAGAATTTAACGAAACTTCGACATTCATCTAAATATTCGCACTTTTTACTTGGAATATTATTCCCAAGGTTCAATGATCTCTTCATTAACGGCATAATTTCATAGCACGATTTCTAAATGTTTGAGGTATACAATTATTTCTATTTAGATCCGTCGTTGTTCTGCACGGTTGCGCGCACAATCCGACGGGGATGGATCCGACCCACGATGAGTGGAAACGCATCGCGCAAGTTATTAAGGTAGGCGTTTTCTAAAGCTTAATTACAGAGTAATTGTTCTATTCTACTACCTGCTATTAATTATCATCTTTATTACTCATCCAACTTTTAAGCCAATATTAACAATTTATACCTTTTTAGCAATGAAGTGAATATTGCCAAAATGATCTATGACTTCCTTTTAAAGATTTCCAAAAAGTTAAACAAAAAATGTTACCAGCGAATTTTAGGACCGCCACCTGTTCACGTTCTTCGACATCGCGTATCAGGGCTTCGCATCGGGTGACCCGGACTCTGACGCATGGGCGATTCGCTACTTCCTCGATCAGGTATACAACCTAAAAACAGACTTGGGACTTTTCCAATGCACCGCAACTGCAGCGCGGTGGCCAAATCTCAGAAAAGTTCTGTCTGTTTAAAGTTCATTTCGAATTCCTATTACTAAAACTTTCTGTTAAAATTTAGCATCAATGGCCAAATTTGAAGTTAATTCCAGAGTTAATTGGTAATTATCATAATTCCAGGGACTAGAGATGTTCGTCGCTCAGTCGTTCGCCAAAAATTTCGGACTCTACAACGAGCGTGTGGGCAATCTGACGGTGGTGTTCAACGACAAATCGGCGATTGCCGGCTTCTCGTCGCAAATGTCGCTCGTCGTTCGAGCCAATTGGTGAGACAACTAAGCAATTAAATTGGATAATTAGGGTAACTAACTCTTTTAATTGCAGGTCGAACCCGCCTGCTCACGGAGCGCGCGTCGTCGCCAAAGTGCTGGGCGACCCGGAGCTCAGAAAGTCGTGGCACGAGGCTATAAAGGTAGAAGATAGTCTTTTTCCTATTTTTGTTGTAATTTAAAATACCTGAAATGATAACATAGATTTTCCTATCATCTCGTTCAAGGTGCTGAAAATATCATGAAGTTAGATAATATAAAATGTTATTTAGAACTTTTTTAATATTAAATATTCCAGACGATGTCAGATCGCATCAAGCAAATGCGCGCAGCCCTGAGGTCGAATTTGGAGGCGCTCGGCACCCCAGGAAAATGGGATCACATCACCAAGATGATCGGCCTCTTCTCATACACCGGATTGACTCGTGAGAATTTGATTTCTTGGAAAATTATTAGGATTCAAAATTTTGGATAATTAGATGAGTTTTAATGTACCCCATTGCATATCAAACCGAGTTGAAATACGGTATTCTCTCTAATAGTAGGGCACCCCTCAAAATGGCAGAACTACCCATTACCCAACTAGAATCATCGCAGGGAATGTTTTATAATGTTCTTTAAAGTGGGGTGACTTGATTTAGTCTTGATTTGAAGTGATTACGATTATTAGAAGAGGAGTTATGATAGTTTGAAAAAGTAGAATTTTTCGAAAATTAGGGTTGAAAAATAGAAAGACATATTCTTCAATTAGAGGGAATACGGCAATCTATTATTATTAGTCTATAAGTTCACATAATTTGAAGGTTAATTATATTTTACACATTTGGATACTTGAGTCATTGATTTTTTAAGATTCGTAGTTGTTTAGACCTAGATTTGTTCTCGTAAAATCTATTGCCATAATATTTTACATTAAAAATCAGGATTACAGTATTTTAATTACGCTAATTTTCAGCCGAACAGGTCGACCGCCTAGTGAAGAAGCACAAGGTGTTCCTGCTGTCGGACGGCCGAATCAACATCTGCGGTCTGAACACGAAGAACGTTGAGTATGTCGCTAAGGCCATCGATGAGACCGTCCGATCCGTCAAGAGCAATATCTAACCCACCAAAAATTGTCACAATTTTGCAAATATTCCAATTTTCTTTGAATAGCTTATTATTTTTATTGACAAAATTGGTGTAGAATAACCTCATGATGAGAGGATCGTTTTTATGCCAAATTTGCCTATCCTAAATGTAACCGAATCTTGATAATAAGCTATTCAAGATATATGTTTTCTGCGAAATTGCGACACGGTTTTGCGCTATTCGTCAAAAGCACCCTAAATCATCGAACTGTCCTTGATTTTTGGGCTTGACCTACTTTTCCCAGTAGTTACCGAGCAAGGTTAATACTTACGATATTATCTAGCTAAAAATTTCTGTAATCATGCAAAATGTGTGACTTTTTATTTCTAATTCATAGGTCCTAGAAATGATATTCCCGAATAACAAACAAGTATTACTTACGCTAAGCGTATAACAATTATTCCATTTTAGAAATGGAATTATTTAGATTTTTATTTCTCCTTACGTGTAGATTTTTGCAATCGATAGATTACTTATTCTTGAAAACTGTCAACTTATTTTTTTATTGTTGAAGTTTGTGAAATCACTTATTCTAGGGCGTTGATTTTCACGATAGTTACGAAATAAAGTTTTTTATTGAAAATGGCGCACTTTACAAATAAAAAGGTAGGTATAATATTTTTTGCAAAGTAGTGAAATTTTGAAAATAAAATTTTGAGCCCTCAGCGCTTCTTAGAAGGAAACTAATCACGACGGTTTCAGAAACTCTAGCCGAAACTTCATCGAGCTCTAACCACATACCACTACACTATGAGATCCTCAATAGAGGGGTATGCAATTTGGTCAAGAACGTGAAATATAGTAATTTTTCTTTAAATTAGGGGGTTTTTTTTAGCAAAGTTTAAGTTACAAAACATAATAACCTGAAATAGTAAAAAAAAAATCTGAGGAAAGAAAACTATAGAACATTTTTTCTTGGCTGTTCTGTGCTATTGGCTCGCTATTTAACAGATATAGTCAACGATAAAATTCAGTTTACAATTAGCTCCATTTTATTTAAAAAAAACAAATTAACGGCAACTGACTATGGAGCGATGTTCAATGAATAGCAAAAAATAATATTTTAAAATGAAATATCAGTAAAAATGTTCTATATATAAATTAAAATTTATCGATTTATACATATAATTGATTGAACTTTCATATCCTTCAGTCTCAATTTAATCATGACCAATTTAAAGGTAATTATCTCAATAACAAAACAGATCCCCATTCTAAAGTTGATTAAAATGGCATAACCAACTGAGCTCCATTTCCAATACGGTAAAATAAATACAGAATATCTAAATTTATCCCTGAGCCTCGCTCATTATGCTGCTTTATTATTATTTTTACAGGAAAAAATTGAATAAAAAAAGAAAAACTGAAGGACCAGTTGACGGCTGGTACCTAAAGCGGCAAGTGAGCAGGCGCGCGGAGCAGGAATGTTTGCGGTGCGGTGTGCTATTTTACTGCACCGCCAACATCCCCGGCGCAGAGCTCTAGTAAACCCTCTATTTTTGTATCGCACATAAGTTTCTCATAAAAATAACCCATTCAAACAAAAAGCACAAAGTGTTTAATCAAATTCACATTTTGAAAACATTTTGAGCAAATGATTTTGATCAAAGTAAAAATGGAATCAAAGCTTTTCGATCCTTGGGATAGCGTTCCTTGAATTTCGACAGATAAAATCTGAAAAATGAAGCAAATATTATGATTTAGTTGAACATCTTGATATTTTTATTCGTAAAATCTGATCAACTCAAAGCACAACTTGAACAAATGAAAAATTCTGAAACTTACTGATGATGTTGCAAAGCTCTCGGTCCGATATTTGAACAAGTAAAGAAGGCGAATGCAAATGATGGCCAATTTTGACAGGCAATGGCAAATCCTATCCATTCCAGAATCTCCCCGAAAAAGTTCGCTCCAGACACGTATTCGAACATTCCTCCTAAAATAGAATTGTGATTTTAGAGAAAAAAACGTATATAAAAAGAATCAATGGGTTTCAAATGAACCAAGACTAGTGAAATTTTGAAACATAATCATTGAAGCTGTGAATAATTTGCTTGATGATCATTTTATGAAATTATGTGACGATTTTCAAGAGTTTTATCTGAAAATATAAGTCTAAATTGGAGGATCAACTAGTAGAGCATTTTTACCGGTTAATAACATTTAGAAAATCTGAAATATTCGAAAAACTATTCAAGACAATGAATGATGATCACAGTTGTTTGGATTATTTTTTGTGCTTTTATATACCAATTTGGGAGTTAATCAAATCAATTTCAATACAGACAAATATCATAAACTTTAAACAATAGCTATTTTAAATCCACCATACCGTGGGGAATTTTGTACTTCTCGCCATCTTCACTTGGCTTAGCTCTCAAATTGATCAAGGTTTCATCTGAGTCTCGATTGATTTTGGCACCGATGAAATACAGGGCTGATCCTAAATTTCTTGTTTACTTCAAAGACATTTTCATCTTGGCTTACCTATCACAAATCCCGCATATCCTAAAATTCCCCTAGTAGAAATGGCTGGTTGGTACTTCGCCAAGTAGCATCCTTGCATATATCCGTTCCAGGAACAAAACACGAAGGCAGCTATTAGAATATACCAAGGAGTACAGTTTTCGGACTTGATCTTTCTTGAAAAGACGAAAGTTCTAAACTTTTCAAGGATCTCCAAGATTAATAATGTACTCAGAAAAATTGAGACTTTACAAGTTAGCATGATTTTATGAGCGGAGTTTATCCCTTTTCGAAATGAGAAAAGATAAATCGACTCTTTCTTTATTTCTTTTCTAAAATAGGAAGAAAGATCACACCCACAAATCTTTGCAGCATTGCACAATTTCATTTTGATCGAAAAAGACGATAAAATTACCTGTGAAAGTAGTGAACAATGAAGAAAAGTAGTAAAATGCCCGTATAGACTGAATGACAATGCTTCAATAAATAGTAGAGAGGAATGAAAAACGAAGGGCACTCTTGAATCATCCACGCCAATTTTGGCTCTATTTGAAGCTAAATTTGGGTTTTTGTAATTGAATATAAAGAATAAAGATCTACCATAGATTCATAGGAATATCGTCCATAGTAAGCTTTGAAACCTAGATAGAGCAATAAAAGTGTGCATATCGCGCAAAATACCATAAATTGAGCAAGAAATATCAAAATCGTCTTTTCGTCATAATACATTTTAGTGCCTGAAAATAGGAATTTGAAATATAATTTTGTCATGTCGCGCTTGGAAATATTATAGTACTAGAATATGATATTTTAAGCTTATTTCATATTATATAGTTTAAGATAATCTTCAGAAATTAATTGAAATGAATAAAGAATAAACTAAATAGACTTTCTATGGCTCAGAGATGATTTCAAGTTACTATTGCGCAATACCCGAAGTTCAATATTTGCCACGAGTAAAGAATCATTCAGTATGAATCATAAACCACTTTTCTAGGAAAAAGAAACCGATAAAAATGACAAAAATAGAGAAATCAATGATAAGCAAGTAAAAATTAATTTAATGCCCTAATCATGCCATATCGTCAATTCGAATAATGCATAATTCTTACTATGCTATAGGGCCGTTCGATAAGAGAAAATAAAGAGCCTGGAAAAGAGAACGAGGTCAGATAAAGACAAAGAGAAAAACTAAGAGAAGGGTGACCGAGATTGAGTGCAAGTACAAATAACGAAGAAAAATATCTCAAACGTTTCTGATCTCCTATTTTAATATATAGATATAGAACTAGACATTCAATTTCTTCGCAACGATATTAACCCTAGGAATGGGTGTAGATTTAGAGCCAAAGTAGTATTACTTCAAATAAATCTGGTCTTCAATAACTGCTTCTGGGAATAGCACGTGAAAATAGTAATAACTTCACGCATTTTCGAGAATAATTAATTAAAAAGCGGCATGAGTAAGCGGAGTGATAAAAGTATTACGTTGGATAGAAAGTCCTGCACCAAAAATTTTAAAAATCTATAATTTTCTAAAAATGAGTCGAATGCCCTAATAAGTGTGAGAACCTTGTAGAATGTTCTCTAAGCTATCACCACATGGGTATATAAGAGCTCGCGCCCAGGGGTCTGGTGACTTACGATTATTATAAGCGAACCCCAATTTTGAACAGTCATCTACTACGAGTGGCGCCAAAACAACAACGCAAGCAGAGTGACCTCTAACATTAACAACACATTCAGTGAGGGCACTGCTTCCCGTTGGACAGTCAACCGCTGGTTCTATCGCTTCGCGGCAGAAGATACGAGCCTCCAAGAAAATGAGCGCTATGAACGACCATCCTCCATCGACAACAACGAATTGTAGAGCGCTATCAAGGCCAATCCGGAAGCTACTATATGAGAATTGGAGACGATACTCGGGTGCTCCAATGTCACCATCGTTGCCCATTTCCACGATCTCGACTATCGAGAAATTCAATTGAGATGAACCCCCATCGACTGACCAACGCCCATAAACAAGTGCGTGTTAACATCTGTCAGTCTCTCCTCCTCCGTCCGCATCGAAAGGAATTTCTGGAAAATCTAATGATTGGAGATGAGAGCTGGATCCTTTACGACAATGATGCACGACATGTCATCTGACTTCCACGCGACGCAGAGCCATCAACGCAGTCGAAACCGAACCCCACTAACACAGACATCTCCTCTCCGTTTGGTGGGACGCGAAAGGGTCGATATACTACGAGTTGCTTCCTACAAGCAGAACTGTCACAGCTACCATCTACATCGATCAGCTTCAAAATTGATCGGCGTAATTCGAGAAAAACGTCCGAGACGCTCAATTGTCCACCTACTGCATGACAACGCGCGACTACACGTCGCTTCGGGCATCCACCAAAAGACCACAAAGCTCGGCTGGCACCCGGTCAACCACCCATCGTACTCGCCGGGCCTCGCTCCATCAGACTACCATTTGTTCCCTCCTTTGAAGCTCCACCTACGGGAGAAAAAAATCAACAAAGACGACGGCCTAAAAACAGCAGTCGACAACTTCTTAGCGTCACAGTCTCCTGAATACTAGGCGCAGGGCATCAATGATCTGCCCAATAAATGGGCGAAGGTGGTGGACATATTTGGTGATTATATTGTTGATTAACTGTTATTATTAATGAAGTTACCAAAAAATTTATAAGATGTTATTTTTGGTGCAGGACTTTCTATCCAACGTAATAGAATGTTTGATGCGATAGTCTGAGCAGATTAAAAATTGATGATAAAATCGCGCCTTTGATGATAGAAATAGTGATTTCGAGTTTAACGACAATGATATTTAATTTCACAATGAACAACTAGATAAAATGATTTATTTATTTTCATAAAAATTGTCAGGGTAAAAATAAATTATTAGCACATTGGGCAATAATTTGAATGTTCGAAATTTTGTAGGTAATCACGTATCGGCTTTGGAAAGCGATAACCATTGAATATTTAATGAAATAGAAAATGACAAATTTTCATTACTACAACCAAAAAGTTTGTTGCTTATCTAAATTATTGATAGTAAAAGTGATGTAGAAACTATTATTTAATCTGGAATTTTGCAAAGTGATCCAATGATTCTGGATTACGCAACGATGAGGTATTGACGACCTAAAATTTTATTTTCAATATTTCCGAACTTTCAGAATTTAACCAAGTCTTTCCGTTGGTCACTTGTTTTACAGCTAACTCGACTTTTTGCCAGAGTTGGTGTACTGAAATCATTTATCTTTAATTATTGAAAATTTCGCCTTGAAGATATCCATATTTTATTCAATTCACGGATTAAACAGTTTTCTAAACGTCGAGTTTTTAAAGATTATTTATTGAAAACTTCGCTGAGAAATTCGTTCATAGCGTTATGCATCGAAAATCGAGAAATTTGTCTACTAAATAGTGGAAAATTTAATGGGCGTCGGGGAAGTACTGGAATAATCTAACAGGAAAAAATGATGAGTGAAAAATTCAGGTTCTTCGAAGAAAACACCTAAAAATCTAACTTCTATGAAGAATATAGAAATTCAATAAGTGAAGGCAGTAGTACCCTTATTTGATAATTTGTAGAAAAATAACAAATTTAAAATAAAATCTAGAATCTATGAAATTTCAAACCTTGATGAAGGAATGTAAAAATCAGAGAAGAAAATGGGTTGATGGAAAAATTAAAGGCAAGATTGGATGGTTGACGATGAATGATGAAACTTCATGTTTTTCAAACCTGGAAAAATAATAAATCCACGAAGTCTCGAAATTCAAGAAGCGTGAGGCTTAGAGTTTGGAATAAAAATAGATGAATTTTAAAAATCACTAGATGGTGATGTAAAAGAGTAGTGTAGTTTAGAAGAAATTGGCTATATTTTCAAGTTCAAAAGAGGTGTAGTTTGAAAAATCCTAAATTCGAAGCTGTTGCAATTTGAAAACGATGAAATCCAAAATAGGCGTATTTTGGGAAATGGTCAAGTCAGAAAGCTGGTGATTTGGAAGATGAGTGGCATTTCAAAACTCAGCTTCAATCGTCCTCCTCCATGAGCTCTTCTTCCGTGAGGAAACCTCCCTTCTTGATCAGCTTCAGCGAATGCACACCCAGACGCATGTTTCGCTTCGCACCCCACTGAAAATGAGCAAATTTTAAAAGTGATTATGCTTTAAGTGTTCATGTCAAGATGGATTTTGAATTATTTAAAAATAAACTTACCACTTCGAACTTGGTGAAATCGTCGTATTTGTGTATGCAGAAGAAGTTGAGAATGAAGAACGAGATGAGAAACAGGATGATCGAGAAGACGATGGCGACGATCAACGCACCGAAATAATCGATCACCTCGAACTCTTGCTTCGGCATTTTAGCGACGAATTTCTAAACCCTGAAAATTGAAACATTAGTAAAATTACGCTAAAAACTAGAAACATGTTCAATTTTTGAATTACCAAGTTGATGATATGATTTCTGATGATTAGAATACTCAAACGAAAGCCGATATTTGAGAAAACAAGCTAAGTGTGAACGGAAAAACTGAAAATATGACTTTGAAAAGAATGAAGAAGACAAGGTCCATCCTAATTTCAAAAACGTTTCTTAGAACCACAATAATGACTTTTTGCCGGGTTGTAAAGCTTTAAAACATGGTCGAAATTAGCTAAGTGGAACACATGAAAGTGAGGTTTAGTCTGGGCTTGGAGTAAGATTAAGAAAGAATCCTAGAGTTTATAGCTCTAGTCTATTTTTCGAAAAATTCAAAATAATGAACGATCACTGGCAAGCTTTTCATTCAGTTGAACAAAGCTGCCATCAATGAAATTTTAATTTTATCGAAAAGTAGATTATTATCGAATTTTTATTAACATTTTGAAAAAGTTCAAGAACCAAAGTATTTTAGGTAAACTAAACAAATGAAGTAAAGCCTTTTTTGCAGCAGAAAGAACTCAGAAACAGATATTCCGCTCCGCATAATAATTGAGAGAAAAGGAATTCTCAGAAAAAATAGACCGAGGAAAAGATTCAGGGTTAGAATGGGGTGTACATAAAATAAAAAAGTGAATATCTAATATAAACAAGTAGGTAATAGTCGGAGGATATTAGATAGGGTCTATTAAAATTAGGTAGTTTATAAGTTTCGGGAATTATCTTGGAAGACAACCCGTAATCCATTTCTTCAAATTCTATTAAGTTGATCTCTTCAAAAGAAGAATATTTTCTGAAATGGATGAACTTCCGACAACTAAAGTTTGAGACTATAATTAGACTGGATTTGACGGACCAACATCTTTTCGTTACGTGTGAGTGAATTAGAGTGAAATATCGCAATTGTTGTGGAGCGTTGTTAGAGTGTTGGGTAGAGTTGGAGATAGAAGGTAGATTACACTTTTATTTTTCAATCTCTTTCCCTCCTTTCCGCTCGCAATTCATAACATCGACGCACAATCGAATCGATCGAGGACCCAAAAGAAAACGGAATATCCTCATCTATCAAAGATTCTCATTCTCTATATTTCGGGGGAAAAAATGTCTCGTTGATAGATGCACCATAGATTTTTTCAAAACAGGCTGAAGTAACAAAATTAGGCAAAGATGTTGATCACGAAAAAAATCAGATCTTATCAACTCTCAATACAAGACGGAAAAATGTAAAGACCAATATTTTCGTTCAACTTTATTTGCAATTTGAAAACAGAAAGAATTGATAATTGCTGAAATTCTTTAACTAAAAAGAAACAAATCAAAGGTTTCAGTCAGTGCGTTTTTTGTCCTGAAAATAGGGATTAAGAAAAGTAAGAGGTAAAAATATGAAAGGCCTAAAGTTAAGTCATTCTTTAGACGAATGTATTTTTCTCCGAGAATTCTATAAAGTATTTCAAACGATTTTCACGGAGTATCTTTCAACGTTGACAAAAGACGCTTTATGACTAGATTTACTCTTTAAAATTGAATTGACTTGCATAAAAGGAAATTTTGCTGACGAAACGCGAAAATAAAGGTGATCTTGAGAAAATAAGCGTATTTTTCCAAAAACGGAAATTCATATTAGAATTTTCCGAGATTCGAGAAAACTGAGAAGTAACAACCAGATGAAAAATGAACGCGCAGACCTTATCTGATTCTAAGGATTTATGCTAGAAACAGAAGAGGGTAGAAAATCGCAATGCTCTAAAGTTGCAGATGTCAAGAATCTTAGAATAATAAGAATTCCAAAATATAGGTTTCAAAAAGTGGAAATTATTTCGGATTTAGGGAAATATAATAGGGTGTTCACAAATTTTACAAAATTTTCTAAATTAAAATAAGTTTCAAAAGACTTTAGGATTATTTAAAGTAATATTTCAAGAAGTGAAAATTTGAACGTGAACAGTTTTCAAAAATCGGATTGCAGTATGTTTTCAAAGAGAAATGGTTTTGAAGTTAGGAAAAATCGAATGACCTTGTCACAATGTCGATACACGGCAAGCGAAGACTGAAATCGTGAAATTGTCGGCAAAAATAGGGACGATAAAAAGAAAAAGGGGTAATGAGCCGAGTTTGTCCCTTTCCGATCGATAATTCGAAATTCGAATGATATATCGGCCCGTATTTTTGGAGTATGGGTAAAACGGAAATAACAATGTTAGAGAAAGAGGAAAATAAGAAATAGTGTGGGATTTCGAGAGAACGAAAGTAAGTGACAGTGAGAAGAATCGAATTAAACAAAACCGGTTGTAGATACAGATGGAGTGGAGAAATGTAGGCGAAAATAAGAGAGAGAAAGACCGAAAAGATAAAGTGAGAGAAAAATTGAATTACTCGCAAAATATTCAATGCACCAGCCACGGATAATTATACACAGACAAGAGAAATTTTATTGAGATATGATGAGGGATAGGCATTGGAATAATGGATGGGATATAAAATTTTACGTGATGTTTTTTTCCACTTTTATAGTTTTGTGAAATGGAAAGAGAGTTTTCGGAAATTTTGAGACGTATTTGAAAAATTTTCGAATCTAGATGTGTTGTTTCGAGGTTTCCAGGAAGACAATTGAATTGATCAATTTATAAAAAAAATATCTATTTTGAATTAATTTAAAACATAGATTTTCAAACAAAATTTAAAAGGCACTAGTTATAAGCTATGATAACTTGAAGTAATCTCCAAAAGGGGCGGGGCTTAGGGCAGAAGCTGAATATAAGTGAAGAGAAAATAACGTGAGAAAATAGGAGATGGAAAGAAAGAAAAAGATTGAGAATGAATAAGCGCTAGATGAATGACCGGTCACTATGAGAGCTCGTCAGAGATCGATCTTGAAATCATGCGAAATCAGGGTTCGTCAGAAAAATCAAAGTATAAATAAATAATTGATAAAATGAAGATCGTCTTCATTTTTTTATTTTTATAAATTATGTTTCAGATTTTTTTCTTCCAAATATCGCAGAAAAATATTTATTTAACGTTGAAAATGATAAGGTCTTCTTAAACAATATATAGTAAATCTTTATGGTGAAGATATTTCCTTTATTTTTAGTGCATAGGAAATTATTGCTTACCAAAGTTTTGAATTTGAAATTGAAAATTCCGAAAATTCCCAGAAGGGGTAATCCCGATTAATCTCCGATCCTAATAAGACGAAGTTGAAAAACAACGCGTTCATAAAATGTGCAAATATTTTTTGTGGTGCCCTACAACTTTTTATTTACTTTTACATCCATCCTCTCTCTTTTCTCCAGATTAGATTTTCCTGTTTTCCAATTCAAAACTGAGGAGTATGTAAATTTAAAGGGAAAAAGAAAAATAAATTCAAAATTTGAATTCGTTGCAACCAAAACTAATCCGTTCCTATCTGATACAAGGATTAAGTTTAGAATTTGCCCTCTAAAGATCTAAAATATATGATATGCGTGTCACTACCATTTCAACGTCTACGAATATCATTGAATCTAATGAACTGCTTGGCTCTAATCATTTTATTTTTAATTATTTTAATAATCTATAAACTAGTTGTCAAAATTAAATTATTATTTCGACAATGGAGCATGACGAAAGATTTCTATGGACCGAAGGGGTATTGGATTCTGGGGGCTACGATAGAAATGTTGAAATTGCCGATTGAAGATAAGTAAAGATTTTTAATAGCTTAAGTACTCTTTTTAGGATTATTACCCTATTGCCTAGACATTTCGGAGGACGGGAGGAATTTCGGATCGAAATTTACTAAAATGTGGATTGGAGATCAATTGTTGATAACACCGTTAAATGGGGATACTGCGAAGGTATTTTGTTTTTAATTTGATGAGTTTAAATATCTTTTTTAAGAACTTAATTGAATCTTCGGAGGAAACGGTCAAGGGCGTCGCCTATAATAACATCGAATGTGGCTCGGTGATAATTTGTTTACTTGGTAAGATTTTCACTTTTGAGTAAATAATCAGGAATCAAGGTACAAGAAAAATTGATCTCGAGTTCTAGAAATAATAAAGTCTAGAAATTTGTAACACGTTTAAAGAGAAATCTCAGTAAAGACAATTCATGGAAATCGGAAAGGAAGGCATTATTGCCTATTTTTCATCAGACTAAGTTCAAAGATTACCTCGGTTCTTTCAATAGGGAGTCGAAAGTTGTCGCGAATTGCGACCTTTATTTTTCCCATTTCGTAGATAAGTTACGATTTTGCTTAAGTTATCGATTGAATCTATCCTCTATGCAAGAAAATGTTTTCTTTTTCTTTTCCCCGTTCACTTTCTTTCCTCGAACTTTTACCCAACTCATTTTACCAATGCCTAACACCGGTCGTTTATATTGATTTTATTCCCTTTTATTTTTCTTATGTTAATAAATGGTTTAATTACCCAAGTTTGAGATCGTTCACAACGTCAACTACTGCCTTAACTCTCCGCTTGCTTGATCACCCACACACTAGCACACAGTCTACTAATCGACCCATTTTCAATTTATTTTGAAACTTAAATTTTCAATTTTTTTTTATCTTAGAGCTCAATAGTTGATCAATTACTTAGCAATCCTTCCTATACCAAACCTAAGATTCGAGGGTTCATTGATGCCTTCCTATTCGCAGGTAAGTAAGATAGTTATCATTCATAGTTGTCCAGCTTAATTAGGTCACGACACAATAACATCAGCGTTAAGTTGGACTATATGGTGTCTTGCGTGTCATGAGGAGACCCAAGATGAAATTTATAGGGAGACTATGATGATTCTGTCAAGTATCAATTAAATCTAATAGAAAGTTCATTCATAACACGATGGATGAAAAATTTTAACTTGAAGAAAATGATCACTTTTGTGGAACTTATTCTTGTATTTTTGTAGATAGTACCTCGAAGGAGGTGACAATTGGTGAACTAAACCAATGCGAATATCTTGATCGGGTTATACGTGAAAGCCTAAGACTATTCCCTCCAGCGCCGGTCGTTCAAAGGAAGCTGAAAAATGATTTGGAATTAGGTAAATCAATTATTGTGAATGACCGACTACTTGAAACGAGATGAAAGAAGCGTATTTCTTTCTTCCCTTTTGTGAGCTTCAGAATGCGCGAGAGATGAGCATTTGCTCATTAGACGATTTATTTATCTTCTTATCGTTTCTCGCGTTTTTAAGGACAATTGTCGATAATTAATCGGGTAATTTTTGTCAATATCGACAGAGGAAAATAATCGACAAATGCTTGTTGTAAAGATCTCAATTCAACATAGAAAATTTTTAACAACATTTTTTCCAATTTCATGAGGAAAAGATGAAAATATTAAAAGCATAATAAGTTAGAAAGAAAATTCCGAGTCATACCTGAAATTACAGGTGGAACAATTTTGCCGAAAGAAGCCAACATTTGCGTTTCGCCGATCGTGATGCACAGAAACGAACAGGTTCGATTGGTTTCCGAGTTTTTGGACATCTGAAAGAAAAGCCATCGCATATTTTGTTTTGTTAGAAAATAATAGATTTAAAAACGGCAAAATGAAAACCTCAAGCTCTAAGCCATGAGAAATAGTGTGATATTGTGGGAACACACTATCGTGTTTATTGACTACGATAAACCACGTCTTCTTTACTCCCAAAATATGTGTTCCGCAAAGAAATATTCAAGACGACGTAGTATCTTTGTCACTTTGGTCTAGCTTCTTTTTCTGGAGGGGGAGAATCCCACTAGCCTGTATTGAAGCATGGGAGCAATATAATATATTTTTTATCACGTGGAAAAAGAGGAAGTCAAATAGTGGCAACTAAAAAGCGCCTAACATCGAGGTACGGCAATAGGCCTTTGACACGCCTACCGAATTTTGCAAAAGTTCCGCATGCAAAAGATCTTCATTAATGGACATGGTCGAGTGGAAGCGGAATCTTTCGCCTACCATCCCTCAACCTATTTCTCATGACTTGAGGGCTTGAGGTATCCAAATAGCAAAAAAACCTAGGTCGAAAAAAACGCGAACAAATTCGACCCCAACCGATTTTTATCCGATCAGAAAATTTCAAGAAGCCTGTACGATTACCTGCCCTTCTTTGCGGGACCAAGAAATTGTTTAGGTTTGAAAAGTTAAAAATATAATGTTTTGAAAGTTTTAGGACAAAAATTCGCGATGATCGAATTGAAAGTGGTCTTGCTTTGGTTGATCAGGAGCTACAAAATTTCAACTCCGCACGATTTTGAAGAAAACATCCCATTATTAGAGGTTATTTTGCAACCGAGTTTAGGAGTTCCTGTGATCTTAGAAAAGCGATGATTTTTTTTTTTCGAAAAATAAAGATTTTTGCCATTTCTCGTTGTCGAATGTATCATCAAAGCAAAAATGGCATTGGTGAGAGAACGTTGAGATTTGAGAGGGTTTTTAGGAAAAAAGAAATGAATATTCAAGCGAAAAGAGCACGAAGAATAAAGAGAAAAGGGGAAAAAAGCAAGCTTTTCGAAAATCGACTCATTGAATTTCGTGAATTCATTCATCAATTGCTGCAGTTGCGCGACTCGGTTGTTTTATTCAAGCGTCTTTCAAATGGGGTTATTATTCATGTCATTCATAGCCATTTATGATTTAGGCTGATAATTTTCAATTTCTTTCTCGAAAAAAGATATTTTGATAACGATTTATTTTAATCTTTATTTTATGGAGCTTTCATGAGATTTAATTAATCTTATCTTTTCTTGAGGTTTATTCGATTTTTCAGAGGTGTGTATGAATTGCTATATCAAATAATATCACGAAAATACTAAATTTTTAAATTTGCAAAAACCAATAACTGGCTATATTAAAAATATTTCAATCCTCAACAAGCTCATTCATTTGATTGAAACCTATCTCAATTCAATTCATAATACAAATGTTCCCAAAGCTCCAAAAATAGTCTCGTTTTGAACTAGGCAGCTACATTGCAAACTTCCTACCAAATTTAGCCAAATCCACATGTTGAAAATCAATATTTTGCTCGTTTTTTCCGAAGGTAATGGTCGAGAAACTTGGTCTGGTCGATTTTTTTCGCAATTTGCCGCATGATAACCCTCAATTTTTCATTTTTTCGAGCACCGACCAGATTTTAGATGGATTTTTCGAAATTTACAAAAGATTTCTTATAATGTTGAAGAATAGGCCTGAAAAACAGGCTGGAAGTGATTTTTCGATTAGTTTTTTATTTTAGTTCCATTTGGGCTGGTTTTGAGTATCCACGAAAAGCGATTGAGAATTTTCCGATTTTGTTGATTCAGCCCCAACGAAAGCCAAATCGCCGGTTTTGTTCCGTTTCGCCAAAACCTCAGCTAAAGTCCAACGTTTTTTCTCAGTTTGGAAAATGTTACGATTTTTTATTTTTGAAAATTTAATTTACTTTTAGTAACCACCGCAAAACGATAAGTATTAGAGTTTTCTCCTGCAAAACTTGAATCATTTTGAAAAATACCTTTAAATTTTCGTAAAGAAACTCGCTCAATATTAATCTATATTTGAAAATTTTCATTGGTTTCATTTTTAAAGCTCAAATTTAGCAAAAAGTATTTTTGAAAGAGATACGCTAAAATTCCCTCTAAAAATTTCACAATCGCCTATTTGTATTTCTCCGATTCTAGCTTCTTGTGAATCATCATTCCACACAAATTTATATGGGTTTTTCCGATCGCGGTCTGTGAGAATTTCATTAAATGTCTAATTTTTGCTCAATTTTATAAAACGGCATTTTAAAATTAGCTGGAATAGGCAAAAATTTATTCATTTTCGAAAAATCGATTTGATTCATGATCATGATGAAAGAACAACGTGATTTTATCATTTTCCGGCTAGATTGATTGAATTTCGACTTAGCTTTGAAATTCGAAATCCATAGCTCATGTGCTGATTATGAAACTGAACGGCAATTTTAGCTCTGTATGTTTGTAGTTTTTGAATTTTGAATATCGATTTATAATTTAGTGATATTGGTAGTTGTTCCTAATATTGAAAAATCTATTTTAACCTAGTTTCAAGAGTAGTAAAAACTTTCACGATGAAACTATACAGAAAGTCGCAATTATTTCAAATTTTAACTCGACTTTTGCACAATTAAAAACGAGAAAATACCGTGCAAATGAGAGCAATTTGCGATGAAATTTGGCAAATCTCACCGAGTTTTCCGAGCTCCGAAAAAGATGAGATTATTTTAATGCAGAAAAAGAATTTAATCCGTTCAATCTTTTATCTGATTTTATCGATCGTCTGGTTTAATGAGCGTTACTTTGGAGTGCATCATCTAGATATGCTACAGGTTTTGACATCTAAAATTCAGTCTTATGATATTCATTCATTTTAAATCTTGTCCATAATTTGTGTTAAAATTACCAATAATTTGTTTATGCAATAAATTTATGCGCTATTAAGTTCTCTACAACAATGCTTTTATATACTTCCCGTTACTGATAACTATTGATTATTGACTTATTATCATAATTTGCTTGCACTTTTCTGCATAATATCTAAATTTTATTTATTTATTTACTCAAAATCCTAATCCTCGTGAAAATACTTTTTAGTTGTTTATTCATTGCTTTACCAACTTTGATACTTATTTTATTTGTATATTATTTCTCACATCTCCCTAATATTCCTGATAATTTCCGAATTTTCCCTGGGCTATTTGTCCCGTATTTCAAATTGCTTCATTTGTTCAGGTGCATGAATTCGAGATTGTGACGCAACTGTAACAAACAATATCCAATCGAGAGTCCATTGTTTTGAACAGTCAAATTCCGAAAGCTACCCGAAATACGGCACCCGGTATTTGAGAATCATGCAAAGAGGATACTCACTAGCGGGTCACCTGTATATGAAAAATATTGGGGGAGGTTAGTATACTTCATTTTTAGTTATATTATCTTCATACAAACAATAATATTGATATTATACGATTCTCCATATTCTAAAAATCTCGAATTCTGTTTAGCAAATCTAGTTTTTTCTCTGTATTTGGGCTTTGTGAAAATCCGCTCGCAAAATATATGATAACAATGGATTTCAATTCTATTCAAGTAGAAATGCCAGGCTGGAATTATTAATTTCGGGTCCGAAAATGATACTTAATAATTATGCTATTTTTAATTTGCTAAAATTTGACATTTTTTGTGAATAATTCTATTTTCAGCACTGACCCTCTTACGCCCGAAAAAGAAGTATTATTTTGCAATCGATGAGATTTCCGGGAAATTATTGTATTTCAAGGATGAAAGTATAGAATCATTAAATTAAAAAAAAAAAAAAAGTTTAATTAATTTTTAGCCGATTTAATAGTCAAAAAAGACCCAGTTGGTGAATTATCGCTGAGTAAAGCCGTGTTCACGACAGTTGACAATAACCCCAAGGCCTTTGTGATGCAGTTAATTCAATTTTTGATAAATTAAATTAGTCACGCTAATTTTTAGCATTGCCGAAAAATCGATTGAACTCGAAGCGGAAAACGAAAACAGTTGCCGACGCTGGATGGAGACGTTAGTCAATCGGTAAGATGTCAGACTTAATTTTTGGGGAAAAAAATTAAGATATAATTTTTAAACACCATAAATTTGATAGAAATTCATCATTAAGCTCATAAATAAGAAATTTTGAAACTTATCTTATTTTATTTTAGAGATTTCGACGACGAAAACATGAAGGCTGGCAAGATGAGTAGAGCTTCTGGGGCTCCTTTCAGAAGGATCGATAGAACGCGGAGTATTAGTCTACCGGTAATTATGCTAATCAAATATTCTTTTATTCTGAGATTTTTGCTTTCCAAATTTGTCTCTAATTGCGCAGATAGCTACGAACCCAATTTCAAATGTATGCGATTGTATGCGCAGAGACCAAATCCGATTGTTTATGAGTTTCCAATGGCGGCACAAAAATCATTAACGAAACCTCTCTCACATGATTCGAAGGGAAAATAGGGCAGAGGGATTTTGAGATTTCATGTGAACATCGGTGATTCATTACAATTATAGGTTGTAGATATCCAATCAATCGAATACTCTTAATTTGTTAAACACAAAATTCTTATATAGTGGTGGTAACAAATCTTGAAACCTATTATCATTAATGCCCGAAATCTCAAATAAAGTCATCTTTTCCAAGTTTTCAATAAACCTTCAGCGGTAGACTTCTATGATGAGTTTTACAATAGTTTTTCCTCGAAATTTCGTACTTTACATTTTTATTAATATTCTATTTTAGATGGTGGACCACATTTCTCTAATGGAGAAAAATAACAATACGCTGAACGTGAGTGATGTGAGCCGGAAGGAGGCCCTACGCAAATGTATCATCGTTTCATATTTCTTTGAAAGTGGCTTCATTCATTCCCAATTTTAGATTCTTCCCCAATCAGCATCGATTCACCCCTGGCATTGTCTGTGCTGGAGGAGAGGCTCAATGAATTGAACGGAAAAACTGAGTCATTGAAGCATCGAAGTACCGCTCAACCTGCTCCAATCAATGTAATCATATTTAGAGATTTTCTGAAATTATTCTAGAGGTTGTTATTTTGGTTAAACTTTTAGTTGGCTGATAATTGCACATGAAAAATTAGCCATGCAGTACAGAATCACTTTGCTCAAGTGATTTTGTGAGACGTAGCCATGACAGTGTTTCCAAAAGTGAATTGAAATGAATGTTACAAAGTATAGAGAGTTTTTGCAGCATCTAACAAAATCTCAACATTGAATGGATTTAGAGAAATTTTATACACTTCAAAAATTAAGTCGAAACATATTCAGAACACTCAATACATCCTGGATGAATGGGTCACGAAATGGCTTCAGCAGCAGAAGTTCACCGAAGACGAAAGTGATTTCGATTCGTCGACCGTCTCTTCGAATTCCGTATCAGTTAACGACCCGATGAGCACCACTGAAAATGAGCGGAATGAGACCTGCGAACTCGAGCAGTTGCGCCGAGTCAGTAACGAGCAGAAGAAACGACTTGAATATCTCATTCAACAAAATCGCCGGCTCACTGAAGAAGTCGTCAATCTGAAGTAAATCATAGAAACCTAGAAACCTCTTGGCATCATTGCATGATAATTTCATTTCCTCGCCGCTACTCATGTCATAGCTTCACGAGGAGTCAAAATTACCTCTGATTATCCAGCTAATTACCCCAATTAAGACTGCTTACCGAAGACACTCCCGAGAACCAAAGTGCCTTATCAGCACAAAATCGATTCCTCAATTCGGAAATTCTCAGGATGAACGAGAAATGTCTATCGATGGAGAAGAATATTGAATCTTTGAGGTTCGGAAAATTTGAAAATAAGATAAAATTAGAGTTTAGGGATGTTAATGTTTCCCTGAGAAGCGAGTTGGATATGATGAAAAAGGAGTATGTGTTCGCGCTACAGTCGACGATCAGAATACCGTTGAAAGAGAACAGTGCGATGGACACCATGCAAGTCAAGCTACTAGGAGGAGATGTGGTAATTAGATCATTACTGGTCTTGTTATATAAAAACCAAACAGTATCTATTCAATTTTCCCACTTCATCAGGGGTTTTCAAGAAACATTATGAGTCGAAATAATTTCAGCACAAATATCGAATCTGCAAATTGGTAGCTGAAATTCGTGCTCATGAACCGAGTCTGCCTACTCTGCAAAGGTAAAAACAAATGAGTTAGGAAAAAATGAGGACAATATTTAGCCTTTTATCCGGCGTCTACGTCGACTCGTTCGGATTCAGAATCTCGCTTCCCGACGAAAAAATGGCGATCCACTACATGGCGACAAAAATTAATGAGTATTATGAAAGTCCGCAGTTTTTTCTTTAAACTCCTGAAAATGCTGAAATTCAGACAAGTCAGACTCTGCCATTCTGCACAGGAAAATGTGGAAAAAATTCTTGGAGGAGAATGAATACATTGAAATTACGGTAGTTTAGATTTTTAAATAATTGATAATCATCTGGAAAATTATTTGTAACGTCGTGATATAAATTCATCACCTTATTTCATGTTTTCAACGTCGCGATGTCAGTTTTTTAATATCAAGTTTCAACGCCTTTTGTAATTATTCGAATTCAGCCGGAATCAGTCTCCCTCTGCCGAAACGGTATTCCAAATTCTCTGAGATCAACGGTGTGGAACTTATTGATCCATCAAACTGTTGCGGACCTCAAAGTCCATTACGGAAAATACTACTATCGAAACCTGTGCAATACGCAGGAAGGAGAAGAAGACAATGCGGTAATTTATTGTTTTTTTCCTATTATTGCATATGAATAATGTATGATAGTAAATTAGAGGAAAAGTTCATCTATTTTGAAACATAGCCAAATTGCACTTGATGCAAGATAATGTGTGAATCATTTTGAATTTGAGATCTGAGTCAAGATTTATTGTGACCCTCCATCGATAATTTCTATCATATTACGACGACGATATTTAGTTCTCCACCGGTCATCAAAAACAAATCCATCTCGACTTACTGAGAACTATGCCGAATAATGTGCACTTTATGACGGCGTCGAGCAAGGGGGTAATTTTAATCCTATTATTTGAAATTTGGAGGTACAAGTTCTCAAACCACGCGATACATGTACAGATTTTTTCTATACGCCTTCGCATAGCATGATAACTTGTGATTTTCAAGTTACCTTTCGGACTTGAAGAGAATTTGGCAATTTTGAGAAGAAAACGTATTGGAGCGAAGTGACGAAACGGACTTCTCTCAATATTTTTCCCAATCATTCTTCAACCTTCGCATTTCTGCATTTCGTCTATTGCATCAGTTCCAAGCTCCTAACTAATTTACCTAAAATTTAGGTAACCCAACTTCTACAAGTCCTCCGCGCCTTCTGCCTTCACAACGACTCACTCGGCTACTGCCAGGGGATGAACTTCCTCGCCGCAACCGCACTGCTTTTCGTCGGGCCTGAAGAGGCATTCTGGTTCCTGATCGCGGTCACCGAACGATACTTCGACAAAACGTACTTTGACGATAATCTGGCTGGCGCTCAGGCTGATCAGGTAATTATGGCAATTGAAAAATGAAAACATTGTCGGAGTGAAATTCCCTCAATGTCACAAGTATAGTGATGAAACACGCATTAGTAACAAATACTATCACAGCAAATTTTATTATTGCTTATTGGCGCACTAAATAGCATTGAGCAATACAATCTCAAACCATCAAGGGATATGACAAATATAGTGAAACTTGTATTTTTTAATTCAGGAAGTGCTCAAGGAACTGTTGGAAGAGTACTGCCCAGAAATCGCCAATCACCTCGCCTCCTTGGACATCGAATTGGCCTCGATCACTCTCAACTGGTTCATCGCGCTTTTCTTTGATGCAGTTCCTTTTTCGGTATGCAATTTTAGCAGAATGATAGTATTTGTTTTAAATAGCCACGTATTCATCCGAAGGGTAACTGCTTTGAGTGAAATAGTGTGTGAAAGAGATTCTTTTGTCAATGCTATTTCGTCACAGGTGGCTACTTTTACACGTTGCTCGGTATGAATAGTACGAGCATAAATTTGCTAAAATCAGATAATCCAACTAACTACCGAATTTTCAGACCCTTCTCCGCCTCTGGGATTGCTTCATGCTCGAAGGCCCGAAGGTCCTATTCCACTTCGGTCTGGCACTTCTCATCCATCACAAGGAGGAGATTCTCGCTGAAAGTGACACGATTGGGATCATGCGAGTCGTCAGGGCCGCTGGAAAATTGGCTTTCGATATCAATGGGCTCTTCAAGGTAAGGAAAAAGTGCGGCATCTTAGTAGAAAGAGACACTGGCTTCGTTGCAACGTCGGTTCTCTTCAAAATTAATGCACACGCCATTATTTTTTTCTTATTTATTCAATTTTATTTTTAAGATTGCCTTCGAAGATCTGGAGAAAATTCCTTCCCACGAGCATCTCAGAAGCAAGCACAAGGCGTATCTAGAAGACCTCCAGGAGCGACTCAACAAGCGGACGAAGCTCAGAAATTACTTCAATTCGACGGTAAAATTGGAGAAAATCGATATTTATTGGTTTTTAACATTTTTAGTCGTCCAGTATTCACTCTTGCGATTTGAGCGAAATGCAGATCAGTGACGTATACGTGTCCGAATTCAGTCCGGATATTGGTATCCAAAGTTTTGTTTGGAAATTTCAAGAAGTGGATTTTCAGCCTATGCAATAAGTGGATCCCAATCACGAGGAGAAATTTCTCGAATAAAAACTCAGAATGGTAAAGCAACGGCGAAGAGCCTGGAAATTGAATTTGACTGTCGCATCGCGTCGTTCGTCTTGATCAGTGAGAATACAGCTATCGTCGGGCTGATTTCTGGATTCATCGTGGCGCTGAGCGTCAATGAGGAGCCCTGCGCTATCCAATGGGAAATCAAACTTCCTGATGTCGCGTTGAAGCTGTTGTACAACAACAAAAATCTGTACGCAGCACTAGCAAATGGGACGTTGACGGTTTTGGAGAACATTTGCGACAAATGGCCAAATAGCCTGGAAATGTACCATCTGCCGATTGGATATGCTCCACTCGCAGGTACCAATCTTTAAGTTCATGTTATCTTCAAAGTTAGATAGCATAAACATTCTGCTCATGTTACGGCTATCATACATTTCGCTTCAGACGCCGCCATCTACGACGAAACTCTGATCGTTGCGAGTGCTTGCAAGATGATCAAACTGGAGCTCTGTACGCTCTCAACGATTTCAACGGTCTACGTCGCCTGCGCAAATGCGGCCATGGGTACTCCGATGTTCGAAAAAGTAGCTTCAAATGATCGAACAGACTTTTGAATAGAAATTTTAGGTCAGCTGCCTCTCTCCGAGTTCCTGTGGAGTATTCTTATGCACGGCAAATTCAACTCTACTACAACTTTGGACAGACACAAAGTGCACGCTTCTGTTCGATATATCGTATGATCATACGCATAGGTGAGTTGGATAATTTATTAATTTACACATATGCTTTGCATTATGAAAGATTTTCGAATTCAATATTTCAATTTTCAAGAAGCATATTTTTTGGAAAATGAATCTTCTTGTAAACTATAAATTAGCGTCATACGATTTTACATTTTTCGATTAACGCAAACATTTTCGACACTTATATCGTAATATACCCTATGGTATATTTGAATACATGAAAATTAGAGATATTTTCAGAAAGCCGTCCCTTTCTTCGGCGAATTCCGACGAAGAATCTACGGTCCACATTTCATCTCTGCTGGCCCTCGATGACCATATTTGGCTAGGAACGAGCGATGGTTACGTTATGATTTATGCACTCGAGAAGTCCAAGGACTACCCGAGAGATTCCGCCAAATACACCCTGAAGACGTAGGAAATAGGTTTTATGGAAATAGTTGGCCTTCAATAAAAATGAATTTTATCAATGGCGTATTGCCTTCGACTTTTTATTGCAAATTAATAGAAAAAAGTAAATCAAAACTTAATAGTAAAATAAGCTAAGTGAACGAGCAACTTTTTATCTAAACACGATTTAGCTATCCGAGTGGTCGTCGGATAGCCCCAAAAATCAGTGCCACGAATATCCCAGTGAAAACCACCTGCTACATTCCGACGAATGCTGAAACCCAACGTGCGGATTCTGAAGACCGCAGCGTCAAGGAAGAAATGCTCAAAAGTCGGGTGTCCATCAACATCGATAGAGACACACAGCAATACAGTGGTAAGCATAAAATGAATCAGGGGTGTGCTTTGGCATAAAAATCTCTATCTGTACACGAATTTGCTACAAACGTTTCATACCTTGTATTCCTGCATAATTCAATAGGTAAAGTATCCATACCTGTACCATACCAATAAACATCTCTGAAAGGCGTACCACGTTTTATAGAAATTTCGGAATCTGCAAGAACGCAGTGGGGTTTTCTTCATAGCATATTTGGATATTAAACCCGCTTTTTTCCCTTATCAAAACTAAGCATTTTCCTTCGAAATAGGTCAATTTTTGCAATAAAAATGAATATGATAAGAAGCCTTTCTTCATCACTATTTTTAGTGTCGATCACAAGCTTGGAATCAAAGCAGTTGAGCCCAGAACGCAAAGAGTCGAATTCGAAGATGATGTTGAGAAGAAACAGTACCAAGTATTTCTCTTCGATCTTATTTGAAAGCAAGCTCTTGTTCTTCCAGAAATGGGCAAACCTGGAACAACGGCCCAGTAATTCGGCCAAGAAGATCCATGCAGAAGGGTGTCAGTATTGATTCCGCTGTTTCAGTGTTCAGTTCGGGTAAAAATTCAATATGTTTTTAACCTCTATAGACCACCAAATATCATTTCTAAATAATTCTTCTTTAGGTGTTATGGAATCGTAAATAAGAAATTTAATTCTAGAAAACGCCTCTGGAGCAGATTACGCCCTAACAACTCACGAGCATGAAATGCAACAGTGCGGTCGAAATCCGCCTAACTGCAAAATGAACAAGAAATTCACGAGGTAGGTTTCAAAATTTGTATGGAGAAGGATAATTTGTTCTTTAAAAGTTAATTCCGAGTCCAAGTGGAATATAGCATTAAAAATCGAATGAAAATGTTTAACTTGCCTTAGACTCTCTTCGACTGGCTCGAGCTATTCCATGGAATACGAGGACATTTTCGAGTTGTATTCCGACGAAGAACGTTCCCGAAGAAAAATCTGCATCCCACGAAATTCCCGACCAACCTGTTCGTCATATTCGTCTATGGGTTTGAAAAGTCTCGTCTCAAGGAAAAATATATAAATTTTAGGCCAAACCTCGACAAGCGATTCGATGCATTCAAAGTTGAAGATAAGAAGGAAGGATTTGAGCTTCGATGACCCGTTGATCGTGGCTTGTTCGGGTAAATTTACTTGAAATTTTGAAACCCAAGAATGTTTAAACGATTTCTAAAATTTTAGAGTTTTGATTTATTTTATTTAGACCGATCCACAATGCTGGAAGCAAACAAAGAATGCGAGTTGAGCGAAATGTAAGAAAAAAGAAATTTTTTAAAAAAATATTAGGGTTTTCAGAATTCCATCCCTCGGGCTAACATTGCTTATGAAACTTAAAGTGTCGGATAAACCCGTCAGGAAGATCAGAGCTATGGGGTATTTTTGTCTGCTTACTAAAATGATATCTGTTTGATTTAAGAAAATCCTCTTCGAACTCAATGCTGCTTACCTGTGCTGGCACATACAATGACGAAGAATCGCTGTTGCTATGGAACCGGGATGCGGACTCGGTGAGTGCAAAGATTCTGCCATTGGTTAAAAGTTGTTTTTTTTTTAATATAATATCTCTGAGCTTATTCAAATTTGTCGATAAAATTTTCTTAGGGCAAGAAATACCCAAACAATTAAATTATAACAAGAGTCCTATTGTTTCCAATACTTGTTTAATTGACGTGTCAAGTTTTCCATGAAATTTCCCTATTTGCTAAAATCGACCATAATTTTACTCGAAACATGCCTTTTTTTAATATCTTCTAAAAAATAATTTGCATTGAAATTTAGGGTCTCTGGATCAACGACCCTGTGATTCGACTGGATTGTCCGAATTCTCCAAGTCTAACGACTTCGACAGCCAGGAATTCTGTATCTTTTAAACTAACTTAGGTTTTCGTAGTAGCGACTAAAACCGAGCATTCCTTTATATGTCTAACTAATAATGTTATTATTGGAGAGCAGAGTGTCCAATGATCATAGAAAGTTTACGTTCCTCCAATTTTAAATCTAGTTGATAGACAACTTTTCATTCAAAATTCGAACATTCTTTCATAGTTCTGAAAAGAGTACATTAGTTGTGTTATTTCCAACTTTCTATATCATTTTGAGTACAGTTCATTGCATTGCCATATTTATCTTCATTTTTCAATATTTATTTTTAATAATATTTACAAAGCAAATGTTAGATGCTTTTAGATACAGGTAGAACCTTCAATGTATCAATTGTTAGAGACTCATATTTATTTTCGTTTTGGTTTGAATGAAACTGACCTCCAAAAACACGAAAAATAACGAGATGTTGTATATTCCAGTCATCAATAATAAAATAATATATATTTTTTTAATCTTTAAAATTAGATGGAGATGGAAGTTGTATCTTTAATATGTTTACCCTATGAAGTGTCGTGTTATAGTGTTATTATCGCGAGGAAGTGATCTTTTCATTCCCGGTCTAATCAATACCGATAGTTATCAATGACCACGTTATGTAATACCCTTCCAGTCTTCTCACCAAAACTGAGAAAGTCCGTCTATCTTGCAAATTAGTCGCATCTTTTCATTGTTTTCAATAAGATAAGGGCCAGTTGTGAACCACTTGTCTTGAATATAAAAGCGGCTAGTTTAGACGTGCGCGTTCTTTGACACTGGCCAGTAAACTATCGACTTGTTCTGTGATTTTACGAAACTCGACTAAATTTGCCGACTTTCAGGTTAAAATTAAAAATTTTAGGAAATTAGGTTACCTTGTGCCTAATTTAGTGGAAAATCACATTTCCGTTCATATTCATATTGATGACCATCTCACGATGTTCTTTACTCAAATGTTTTGCTTCTTCTTTATTTCTACCTGAAAATATTCAAAAATTCAGTGATTGTTATTTATCTTTTTTATACTTAAAACGATGGTTAATCGACTGACAATACTTTCGAATATTTTGAAACTTATTTTATTATCTTCAGAACATTCGAAGTTCCGCCAAAATGACCGCAAATCCATTGAAAGAGGTGAAGAAAGCGATGCGTAAAGAAATGGGCAAATTACTCGCAGAAGTGCCTCAGCAATCGTTGGAAGAACAAACCAAGGTTGTTTTGCAAAAGGTAGGTAATCTTATCACTGAAATTGAAATTCTTCCATCAGGAAAATAATCTAATTAAAAGGCGTTTTATGATATTTTCATGTCAACTGATTTGAAATTTCCGAAATCGCTGTTTTTTGAATATAAAATCTGGTTAAAATGAAAATAAGTCTCATATGTTTAAAAATTTTGGATATAAGATAAGCACGAATTTCAACAATGTGTGGTTGGACTTAAAAAAAACTATATATATATGTAAATGAAAATCATTTAGGTCCTATCCGCTGATTGGTACAAGAATGCTAAGAGAGTCTCCGTCTTCGTCTCCACCGTCGGCGAAATTCAGACTGATGAAGTCATCATTGATGCCTTGACTCACGGAAAGGAAGTTTTCATTCCTCATGTAAGAAGATTGATTGCAAGATAACTATTTAAGTATGACAAATTTCGACTTTTTCAATATCTTATCACGTGATTTGAATAATTTGTAGTCTATAGTTAGGGATATAGGGCAAGGCAGGGGGAGAGACCTTTTCCCATACTATTTCGTAAGCTATGAAGCTGCGAATTATCCAGGCTGCCTCTTATCATCTAGACTTCACTTTATTCTTCGTTTTTAATTAGCAACTGCATCATTTGCAACACAGACTAAAAGTTTCTGAGCTTCGATGTTTCCAGTTCATCAAAGGCAACGACCGCATGCTGATGAGAAAGGTTCCTGATTTGGCGGCTTTCAAAAATCTGCAACCAACTCTTTGGGGCATTCGTCAACCAGGACCGGATTGCACATGGTTATTATACGAGGAATCAGGTTTAATTTTTTTCTTTAGAACTTAGATAATTAATGAAAAGTTACACATACATAAAATAACTTGATACTAATTCATTATCATCCAGACCTTTTTTATATTTCAGGACCCCTTGACCTTGTTCTCCAACCATGTGTCGCCATTACTGAAAAAGGCGAGCGATTGGGGCATGGAAAGGTAGCTTTTCTCAAGAAATTCTGAAAATAAAATAGCTTTAGGGCTACTACGATCGATTTCTAACGGAGCACAAGACCCAATTCAGAAAGTACCCCTACAAAGTCGTGATCGCCATCAAAGAACAAGTCGTTGAAAAAGTTCCTTTGAGCGAGTTCGACGTTAATGTGGACCTCGTGTTACATCCTTAGATTTTCGAGTTTGAATAAATTGACTTCATATGCAGTACTGGTCAAAATTATATATACTTTTTGCACTATTTTTATCATTTTCCGTAATTTGCATTTCTGCATCAAATTAATTTTCTTTCATATCAAAATGATGAGCCGGTTTTTCGATTTTCTCGCTGTCTCTGCTTTTGCTATTTTATACCAAAAATATCTATATCTGTATTACTGCTAAGTTTATCCTTCATTCATCACATAATAATCTCATTTACTAATCCAGAAACTTTTCACTGAATGTAGATAAAACGTAATAGGAAGCGATTTCGGAAATTAGCAGTTTTTATAAGCTATAATTATCAAGTGAAAGAAAGAAAAACCGTCTATGCATATCAGATCATCATGAGTGAGGCTAAAATATGATAATTCTAGGAAAAGAGCAAAACTGCGATAGAACACGTGCAATATTTATTGAAACTTTGAAGACTATTGTTAAACCCGCAAAGGTTATGTTTTGAAAGGTTAAAAATTGATTTCTTCAGATGAAAGAGGTTCTTGGCCTACATTGATAAATATGCTGGGGATGAGTAAAGTTTACAGAAGAAAGAATGCAGGAAGTTTTAGTTGAATTTGTTGAAATCGAAGTCAGCGCCCTGTAATTCGGCCTCCAAGAAGATCTGAGGAGTTGTGGTTTCTGAAAAGGTTCAATTTTTACAATTGCTAAGAAATTTCCGACGAATTTATTAGTAGCATATTTAGGGACCGCAAACTCGTCCCCTTGCATTTTCGCCTTGTTTCAAAAAGTGCTCATTTTAACCCCAAAATAGGAAGCGTCTGCTTCAAAGTGACTAAGCATAAAAAAGCATGGAATGCTCGAATGACTTGTTCGAAAGGTTGCATGATTGCATTTTTTCCAGATATTACACGTTTTGACAATGGCACCCAATTTACATCATCGTCATTTCAAGAAAGGATTAATCTTTCGAACTAGGCGCTAGGGTGATTAGCAACCGAGCCATTAACATTTTTTTCTGATGCGCTAACCTCCCTCCGTGATCTGATTGTTGATTTCTCCCACTTCCAGCAGCTGCTTCGTGTCGTTTGCCTCGTCCTGACTCATCTCCGATTCGGTGTCCGAGCGGCGATCGAAGTACACGAAATTCGGCGAGCCAATTTCGAAGTCGTAAGGATCCTCTTCGCGAACGTTGTAACGAGCACAGATATGAAAGTGGAAAGGATAATACTCTATTGTTAATTTTATTCAATTCTTGTTCGGTTGCTCAGAAGATGAGCGTCATTTGCATGCATAACTTTCGACTGCAATTATAAACTCTTCTATGAAAATCTGATCTTTCTGTCGTTTTCGTTCGTAAAAATCCATAAAGAAAGTTTTTCTTCTTAAAATAAATTTGATTTTAGCGTGTTTTCATGAAAAGACATGCATTAAAAAGAAGTACAGTTGAAAATGATGTATCTTCCAAATAGGGAAATCAGTAAGAGTAGGATTGGGTAGGCCAGACTTCGTCTAGAAATGTTTAATTCAAAATACTCAATATTTTGGTACCGAACAAGACCTACACCTTCCCTATTCCTAACCTTTATATGGAACTCTAGAACCGTAAATTTTTAGAAGTGTACGTCTTCTTTTCAAAAAACCAGAATGAAATGTAAATAATCTTTCAAGAATAGACTCTTGTCATGCTCGCGATTGAAAGAAAACATACGCGGTCGATGTAGTTGAAGATGAGTCCGTAGTCGGGCTTGTCCTGCCTCTTCAACTTTCTGATGTGATCGTTGATGAAGTAGATCTCCCTGGGCATTCCATCGAACAGAGACGAATCTGTCTTCAGTTTGGCCTTCTCGATGTCCTTGTCAGACGAGAGACTGCGCCATGGCAATTTGCCCTGGAAAAATGAAATTATTGGTGAAATCATTGCAAGCAAAAATACAAAATTTGAAACCTTGAAGAATTCAACGGTCATGTAGAGCCATGCAATCAGATCGTCTCTTCTGCCCTGTTCGCTCTTCCTGAAATTTTCAAAATTTTAAGTTTCGGTGAAATAAAAATGTTACGTTTCAAATAGGAAACATAAAGTTTTCTTTCAAAAACTTCAAATCTTCGAATTCATAATCAGAAGTATGGATGAGACAGAATGATAAATTAGAATATCTGAGAGTCCTTCAAAATAGCTGAATTGAAGATACGTCTCATCACTCTTCAAAAACAGATACTGTGGTTAATTTCAACACATCTGAAATTTGCTGAAATCAAATATTATACTGACTTGTGAACATAGATGCTGCAGTAGAAGCTGGTTCCTGTGAAGAAGGCCTTGCCGCGAGGAGGACGATGCGAAATGCTTCCGTTCTCGTCCATGTCCAACTGAAAATATTTTTCGTTTTAAAAATGTGAACAGTAAGCTATAATGACTGAAGTTAACAAGGAGCTAAATGTCTTTCTTTGTCCAAAAAATCAGTAAGCACCATAAGAGCGAGTTATGAAGGAAATTCGCAAACATTGCAGGAAAATAGTTCAGGAAACTGCAAGATTGAAATGATTTCCAAATATTCTCAGCTAAAAACTCACATAACGCCTGCAGAAGCCAAGATCCAACATGATGACCTTCCGACTCTCCGGAGACCAGGCGAAGTTGCTGCCTGAAACGGAAAAAATAAATGAGCTGGAAAAATAGAGATTAGTGTGAGACGATTTTGTAACAGTTCATCGAATATTCTCCGCCAAATTTTGCCACAATTCTGAGCATTTCTGTTGAGACTTCCGAGAAAACAACTGGAGTGCAGTGCAGTTGTAGTTTCAATTTTCGGGAAAAAGTTGCAAGTCTTTGTTATAAATCACTAAAATCTCGAAATTTCTATTTACCCTTGACGTCCCGGTGTAAGTAGCCGATAGAGTGGAGGTCGCGAATTGCCTGAAGGCACTGCCTCGACACGCGAATTGCAGTCGAACCACTGAAGTAACGCCTCGGCATCATCCGACGCATCCTCAAAAATCATGAAGATAGTTGTTTCAAAAGCATCGACACTTTATCCTTTAACCCGTCACCTAACTTAACTCCAACGAATTCTAGTTGAGCTTGACTTTAACTCGGACTATTTTAGCGAGTTAGATTTCGGGTCAAGAGTGTTAAGAACTTCCGGTTCCAAATTCCGAAATTAAAAAATTTTTAAACCTGAACATTCCTGAGGCACACCTGTTTTGATTTATTTGTAATTTTTGTCAATTAGATAAAACCTGGATTAAAAACGAAATGCCAAACCTGCTGAGAGACCTACCAGTCAGACCCATCACCAACACATTCAGCTTGTCGTCTGAAAAATCGACAATCTTCTTCAAAATTGCCAAAAGTATTCCTAATTTTCTTACCGCGATAGTCCGTTTTGAAGCTGTCGACCAGCTGGCAGAAATGCTCAGACCACTGTAAACGACGCAACGTGCTTGCCTGGAAAAAGTTTTGCATTTTCAAAATAAGGATTCAAACATTCAGACAAACCTCGATACGAAGCGTTTCGGTCTCATTCTTCCTGATGAACTCCGTCTTGAGAGCAGCCAAAATTCCGTCAGCATTCTGCAAAAAAAATTATAATTTTTTGAGACTAGTTGCCCGTGCGATGAAGCTTCAATAGTTAACAGAATGATACAAATTAGAAATATGCTAATTTAAAAAAGAAAAACCAGCAATTCCCGAAACTTTCAGAATCCTTCCTTCTGGAATCCCAGAGCCCTATAACGGGAATCTGGTTCCTATATGAACCTTTCAGAGGCTCCGAGTTTCTTGGATTCGGGCATAGAAGAAATGTATGTTCTTTAAAAGAAAAATTAGAAATAATAAAATTTTGCAAGAAAATTCAGATGAAACCCACTTGAACCTTCCAAACAGAACCGAACCCGCCAGATCCGAGTTTGCTGAGACATTTCCAACCACAAATTGAATCGTCACGAGAAATGGAGGGCTTGGGCAGGGAAGAACTGGAGCTCATTGGAGACGAACAGAAGAGCAGGAAATGGAAGAGAGGGAGGGAGGGCTGACTGGCTGAAATTGGAAAATTACGCGAGGACGAATTAAATACGAATAAGCGAACAATACAGGTGACAGAGCTGAGCGGAAATCGCATTTTTAGATTTCTGGAGCCAGAAACAGAAAAACGAAAAAAGATTTTGAAATTTCGAAAAGAGAAAGTACCCAAAACGGTCGAAAATCGGGACTTCAGAAACGGAAACGGAAAGTGTCTAAAAGGACCCAAAACGGAAAATAAATTTGCGCCCAAACCTGGCGAGTAAATGAGTCAGAAGCCCAAAAGCAAAAGGGAATGAGTTTGCCAAAACCCAACACTCGCGAATTGCTCCCCATTTCACGGTATAAGCAACGAGCGAGAAAGAAAAAAGTAGTGCGTAAAATGAAGAGGCGCAGATTTTCCTATTTAGCGATAGAACAACCGTAACCGTCGCTATATCAATGGACAATTACTGATTTATGATGAATGCTATGACGAATTTAATCTCTCTCGCTGAGAGACAGAAAAGAGGAGCCATGTAACGTAGTGTCTACAATTTTAATGCTGAAATCTCATTATCATCGAAAAATGAAAGCAGATGTTTTTTATAGTTGATCATAATATGCTCATGAACATTTTAAAGCCTTCTAAGTATTAATTTTCTCGAGCATTCCGATCGATATTTTAATATTTAATCTGCTATTCATATAAGAAATAAAATATCGTATTCAAATCTATAAATTCTTCAATTGAGTTGACCTGTGATTATTCATCTTATAATTCGATTTCTTTTGTCTATAATATCTACCAAAAACTAGTGTCATAAAGAGATGAGTATAAATAAAAGCCACAGTTACTTAGCTAATTTTATGGAAGTTTACGAGTATCATCGAGATCACGGATACATTACAACTATTCAGTATCTCAACTATGCAATTGCAATATTGACGAACTTCATAGCGGCATTTTTCTATTTCGTAATTACAAAATATGGCCGAAAACTTACAACATACTACAGGTAAGTTTAATGATTTTCATAGAGTAAATTTAAAATTTTACACTTTAGAAGAAGTATAATTGTTCAAGTTATGTTTGGTGTCCTATATGCAAATTCACTTGCACTTTTCGGCCCCTACTTATGGATTTCCAACTCGATAAGTTAATTTAAAATAGCATTATTTGATTGATAGCTTATAATTTCGATATTTAATATTATTATCATTCTCTGTTAATATCCATTCCTAATTATTGATTAGTTTTGAAAATTACTGTCTTTTCGATTGTTTATCAGTAAGATTAATGATTTTATATAATCATATGAATTTAGGCATTTACTTTGGAAGGACCGATAGGAAAATATTCAGTTTTCATTGACTTTTGTATCTTATGTCTAGTTATTTCATTACTTTACACTATCCTTATATGTTGTTTATTACAAATCATTATCCATTTATTCACACTTTATCGATTATATTACGATATAAAAAATTCTAAACTAACTTGGTCAATAATAATTGCAGCAGCAGTTTTAGGTAATATCCTCTTAAGCTCTAGAAATTTGTGGTGTTCCAAAATAATTCAATAATTTTAAAGTTATTGCTTCTTATGTAATTAATATCTGGATTGCATCGAAAAGTTGTGATATGACCTATGATGATATTTCAAATATTGCACAAGAAGAAAGGGAATTCATTGAAAAAAATGTTGTATTGGCATTCAATTTCGAAACCAGACCAATTGCGAAATGGATTCTTATTGAAGCTCTAGTTGGTTTTATATTTCTAACTTTCTTCGCCGTATTTGCTTCAAAGATGTAAGAATTTATTGTTCATACAATCCTAAGAAATGAATATATGTTTGAACAGGGCTTTTGACGGATCGAAAAATTGCAATCCAATCCGATTGGATCGGATCGAATTCAACAATGTGTTTGAATTAACAATAGATTTGAGGATAGAGTGAAACATTTAGAAAGTATAGAATAAAATTTTCTCTTTAAATAATTTATCTGAATACCTGATACAATATTTGCATTAAAGTTCTTTTAATTAATCAAAATAATGGAGAATGTTTCAGCACTCAAGCCTTGATTAATAGAAGTAAGATAAAATCATCGGCTCAAACTATGGCACAACACAGGATTATAATGCGTGGCATCACAAGCTATATAATTTTGTATGAAATCTACGCGGGAATACCTGCATTTATTACATTCCTAATAATGCCAACTGTTGATTCAGAGTACATAAAAATTTTCGATAGGTGAAATTTACGATATAATTGATAATTTGAAAAGCAAATATTATTTTGCCAATGATTCACATTGAATTTATAATATAATTCTTGTATTTATCAGTGTCTTATAAATGGAAGAATAGATTTTGGGCAACTAATTCTCGTTAGCTGTAAAATAGGGGTGTAGGGCAAGTCCTTCCACCCTCAGATAGAATTTATTTATCTTTAATATCTTCGATGATTCGAATTAATTTTTATCTGCAAATTTTTGCCAAGAATTCTCTAGCCCTATTTGAATAGTTAGTACAAGCTAAATACACTTTAGGATCCCATTTTTCCCTATGGGTGTTCACTTGGACATGAATGGCTTGATTACATGCATCATGTATCTGATTGTCTTAACACCACTCAGGCGTGGCGTGATTCAAATGGTTCGAATACAAAGAAAACATCCAACTGGCATTTCAAATCAGAGTAATGGAGGACGAAGCAATAATAATCACATTATTTATTTCTAGAATATGATTATATAAAGTTAAAAATAAATCATTTTATTTAAAAAGACACCCTTAAGCATGCTTAGAGAGGCCAAGTAATTTTTTAAACTAGGTTGAATTGGGTAAATTTGATATCAGTGTGATGGCCGAGATCGATACGAACTCAAAACTTTTTAGATTTTCAAAAACGGTCCATCCTATCAAAAGTTATGATCATTTTTATGTGACAATTCGTTTCTGCAGAAGGCCTTCTTTCGAAAAACCAACGACGCCATCATTTCGGACGCATTTTATTATCCTAATATTAACGACAATTGAAGCGGCGGAAAATTTCATGCGCTCCTTCTCTCCCTTGAAAAGGGGGACACTTGGCCTCTCTAAGTATAAGTTAATAAATCACTGATCATTAATGCAGAAGAAATGTTGTTCGTCATATCTCTCGTGGTTTCATTATTCAGAGATAACGTTAATACTTTCTAAAAAAGAGTGGTCTCATAAACTGAAGTAAGATGGACCTATATTTTCATGTTAATGGAATCTATACCAAACATCATTACTTTACTCGCCAGACTAAACCATTAATTTAATTTAACGTATTATCTGATTTCTCCTCAAAAGAATACATATTGTTCACAATTATCACTATGTTGCTATGAAGCAGTTGCTCATAATTTCAACTCCTCTTTTGTCTACTTTTACGTGCCCATTTTCTAACTTCGGCATTCTGTTAGTTCGAAATAACGCGCTTTCAAATTTTGTCTTGACTTATTTATGACACGAAATGGCCTTTAAATGTCCACTAATTATTCTTTCACATTTAAAATTTATAAAATCCCAGGTAGTCTAGCTTTCATTCTTATCTTTACCAGAAATGAATAAGCTAATAATCTATGGCGACGTCGGAAATATTCCACTTTATAACTGTAGGTAGGTTAATAAATTTTTATTTATGAACTACAAAGATAAGTTGATTTTAATGATTGTATGCCAAATGGGGAAGTAAATTAACGCCATAATTCGTATTTCAGTGAAATGACTACTGATGAGTGGGTTGAAAAAGATGGCGAAAAGCGCCCGCTTTATGGAATTATCAGTATCATTTACGGAATCGTCATTGAAGTAATTTAGTCAAATATCTTAAAAGTTATTACACGTTTTAGATCATCTATGCATTATGCATGCTCGCAATTTCATCAAAAGAGCTCATTCGACTATCTTGCTATAAGATTATGTTTCTTCTCGGATGCATCGACATATTAGCAATCGGTAGATAAATTATGATGAATTTCAGAATGGGAATAAAGCATAAGCGCTTTCCCATAATTTAATTATTGTATCGGTATGATAATGATAATAACAATTTTTCATCGTCGGTTTCTCACAGAACTAGGAAAGATTAGAGTCAGACCGAATGATAAAGAGGAAGGGGTACGCAAAGGCGAATTGTTTCTAGAGATAATCATGAAGATGAGAATGTGAAAAGGGTATTGAACAATTATTCTAGCATAAGAAGAATCTGCAATGAAAACCTGATCTAGGTCTTTCGTGAGTCTGAATTTTGTATAAATTTTCAAAAACAAAATAATCAAATATTTACATTTTGCATAATACATTCATCCGCTATGTCTAATTTCAGCAATCAATTCGATTCTCACTGGATTTCTGCTGATAGAAGGTGCAGTTTTCTGCAGTTATCCATTGCTAATTTATTGTGCGGGAGCATTTGGTTTAGGTTAATTTAGAAAAATGCCAGATATGAAAGTATACACCAATTTCAGGCGCCTGGTGCTCTTCCTGTGTAGTTTGTTTAGCCTTAGTGATCAATCGTGTTTTTGCTTTGATACACCCAAACATGATCAAATTATGCTTCGAAGGGTAATTTTAAGTATTCATTTGAGGTTCAAACATAACGAAATTCAAAAATCAGAAAAGTTGGCAATCTATAATTGAGCATATCACCAGAAATCTTTAAAAACAAAACATTTTAGATGTCGTACATATTTCGTTATGGCTTTTCTAATTTTGTATGGGCTCTACTTCGTGATATTTACGCGTCCAGTCATATTCACGTCAAAGTACCAATCTTGGTTTTTCGATCCATTCTTCCCTATAAATGCCGAAATGGTATTCATAAAATTCTTTTGATGTGATAGATAATTAGAACAAACTAGAAAACAGATAAACAGTTATGGCTTCTAAAATTATGCGGCATTTCCAGCCTTTATAATTTACCGAACTTCATTGTTATAGAAAGAAAATGAATATAAATACGATTTTGACTAACACATCAGTGTTCCAAATTAGTATGTTTGAAGTACGAAAATAATAGATTAGGAAAATGTTACGTAGAGTAATTTCGGATAATTATAGTTTGACATTTTAAATTAATGATGTAATAATGGAATATGTTCATTTTATCAGATCTAAGTGTTTCTAATGAATATTGTTTCAGTACAACAACAATCTCCACACTGCCAATAATTTTACAACCGTTTTTGCTACGTTGTTTCTCTATGTCTACCTTTGCATAGCCTTGTATTTGAAAGTGAAACGAACAACCCCGGATAAATCGAAAAGAATCAATAAATCGGTGACTGGAAATTAATAATAAATAGCCAAGACATGTACTAGTCAGCAAACTGATCTAACAGAGAAGTCCACTATATGCGCACTTTTGCATCAATTGCAACGTTTTATTTATTCGCTTGAAACAAGATGCGCATTGATATTTTCCTATTAAATAAATCAAATTGAGGAGCTGAATATTTCTTGGATCTTTACCAAAAGTCCATCTCAAATGAAGGAAGAAATAATTTAGATACTGACGCAAGGTATCGTTATTTGCCTAGTAAATATGCTCGATTCGGTTGTGTACTGTACAATGCAACTTACCGTTGTTCCTGAATGGTTCATCATTCTAGGACAATTAGAGTGGCAGCTGGCGCACGGTAAACTATTCCTAACTTGCTAAAAACATCTGAAATCTAGGGAATTCTCATTTACTATCATTCTGAGAAATAGCTTCACTATAAATACCACGAAATATAAACATGTGATTAATATCGAAATCATAAATACTCTATAAAATGTAAAGAATGCTTCAATGCGAATTAATAAATTGAATTTAGGATTCCCCGCAATTATCTACATCACAATGAACCCTACGATAAGGAAAGAGATTATCAAAATTTTGCATCTGAATAAGAAGACAGTCGTATCACCTCTTTTTATCCCATTTACGATTCCAAATAATAACCAAATCAAAAATGATATTCAAATTGTGAAATACGGCGAATCTACAAAATAAAAGTATAACCATGAAATTTAGTCTAATATATAGGAAGATATGAATTTTTGAAATCAGACTAAACAAAGATGAGCCATGACAGCTTTTTGAAGAAGGGGCATTTCCCTGTTAGCGGGCAGTTTTAGGTGAACGGTAAAGTGGCTCAGAAACTACAAGACCTGGGCTACTTCCCAGTATAAATAACTCACGGAATCTGGCACATTTAAAAAATTAAAAATTTTTAAAAGCGAAAAATCAATATGACATTTTCCATATGTTTCACTATGTTCATCATAACTTCCTTATTCGGTGTCACTTCGCGAGACCCTTTCAGAATCGTGCTCAACTGATCTCTGCGAGCATTTTGATACTAAATTTGAATTTTTTTCATGCAAAATAGAGAAAATAGAATTTTTCGGAACTACCGGATGCGGATCTTCCGGAACAGGCGGAACAAGTGGTCGGATCGAGTTTTAACCGCCATATTCGTAATTAGCGTAGTCGAAAACCCCCAGGGACGAAAAATTAGCTTAAAATTTAAGGGTCAACTTCTTGGGTATCACCCCCCTTTATAAAAAAAAAAAAAAAACTCGATTTTTATAAATAACGTCTCATATAGAACTTTTTTTTTCACATTTTACCATAATTTCGTATCAGTTTATTGGCGCTTGTGATGATAATAAAATACTATTCGAGGTCAGTTGCTTCGGACCATGAGGTGTAACTTTAATAACTTTGACTGATTCTTTCTTAGTCGATGATGTAGTAGTGTTGCTCTTCTAAAATTGTCCTTTTTTCTTCTACATGTATATGCACATAAACTACCTTGATCAATCCTCTTATTAAGAAAAACAAGGTAATTATTTGGAAGAATGGCCCATATAGAAAAATAAGCATAGAAATGCTCTGAAAGTTGTTTTTAATGCTTTCTTTGTAGAAAATTTAACTTATTTTAGTGTGTATCCACTTCTTATGTTAGAAAAGTATACTGCTCAAGATTTATTCAGAAAACAATTCTTAATTTTACATTTATTCTTTCTAAGCACATAACGCGAAAGGGGTATTTTGGTTTCTTCAGGCACGATTAGTCGGGTTCTATTCTCAAAAATGCAAAGTAACATTCATGTGCTTCCTATCCGACGCAAAAATTATTATCGTTTATATGAATAATGGTAAAATAGTAAGATCGAAGGATTCACTATTTAGAACGCTCTTTTAGGATTTCTCAGCGCATATTTTCAGGATATGTGTTGGCAAAACAGGTCTTTCCATTTCTTTCATTAATTAATATGAAAGTTTGTCATTAATAATGCTTACGTATATATTATTTCTCAAATTGTTTAACCAAGGTCCATAGATAAAGCATTGATCTAAAATATTCTAGTAAGTTCTCTCAAGCTTCTAACTTTGAAGCTATGAAACTAGTTAATTTATTCTATGACTTATATAAGGGGAAAAACTAGCTTAGGAATTATAAATCTCATTTAAATTGTTTTTGAATAAATCATTTCGTACTCGCTGTAACGAATCTCGGCAGTTTAAACCAGAGATTGGCTATAAGTATAAACGAATGTGTGATTTTATGTATTAACCAGATTTGAGAGATCAATTATTTACACAGATTCGTCCTCTTAACAGACTTATTACATATGAAAGAATTATTACAACGAAAACATAACTAATTTTGCACAGGATGTTTAAGATATAGGGATTAAAAAATTAACAGAATATCTTACCTAAATGTTTCTGTTTCCAATTGTTCCAAACAACGCAAAAAAACTCGTATAGTTGAAAAATACTTAAATCATTTGCTACCACTTCGCATAAAACCTAAACGTTGTACATATGACACGTTCTTCGTAAAAATCGAGTTTTCTATAAAGGAGGGTGGTACCCAAGAAATTGACACTCAATATTCGAGCTGATATTTTGTACCTGGGGGTTTTCGACCACGCTGATGACGAATCTGACGGTTAAAACCCGATCCGACCACTTGTTCCGCCTGTTCTGGAAGGTCCGCATACGGTAGTTCCAGAAAATTCTATTTTCGTTATTCTGCATGGGAAAAATTCAAATTTGGTATCAAAATGCTCGTAGAGACCAACTGAACACGATTCTGTAAAGAACTCGTCGAAATGACACCGAATAAGGAAGTTATGATGAACATAGTGAAACGTATGGAAAATGTCATATTGATTTTTCGCTTGTTTTAATTTTTTAACTTTTTAAAAGTGCCGGATTCCGTGAGTTATTTATACTGGAAAGTAGCCCAGGTTTTCTAGTTTCTGAAACACTTGACCGCTTTCCTATAAACTGCCCGCTAGCGGAGAAATGTCACTTCTTCGAAGAGTTGTCATGACTCACTTTTGTCTAATTTGACTTAAAAAATTCATAACTTCTATAATTCTAAACCAAATTCGATCATTCTTTTTTTGTTTGATTACTATTGATATTCAGTTTATCAGGCACTAAAAGATAATTTTTTTGAATATCAATTTCTGCAGAAATACGCACTTTTCGCGTCTTGATTGCGTACTTTTAGACTCGTACTGTGTTTACGCGTAAATGACGTTGGAAAAATTCGTCCTTCCAGTATTTTGTGTAGAATGACATGGTGAACAACTTTGTTTCAGGACCGATCTCAGATTCACATTTGTTTGAGCTCTAGAATTTTTTGAAGTTCAACGACCAATTATTGCAAAGTGCCTTTAGGGCAGTAAATTTCAAAAATTCATAGCTTCCTATATTTCACACCAAATTTCATGATTATTTTTTTATTTTGTAGATCTTGAGTAGGAGAATAAAGTAAAAATATAAAGAAAATTTTTAGAAATTAATTTTAGCGGGAGAAATTAGCCTAAGTTACTCTATATACCCGTACTGTGTTTACAAGGGTAATGTGAGTTAAAGTTGGAATTTTCAATAAAATCTTGTAGAGCTCTTCAAATTGAACAAATTGTATCCAGAACTTATTTTAGAATGTACACACACAGAGAGATATGAATTTTTGAAATTTACTGCCCTAAAGGCACTTTGCAATAGTTAGCCGTTGAACTTCAAAAAATTCTAGAGCTCAAACAAATGTGAATCTGAGATCGGTTCTGAAACAAAGTTGTTCACCATGTCATTCTACGCAACATACTGGAAGGACGAATTTTTCCAACATCATTTACGCGTAAACGTAGTACGAGTTGAAAAGTCCGCAATCAAGACGCGAAAAGTGCGTATTTCTGCAGAAATTGATATTCAAAAAAATTATCTTTTAGTGTCTGATAAACTGAATATCAATAGTAATCAAACAAAAAAAGAATGATCGAATTTGGTTTAGAATTATAGAAGTTATGAATTTTTTAAGTCAAATTAGACAAAAGTGAGTCATGACAACTCTTCGAAGAAGTGACATTTCTCCGCTAGCGGGCAGTTTATAGGAAAGCGGTCAAGTGTTTCAGAAACTAGAAAACCTGGGCTACTTTTCAGTATAAATAACTCACGGAATCTTGCACTTTTAAAAAGTTAAAAAATTAAAACAAGCGAAATATCGATATGACATTTTCCATACGTTTCACTATGTTCATCATAGCTTCCTTATTCGGTGTCATTTCGACGAGTTCTTTACAGAATCGTGTTCAGTTGGTCTCTACGAGCATTTTGATACCAAATTTGAATTTTTCCCATACCGAATAACGAAAATAGAATTTTTCGGAACTACAGTATGCGGACCTTCCAGAACAGGCGGAACAAGTGGTCGGATCGGGTTTTAACCGTCAGATTCGTAATCAGCGTAGTCGAAAACCCCCAGGAACAAAAAATCAGCTCGAATATTGAGGGTCAACTTCTTGGGTACCACCCCATACTCGATTCTTACGAAGAACGTGTCATATTCATTTTCAACATAATATGATGCAACATTGACCGGGCTAACTTACATGCGCCATCAGGTATCGATTTAAGCGTTGTTCAGCATTTCTTGCAGTTGGGCTCAGATTGCCATACGACTTAAAACGCCGCTTTAGATAAATGAACGCGGCAATGCTAATTATCGTCTGAGCATAGCTTGCTATAATCGGAACTATTGTAATGTAAAGATTCTAAAAATTATCTACATAATTGACATTAATAATTTATTTTGATAATATTCGTTTAACTTACAAACCACTGTACAATAAGATTCATTAGATATCGTATATCAACTATATCAATAATATTAACAATTTGATAATTGTGCAACCAGGCAATTACAATATAAATTAGTTGAGCGATACAGCCAAAAATAATATGAAATCCGGCTAATATCCAAAATATAATGGAAAATAGTTTAGTTATTTTTTCGTTACGGCAACTAAATTGAATCATTTTGTATCAAGCTGACATATGCATGTGGAAGGGTTTCTAACAGTGAAAATGTCCTAGCTCGATATATTGTAACTTCAGTCGAGACGAATTTTATGGCCATCATTAAATAATTCACTTGAAGAATAGAAACTAGATCAAATAATAATTTCTACAATTCCATTTGTCGATTGTCAATGTAAAATTTTAACTATGTTAGATTTAAGTCAACTTTATCTGTTAAATAAATTTAAAATAAAGTGGTATTTTAGTTATTTGGAAAAGTTGCGACAGAAAAGCAGAGATATTATGGCGAAATAATGTATGGAAAACTACAATAATACGATCCATACTATTTCACAAAATGTTGACTTTTCTGTAGCAACGTAGATGATATTTTAAACGATTCGCTTAAACTGTAGATGAATATTGATTGATACACGTAATTAAAATTTTAAATTATGTTACCCTGTACTCGTTATCATCATCTTGGTGGCAAAAGTACAAAATTTCACTATAGATAATAAGCGAAAACTAAAGTATTATCCTGCTTCAATGCATATATTGAAAATTGCATCATAAAATAATAATAGTATAAAACTTGCCTCTATAAACGAATATATAAAATGGAGTATCTTTAGAGTGAGTAAGATGGCTATTAATTTTTCGAATTGTGAAAAATGTTCACGTTTTCGAAGTAACCGATACATGATAAATATGCCGATAAAAATCGGCAATAATAAGATGATATGAAAAATGGCCAAGATTTGATTCCCTATAGATGAATTTATTTTTTGAAGATAACATCGATATAAAACTATTTAACTAACCTATTGTATCAAATGTATCTCGACGAAGTATGACAATTTTCCACGAAATGATGAGATTGTAAAATAATGTATTTGATGTTGAAAATTCTAAAATAGTAAACCGTTACCGAGGTTTATTTTAAAAAAAAATGCAATACAGAATAATATGTAAGAATAGGTAAACTGAAAAATTAGTTCACCTTTACAAGTTTCATAATCCGTTGTATTAGGTGTAGGTTCACCGTACCGAAACATTCTATTCTGCGAATTATTTCTCTAATGATAATAATATGTAGAATAACAATTTGAGAAAATGATCTCAATACAGTAGATCTAGAAAGGGTAGTGCTTTCGAAATAAAAATGGGAAAACTTGAAATGGATCGGATGACAGTGCAAGACGTTGCTTAGGCAATCAGCCTTGTATTTATAAGACTCGCCTAGCTTATAATTTAGTATAATTTCAGTTTCAACACCCCAATTATGCCCGTCCTATGTCTTGAAAAACTTTATTGAATTTGTATATCAAAGTTGCAGAAAGTGCGAGATTAGAAGATAGATCTTTCAGATGATCAAAAATTGCACCTGCGTTAAGATTTGTCTACCAGTTCAAAAAATTAAGTAGTTTAGAAATTAGATCATGTGCTGAAATCGCGTGCATAATTTATCATCAGGGTTGTTTGTGGTGCGGTTGATTTTCGTTGGGATATGATGAGGGCAGTGTAGGATTTTTGGAAAAGCTTGTGGTGTGTCATCTTACTGCATCGCCAACATTCCTGCCCATCGTGTGAATTATAAAACAGTAATTCCATGCACAAAGTAGTTTTGTCATTGTCTATGAGATATGTATCAAAGTCCCTATGAGTTCCCTACAACGATGAAGAATATCGTGATACGGTATGATATCGGTAATCTGTGAACATTGAAATCGGATCATTTTCTGACATTTTCATGTTCATCGTAAACATGCATAATTGTCGCCCTAATGATGACCTTGAATTTGTCACTATACGATCATTAGGACTTCAAGTACGAATCTGTCATTGCAATTGTTGGCTACACAAGTTTAGTGCCTATGAAAAATTTGTAAGAATCAATAATCATAATTAGAGAGCACAAGTGATATTCCCGATGTGAAGACAAAGTCATGGAAGTATTTTTCTGGGATTCTGTAGGGCTAGACAGGATTATAGCAAAAAAACCGCATGAAAAACGGATCAGTGTAACCAAAGATACGAATTTCTGAAGACGACTCAGAAATTCTTTTTCTTGTAAAGGCATTTGTTTTGCTTGTTTCTGGAACACTTTGAAATTTCTATGGGTTTTTATCATTCCTAAAATGATGGACCACGCCCATTTTGCAATTTGAGCGCAAAAATCCATGAAGCAAGTGTCAAATCGCTTTGTATTGCGTTATTTCAGCAAAAAATGATTTTTGGGTACGTCTTCGAGCGTCTCGATTGAATTTCATGGGATTGTTTGCTTAGAACTTGTTACTATATATTGTAATGCAAATTTTTTGTTTGTACAATAAATTTACATTAGTTCTTTTTTCTTTAATTTTAATACCTATCGTTTGTTTGTCATCAATAAATCTTTCATATATTCATTAAAGCATCAATAGGTAAATTTTTTTTAAAATTAATGTATGTCAAGATTGACGAAAACTTCAAAAATATAATGCCTGTAATAATGAAATACCGATCCTTGGTAAGAAATAATGATTGCGGTGAATTGTTGTGATTTTATTCTATTCTATAAAAAGTTGTGACATTTCCGAATGGCCAAAGATTTGACTGTAGGTACTTTATTATCAAGAGTGAGTACTTTGTTACCAAACGTTATTTCTCCCTTTTTTTATCTTTTTCCACATTATCTCGCTTTTGGTAACAAAGTACCTTCAACCAACAAATTTACATGGATTTTACTTATGAAACTTCATTCTTTTTTACAATATCTTCATATGCAGAATTAGGTAACTTTAATAATTTGAATTTCTCAATCAATGTATTAGATAGGCAGAGATAACTACGTAAGAATTCTCAGTTAACGATTTTGACATTATTTTAAATTTCAGCTGTTTAAGTAAAAGTTTCCAATCTCTCGAAATTGAGATGATAAAACATGCAAAGAGATATAATGCTTTCATCGATTATTTACTGATACGCATTCAATTCGTATAACATTAACGTTTAGTTATATCATTTATGCTTGTTTTTATTTAGTTATAGATCCCCTTAAATTTATTGTCAATGAATGAACTAAACATAACGGTTATTCGTTATGATGATACAATATATTTTGCTACATTGCGAGCCTTCGGATTCATTCAGTTGCCAATTAATATTTTCGGTCTTTACCTAATTATCTACGTGTCACCTAAGTCCATGACTTACTACTACAAGTGCCTTTTAGTCAAATATCAAATATTGTATGTGTATTATTATATTTTTTTGTTAATTTTTGAATTAAATTTTTAGAGCGACATTACTAGACTTGCATATGAGTTGGCTGATATGCCCGATGGTATTCCTACCATATCTGAGCGGATTTGCTAATGGATTGTTACATCATGTATTCGATGTGGGTGGGGTTGCACAAGCATTGATTTGGTGTTACACTTTGGCAGGTTGGTTAGCATTATGATATATTTCTTCATTCAATATCATAGTGATCTGGAACGGACGAAATTATTATTTCTTCATAGGTCCTAACTCCGTGTTATTTTTCTGAAAGAAATCTAACTTCGCTTTTGTATCCTTGAGCTAACTTTTAAATTCAAAATTTGATATTAGATTTTATGTGCAAAAATCAGATTAACTTTTTGCTTTTTTAAAATAAAATTTTGAAATATCATTTTAGCCGATTCATTATGCTGATTTTATACATTTAAAATTGTGTTTTAGGACTTACTGCCTCGATTTTGGATTTGTTTGAATGTCGATATCAATGCTCTCGAATGGATAAATACGCCAGCAAAATAACTAAAACTCGCATAGTCCTGACAATAATGTTCGATTTGTGCTTTGTCCAACTGTCATGGATAGCCTATTTGAAATATCCACAAAATCAGGATATTGCAAGATTGGAATTAGCTAAAGTAGAATATTAATTCTAGTTTTCTGCAAGAGTCACAATCAAGATGCTCAAAAATTTCCGTTATCTTTCATTTCGTCTTATTGTTCTTGATTTCAGTTTCCGGAAATCTTGAACATCGTTTTCGAACACTCGAAGGGTAATAAAATGAAATACGAGTGCAGAAACCTGTGACAAATTCTCAATTATTTACCGCTATAGTTGATGCATATCTTATTGCCTTACAAAATGCTAGCATTTCATATTTCAGCTTTGGCAGACACCTATTGATTCGCTATGGTATCATCAGTCCGTCGTTATTGATATTTGCACATTCTGTTTCGTCCATAAGGCTTTACTTATAATAATATCATTATTCATTGTGGTAAATGGATTTTTTATCTATCTTTTTTCTGTTATAAAATGCATGTTTCAGGTGGCAGTAACTTTCGTCATTCTAACAGTTTACAATCTATTTTGGAAGAAGAGTTTCGTTTCGGAAAGTACATACCGACTGCAGAAAACCTTCTTATTCGCTCTGTGTGTGCAGGTCAGAAATAGATATTGAATAATATGAACAATCTTTATAATTGCTTAGGATTAGATGCAAATTTTCACTGAATACAAAAATGAAAAAAGTTATCTAAAATATAAAAGTAAAATTCGCGCTCTTTTTGATATTAATTATTTCAGCTTGTCTAGGCATAAAACATTAATTCAGATTCTCGTCCCATTTTCACTCATGGCCATACCACTTTACATTGGGTTTTCCGGAGATGAATATAATCAAAGTATGTTCTTATATCGTTATTTTTATTGAATCCAAAGAAAGTTTTAGCTATGGCAAATATCATTGTATACACTTTCTCAACTCATGGACTTATTGGGTCAATTTCAATGATGGTTTCTAACAAGTTTTATCGTGAATTTATCAAATCAAAATTGTTTAAACTAATGCACAAAAAGACACCTGCTTCAAGTAAGAAAAAACTAACAATCAGTGAAATAATCGTTTATCGAAATTTAGAAAATATCTCTATCATTAACAAACCGGATAATTTCCCAAATCGAAATATCTTACCGAAATTATATAGGGTTAACGTACAAACCTGATAAAGTAGGAAATTCACATAAGGAAGATTATTTTTTAGCATAAATAGGAAAAAGTTTCATCATTTGTTCAAAGATTAATATTATTTTGGAATTAGGAATGTAATTTACTCTTTGCTATTTGCGTCTTTATGGAAATAAATAATTTATATAAAATCGTTTTATCGTTATGATAAGACATAAAAAGATAATTTTTTCTCAGTTTGCTAATGAAAATTGTATTAATTGATAAACATTTATTTGAAATGGTGCGTATGTTGACAAAAAAAACTTACGCATAATACAAATTTAAATTAAAAATACAATTGAGTTACATAGATTCTTGGTCACAGATCAATCACACTCCAATTAGATTAGATTATTTTTGTAACTGGTAAATAGGAAATTATCACCTGTTTCTTACCTATTCACCTACGAAAATCATTATATTTGAAATGCCAATGCGTAAGAAGTTTTGCGCGCCGAAAAAGGAGTCTCACATTAAAGCCAGAATAAACATTTAAAATGTTAGAATTCAAAGATTTTAATTATTACTGCCTGTGCTCAGCAATAAACGGTTGTAATCTGTTGATCCTCCGGTCTTCGAGTCAACAGGCGAAGAAAAATAAAGAAGAAAACCGCCGTCAGAGAGAGACACCTGCAGAGTGAGTTGGGAGTGAAAATGGGGTCGTGTTCGGGGTTGTCGAGAGGACGTGTTAACCGAAACAAGAGGGTCACCTCGGGATAACCAACTCACAGAAATTGCATATTTTTTTACACAAATTACACTTTTTATACAGAAATTATATACCAGTTATAGTCGACGACTGATTACTGGTTGCTTGCGACAAAATAAAAGGGGAGATTGTGAATACAAAGAAATTAACGCTTTTCGAATCGGTGCATCATCATTTATCTCGTCCCAGGTTATCGGTCATTGACAACATCCACGTAAATACTGCGAATCGATTTCGGTCAGATCTTGTTTTGTCTTCCTTCGGCTTTTTCCATTCCCTCTAACCTTCTTTCTTTCTCATTACACTGCACTTCTCTATTTCTTTCTTTCCTGCCTCCTTCGTTCTCTTCATTTTCTACGCTCTCTCACCATTATATCTTTCTCTAACTCTCTGTGACCTCGTTATTTTCTTCTATCCCCCTTGTCTAATTGTAAGATTTCCACCCATTCCTTACACCCATTTTCTTCGTCGTTGCATTAACTCTGCCAACAATTTTCTAACATTCAGAACTGCGACTGTATTTTGGTGATTAGGACCGAATTTTGATACGTGTTTTTCCGACCAATTTCATTTGCAGTTCGAATTTTTCATTGGAATTTCAGAATTTTAGGATAATTAACTTTCTCGTACGTTTTTCGCCGTTTAAATTCAGAAATACATTTGAATATGGGAAACATGTCTCAAGTTTAAAAAGCTTATTTTTAAAGCATCAGATTTTAGGTTCTAAAATTTTCATAGCTGAATTATTCGCTTTTAGAGAATAATACTCTTTTCCTTTTCAAAATAATACTCTTAATTTATTCTCAAATCTATATTTTTGTTATTGTTTATATCCGAGAATTTTGGCCCGGATTGTTAGTATAAGCCAGAGTTTTGGGAAGCTTAGAAGTTAGAAAGAAGAAAAAGGGAGAGAAAGAAGTGACCACCAGCTGGCACGTCTTAGCTTCTATCTTTCCGTGGTGAAGGATAGACGTGTAAAACAGGCTGGGACTTTTCATTCTGTCGATGAAAAGCCCTGCTGGAACCAGCTTTACCTTCCCGATGCGCTTCAGCTACTTTTTCATTCATCCTATCCTAAAGGGTGCTTGAAATCCTAAAGATTATGCGATATCCAATCCTTCTTTGATCGTATATGCTAATGCATTAAGGAGGGATTCCTCTAATTGTTTTGTATAAGGACACGTATCTTCGCAAGTAGTTTCTTTCGTTCATTCATTTATTCAGAATTTCCAGTTTCTAAGTATGACATGCCATTAGAAGGAATCGTTTCTATGACTTAGTCTAACCGAAAATGAAAGACACGCTTCCTGGGCTTTACGTAAAAGAGTGAGATATATCGACTTTCTATAAATCTCATCTTGAAGGATGATATTAGTGTGAAAAAGCCATTAATTTTTTAAGTTCCCAGATATCTAGTGAAAAATTTCAGTCTATGTCATAGCATGAACGCTTGTAGCCTAGAATTAGCACGCATGCTCATTATAAGTTTCACGATCCTTCATAGCATTGATTAATAGAAAAAGTTCTAATAAGATTCTTATGTGTAACCCTTAGCATTTGTAACTTTGAAAAATAGGTCTGTTAAATGATATCTTCTATCAGAAACTGAATTACGATTCAACACAATCTTCGTAGCATAGCATATTGTTGACCTTTGAAATTAAGCATACTTATAGCCTGCTCGTATGTCGTATATTTATTGAAAATGTTGCTAAATTAAATTACTATTCCAAAAATTGAGGTATGAACCGACTCCTTATTCTGTGCCTGTCGCTGACGGCCGTGTTTTGTGAAGAAGAAGAGCAAAAGCTGTCCTGGAAAGTTCGTAACAAATTCAAACATTTCAACCACTCGGGTGCAGAAATTTTCATGCATCGGATTTAATCATTAGCATTGTGAAAAATTAGGTAATTATTACCTAGCATTTTCTTGAAATAATTGGGTGATTAGCCACTAATTATGAGGCTTACATGAAAATAATAGTTTTTTCAATATTGATCTTGATTACCGAGAAAAATTTAATCAAAATGATATCTTCTTTTTAAGTAAACCTTATTTTTGAAACCAAGATCAACGATTTGTAATTCTATTTTGATATTTGAAGGAAAACGTTATGCAGCATATGTAGGATTTTGTTCAAATTTCGATAATTGTGATGATATTTCTAGGAAGATGATGGATTGGAGATAAAGATTATCCGACCTATAAAGGCCGAGAAATGCAAAATCAAGTCCCAGGAGGGAGACACTGTCGAACAATTCTACAAGCTGTCTGATAAGGACGGGAAGGAGATAGGAAGCAACTTCGGAAAGAAGCCGTAAGTGCTAGGCTATTTTGAAGAAAAATCGAAATAACTAAAGTTTGAATGTCGCATTCTTCATTCAAATGAACAAAAATACTCGATTAAAGTTTTGAATTTCACGAGTAATAGATTCTCGAAATCAGGCTATTAAAACTCTAAATAATCAAATTTAGCAGCTATAAATGATGGATAACGCGAAATTAGGAGTAAATTAATCTAATGAAATATAAAATTTCATTTATCATAAATTTAGAAAATATTATGAGTTTATGAGGTTTCACATTTTTCCTTATTTCAGGGAATGTTAGTTTTTATTTAGTAAGATTACACGCAAACTCGAGATTAAAAATGAGAAAAGGGGAGAGTGGGTATGGAAAGGTGAAACATAATTGATGCATTGCTGAGAACAAAAATGTAAGATGATTTCTTTCAATTACTTTTGTTGCAAAAATTAGAGAAATTGTAATAAATCAAATAATTGCTACAATTACCTGAACTATATTCTAATTCAGATACACTTTCACTCTGGGTCGAGGCCAAGTCATTAAGGGCATGGATCGTGCTATGACTGGCATGTGTATCGGCGAGAAGAGAAAGGTTGTCATTCCAGGAAAGCTCGGATTCGGAGATAATGGAAGGGAACGGTACGGAGTTGTTCATTAGCTATGCAATTTACATTATTTCTTTTCTAACTATGAGTTAGAAGTAATTTCCGACGTATATTCTGGTTAGAATGTAGAGGTACCCATGGTAGAATTCATCTTTCGACAAAATTTTCAGTCTAGCTATTAATTTTCTGATTTTCTTAAAAGAATTATCGATATTGCAAAAAACGATTTTAAATAAATTTCCGAAGTGCTAATTATGCTAGGCCAATACTATGAGTTTAGCGATGCCATCAAAGGAGATCAGACCCTGTATTACACAGTTCAACTAGTTGATCTGTTCCGACCAAATCCTGGAAAGAAATGGGAAACCGAAGAGGGAATTACAATTGAGGTAGGCGTATAAAAATTCATGGAAGAAATTATCGGAAGATAGGTTTCAACTATCCAACAGGAAATAGAAGAGCTGAATGGTGAAGTTGAAAAGTTGAGAAATTCGATGACAACTTTTGAAACGATTTATTTGTTGAAGTGTATTCAAATTTATTATCTGCCTGGGACTTGAAAAAATATCTAATGGCATGAGGAAAAATATGAAACGTTGAAAATTCAAATTTCGCGCAAAAGAGCTTTCAAAATCAAATATTCAAATGAAAGCCGGCTTTATTATTTCATACAAGTATGTCCAATGGACTAATAGTGGCAAAATTAGGAGAGAAAATTGGAAATCATTGCAGAATCTTAGATTTTGATGAAATAACTTTTCAGCAAACGCACAAAATCGAGGATGACAAGTGTCGGAAGGCGGTGACCGGAGATACGCTGCACCAGCAGTACGTTCTGCACCTCGAGGACGGCACATTCGTGGACTCGTCCTTCTCGAGAAACGCCCCGTTCATCTTCAAGCTCAACACCGGTGCAGTCATCAAGGGCATGGATATCGCCATGGATGGCATGTGCGAGGGCGAGAGACGGCAAGTCATCATCCCATATGAATATGGTAAGTAGTTGCTCGAATCAAGTAGAATAATCAGGTTGATCGAAACGTAAAATTAGTCTTTAAAGTTCGGCAGTAAAATGTGTTTCAAAGTATCGCTGTGCATTTTTGATGCAAAGCCTATTAATTTTCTTAAATTCCGAGCATGTCTGGTAAGAAATATAAAAAAATAGCTTTTTGGTTTTACAATTCAAGAATTGCTAGTTTAATATTTGCCTAAAGCCTTTACAATTCCATACGTGAGCATATAAAGGCTAAGATATAGCAGATTTATCGATACGATAATAAATTAACACCACGAGCATTAATAGCATTACATTTTCAGGTTACGGCGAGGAAGGAAGACCACCTCAGATTCCCGGAAAGTCGAATCTCTACTTCGACATCACTCTCGAGAAACTCATCAAAGCCAACGAGGAGTTGTGAATTCAGCTGAAATTTATCGTCATGGATCGATAATTTGTTATTTTCGGGAAAATGTCAACTTTTTAAACATTTTTAATATTGATTTTTATTCATGGCGACTAAAACTAATCGATTTTACTGCCAAATTGTTGAACCTGCCTTGAAATTGTCAGATTTTCTTGCCTTATCATAATTTTATGGATACAAAAAAATTTTCTCGATTTTTTCTTAATCCGGGTGCAGATGTATATTTGTTACTGTGTCGCGGTCTTGAAATCGTATAATTTATTCGTCTATTTGTTGGGGTGATTATAAAAATGTTTAAAGTTGAGGGCTCTTTAAAAACTCAAATGTTGGATGAATGAAAAATTGATTAGAAATAGGGCAAATCTGGTACCAAATTGTGATGCTCGACGTGCTAATTATTTTGATACCAAGTTTGCCCCTTCCTGATCCTAGCCAACCCTTTATAATTTAATTTTGAACTTTTTTGAAATTCAGCGATTTCAAAGAGCCAAATCGAAAATTCACATAATCACTCAATTCATTCTCCGATAAGTTATTGCGTTTTTGTCTCTCTTCACTTGTTACAAATGAATATTTGTTGCAGAATAAAGTTTTCTTCGTGATTCACCACGAAATTCAATCGAAAAATTTGTCCGAGAAATTCTTAAACTTCCGTGATAAAAATGAGGTCGGGGGCGAAGAGATGCGAGATTCGAATATTTTGAAAGTCTCGAAAAAATCAAAACATTTTAGAGGATATGCGAGTCTGTGAAAATAGATTTTGAAAATCTTGCAATCTATGATAAAAGATAAGGCCTGAAAAAGGCTGCAATATATATGAAACATCTCGAAGGCCGACGATTTTGCGATTTCCTTATCATTTTATCATCGGGGGATTTCTCGCGAGCTTCATCACAACATTTTGCGCCTGATGTTTCAATCCGATCAAATTCCCCATCGTGAAAATCTCGACTTTTCCTATTTTCTCGAAAATTTCACGGATCTCATTTTTGTATTTTTCTACCTTCAAGTTTCGGATTGTATCAATTCGCTGGAAAACATGCTGCATCGAACGCTGACCTCTTGAAGTTTCCTTTCTCTTACCCAATGTTTCGCTCTTTTTCTCAGACTCACCCACCGTCTATGCTAATTTCGCACCGTCTTCCCCTCCTTTTACTATTGAAAATCCTTTAATTTGACCTGTCGACTCTCTTTCATTCGGAAACGACATAAAAACATTCATGTCCTCGAGAAACACTGGCGTTTATGACAGTGATTTTTTCTGTTTACTTGAAGTTTCTTAAAATAGCTAAAAATTTGCACTTTTATGGATCGAAGTTTTCAGCTCATGCTCAAATCGCTAACCATCTTAATCAGCATAGCCGCTACGGCTTATGTGGGAGGTAAGCTAAAAATGTTGAGTTTGGGCCAAGTCTTCGCAATTTTCGATAAAATGGAAAATCGGCAGGGGCTTCCTGGACTTATCATTTGATTTTAAAGCCAATTTCGGCTAAGAAGTTTAAGAAAAATATATATATATATATTTTTTTTTAAATTAGTGACATAGCTGTGACAAATCCAGGAGGCATTCATCCCACTTATGTTTTATTTCATAGCTAGAATTGAGAGGACTTGACCACAACCAAAAATTTAAGGAGAAAATGAAGATCTTGAATTTTCAGCCAACAAACCCGACTGTGCGAATCTGGAAGATGGGCACTACGCCGTCGGATGCAATCGCGTCTTCTACCGGTGTTATCAGGTTAATTAAAATTACATAAAATGTCATTATTTAAAAACAAAAAAAAACACCAATTTTCTTCCAGAAAGCCCGCTACGAGCACGTCTGTCCCGAAGAGGATCTCTACTTCGACCCGCAACGAATCAAGTGCATGGAGAAGGACGAGGTGAAGCAATGCAAGAACGAACGACGCTACGCCGGAGAGATCATCAAGGCCAAGTGAGAAAAACGTCTTGAGTTGATATTTTTAGTACTTTCCTTTCAAAAGCGAATATTTTTCGCTATAGCGTAGTTATTCTTCTTCCAAAATGGAAAAAATGAAGGAACAACTTTTGGCAAAAAGTACTCATTTCAAAACCTTGTGAGGATTGTACTTACTCATAGAGGAAGTACTCACAGATGATAAAGTTATGCGCATAATCTAGATTAGAAAGTTTCTTCACACACAATTTTACAAATCTTATGTTTCCAAATTTCTCAAGATCCTGAAAAATATTATAATTTAGGGAGTTCTCGTGCAAGGGTAAGAAGACGGGCGACTATTCGCATCCTGCGATTCCCTGCGACAAGTACTACTACAGTTGTAATCACGGCGTCGTCCACCAGATGCTCTGTCCGCCGCAGCAGTACTTCGACGAGCGCACCAAGACCTGCGAGCTGAAAAACAACGTCCGCGCCTGCCTCGTCAGACACAGAGTCGCGTAAGTTTTAAACCTTATTTTGCAAGCTGGGATGCTGGAGTATAGGGAAAACTTCTCGGCATTGCAGCGTCAATATTCCTGCTTCCAAGTAAATTAAAATTTCCTTCCTTATTTTATTCTTTTTCGGCAGAATTCTAACCTTAAATCGGACGGATATCGAGGAATTTCATATTACCGAAAAAATTCTGAAAACTTATTTCAGCGGCTATCTGGATGATCCTCTTCAAGGTGGCGACGATGCCGGAAGCCCACCTGGCACTCTTCCAGCCTCCAACTCCTACTCCACGAATACTGGTGCCGACATGCCAGGATTCGAGATGAAACAAATCGAAGTCGAGCAGACCAGTTCGAGTAAGACCATTTTAAAATCTTCAAATGATGCAGGAAAATTCAGCCCCTGACTGTGTCTCTCGTGGTGATTCGGTCTTCGAGGATCCGTCTTCGAAGTGTACGGACTTCTTCTGGAAGTGCGCCCACAGCAAGCTCTTCAAGTACCACTGTCCACCCGGGCTTTTCTACGACGTGGAATTCAATCGATGCAACTACAAGCAGGTTGACAAGAGCTCGAGAAACATCGAAGAAAAGGATCTTCAGGATATCCCGAGCTGTGGAGGCACTCGTCCAACCCCGGTCACGACTCAGGCCCCACCTGCTCAAGATCAGGCAGTGATCGAGTTCGACTGCAACGACAAGAAGGACGGCTTCTACCCGGTCGGTCGGTGCAAATCGATGTTCGTCTCGTGCTCTGCTGGTTCCGGAAGACAAGTGGAGTGCTCCGCCGGCCTGTTCTACGACGACCGGATCAGCGCCTGCGACTACGAGGACAAGTGCATGGGACCGCGAATGCCGGAGAAGCCCCTACTATCCAGACCTCATGGAGATATCGCTTCTGATATCGTAAGACTGAAATTGGAAACTCTTTGACTTTGGCCACTAATTAACAACCTTTCATGCTTCTGACATTCATAGCAAACTGACGATTTTACAGCCCCCCGAGCCGAAGATCAACTACGACTGCACCGGAAAGCCGGACGGATTCTACTCGCTTTCTGACTGCAACGAACAATATGTTCAGGTAGATTGGCGAATATCTTGGGTCTTGGAATTTCCCTCTAATGATCCAAAATTGTGCCATTCTGATCAGCAAAACCTGAAACTTATCAAAATTCAGTGCTCAAACGAAATCGCCTCCGTCATGAAGTGCGCCGCTGGACTCGTCTACAGCACGTACTCGCTGAACTGCGACTATCCGCAGAAGTGCAAGGAGACTCTCGAACTTCCACCCACGACTCCTCTACCTGGAAGTGTCACGGTGAGTTAGTGAGAATGGCAGTTTTCAACGCTTATGCATCAATCCTAATTCTCGTACTGTTGGCTCATCGTTACTACTAATTGCTTCAAACGGCTTCTTGTATTCCACATCCACTTTCTTCCTTTTTCTTACCCCCTCCCTTACTCTCCCCTCAAAAGTGGGCCTGGTTCACAACTAGGTATGGGTGTGGAATACAAAGAACCAGTTCAAAAACATTTACCAAAGATGAAAGCTAGACTTTTGAATTTAAATTTAGTGAATCGGAAATAAAAAACTAGGGTGAAATCAGAAATTTTGACCATTGCTACATAAAATCTAAACAAAAAAAATCAAACAAGATTCAGGTGCCAGCCACTGACTTTGTCACGACGACCCCGAAATCTAATCAGTATGGTGAGGCTGTCATCATCCCAACGATGTCTCCGACGACCCCGATCCCAATCGTCACTGAATCGAGAGATCAGACCACCAAGCAAGGCTACGATCTGCCAACCTACACCCCCAGCAGCACTACCCCACCTGCCTTGCCGTAAGATTGAAAATTAATCGGGTTTTCGGATAAGATTCAAAATTTCACGCAACTTCATCCAAAAGCAAATGCATTAGTGCAACGGAAGTTGACGTTTCAACAGTTTATCAAATTGATAAGAACTTAATTTCAGCTCCAATGATGATCCGACCAACTTCTGCGCGACGAAGTCGGACGGCGCCTACGCGAAGTCGGTCTGCTCTCAGGAGTACGTCCACTGCTGGGACAGACTTGCTACGCCTGCCAAGTGCCACTCTGACCTGATCTTCAACCCCTACAACGGCCAGTGCGACTATCGATCGGCTGTCGTCGACTGCAACCCTGGTATGGACCAGCCGAAGACCACGACGAGCGCTCCATCTGCGGTAAGTGAATCTCGAGAGGAACAACGAAAAGCAATCATCATACCAACATTCTTGAAGGAAAATGTTACAAGAAAAAAAACAAAGAACAATTCCCGATTCTATAAACCCCTAGCCATGGAAATGTTGATATGGATGAAATGGTGTTTTTTTCTCTTCAAATATCCGTACTAATCATCAAAGCGAAAGAAGAATCTTCAGCCCGTCGAGCCATTCTGCGAGATGTTGGCTGATGGCTACTACGCCACTGGCTGCTCGAGTACATTCTACCACTGCAACAACCGGGTCACTCGAAAGATGAATTGCCCTCCTGGCAAGGAAGAAATTGAAGATCAACCCTAACTTATGAATTTTGCAGGACTCTTCTTCGACACTCGCCGAGGCATCTGTGATCGATCGCACAACATCGTCGCTTGCGGTGGTCGTTCTGCTGCCTACGCGAAGACCATGCCTTCTTCAGCCTACCATCAAGTAAATTTGAAGATGCGTTCCGATGAACATTGCTGTTTCAGGCTACTTCTCAGGATGCCGCCATGCCTCCTGCACCTGGTCCGATGCCGAGTCCAAGTGCCTACAAACCACCGAGAGTCATCCCGACTTCTGATCTGACGGCCCCGACGTTTGACTGCATCAACAGACCCGATGGAATCTACGCCTTGCCTACCTGCACGAAGTAGGACTTTTATTTCTTCTCGGAAAAGAAGGTCTTCCAGATTCTACGCCCAGTGCTTCGGTCACCAGACGAAGATACAGGCATGCGCCGAGGGTCTCTGGTACAACGAGCAGAGTGGTCTGTGCGACTACAAGGAGCGAGTGCCGATCTGCGGTGGATCGATCCCAACTGGTCCGGCTCAGAACCCACCCACAGCCACTGCTTCGCCCTATGGATACAACACCCAGCCGACTGGATTCTCGTGTCAAGGAAAGGCTGACGGCTACTACTCGAAGGGCTGCGCTCAATTCTACTACTCGTGCATCAGCGGAAACACTCATGCGGTAAATTTGAGTACTTTTCGAAAGCAACTGATCGAACCTTCAGATGACCTGCCCGACCGGCCTGAAATTCTCTCAGACGCAGCAGAACTGCGAGGATGATGCGTTCGTCGTCGAATGCGGTGGTCAGCCACGACCCACTTCACCGGCTCTCGACAAGCCCACTAACCTGCCGCTCTTCTCGTGCGCTGCCGAGAAGACCAACGGTCTGTTCGAGATTGAGAAGTGCCACGGGGAATACGCGATCTGCGAGCACGGAGTCTACCATGTAAGAATTAGAAGTTTGTAGATGGCGCAATGGATTTGCTAGAGAGAGTTACTGAGATGAAATTAATGCGAAATAGTATGAGAAGTGATTCTTTTTCCTTCCATCATTACACCACTCCAAGTCCATAAGCTATCCCCAAAACGATAAATTTAGCTTGGCCGCTGCCTACCGATGCTCGTCTTCAACCCTGTCACGCTCAGGTGTGACTTCAAGCAGAACACCCCTACTTGTGGTTCGATGTACGTTCCTACACCCGCTCCTCAAGTCACTCTACCTCCCGTCCAGCACACCTCGCCCATCGGCTCCACGGAATGCGTTGGGTAAGCGAATTTGAAACAAACTGCCTTTTAGAAGGTGAGCTTTCTAAGACAAAAATAAGCATAATTTTTCAGCAAACTGGATGGCTTCTACGCGATGGGCGCTTGTCTGCCGAACTACCTGCAGTGCCTCAAGCAGATCTCCTACCACGCGCCCTGCCCGTCCGTACTCAAATTCAACCCCGCCAATGGACGATGTGATTTCGTGTAAGCGAGTGTTTTATTTCAAATACCGGAATTGACGAATCAAGAGTAATACAAAATTGGCTAGCTCTGATAGGAAATTTGGGAACATTTGAAGAAAATCCATGAGAAAATGATTTCTTCGGCTAAGTCGATATGACGACGATCAACCTAGAAAATTTTCTTATTTTGATAAAAAATTTTGAACCTTATTCTCGAAAAAGGCAAACAGACTTGATTTAAATTAGAGGCTATTAAATCAACGACGAGCAAATCTAGAATAGTTCATTTTTGGTAGGATTTTGTGAAACTTATTTAGAAATTCGTGGAAAAAGATTTGCTTTTCGGTAGAAAAATTATTGTACGATTTTGTAAAATGTCTTATTTCGATTAGGATTTTATACTTACTATGTAGAAAATTCACGAAGAAGGGTTATCTCAAACTTAATTCACAATGTGATCAAATTGCAATATTTCTTATTACTTTCACGATAAATTTGGAAGACATCATAGAAAATGTTGGGATCTATCTAATTTTCAGTGCGAACATTCCGGCCTGCAGCATCGTGCCCACTACCTCAGCCCAACTCCAGCAACAGTCTGTCGACGTTCCCAGCCGACCTCAGGCTCACTATTAAAGGGTCATTTTCTCTTATTGTTTATTTGCAATTTTATAAAATCTAACTTTTATTTTCAAATGTTACAACTTAATATATTTAGACGCTCAATAAACTGTTATTTTTAGTTGGTATTTTCTGATATTTGAAATGACGAGATGGCGAGAGGACGTGACCTATAAAAATAGGTAAATGAAATGAAAGTAGGGAAAACTAGTGTGGGAAAAAATAGGTCACGTCTTTCAGTAATCTTGTCACTTCTAGGTTGGCGTATACGTTTTCCAAAAAAAAAAGCTGTAATAACCAGTGATTTAGATTCTTCAACTCATTTTGATCTGAAACATTTTTCTTCAAAACTAACATGCATTTTCTCCATATGCCTTCGGAATTGCGTAATTTCCTTTGTTAAGTGGGAATAATTATGGTTACATAACCCGTAAAAATTCAGGTATTTCATTCTAGGCTAAAGATGGTCATGCATGATAGTCCCATTATGCTCCTCTATAACAAAAGGATATAACAATAGGAAATGACTAAATATAATGGTTAATTATCTGATCCAGAACTAGCAACTGTTAGCCAAACTTGCCCATCTGTGTTCTCTCTCTATGTTTTTAATAGGAAAGGTTAGAGATGCAGAGTTTTTGTGTGTATAACTCATTAGGCTATTGTTTTTGATTGTTTGAGTTGTCATACAAAAGCAAGTATCCCGCTGCGAAGATAAGTTGATACATCGCAAGAATTTTGAAGATTTAATGATATTTTGGCTAGATATAAAACTATTTATTAGGATTGTTGATGTTTTTAAAATCCGTATTTAGCTATAAGTTTTCTCAAAATATCACTTTTTTTTTAAAATTAGTTTATCTAGCTATATTCTTTTTATGTGTCAGCGTTATTACAAACTAAATAATATAGTTTGAGCGTAGATTCTTTTGAAACATAATGCGATTGAAAATTTTTACTCACCTTTTTAAATTATCATCAAAATATCCCCTTTCTGGAAAAGAATTTGAAATTAGGGTACATATTTTGCGTGATGAGTAAGTAAGTGCTCTTCAAATGAGCTATAAATCTTCCAGCAAGTTATGCTAATCAGGCTAGTTAGTTTGAATGATCGCGCAAGATAGGTTCGAAGAGTTCATTGCAAGAAACAGGCTCGTAAATTTTAGGCCAATTTTGTAGCATCATTAATTTTACAGAAAATATTCCATCTTTTCACAGGAGAATCTAAACCTCGCTAATTTGGCTAACTAATTTGCGAAAATTTGAATTAAATATTTAATCTCGTACCTGTTTGACACAATAATTAAATCGTACAAAACTCCTGATTCATTTTGAAGTATCACTTCAGAGAAAACTAGAAACTTAGAAGAGCCGGAAATTAGCGCCATATTGGTATATTTTGTTGAGTGGCTAATTTACTATGAATAGTTTCTTCTTTCCTTCCTTGAGTCTTTGAGTCAATGCCAGAATGATGCAAAGAAAGAGGGAGAGTGATGTCTTCCCCTCCTTACATGGGGTCCTACAAGGCAACCGCCTGCTAACTTATTCATCAGCCCCAAAATTTATTATTGCATCGCATGCATTGTTGTGCTATGAAGCTGGGCACAGAAAAATGTATTCTTATTTTCTGATCTTTGTATTTGTAAAATATTATCCGATAAATTTCGAAAAAAATTGCTGGGTCTTTTATAGTTTCATAAATTAGTTAAGTCTGAATAGCGCTAAATCTAAAATAGAAATTCCTCTAAATTAGGAGTCCCTCTATAATAGAAGTCCATGGATTTCTTTTTAGATTTTACGGTATCTTAATTGTTTAATAATTATAAGAATTAAATCCAAAAATTATTCGATATGTTTCAGAAAACTCTAGGACATTTGAATCGTATGAATTATTAATGTAAGGTCTATATTAACTGTATTCAATTAAACCATTTATGAGAAGTTTAAAAAATTTGTATGTGAAATTTTTATGATTGTTTGAGATAGTTCTTCTCAAACTATGATCTGATTGAAATTTTCACAAGCTTTCTTTTGGCCTGTGGAACTATTTATCGGGCATTGTTCACACGTTGTTCCCAGGCATAGTTGGGGAATGGTCTTAAGTAATGCTTGGGCTATAAAAGTACTATCCTTTTTCTCTTTTCCCTAGCAATCTCTGTAGCTCTAGTCGTTTTCTGCCTCTTTTGTTCTCTAATTCGCCCAATGGTATTTCACACTCTCTCCTCCATGCTCTGTCAATGACTCACTTGAGCGTACACGCTTCCTCTCACAATTTAGAACTTTCTGCAATTCTTTTCATCTCTCATTTTATCGTGGTATTTTTTGAAAATATAAATTTATTGTTTTTTTTCGAATCTTTAAGCAAAAGAAAATGATATCATGATATTGTGGCTTGAATCGGAAGATATAGTAACTTTTCTTCTGAAACTTTCGATGATTTGCGTTTATTTTGATATTCAACTCAAAATGTCATCATTATTTTCCGTCAAAAATTTCTTTTTTCAAGAAAATTCCTAAAAATCCTTTCAATCTGCCTTATTTCCGGCGTATTTTGCGTTTTCCTTCCATTTTCTATTCATCCAATTTTGCATTGTTCCGGTCAATTATAATCCCGTGTTCCGAGCCGTTCCTTTATACTGCCTTATTTGGGGGTAGTTCACCTATTTTCGGGAAAATAGTAGGAGATTTTAAGAGATCCGAAAGGAAATAAAGGAAATCCTTTTATTACCCTACAATTCAATTGACTTGTCCTTGGCGCGAGAAACTTGGCATTGGGGCGCAATTTCCGGACAGGGTACAAAAAGTCACACTTTCGTCAATTACTATTTGGCAATCTTGGATATGACAATATAAAGCGAAAGTGTTCTGTCTGTGGAGGAATAATTGAGAACTAGGCTTTTAATAAATGTGACAATTTTTGAAAGTGCTTTGATATGATTCAGAAAGTATTATATATATTAGACGTGGATAAATGCTATTGATTCGAGCGTCTGACAAACTATAAATTTCTAAATTCGATACTGAAACAAATGAATATGATGTTTTAAAATTCTAATAAAATGCACACTTATGATGAAATGACTAAAGTTATTTGTGGCGTTTTTAAGATAAAATATCCAAGTTATATTAAGATTATTTTACTTTCCGAAAGGTGGTAGGGGCTTATGGTAATCCTTTCGACGAAGGGTCTAATTTTCGCTATTGTTCAAAACTTGACAAATAATTTTTTGGGTATTGAATATTTTTGCTGTCGCTTTTAGGCTATGAAAATTTCTATTTTTCTAAAACCTTCATAAAAAGTCTTTACTTTCTTTTTCTTCAAATCAAATACTATTTTCCAATTCTCTAAAATATGCATAACATTTCATCCTCTTTTCTTCTCAGAATCTAATGCTATTTCTCTATCACTTTCATAATCCGAGCCGAGATTAGTCTTATCCATCTATTCATTGAAAGGATCATATTCTGTATCCTTTTAAAATGTTAGAACAATAGGGGAATATGGCAAACTGATCCTAGGGTACTTCAGACGGCTTTACGTTGAGAGATATTACAACATACGTGACATAGATATCCTGCAAAATATATAACAATCGAGAGATATGCAAATTATTAGAAATTCAATAAGTTGCAATAATTTCTGTATATTATTTTTAAAGCTGGCAATTATTTTATTCTCCAATCCTTAATTTATTATATAAATTCGTATCTATCAGAGTTGAATTTGATTGAAACATATCATAACTCAAAACAGACTTAGCTTATTTTAGATTTTTCCCCCAGATATTTTTAAGTTCGCCTAAAATATTCACGAGAATCTTGCTGCGGATGGGGAATTCTCGGGACCACCCTCTTTCTTTTTGTTGCCTTATTATGTCTCTGATTGTTCATGCATCGTGCTCTCTTACATCGAGAACACAAACAATTATGACGAAAAACCCTTGCCGAAATTTGCAAAAATCGTTTTTTTACTCCGTCCACTTGGGATTCATTTGGAACTAGAATATAGCAATAGTTTGAATATACTATTTTATAATTAATATTTTAGGTGAATTTCTAAAAGTATTCAATTTAAACCTAGATATAAAACGTTGAAACGATTTTTCGTTAATTTCTCATATCGTTCTTGATTTCAGTATTTCGACGTCTTTTTTGCGTACAATTTTTATGTCGCCTAATTTTTCATTCACCTTTCAACTGCGTCGAGTTCAAGAGAATAGGAAATGCAAGAGGGGAGGGCGGCTAGAGCCACACAGAAACGAAAAATTTGAAAGAGGCTAATGGTATTTTTAGATACTTAGATCTTTTTTTTTCATAGTTTTTGAACCCTTTCTATATTGAATATTTATAGTACATTTTAATATCAATCAGTTTTTTTGTTCAAAAGAAACTCTGTTTTCATCGGAGCTTGAGTGATATTTTATCCTGAAACTTATCGAGTCACGATTTAGTCTAAACTGTCTGATTATGCAATCATTTTGATCGCGATATCAAACCTTCCAAATCTGAATTTGTTTTTCGAAACCTAGGTTATTCACAATTCACGCTTCATCATATCAAAGCCCTCGAGATCATTTTTATCGCTTAGATCGAAAAACTAAACTTATTCAAGTGTTGACAAATATTCCCACATATTCTCATATTTTGTGCTCTTGGGGTGGGAACATTTATGGGAGGTGATCTCAAGAAGCTGTCTGTCAAAAGTGCTAAGAGCGAGGGAATCTGACCCGACTGCCCCTACACAATTTGGATGGGGTCAGATTGTGGGAGAGTTAGGTGTCAACACAAATGGGATATTAGTTTTGATCGTCGCTTACTTTATGCTCATATCATTTTGGATTGAAAATTCTAGACCTGAATAACTTTGTCTTCAGGATGATCATCTATGAATTTTCTTAGTTTATAATTTAATTTTGTTGGATATCGGTCTCACGAAAAATAAAATTCATTGAAATCAATTCCGGTTTGTGAAACCTTGGAACATACGCATTTTTCTCTAAAGCCCCTCATAATTTTCTATTTTAAATTATAATAAAAGGACCGTATTACGGTTTACTACAATCAATTTTGCTCTATTAAATTTTAAAACGTATTTATCAATGCAAACTTTATTATTATTATTCTGAAATTTCAAATAGTATAATTTGAAGTGCCTCAACATATCCCGGAACACTTTCCACATCCTTTGTCTGGCGTTGTTTGTAGGGTCCTCTCAATTAGGATGTTAGCGGGAGACTAAAGATGTTAGGAATGGACTCAATGAAATTATGTCCCTAGAGGAAGGCTTGAAAATTAGGAACAAAGAATTGAACGAGGCAAAGTTTGCCGGATTATTGAATTATCCTCAAGCAAAATTAGTAGTTTGGTAGTTGAGAATTAGTACCGTTCATCCACAATCATCCAGGAAATTTTTATCTGGTCAGCAATTTTTAGTTTTATTAGACTTTCCGATAAGATTATACCGTGGGAGTAAATTTGACCCATCTAATGTAATGATTGATAAATAATTTTAGGGTAGCACTTTAACCTTCATATATGCAACTTTTGTGATATCGCGACAATTCGATTTGATAACTATTAGGATACAATGAATTTTCTATATATTCAACATCAGAGTGGACCCAAAATTTATAAATAATTTTATTTTGTCTATTTTGGAATATTTATCTTGAATTATCGATTTCCGGAAGTTCCCTGTCGAAGGCGTGTTCTCAGTTTATGTTTAGTTAGAGATGCGCGTGCGACGCAAAAAGCTTGACATCAAAGAGAAAAGTGATTAATAATTCATTAATTGGCTCATGTTGCAACTGAAGCGGTGAAGCACAAGTCCCGAGGTGGATTCACAAAATTATCTGTCAAAATATGTTCTTTAATGCGACGTCGATTTTTAGCTATATTCATTCATCATTATAATAGTGAAATTTGTTATGTTCCAATTTTCTTCTAGCCTAAGTTGAGTTCAAATATAAAATACTGGAATAATGCGCTTGTCATCTTTTAATTGTGAAAAAATGATAAAAACAACCAGGACCTTAATAGAAATAAAACGATCTACTTTTCCTTCTTATCCATAATATTCTTTGAAACGTAATAATTTTCTGGAGCTTTATATTGCGATCATCAATTAGGAAGGACTATTAAAGAAACGGTCCGATTTGAAATTTACTTAATGTCATAACCTTTCTTGTCACTATACATTGAATATGACGCAGTTACTTTATGACGAAGGGCATTTCAAAAACTGATGGAATGCCCTCTAATTGAGCTCCCTGTCAATTAGTGAAATGTCCTCCGTCTTCCGTTATATAGCTGTTGCCTGAAATGGTTATATTCCCATTTTCAAATAAGAACCTCTGACAATTATTACATAATTATAATTTTCGTAGCTTTGATTGAGCGCATAATTCTTACATGACAAATGCTCGATTGGGTTCTCGTTATTCGGGTTATTTATCGGTTCTTCTGACCGACTTTTTGCTCTAACAATGAACCGCAACAAGAACGGCCGGGTCATTATGCTCATAGAAAGGAACCTCTCTCCCCTTCTTTGAGTCAATCTCTCCATAAAGAATATCCCTCATATAATACAAAACAAGGCCAGAGACTGACAGATCGGGAAAATAGTATGAATTTATAAGAGAGTGCGAGTAATTCTGCATCTCTGCACCCTCTCGATCTTTCTATTTTTACAAACCGAAAATGAATAGTCAAGTACCAAGTAAACTATTTTAGTAGTTCACAAATTTGTAACTTATATAGACCGTAGATAAGTATCTTATATGTTAGCGGCATTGAATTTATCTATTTTCTTTTCTCCCAAAACCATTTGCTTTATTCCGAAATTCCGCCCACTTCTATGCTGCATCGCAAAACTTCATTTTTCGAAGACTGATTTACATGCTATTCTTAGTATTCATAGATTGCAAAATCGCTCCTCCGTTCTTCTTGCTAGTTGTTTTCGAGCCTCGTTACTCAATTCCGGCTCCAGGGATCGAAGGTTCCCTTTACCTGCAATTATATTTTCTATATGAAAAATGAATGGGGGTTTTTTCTCTTCTTGATGAATCAAAGTTGAATTATTCTATATGCACTTCTGATCTTACTTGACCGATCACATGCTTAAGTCGGCTAATTGAATTAGAAGTTTATCTTTCTCAAATTTATTAGGAGAAGAATCAGCTTCTGATAGAACTTACCTAGAATGGACTAGTCAACCCCATAGTTTTCGAATTCTTTATGTTTTGGTTTACGTTACGTTTTGGACAATCGGTCATTTGTCTATTCCCCCACACAGCTCGGCCCTTATGAGCATAGCTCGTATGCATTAGCAAGTAGGTTCAAGCTCACTTCACGTTTTCTGCCAGAGCTTTATGGAGTTTCGTTGCTCCAAACCCCACTAATTTGCAAACCTCGAGCTATATTTGAAAACTCATCTTTAAAGTAGCAAAGTTTAAAATGAGTGAATTTCGCAGTGAGTTATTCCAAGCCTCACGACTAATTTGCGCATTCGAAAATTTAAAATCCCACTCCTCGCAAAATCCAAACTTTCACACAGACACACTCCATTTTACGACAGAATTTCTAAACTTTCATCTTCAAAGTTAAACCTACCTTTAGACTTTGGAAATTGCACGGATATCATGATGTTTGTAGATTTTAAAGTTTGTAAATGGTGTATACTTTCCAAGACTCAAATTATTGTTTGTGTATTTTATATAGATCATCTCAGACATTTTATCCTAGCCGATATTTTATTATTTACACTGAAAATCCTTTACATTACTTCAAAAATCTATAGCCTCAAAGATCTGATTTGAACGAAAGAATTCATCAAACTATTCTCTGAATTAGGTAAACTTACCCACCCATATGCGTTTTTCTCATGAAGTATCGGCTAGTCTCAAATTGCCTACGGTTAAGTCATCAAACGCTGTGACTCTCCACGCACTTCTGAGTTCCCACGGTTCGAAAGACATAAGGAAATTCACAAACACATAAGAAAATATGAGTTAGGTCAGAAGTCGTGGGGCTCCGTGAGCTTCCGAAATTCATTTTTGGATGTTTCGGTTTATTAGATTTATAATAATTAGCAATTTCGAGACAAGAATAATCTTCAGTATCATTTTGGTATGCAATTTGCGAAACATACTTGAGCTTTCTACTTTAGTGTCGAAATTGTCGATATTAGATTTTATTTTTATTCACTTTATCCACTTCAAATTGAACATAGTTCTGTGTTATATCCTTCAAATTTGTTGAAGCGTAATTTTAATTTCGTATCCTATGAACCATGTTGATTGCAGATTGAAAAAATATATTCCTATAAAAATTTTCGAATGATTTATGCAATTTTCATTCAATCTAGAAAAAAAGACAAAATATTTCTCAGTAAGCCCAAAAAATTCGTTGTCAAACAAGCCCTTTGTCTGATCCCCCTGTGACCCATGACATTCGAACATTTGCTTATCGTCTTATTTAGCTGCCTTTCTCTTTTCCTGTGCCGTATGTAAGCCATTTTTGGGTACTTACTGTTTACCCACACTCTGCGTCTTTGCTCTTTCTTTGCAGAAACTCTGGTATCCTTTAACACGTGAAAGTTAGAGAAGTAGAATCTCTACAAATAAAAAGGGGCGTAGTCAGATAAGATAAAGCGCCTTCTATTGTATTCGAAAGTTCTAAGCCGCACCTTATAAGTACTTATTCTTATCATGATAGACTGGTTCTGATTATTTGATACCGTATCTTGAATTTTTTGAGGAATATCTAAATTTACATAGACATTTAGGATTAGGATTGCATTGTATACAATGGTTTGTAAAGAAAGTTGAACCTTTGGGTAAGACGTCATATTCTGACATCCTTTCTTTATATTGGAGATTCAATACATTTTTGCTCAGCGATTATTAGAGCTTTTCCCTAATTACTTTTTAAAATCTCTCACTTTGATAAAGATTAATCGACTTACTAATTATTGTGTAACCGAAACATTGCATTCTGCTCATCAAAGTTTCGTATCGTTTTTCCAAAGTCATTCTTCAATTATTGTAAAAATATATCATGTAAGATCATGACAATTAGTTATGCTCCAAAATCTATCCCTATTAAAATACTTTCTGATTCATTAATACGCACCCTATCCCATGCAAGATAATCATCAATAAACAATATTCATAGTTTATATCCAAAGTCGTATTTGCGTTATTGTTCTAATTATATCATGTCGTAAAAATTCGTTTTCAAAGCTTTGGGCCGCTTTTTGGTATCTGCATTTTTTCATACATCTGCTGGAGAGAAAAAGAAACAGTAAAATTCTGGTAAAGAGGGAGATTTTATTACCGTAATCGGGACGATTTTTTATGAGTTCTGAAATAAACAGAGATAGGGGTCAGATCGCACCGGAACTATACGCGATTTTATCTCAAAGAGATGAATTTTTATCTGGCATAACATTCTTATTCTGAGACCTGTATTTTTAAAGAGATACCAATTTGAGCATAACTTTATTTTTATTGATCGATTTTTTTTTTAATTTCTGGATTATTTAAATTTAGTTTTTCTTATTCTTTGACTCATCACTATAGTTCAAATTTGGACATGCACATGTGTTTATAAAATCAAGAGTTCCTTGAGAGAGATAGAATGTAAATTTAAGAGAGCAGAAAAGAAACAGAAAATTATGAGGTGTCGCGCAGATTTTAGGTCCCGCCCACTAGATTCTACTTCGTGCTTTGCCGAGGTTATACTTGCCACGAATTTACAGAAATTTATTTATTTTTCTAAATTTTAGATCCTTTAATTTATACTTCAATTTTATATAGGAGTTTTGTGTTTTTTTTTTTTAACTTTCACTATTTTCTGTTTAAGATTTGATAGATTTGGGACAAGTAGAGTTTTTATTGCTATTCAATAATATTATTCTGCGTCAAAATTCATTCTTTAATTTCTCAAAAACGCATTCCTTTGTCGTTGAACTCTTATAATTGAATAGTCAGACTAGTGATTTTTCATCGTGATTTTTGCAAATTTCAAACTCCGTAAATCAAAACCTAAGGATTCTTCATACTCTTTTAGTCAAAATAGCACATTAGCTTGCAGGAAAAGCTAAAAATATTTACTTTTTCATAGCTTTACCTTTCTAAAGAATTTAGCCTGGTACAAACTATCACTTTTGTCTTTTAGTCGAACAAATTGTCATATTTGACCACTCCAAACTTGAATTTCACGATATTTTTAATGAAATATCTATTTTTATCGGGGAATTTATGAATTCCGTGGCAAATACTCATGTCTGAATTGAGGTTAGTTGAGGGTTTTCAAGATGCCAAAAAGTGGTTCTATTCAAATTTACAGCGCCGTACCTCAGACGAGATTCCCTTTGTTAGATGCCGCGCAAAGTGGCTATTTTAATGAGACAAGCTTTATCTATAAATTCTAGGTCCTTTATTTTACTATGCGTCTTTAGTGTATTCCATTCTGAAAAATAGATTAACTCTAGCATTTGTCTTATTGTCAATTCCAAACAAAGCTCGTAAATTTCGATTTATTACTGGTGTAAATTTTTCTATTTCATTAGGTAAACTACAAATCTCATCGACGTAAGAAAAGTGAGTTATAATATTGAAATTGTAGTTCTCATTTCAATGAAAACGAAAATAACATCAGAATTTTTGTCAACTTGTAGAACTGGTCATATTAGTTTCTCGCATTATTCAAATAGTTCTAGCCTTATTATTCCATATTTGCCTAGGAGTGTGCTAGATAACGACTCATACTTTTGGTTGTATATTTCTTATGCCATTCTAACAACGATACACAATTTTGCAGATATCTTGAAATCTACTTTTCTGGAAAAGCCAACATTTGAGTTTGAATACTAATGTCCAGCAATAATTATTTTGAATTTTCTGAATAATAGATTCTATTTTTTACTATACTAAAATATTATTTTCAAATAGTTTTAAACCGGAACACTTCTGTCGCTATTTTTGCTTTAATCATTATTCATAATTCATTCATGCCTATGACGACTATAACCCTGGCCTAAGATTTATTCATAAATTATTTATTATATCATCACCTAAATGCACGCGCTCCAACGTTAATACCCTTCACATTAAAACGCTCAAATGATAAAATAATTCGATTCCGCCTTTTCTAATTAATATACATAATCCATTATTTTTTGCAAAAACTATGTTTACAACTCAATGTTCGCTAAATTTAGGATTATGCTTAAAAAATTTCGTGAATTGCATTTGATAATAGAATTTGCATTCCTCTTAACAGAATAAAAATAACCAATTTACATTAATTCACTAGTTATTTTAAATCACGTTCCAAAATTTAGCCTGAAACTAGTCTAAAATATATTTCAATAGTATATGGATTTGCTCAGTTCGAAATTACGATAAATTCTTCACAACTCGAACCTAATTACTCTCTCTGGGATTATTTTGCCATTAGAATTTCATAAATCAAGCGTTATCTGCTGCTTTGACCGAATTTTCAGCCCAACTTTACAGTTGTCTGAAAAATCATCGCGGATATTTTGCTCGTGAAGAGCCACAACTTTTTATCCCCTGAAATTTATGGCACCAAACTTTTCGACTGATGATCTTTTTTCTTCACTCTCAACAAAATTTGGAGTTTGATTTTGAGAATCTCTTTCAGTGGTGAGTTTGGATAGACTTCAATTGAGATTTATCATTTTAGTCGGATTTTCACCTATCCATTATCATTAGAAAAAATCCTAGATTTTCTAGCTTGGTATGGTATAATGACCAAGTGTACCTTAAACTTTAATCTAAAAATCGCTTCTTTTAATCATTTAAAATGAAAAATTGCGAAAGTGCCGAAGTCAATTAGTTCGGATTTTTCTCTTCATTTAGGTTTGATTTATTTATTTCTCAGCGGCAAAGTTATGGTTCGGAAAAATATCTGTGGGCTGATCTGAAGATAAAGAAAATCGAAGTTATTGAGTATTTTGAAAAAAAAAAGACTCTGTAAAGGACACGAAAAGTGGGCGGAGTTTCGAGGCAAAAAAGAAGGGTAAGAAAGAAAAAAAGGTTTCCTCTAGTTTCTGAAGAGGAAGCAAGAATATATGGTTGAAATGAGTGAAAACTCAGAGAAAAATCATAAACAAATATTATGGACCATATGAAATCCATGAGTTTTTTTAATGATTTCGCGAATATTCGAATTTTATCGAATTTTCAGATTTTTCGGGCCTGGTCCTTTGAATATCGCATTTTGATAGATTGCCTTGATCGTTCACACCTCTTACACATTTTTCAGAGGCGATTTTTTCGCGAGATTCGAGATTTTTTCCTCTCGTCGATTTTTCATTCGTCTTCTTTCTCTCCCTTTTTTGTCTTCTTTCTCTCCTTCTCCAAAACTATTTCTCCGTTCAGTCAGCTGTCTCTATTGTGCCAGAAGCAGAAATTCGCGTGTTTTTCTTTCCCCCTTTCTTCTCATTTTTTCTTTTTCTTCTCCTCTCTCCCTCTCTCTTCATCATCGCTTTTGAGCCAGCCTTTCTCTGAGCATAAGTCTTTAATTTCTGCATCTTTCCTCTTCTCAAAACCACTGTTCTATAATTTTCTGTTTCTTTTCTTATCTTCTCTCATTTATGAGAACTATTTTAGCAGAGAACGATTGCAATGTTTTGCCAATAATTCGCGGCTTTATTGATCTATCAAATCTACATTCATTTCGATTTTGCAAGATTTTTCAAAATTCCATTTCTTAATATATGAAATTTCTACATTTTTGAACGATGAAACTTGAATTTCGTATTTTCTTCCTGATATCTTTGAAAAATCACCTTAAATCTTGAGTATCTCACAAAAATTTTCTATGAAGATCAGCTTTCTTCTCGTCGAGCTTTATAGAAATTATGATTTAAAATTGTGTGATTTATCGAAAGAAACGACGAGCTATAAGATTTCAAAGTAACAATGTTCTATTGCTCTTCTGCAAAATTTCGAAAATCATTTTTTTCGCCGTGCTCTCGATTTCATAAGTGATGAAAGCTCAGCACTCTGACATACACGTTTGTCGTGTCGCATCGTCTTTTAAAATTTTGTTTTAAATTACGAACGAACAAGGGAAAAAATGGGCGGGGGTTGACAGCGATGAAGTCATCGAAAAAGATGTTCTGTTAGGATAGTTTATCCGACATGTCTGAATCGCTAGCATATCCTAAAACTGATCTTTCTTGGTCTATAGAAATTGTTCTAGAACATTTTTATTTCTATGAAGTCATCAAACTAGGCATTATATTCCTTTAGTTTATCCAAATTTAATTTTAGAATCACTAATTCATCTAAAAAAATCTTTATTTACCTCCAGAGACCATCTTAACCTACAATTATTTCTCTATTTTAAAATAGTTTTCTTGTTTTGTACATTTTTAAACTGAAATATCTGGAATCTAGATTAGTATTTAGACTTTTGATGCTGCAGCGTAATTCAATTCAGTTATTCGATTATTTCATATACGCTTCAAAATTTGACTTGTTTGACGGCGAAAAATTATTTTTAATTGTCGAGGCTTTTCAGTGATAAAATATAAAACATAATTTGAAATTGTATCATGAAACATCTTCCTTCTCAGCGTCATTATCGAGTTGTTCCCATCCCCTAGAAAATGTCGGACAAATTATTCCGAGTCATGCAAATGCGCAATATAGCGAAATTTTTTAGTTAATTGTAGCTTCTTTTGAATTTTTTCTCAAATTCCCTTAAAAAAGCTCATCATTTATATTAATCGTCCAATTTTAGCCAGGTTTTTTCATAGATCCTCAATTTTGGTCGCAATCTTTCATAAATTTGACGGCTTCCTGTTTTCATCTCTTTTTCGTCAAAAATATCAATGATCTTCGAAGACTAGAGTTTTCTCATTCTATCGAGAGTCAAAAGATACATTTTATAAATCTAAATTTTCTACCATATTTCAGAAAAATTCAAATGACTTTTCACCCACCATTAAGTGCAAATCACAGGTTTTCACTTTTTGTTAATCTTGCAAATTTTGGCTTTGGAGCAGGTTTTAGCTATTCTGCATTTGAATTTGAACAACAATAGCATAACTTGTCATTTGCATCGTTTATTTTTCATAGATTAAAGTCGAATCGCAAAAATATTTGAACCTTTCAAGCAAGTCGTGATTAATCACGAACGAGCTTTAGTTAGTATATTTGCCTCAAAAATGAACCTTATCTAATAATATTCAGTTCGCTGTTAAACTAAGGGCATTTTGAGTGCAATAAAATTTGAAATACCATTAATTTATACACATTTTATGACTTCCAAGTTTCAAAAATCTGATCAGAATATTTATTTTGATGGATTTTCGAGAAACTTGAAATTTTATTGCGAAAATTTTACGATCCCGATGAAATTTGCTGTAAGATTGGAGATTTTAGGATATTTATATCTGGAATCTAAAACTCTTCAGATACGTTTCGAATTTTCTTTGGAATACAAATTTTTCGCCTCTTAGAATTGTGAAGACTCGGTGCTGTTGAAAAAATAAATTTTCAATGCAAAAACCATGCAGCTGGTCATATACAAATACACGATTAGGCTATGTTTTGAAAATTTATTCATCTCTGCCAAATTTTATAATCAATCAATAACCGCATGATTTATTATTGAATATTTTAAATGACTGAAATCGACCTTATTCTATTATCTATCAAATTGAAAATACCGATCAATCGATATTTTCAATTTCACATAATATAAAGCGACATAGTTTGCTATTGGAATCTCCTTTTTTCCCTCCCTTCCAGCATTACATTTGTCATGACTCATATTGGAAGGGAAACTCTTATAGAGGGGCTCTTTTCATTCGCAGAATGTTCTAAATTTTCGCATTACTACTTCCCTAATTTTTAGATTTTTTACCTGTCCAAATACCACTCTCGAAGTTCGTATTATTTGAACACTAATATGGTTTCTTAAATGCTTTTTTTCCTCGTTTTTAGTTTGAAATTTTACCTTTCAGTAAAGTTACTTTGAAGTCTGAGGTTTCAAAGCTTTTTTTAATCCTCAAATTTTTAAAGTATAAAAATCCCCAGCGAAGCCCGCACCAAGTACCCTCATCATAAAAACGCAGCTTTGTTTTGCAACACTTTGAGAGATATCTGTTTATTCCTAACTTATCTCATTTTAGCAGCAACATGCAAATATGAACTTCATTTCCCATTTTATGCAACATAACTCCCTCTCCTAAAAACTGATAGCGTATTCATGTCTGACGGACGAAGATCATTATGGTTCAAGAATTTTTAAGCTTCGAGTACTTTTTCTCTTAATTTCACTTGGGTATAAAGCACACATCATTTTATTTTCATTTTTTTCATATCTTTATATAAAATTTTATCATGTTTTAAAGAAAAAAACTGCTATTAGCTTCTCTCTCTCACCGAATTATGAATGATCTTACGAGCTTTTTTCGTTTCGTCGTTTTCCCTTCATTTTTTCTCGCTCATTTCTCGATTTTTCAGGCATGAAGTCGGAATTATTGATTCTCTGTGGTCTATTATCGATAGCTTCGTGTGCGATTTACAATGACCGATACAAGGGCTACAGCGATCGAACCGAATATCAGCCTGTTGAAGAGGTCTACCCGATTCGGCCAGGTAATTTTGAAATTTATTTCAAAATGGCAGGAAAAGTAATTATTAGAGAAATGTATTAAGTCGAATTTTTCTACAAATTCACTCAAACGTGCCTCCTGGAGTTAGGTAATAACGTTTTTTCGTAAATAGTGCTGCATTTGATGAAAACAAATGGCCACTAAATGCATCATTTTTAAATACGACTTCCTAAAACCTAATTAGAACTGACCAGTCCTCAAAGTTTTTAGTAACCGCAGTAGTAGCTTCTGATTAAAAAGCTCATGCTTTTTGCATTGATGTTTACGTGTAATTTGCGCTAAAGACGTAGTCGGAAATTCGAAAGATACTGCGGACTTCCCCTAATTGGTTTCATATGTTGCTCAGAGGAGGTGTCGCGCTAGATTTAGCCAATTTTGGCGAGAGTGCTTTAACTCAATATAGTTTGTAATGGACACTAGGGAAATTTCTGCCTGAATCTCTTCACCGCCTAAACCCTCCGCGCTATTTCGCTTATCTCCGTGTGAAGAAACCCAGACCTGCATAATCCTGACAATTAAGATTCCTAGGAGTTTAATGAAATGCAAATCTGCAAAATATGAGTCACTTTGTAAGTTCTAAATTCAAAAGACATTTGATAAAATGCCATTACTTTTTGAGAATTACAAAAGATGAGTTTCTTTTATAAGTTTGTTGGGAAAGTAATTTAATTGTTTCAATTTCCCGTGAAAACACATCTAGAAGATTTTTGATAATAGAAATCCTAATTCGACTTTTATTATTTTAAAATGTCCAAATCTTTAGAAATGCTCCCTCACAATAACAAGTGAAAAATGATCAAAACAGGATAGGCTTAAAATTATTTTATGAAAAATTGCAAAAGAAATGAATCCAATATACTGTAGGCCAGCCATCTCGCTATCTTGATTCAAAATATTCGATTGGAACAATTGGACACCTAAAACGTTGTAAAATCATAGCTTCGTAGCGCAGATAATAGTGGGGGAAAGGGAGAAAATCATCTAAATCATATTTAACTAATTTAGGCCTAAATTATTTTAGTGATTTCGATATTATAACTCTAGCAATGTGTAAAACTAATTATTCCAATTTCAGTGACGCATACATTCCCGAACCGGACGTACTGTATGGAGGTGTGCGATGTTCCCTGCACGATCACTAACGTCTACATGGGTTCGGCCAGCGTCGAGATGTTCAATTGCGCTAGAATGAGACCGCCGAAGGTCAACTTTTAACAAATTCTAGAGTTTACGAAAAAGTTAGAATGCACGATGATAAGTTGGCTCACCCTCCTGATAGTTGACAGTGAGAGTGATACAGAAATTATTTCCAAGATTTGAAATTTTTCACATTGATCTAACTTTATCTAAATTCAGTTTTTTTCGAGTAGTTTATTGAGTTTAGCCCATTTTGAATTAGACTATAGCTATACCATGAGTCCATTTCAGATCTCCGTCCTGAGCTCGATCAAAGGCAACAGCTTCTACATGATACTTGTCGTCCTAGGGATAATTACAGCGGTAATTAAATAACTAATTATGGTAGGTAATTGGCTAATTGTAGGCAATTATCTTTCTGTTGACATTGTGCTTCTGCTGTTCGTACTGCTGCAGGCAACCGGTGTCGAGTCGAGGCAGCAGCAAAGATGCGCTGACAGCACATGATGACGGAGAATTCAGGTAATCAAATAACTTTATTCTATTCTTTATTTGTTGTAATTTGATAAATACAATTATTATTGTTATTCGGAAAGCTAGACGATCTAGTAAATAGTTATTAATGTAAACTAAACTTCGAGTTTTTTTTTTAAAACACATTTTGCTATTATAGTGATGCAAAGCTCAGAAATATACGTGCATTTCAAATTATCTGCTGTGTAGTGAATAAGCTCTAGCTTTCTTATCAGACCAAAAGGCTTCATTTCAGGGAGTACCTTCACGCGGAGCCGACAGACATTGGATCGTTGCGAAAGGAGCGAGAATTTGCCCGACGGACGCGCACCGCACAGATCGTGTGAAACCTCGATCGGAAAATCGAGATTCGACCCGAGTTTTGCTCGGCAAGTTTCGAATTTCACTCAACGGGATAATCACGCTATCTTCACACTTCACCCCCGTCAAAACCACGCTTTTTCTAATCTTTGGACGAACAAAGGACAAAGCACGGGCTCTTTCATCTTCTACAAAGCCTTGCTGCAAAAAGGGAAGATTCTGAGTCTATTCCAAAAATTAATTGTTTTAAAATTTATCTTCATTTTAGATTAATGACATTTTTGCTGTTCTCTCCTTAATTCGATCAAATAGTTTTTCAAATCAAATTTAGAATGATTTGTTTCTAGAATCATTCTCATTTCTTAATTCGATATTCCGACACCAAATTTGCATCATCGTAGATCTACCGAACCTGCCATTTACTCTACAAAATTCAAATTACAAAATTCTTATTTTTGCCATGAACTTCGACCGTATTTCAGTTTTATTGCAATTGTGATCTCGATGCATTGTATTTTAATTTTAATTGGAGTTAACCAATCCATTCCCAACTTTTCAATTTTCTATGACCAAGATAATTTATTCGTTTGACATTCATCTTTCGTGTTCATTTTACAGTTCAAGCGTTGTGTACCAAACCAGGGATATTTCCGTATCATTTATGAATTTTTTGTGTTTTATACTCCAACTTTTGGCAAATATTGCAAGATGTATTAATTCTAATTGACACATACTTCCTGAGTCCACTTTAAATTTACAAATATTACTATTAGACTATGGTTCAATTTATTTGAATTATGATTTTAAAATTCGATAAATCGATAGTGTCTTATCATATCCATTATTTCCGACTCAAATTTTTCTTTTTCGAATTATTCGTCGCTGATTCACGGGTTCATATTCTCTTCATCATTTCTTCATATATGTATTTTTGTATATGGTTGCAATAGTATAGCCTGCAAACAGAATAAACTATTGATCAAATATGACTAATTTTAGATTCAAAACGTGCAAAATCGGAAACATGATCACAAAAACGCAAGAGTAAATAATAATAATATTATAAACTCTAGACTTATTACGTTATTAAAGAATACGACTAATTATTGATAAAATTGGTATATTTCATATTTCAGATGGTTTTTAAGGACTACGTTTTATCGTAGTAAGAAAGAATGCTCTATATATGAATTATCAATGGCCTTATCAAGCCGGCTTGTTTTCTTCATAGTTCTTTCTCCCTTTTCTTTTCCTCTCTCCGTATAACGCTACCTAATATGGACCTGTACGTAATATAGCAACTGTATAATCGGTTTAGAATCGATTTTTTCCTGATTTTTCCCGACTTTTATTGAAAACCGTTTTTAACCATTAGTTTCAAAGAATCATAGTTCGAATATTTGATTCATTCGCATACCTTAGCAAAACATTATTACAAAAATGTTCAAGATTAACCGTTATTTTGCGCATTTAAACTCTGAAGTTAGTTTGAATTTTGGTAGGGTTCATAGTCATCTTAATTTTCATAAGTTTCAAGCCTTTTCATACATTTCTTTTCGATATTTCCCGACACTAACGTCTTCCTTACATGATATCTTCTTACCCAAACCCTAAAGCTTGTTTCATTTCCAGAATGACTTATCTTTTCTAATTTCCATTTTTAGATGCACAGTTTCGGTCACCCGATATGTCTAGTCGTATCAGGATTGCTAATTGGTGTATTCCTTCTATGCTGCGCTGCTTACCTGTCAATTAATCAAGCACTGAATAAACGAAGGATCAAGAAAGTCGCCAAATTGAGCAATAGAAGGCTAATTAATAATGATGAAAAGGTAATATTGTCAAAGCTCGATACATGAAGACGATAAAATGATCATAAATTTGGAAATGATAAGTATCAATTAAGTAATTTCAAATTGTCCACAAAGTGATTTTCTGAATCTATGAAATGTTGCAATGTCTGATGCAAACAGCGTGTAAATTCTTGGGCATCAAATTTTCATGCCATTTATTTTATCTCAATTTACCGATCATCGACAATCTTTTAATTATTATTTTATTTCAAATCTTTTTTTTAGAATGGACCCCTAATTTTGCAAGTAGAGCCACTGAAAAATGACAACCAATCTACACTTTCAACGACCATCGATATAATTTAATCTCGTACAAAACCTCATTTTATTCATATATAGGTCAAAATGTATTACGTGCTATATAAATTTGAAAAATAAATTATTATACTTTTTGCGAACAAGATATTGCATCTTGAAGACCAAAAAATGATGGAACAAAATTTATATTTAGTTTAAATTCTGCGCGAAAAAATATACAGGGGATAATTTATTATCGATTTTAGTCTTAATTATGCTGAAAAATCAGTATTTGTTAGGAAAATATGGAAGGTTAAGATTAGTAATGATTTAGATCTTCTGATAGCGAAATAATCAATTATACGAGATCTAGGCGTGTTTGACCAGGCGTTTCGTTATCAACGCGATTTCGGGTTTTTTTTCGAAAGGGAAAATTAATTTGTATTATATCCTTATTTTACGATTTTAATGAACTTTTTCTTATTATTTTAAAGTTTTTGTTTGGTATGGTTAATGTTAATTTCGTCGAAGTGATCTTGGCTTCCCTGTTCAACAGATTTGGGGAATGATTTAGAAAATTCGTTTAATGATACGTCTACATAGCGTTTAAGTAAGACTCAAATAATAAACTTCTGAAGTTGAGCGAAAATCCTTAATTAACCTTTCCCAGGCCTGATTTTTCTCATGCCATTCCGATCCAAATGGCCTTATCGCTTGATTGTTTCTTCTGACTTTCCCATTGATTCCTTCTAATCACATCATCAGCTTTATCCGATTTCAATGATGAATAACCACGTTGACTGTTCTAAAAGAGTGGTGATGCAATTATTGCTATTTCGATTTTGGGTACATTTACTATTTTATATGAAGATCAACTTATAAAATTCATGAAGTTGGTAGAATCTATTATTTTTATTTTCACACAAAGAAATAGTTTTCAAGAATATGTTGACATTTGAGAAGGTTAGCATATGACGAGTTTATCTTTCTGATCATCGAATTACAAATCTTGTCAAGGCATAATTTAATCTTGAATATCGTGATTTTCCTTGTTTGGAATAAATTACAATGTGACGATTTTCACTTTCGCTTTATCGAATGATTTGCCATTTTTCCTCAGCATATTCCTTGCTTGAAAATCCAAGTGATATTTTTTCTAATTTTTGCATCTTTTATCTCTTCATTTCTGCTATATATTTCTCTGTTTCTTAAATCTCTAATTTTCTCTTATATATTCCCAACTTCCCGAACTTGCCCGGGATAAATCATTAAATCAAGCGATTTGCCGACAGGCTTTGCTTCAAGTTTATCTTGCAAAATATTGCCTTTTCTGGATTTGAGAAATGAACGAGAAAAGCGAAGATTTTGAAGAGAAAAAGGTAGAAAGAAAGAGAAATAGCATTAAATTCAGAGAGACAAAAAAGATGCCAGACGGTCAAGAAACTGAACTGAATGAAAGATGAGAACCATAAATGGGAAGGGAGAGAAAAAATAGAAATGTGAACTGTTTTGCAGATCGCAACAACTTTCTCTTTCTTTCTCACTCTCATTTTTGATGACTCTCCTTCTTTCTCTCTCTCTCTCTCTCTCCATAATTTCCTGAACTATTTCTCTTTCTCTAGCTCTTTTCTCTCATTTTCCGCGCTACTTCCCCATTTCCTGTTTTCTCTCGCCTATCTCTAACCCATCTTATCCAGTGGCATTCGCTTTAGGGAAAATGAAGAAAAGTCGTGCAATCCTTGCAATCGACAATACGCTAGAGGATTTTTTAGAGATGCTAAATTTTTGCTAGCGCTGCCATTTTTGATAACGTTATCTTTCTGATATTGATAAATTTTCATTATTATCATTTCTTTATTAACAACGCCCTTTAAAATTCAGATACTTCCCATTTCACAACCAAAAATGGTCCTTCGCTACCTCTCTCCAGAATCGGAACCACTACTTTGCCACTACAATTTGACGCTATCTAAGGACGGGGGAAAAGTAAGATTTTTCAAGATACTTTTTAGGATAATAAATCTCTAGGTGTTCATATTTTCCTTGATCTGCATTGTGACTTCGGTATTCTTCGTCCTTCAACCAGAAGTGATACCTCAAGATAATTTTGATTTGACGATTCTACCGCCGGAAACGAAAGAACTTCACAGCGAAAATGAGGACATAAGAAAATTTCATGAGGCTGTGTAAGTATAAAAATACGCTCGAAAGATTTCTTTTTTACCTCCAATTTCTAAGATTTTCCTGCCCTGAACCTCAATTTTTCAAGATGTGTAGTTATGCGATACATTCTTTCCGAATAATTATATTTTCATCATATGCGACGACGATAATCAAAGTATCTCTGTATAACAGAATTATTATTCTACGAGATTTTTTGGAACCTATTTGTAAATTTCAGTCGCGCCACCAGAATCGCGAAAGATCGAGCGAAAAAATCCGAAGGCATGCTGAGAATTGGCTACGGTACAGAATGGGATGGATACTGTTGGGTAAATTTTCAAATTTAAAACAGCATTGCATCCGCTTTTTTTCAAAATAACAAATACTTGACCAAATTTTTGAGAAAAATTAGTCGAAGTAAAATATAATGTTCCAGAAAATCGAACAATTTCAGCCCGACAACTTCATAAAGAGCCTATATCATACGAACCATACCGTTGATGGAATAATTATCGAAAAATGGAAGTTCAATGATACGACAATGTTGCCTTCGCCTTTGAGAGTGATGGAACTTAACGCTGGAGCTCAGTCAGCGCTAAGATTAGCGATAACTGTCACGACGGCTTTGAGAATGGTAAGTTAGAAGTACAAATCTAAGCGGCAAATGAAACATTTTGCTGTTACTAATTGTTAGAGAAGTGAAATCTTAGAGCATATTTATCGATATCGAACTTGTAAAATTTCGCCACACATGAAAAATAAAACGAGTGATCAAAATTCTACAATGCCAGGTTCAGGTTCATCTGTAGATTATTCTTAGCAAGATCATATTCAAATTCAAATTCAAATTTTTCTCTTCCAAAATATAAGATATAAAAATTCAATAGTTGACTTACCTAATCATATTCATGTGAGGTAAGTGCCCTGCTACGCGGTAGTTCGCTGCTAATTCTGAGCAACTCAACTAACGTCTTCGTGAAGTTCTCCGTCCTGATTTTGCCTTTCACGGTGGCTTTGGAAGGAACGTTCGCCTTCTGGCTGACGTCACTGGATCAGATACACGATGAACGAGGTAATGAATAAATTCGTTCAAAATAGAAATGATTTTTGTTTTAGTTAATTGTTTAATTTCAAACGTATATCCTCGGTACAATGATTTTTTACTCAAGGTTATAAAATATGTTATTCTCTGAAACAAAATGAATTTCAGTAATTTTTCTAGAAGAATATGTTTTATTATAGTTAGAGTAGAAGCACTGTTTGAAGTATTATCAATGATTTCCATTGCTCCAAAGTACATTTTCTATGAAATAAGTTGAATGTTTTTATTTCAGAATATGTTTAATGCCTTGAAAATGATATTGAAAATTGCAGTCATATTCCTAATGCCTCACATCGTGCTCTTATTTGGAGTCATAGCTTTCTTTCACATGCTTATTTTCATTCTGCAAGATGCTGTTAATAAGAGGAAAATCATGGTATTTATTTCTCTTTAACTTTAATTAAAATATAAACTTTAGATAAGATCCCCGATATTTTACATCCGAATCATCTGCATCTTCTTATTAGTTGGGGTTTATTCGTCGGCTATCAGCAATTGGATGCCGTTTTTCAGGCTAAGGAAATGTCATAGTTTAGGTAAATGTATCGAATTTTAGATTTAATATATAGACAACTTGACAATTAAGCTAATTTGTACGGCTTATTAATTGATTGATTTGATATGTTCACCTAACTGCGAAGAATTGATTCTAAAATTTGCCCTTTCACCATTAATATCGTTGAAATATAGTGATTTAATTCTTTAAGTTCCACTTTATTTTCACAAACAATAGCGAATTTATTATTGTTAACCACGAATAATCATGAAATTTATAGACCTAGATTTTGAAGGACAAAAATCCAATTTCAGTACCCTGGTCCGAAGCAATTCCGGAATACATTTGCTGTATGACTTTATTCATCTTCAATGCTTTGTCTTTATTCGATCTACCTAACACTCAAATGTACTTGGTCCCATTAATGGATGATGTTGTTCCGTCAATTAATGCTCCAGAAGAATATACGCCAGTGTTTAAAGAGAAATGTGATAAAATCAAGTGGTCGGAACGGGAAAAGTCGAAGAGGATAAGAATTATTGATAGCAGTTGATTATGATAGACTAGGAAGTAGAGATAGATGAAGCTCAAATTCATAAGTTTTTATTGAAGAGGAAGTTCCTAATAGTCACTGAATTTGATATCTAACATAGTATAATTTTGTTTAAAATAGAGATGTATCTACTTATGAATAATTTTATTTAATGACGATACTAAGAAGTGTCATATCATGCTTGTGTTTTATTTTGTAGGTCATATCAATTTTTTTAAATCTGATTTTTTAACCGAACCTCGAGATAATTGTAATAAATAAACAAGCTTTATTCAATTCTTCCATATCAAAATCACGCATAAGCTTTGTTGGTTACCACGACGAGGAATAACCTCCAAAACAGGACGAGAAATTCGATAAATGTGATGACTTGAATGCCTGACAGGATGCCTAGCAGTCCGCCCAAATAAGAAACAAATCGATTGAAAGTCATCGCTTCAATCTCCGAATAAATGTAGTAGTCGACTTTCGGTAAGCGAATCTCCACCGTCACCTTTTCGTCGTACTCTTCTTTACAAGCAGTGACGTTGTCCGAATCAGCGCATTTCAACGTCTAAATATTGTTTCGGTCAAGTGTCAAATTAAGTGAAGCTCGTTCGTCGAAAAATAGTGAGAAAAGGCGAGAGACATAGAGGAAATTGCGTACCACTCTTCCCACTGTCCCACACTGATTTTTTTCTGGCACTCTGCCTCCCTCTTTGCGCATAGTCGTAACTCGCATTTCTCGCAACGGCGCTTTTTTATACACACGAACTGTCACTTAGTTTGACCGATATAATAGAATCATCTTTGAAAACTCGTGTTTAAAATATTAGTGGAATTATTACTTTCAAATGAATGTGATTATTTAATAAGTCGCAGGGAATATTGTGCAAAACCTACACTATCCACGAATTTCGCCCTTGTCCAGGTTGAGAGGTACTGCTGGTTGTAGCATCTGAATCAGACGATCTTTTCTAATTTGTTCAAATCAGACTTAGACAGACTTTCAACCAAAATGAAAAACTTTCAGGGAAAGGGGTATGCAATAAGAAAATTTCTGTAAGAAGCTTATACATTAACGAGGGCCTTAATAGTGCTCTAACGCAATACGTTAGCTTAATTGGGTCCACAAGCAAGGTTTGGCTTAAGCTACTTCCAAGTTTGATTAAAATCCCCTACGGTAGCGGACAATAACAGCCGGTCCAAGTGGATGGATCTCCCGCAGATTTGATGGCATTCTCGACGCAGTTACGTTTCTCCAGTTCGCAAGCCAAGCTGACGTTGCCGTCCGGTGGAGCTGGCCACGGGTAACGGGGATCGTAGCATTGACCTGTAAAATTGTAGTTCAAAAGCTATCAGACGAAGGTGAATATGGCAAAAATAATTAGAGGGATAGCATGATACAATTATTGTGCAGTTTGAAAGGAAAACGTTTTCTTCTTTTTGACGTTTATTGAAATTACACTTACAACTGTCGTTGATCATGTTCTGGTAGCAACTGCGAAGGCAGGCCTAAATAATTTGCAATCTAGACGTCGAAAAATTTCAAACTAACTTCAGTAGCATAACCCCACGCCTTATCGTAGTAGTAATAGTCGACTTTATTCGGGTCGGAAATGCATTCGCCGTACTTTCCGCCTAAAATCGACTTGTTTTGTTTGGCTATTAAATTCAACATTTCCACACCCATCCTAGTATACTGGACATCTTTGATGTCAAGAACGAATTCACCGCCAGGTTCGGCGTTGTACCGGACTGACTCTACTATGACAAAGTCGTATCTGAATAAGGCCACCAGTGCCATTAAATATGTATAGGCATAAAATACTCACTTGTTGTGAACATAAACAGAAATTCCAGCAGTATCAGTCCACGGCATGTATTCTTCATAGCTGATCTTGAGCTTGGCCCGAAGACCCTTATTTCTGCCGAGGTCTCGATAGTCGAACGTCTTGTTCGGAACGAAGAAGAGATGGTTGAGCGTGAAGCAGTTGCCCAGCACTAAAATTTTGGTTTGAGCTTGATGTTGGAAAATTCGCATCACTCATACGTAGTTGAGATGGATTCCTGGACGGTAAATTTTCTATATAATACGGGCACGATTTTCCAATACCCGTGGGCGCCCTTATTTTGAAGGTAAAACTCACCGACATCGTTCCACATACTGGTGTACTCCTCCTTTATGATCTCCTTGTCTTCATAGGCGATCCATTCGAACATGTCATCGTAGTTCCACGAGAATGGCAGTCGTTCGAAATACCCCCTGAGGCCGATGATGAACGACACCATGTCCTTGATCAGAGTCGGATTCTTCAGCAACTCCTCCAACAATGGCACCATGTCGAGTCGGACTGGAATTAATCGTAGGAAATATTAGAACTACCATCAGCCATTTGTTAAGGAGGTTTAGATAAAGCTAAAGCAAGTATATTAGCGCTAAATTTGGTGGAATATGGATTGTAAAATTTGTGGATATTTATTATGTTTGTGTGAACATATTAAGAAGCATCAAGTGATGAACTCACCTTCTCCAAAGATATTCAACAACACTTGTTCAATGATCTTGTTCATTTCACAGTATTTTCCCACCTAAAATATGGTAATAAAATTGATATTGGAATACTTAAGGTTGAATGGAGCAGAATTTCAACAAAAAAACTTGAGTCCAGATTTGGGTTGTATTGAAATTCTCCTCATTCTGACATAAATCTAACTTACCCACTGATCACTGCAGTTACATCTGAACGAATTTATCCCATCGATGCATTCGGCGGCGTCATCTTTCAGCGTGCAAAGATTGGATCTAATTTTCACCGATTTTAAATCTCAAAAATTTCACTAAAAATACTCCCGCGGTGGACTTCCGCCCTCCATTTTTCTATCACAGTCATCCGGGTTGATCGAGCAATTTTTACCTGAAACTTGATAGTTTATACCGAACTAGGTAAACTTTCGATCGGAAAGAAAAAAACCTTCCGTTCCAGGCACGCAGCTACAGTTGTAATCCAGAAACATATCATTGCAAGTACCGCCGTTCACGCAGGGACCTTGAATTAAAGAAAAATGATTTCAAGATAAATTCTTTGACATACTATCGGCGCATTCGTTAGTCTCGTCGTCGCAGGTTGGTCCAGTGAAGCCTGAGATAAATACAAATTATCTTAACTGTCTTGAACACATTTTGTTTGCATAAAAATAATACACTCTAATGAGCAAAGAAAAATGACACGATATTTCTGTCGCCAACCTGGGTCACATACGCAAGTGTAGTCCATTGGGTTGATGCTGAAACAAGGTTCTTAAGGTTTTCTGACTAAAATAATGAGAAATAACGCCACAATTATCAATTCTAAAGTTAAACTTGATCCTAGATGATTTTGAAACCAAAATAGTACAATTTGGAGTTACCTAGTCGGATTCGAATTGCAAGTCCCATTAATGCCGCAAGGATGATCGTACATGCAGCGATCAACAGCTTCGCAGAACTGCCCCGTGTAATACCTGAGAAGGACTTATTAAAATTATGAGTTATGTTTTATTCGATTAAATTTTATTACGTCTCATATAGTTTCAAATAATACGGTGTTTTAAATGTTCGATTATTCCATGCATATGAGATTTTATTCTTAAAATAATCTTTATCATTAGAATTTTTGGAATGACGATAAAATGATGTCATATTTAAAAAAAAAAAAAAAAAAAACTCAAATGATAGTAGGGTTTTTGAATTTCAATTGCCGAGTCAGGGAACATCTAAGATACAAATTCTCACGTCAAGCAAATGCATCCCGGAGTGCCATCGTCCCTTTCGTAGCAAGTGCCCATGTTTTCACAGGTCGTGTTCGTACATTGTTTTTCGTGTTCGCAATTTGTTCCGTGGTAGCCCTGAATTAAATAGAAACTCTTATCTAATATCGATTATTCTTGCCTCCAAACATTTGCACTTGTAGTTTAGCGTGTTCGGATCCGCAACGCAAGTGCCGTTATTCAGACAAGGCTCTACCAGACAAGGGTCGTCGATGGCTAAAAATCAATAGTCGCGAATGTTTTGTTTAAGCTACTGACTTCTTGGTATGGTATGCTACACAGTTCACATTGCATACATTGAAACTTCATACACTTTTCGATGAAGTAGTGCTGTTAAAGGTGTTAAATAATAAATTTATGGTATGCTTTTTAATGAATTTTCCAAGAAGTCCTGAATTTAAACCAACGTGTTTCGCAGTCATTGCCCGTATACTTCGGATGGCAGCGGCACAAATAGGCTCCCTCATCGTCGATGCAAATGCCCTGGCCAGTCCCCTGACTACAGGGGTTCGTCCCGTTTATGCTAGCGCACTGGTCGGGGTCCCAGACTGGGTTCAAAATTATTTTTTTTAAAAACACATTATTTTGATAGTTATATGTAAAATTTTCGGAAAATGTTTCAAACAAATTTATGAAATAGCATGGTTTTCGCAATATACTTTCTCAACGGAATTAGCAAGTTATATACGGACAATTAATGAAAGTAAAAACTATACCGTAATTAATGTTTCTGTATATCCAGACTCGTTCGTTATCTCTACCGCAACTTTGACCACCGTTCCCAGGGCACTGCTGGAAAACAAATCGACTTATTGGAGTTGATTGATCAACTTTATACAGCCTCGAGTTTATTGAAGTTACGTACAGGGTGTTCATTCATAATTTTGACATTTATTTTTGAGCAACTTTCTTTTTAGAAAATATTTTTTATAAGAAAAGTTATTCAAAGAACAAATGGAAAAGTGCGAATGAACACCCTGTATGTAACTTCAATCAATTTGAAGCTAACTAAACTTCTTTGAGGTCAACTAATTCCAAGTCTTATGAAGTCAATCAATCAACTTCATGCAGTTTGAAGTTGTTTGATGTTAACTCGTACCTGTGTACACCTCCAATCATTCTTTGGATTGCCACCGACTTGAGATAAACTGAACGTGTTATTGCAAAGATAGCAATTTTGCCCGGAAACTGCTGAAATGAAACAAATGTTGATCCCGATGAAAACACGACATCGATAATATTGAACTAATATCATAGGATTTTTAACTTGACTACTTTTATAGTCACTGACATTACTGTTAATCATGGATACCATAGATATCAGCAATTATTCCAGATTTCATTTTAGATTACCGAATCGATAATAAAACGGATCCATGGTGGTCATTTGCTGTTGCTTGCAGTAGTCGATCGTATTCATGGGCGAGGTGATCTTCTTGCAATGCGAATCGAGTACACCTCCATCGTAATTGTAACAACCGAGATTTTCTTCGTTCGTGTTAACTTAATTTTGAAATAGGCTTGCAACTCGGAAATATCGCAATGCCGCAAATTGAAGAGATAGCATGTAAATGCGAGGGAGCATTTCCCTACACCATCCTCATCCGGCAACCCTATCTCGCAAGTTGCGACGTTACGACATTGCAACGTTTTCGAATGGTCAATAAGTTTCAAATTATGTAAAATGTGCGATTCAATAGTTCAAAGTAGTATACGTCATCTTCAATTTAAATCCAAAAGATCGAAGTAAAAGTCAAATAATGCCCCAAATTATTCGATCTTCAGATACTTTTTACTCGTTATGATGGTTTGGCTTTATCTAAACTTAATTTCAGGGCTGCCAACAAACAAGGTACTGAGTTTTTTTTTATATTAATTATTGAAAATACAGGTAAAAGGTACGAAAATTTCGAATTCAATACAGGTACGACTTTTGTACCTGTTGGCAGCCCTGCCTAATTTAATGATAGTTCTTTACCATACCCCAAATCGCGTAAGTTTTCGTGCAGTCCGAGCCTTGGTAACCTAAATTCAAGTTGTATATTCAAAATATTCCGCTTTTTCTTACCATTTGGACAGTTGCATTTCCAAGTTGAATCACCCAATTCCTGCGTACACGTTCCGGCACAGGTGTTGTTTTTACAGTAGTTGTAAACTGGAAGTGTTCAAATTTGAGAACTATTCATAATGTAATATGAGAAGTAAGAAAAAGGCTAGATATGAGAATTTTACTACTTTCTCACAATGTCACAACAACAGGGTTAATAAAAAAAATTCGTTAACTATCTACATTGGCACTGGTCCCCCGAGTAATCTGGCGCGCAACTACACTGATAGGTTGCTCCAAGAGTAGTGCAATTACCGCCTAAATTAAATTATTTAGAGATCAATATGCTTCCAAATATTGTTTGTGGCTGTTTAATATAATTGATTTTATTGATCGTACGCGATAGCCAATAAATGTTATTCACCATTCAAACAAGGAGCTTCTGCACAAGGGTCGTCCATGTCCATATTACAATCCGACCCCGTCCAACCGGCTTTGCACCTATTATTTCAAAGTACTTCTAATAGTTTCTTGGTTTGAGTAGTTACGTGCAATTATAGGTCCCAAATCCATTTACACATTTCATCTGAGCCGTCTCGTTCGTAATACCACATGGGTTCGAGAGACATAATTTGGGCCCTAAAATGGATTTTTAATGAAAAGTTTCCGAATTTTCGAAGAATTATATAGATATAATGGTGAAGATATTCTAAAATTAGTTGTTCCATATTTGGTTTGACTTCGCAGTAAATATTAAAGAAAAATAGATAAATAATGCCTTTATGATATGTTTCAAAGTTATCTAGGAAGAATGAAGATATTCAACAATAAGTGAGCATGCGCATGCAATTATTTTCTTTTATAGAGAACATTCAATGAAATTGAAAATATTTTATCATATGCTTTAGAATTGTCAGAGATAAGTGGATAAGTTTTAAGATCAAAGTACTTTGTTTTTTTAGGAATATCAAATTTTGCACGTTAAAACTTAAACCATACTATCTGAACAAGTATAAGTGCCATTCTCAGTTCCTGCAACGCACACGCAATCAGTATGCGCGCAGTCCCACACTACGGCTATTTTCTAAATAAATACCTGAAATTCAAGAAAAGATAATAATTTTATACCGGTGAAGTAACAGACTTCTGCTTAGGGTTTGTACATAGTCCGTAGTTGTAACAGCCTGAATTTAATAATAATCATCATTAATATTCAGTAGTTTGCATATTTCAATTATTCTTGACCGATACAGGTCGATAGAACTATATGTCCTTCTTTATCGACTATTTGGAAATTGCGAGACATAGGTAAAATAGGGTAAAACGTCTTTTTCGACATTATTTCTTCGTGTCTCGTGGTCTCGCGGATTCCAAGTTGCACCCTTATCGGTACGATTTTTACCTATACTAGAACTAGACTTTTTATTAATTTTTATCTACCGTGTGGGGGTCGAGTAGGATTCGGTTCAACTGCCGAAGGCGGTACGAGCGTGACAGGTGGAAGTGGTAATAGACCTTCTGCCGGTACAATCGAATAAATTAAAATGTACGCCGCCAAAAACCCGGTAAAATTAATTAATGAGGTACCGTATTTGTCCCGTACCAGCATAGCTTCCGCTATGTGCGAAATCTGAGAACTTTCGAACAAGTTCCGGCCTCTTTTATGACATTTTGCTTCGAAAATTTGTTCGTCTTTTGAAATGGTTCGTTAAATATTCAAACAAACAATAGCCAGGGCATTTTGGAGGTTAAATTATGCCATAATTTGCAACCAAGTGTTCAAATGGGTCGTGAATTTTTCATCTTAGGCGAAAATTCGCCCTTTGTTCAATTTTGACATAGACATATTTTGTAAATTTTGAAACAACACGTAAAACATCCTAGGATGTCTCAAAATGTTCATGTTTCAACATTCAGGAATATTTTTAGGTTAAAAATGGAGAAAATACAGTGTTTCTCGAAAGACGAGTCGAAAAGTCAAAGGCCGTAAAATTTCTCTTCACCTGATTTTTCGGTCAAATTTCTATGGAAACACGATGGAAAAACGTTCCGAAAACAAAATCGCTAATTTTCCGGAAAAATTTATGAAAATTTGACCCAAATTTTAACAGAATTAGAAATACCTTTTATGAAATCCAATAAAAATTTTCCTGGACAGAAATTTTAGTCTAACAGCCTCAGTAATTATTTTTTTTATAAGTAGGGCGCCAAAACTTGTTTCCTGATTTTAAATTTCGATGATTCGATGAAATTTGATCGCGACAATACGTAATCTCACTCATTCAATAATGTTTACCTTAACACAGTTTCCCTGAAACGAAAACCGAGAGATTAATGACAAATCGGCTATAAATGGCGATGAATCGAGGTGTAATCGCTTCATTTTGGGTCGGGGTTTCACCTCCATTTACGAGACCTATTAATTTTTGAATACTTAAGAAATTTCTGTACCCTAAATTGTACCTGTTATGGAACTAACTATTCTAAAATTAGCAACTTTATTTCTAATGATCACTGTGATGGTGGATAGTCAAAGTAGGTTTCAAAGTTTTTAAACTTGAAGCTCGCGTATAATTTTCTAATACTCCGAAGTATTTATAAGGGTAAATTTAACCATCAGCAACTTTTAGACACAGAACTTTCAGAAATGTGGTCTGAAGTAATCGCTTAAATTACATTAACAACCATTGAGCCCTGAAATTTCACCGATTTCACGTTATTTAGGGATTTTCTCGCCAAAAATGAGACCAACGCACATGTAGTTTGAGCGAAATTTATCCCGATATCTCAGAGAAAAAAATTCTTTTATTTCCTTTTAACAACTTTATGAAACTCTGAATTCTGACCTTCAAAAAATTTATTTATGAACCCCGAGTTTCAAATTTGTCTAAGTCATTTATTTAATTTTTAAGCTAAATTTCAAATAGCAATTCACAAATCATAATATTTCATTAAGTCAATTTTTGATCTGTTTGCTCAGGCTGTGACCCTAATGGAACATGGAGCGCTTGGTCTAATTACGGGACCTGTTTTCCGGTATTTATGCTAATTTTAAATTTCCAAAATCGAATTTTAAGGATTGTGGTATGGGGTGTGGTAGGAAGAACCGAACAAGAACATGCACTTCATTAGCTACTTGTCCGGATATACCTTGCCAGTAGGTTTCAAAATTCTATCGCAATTAAGCGTTTATTTTGAATTTGACGTCTTTGTTGAGAAATGTGCAACTTACATCGAGTTCTTACGAAACAAATTACATTAAGAAAATGATTAAATATGTATATCGAAGAAGTTTCATGGTTTTTACATTCTCCGTTAAGGTAAAATCAAAGGAAAGTTATGATCATATCACTTTTGAGTTGAATAATCCTCGCTATCCAATTCCGACAAATTTTATTATCCTAGAGGCGACCCCATAGATTTTCACCCTCTGCCGTGCGGTAGCGACGCGGTGTGCACCCTACCGAATACTGCGGCCAAGGGAGTAATCGTCACGCCAAATTGTTGCTTGGATTCGAAAAAGGTAAATTCTTCTGATCAGCGATGCCCACAGATGTAAGCTATTTGACAGGTGAGGTGCAGGTACGGCTCCTGAAAACTACTCATATATGCATAGGTAAGGTGCAGGACATAATTTTTGGTGTTTGTGGGCATCCCTGCATCCCTGCTTTCTGATTCAAAGATTATATGAAAAGATCGTGATACTAAAAATGAGAAATGATATAGTCATATACTGAATTTTATTCTTAACAGTGCCTTTTTTAGTTTTTTTTTTCTCAAAATTAAGAATATCTTTTTAGCAACTGGACCGAACTTCAAGAACCTACAAATGCGTACCGACGAAGAAGCTTTATTGCAATCGCTGATGTGAAGAAAAATGCCCATTTTCATCTTGTATGTACAATCACAGCCAATATGTGTTGATCTTTGATGAATAAAATTTGAGCCAAAGTTTACCCTTCCCATGATTTTCGATTCAATTTGTCAAAAACCATAAAATTGTCACAAAAAAGCTCAGTTTGGGTGATGTTTGAACAGATATTGCTAGGAATAATCCAGAAAAAGTCGGAAAAGTTATTGGCGCAGTTTTTACATATTTCAGACAATGGATAACAAACAAACCCTAGTCCTGTGTCAAAAGAGGGCTAACTTAGACCTTAGCACAGTATTTAAGCTGAAATTTTTCAAGGATCTCAATTTAAACACTGCCCAATTTACGACTTTCCTCCTAAAATGGTAATATTCAATGCAAAGTCGACACTAATTCTCTTTTCTATTGTTCAAATGACAATATCTTTAAGTAAGTTCCACAATTTCCCCTATTGAATTATATTTATATTGTAAAAGTTAATCGGCGTGGCTGTACAAGAAATAAAAATAGTAAAAATATCAGGATTTTCAAATTTCGACATAATTAGATTATATGAGTTTTTGAACCTTTGCTGACCGTACATCATAAATAGTCTAGAAAATATTATCATCATAAAATCTACTATTTCAGTTTGCCAGCCCGGCGGTATATGGTCGGCGTGGTCCGCTTATGGCCCATGCTATCCGAATTGCGGATTGACTTGCGGATCGCGAAATCGGACAAGAACTTGCATCGACATTCTGATCTGTCCTTGTACTGGATCAGACATCGAGGTTGATCCGACCCCATGTGGATCAGATGCGATTTGCATTGTCAATGGTGTGATTGAATTTCCGAATTGCTGCTCTGGAGCAACGAAGGTACGCCTTAAGTTTTAATAGGAAGACATTCAAGATACATCAACATTAGGTGCAATTTCAAGGAAGATAGCAACAATAACGATACATTTGATGAACTTATAATAATTTCTGCAAAATATCTTATGTATATATTTTTTGAATTATGGTCTTTCAGGAACTGAATCGCATAGCCAGAACCTTTAAATGTATACCGACTTAAATACATTATTCTTAGAAAGTAATATTGTGATGAATTAGTTGAACACGTGTTTACATAAAATTTCAAAACATTGTAAAAGCGAATGAATAAACTCAGGTGAAATTGTGTTTATACCCCATGTTTTCAATCATTAATCTATTTATGACATAAGGAAATGGACTGGTTATTACAAAATATGTGGTATATCACGTTCTATGTACACATCAAAAAATAAAATTGTATATTATTGAGAAAAAATCTAATAGTCTATAATAACAATATCATTAACGCTCGTGATTTTGACAGTTTCTTTCTTTTTGTGGTTGACTGGAGAGATTGAGGAGACTTTCTTCCTAAAAATTAGAAGTAACGCTACTTTTCTATAAAAATAGCGATTTGGATTCTTCATAACAAAACAACATGGATGAACAGCGTGTAGGGTTAGAAAAGAATAGGTTAAAAATTTCAAGGATCACATTACTATGCATATTCATGTTGAGCTATTGGGATGAATCCAAGTTTCCGATAAAATCCAACCTTATTCTTCGAAACAAATCGAGAAGCGCCTTTTGCTTTGATGGACTTGAAACGATGAAGGCTAACGGCAAACTAAAGCACCATAAGCTGGCATCGATTTGTCGACCAAACGCATATCCTTTTTCGTATTTCTTGCCGATTCCAATGCAAACGTCTTGTTCTCGCTTTTCTTTTGTATCACATTCCTCTCCCCAAACAACACCATCTTGTATATAAAACTCCTCGCCAACAATTTCATGCACAAATGTCACCAATGCTATAGCTGTGATAGCGATGGCCTGAATTTTATCGATAGTCATTCAAAAAAAATTATTCTACAAAAGCAACAGGCCTAGATTCTACGGAAATGTATGAACGTTCACCAAATCATACTCATTTACAATCGGAAACAACACGATTTAGCGTTCATCATCTTTGTTTAGTGCTCTTCTTCTCCTCAAAAAGAAAGATAATATTTCTTTGTTCTTTCCCTCCCCTTCCTCTCGCTCGCACGGGATTTATAAGTTGAGCAGTGAAATAACATCACACAATGGACGTCATAAATGAGCTTACATGATGCAGAGCAAAAACGCATATTTGATATAGAATCCGGCGATTTTCGGCATTGTGCCGGTCACTATTCATCAGCATTTTGGTCATGCTTCTCAGCTTCATGTATATCGATAGGTAAATCAACGATGACATCAGAGTTATCAGGTCGAATACCATAGGATAATACTAAATTTAATCGATTAAATATTTCGACAAAGAGGTTATGCTAAATTTTTCATTAGCTCTTTCAAAATCTACTTGCCAAAATGACTACACACATAATCCTAGCTAAATTGGGATTTAGTGTTCTATTTGCGAAAGTGTCGATAACAGTAGTGTACGCAATGTAATTCACTATAGTCAATGCCACATTGACGAGATAAATACACGTTATAACGCGCTTTAGTTTATCCCTGAATTTCTAATAAGTAAATATTCAACCAAATCTAGGCAGGACTCCAGCAAGATTTTCAGTTTCTATCCACCTTAAGCCAAATATTTCGCAAAAATCTTGTTGCATCTCCCTTTATGTTATTTATCAAATTTATAGAAAAATTATTTCATGTGCATTCTTTCTCCTAAAATTGTTCATTCTAACTAAAATCTGCCTATGTCTATTCAAAACGCGATTAAATTTACTTGGTTAACCAATCAACGAGTCTCTTCTTGTTGTAAATGAAAGCGTATCTTTGAAGCACTAGACATATTGTGAAGCCCGATTGCGAATAGCTAAGTATCGGATAGAATATACGACCAAAGTTGAGATAGTCTCTATAAGGTAGATCTATTGTGGTGTACGGTATGATGTAGAACCAATATGAAAAGATCCATTCAAGGAAAGGCGCTTGTTCTCCTTCTAAAAATTATTGTGGCTTCTTGCTAAATTTAGGGTTGCTAATTAACAAAACTTGAATACCAATTATATTGTATATGTCCCACAAATTTGTCCCTCTTAGAAACATGCTTGAATGCTAAATGTTAGTCACCCTCCCTTTCATCTACTCTGAAAGTATGCAGGAAAAATTTGTGAACATTTTGCAATAGAGCGTATATCTAGGAGGCCAAGATTTGCGAGGTTTATGCAATGTTACCATTCCGGACTTTCTCAATTTTCCATCCAATGTAGCTGCTCGTCGTTCTCAGTGCTTCGACAATTAGCGCAACAAACCAACCAGCGATAACTAGGAATGTGATTCGTCGCATTTGAACTAATAATGGAATGTATGGGGCCTAAAAAGAGTAACTTTGTGATGATAATTTAATAAAATAAGTAAGTAATAATCTCATAAATAAAAATATTTTGCAAAAATCCAATAAAATAAAAATTTGAGAAGTAATAAACGAAATTATAAGAGTTTCTGATTACTGCCTTTATTAACTTCCTAACGTGATACGATGTAATTTTTCTTACGCTTTTCGCCTCGTCAAATAATTTCACTATATGCCAGAATAAAATTTGTACAACTAGTGCAAAGATTAGAAATAAGACGGAAACAAATAAAAAATAAAAATTATAGACGAAATAATAGAATGCTAAAATTAATATTTATAAGGTTTTAATATGCATGAATAATTCTTACATGTGAATCTATTCGAAAAGGTACAGACATCGAACCATAATTTCTGTTCATACATATCGCAGTCCTTGCCTATAGGATCCTGATCATATTCGTCGTTATAATAATAATCGTCAGCATTGTTTACAAGGTGGCCAATAACGGTGTTATTCGTATAAAATTGCATTCTGAAAATATCAAACAAAAAATGAGAACAACATTTTGGGTCAGCTTCAATAAGTGGAAAATGTCTTTTATATTTGGCAAGATTACTGTGATATGTGGTTCAATTTTCAATAGCCAAAACAGGTGAAAAATCCCATTAATAATAGAGGCTTTTAAAGAAAAGGTTTGGTTGATTACCAAGTTCCTATGTGACAGAAATTAATTGAAATCTCAACTTTATGAAAAAGTAAACTTCTCTTACGATCTGTCTAGATCACCCTTGGCAAAGGTTGTTAGTTTTGAGACTTTTAGGCTAGAACGGAAAATTTAAGGGTGAGAATCTGAATAACAGAACTTGATACAACGAGTTGACGTATTACAGGGTCCGCAATTAAATCTTGGTCAATAGATCTAATAAGTTCGGGATATTGGCAATAATTCATCTTCTACGTTGAGTCGAACAGACATAACTCAAAAACAAACTAACAACTAAACTATTTGACCAATTTTATGGCTAATAAATTTATTGATTTTTTTCAATTTCAAAATACAAAGAACATCATCGTGTTGTGTTACCCGTTGCGAGGGTAGAAGGTTACATAATCAGTTTGGGGGAAGGCGGAGTTTATAGGTGAATCGAAGGAAAATAATCGTGCAGTGGAATTGTAGTATATTTTCTAAGTCACGGTCACCTTCTTTCGGTCCACCAGTAATGTGATTTTCTAGGCCTCAGGATCATTAGCTATCTCTATAGGATAAACCGAAATTGATCGACTTTCCATTAGCCTGAAATCGAAGTTGAAACAAGCTTCGCCCCTCTTTATGGGCGTGGCCTGTTGTAAATCTAAGTCAGGTTAATGTTGATTTTGTGTTCAAATTTGGCAATGGTCGTAGAAAATCAATCCCAAAAATATACCAAAAAGTGGTATTTCATAAATCAACAAAATAAACGATAAAAATGACGAAATTAGGTATAAAAACGACTAAAATTATCGCAAGAATGGAGGGATAGATCAAATTAGCATATCTGTTAAAGTTTTGGAGAATAGTCTTTCCCCGCATTCGAAATATTCAAAATCTAACAGTTTTAAAAATTCGGTTATAGAAGACGAATGAAAACCATCGAAATACAACGTTTTACCCAGAAATAAATATATCCTTTCGTATAAAATGTAAAAATTAATTAGAAAAAACACCATTTCCAAATGAATATAATAATATTGTGTTGAGCAAAGGCATTTGTTTGAATTTATTTGAATTCAGCAATCGGTGCACGATTTTCGCACTATTAAACGGTGCATCAATTGCAGAAATATTGTAACATTGCGACTAAAAATTCAACATAGCGTTTAAAAAGGTGACATTTCACGGTTTTATGAACCTTAACATATTCTTTAATCATTAAAAAAGAGGAATCGCGCGCACGGTACCACAATAAATACGTTTTGATATATAATATGCAGGAAAGAGGGGTGTAGTTATCAAAGGTTTCAAGGGAAGAGGAGGGCTTTGCAATGTTGCATAGTATTGGAGCGAAGTTGTCAATTTTTAAACGGTCGAGAACATAGAACTAGATTAGAAGAGGAAGAATGTTTTTCGGGATCTTTAATGTTTAATTGCTAAATATGAGGAGAGAATAAAGTAATGTTACGAAGTTCCTTTTTGTCAATACAATTTCCTGTCAAGCTATCGAAAGATATCATAATCTGAAAGGAGAAAAGGATGTCAAAAATTCTACAAAACTCTGCAACACTTTAAAATTTGACCTTTATTGTAGTCTTCCATATCAATGATCATCGCTATCATGATGCATTAACAGGTGGAGCATTGGCTTGATCGCCATTATGGTTCGCAGTGGGCGGGGCATTAGCAGGTGGTTGACTAATTGGCGCGGAGTCTGCAGTGGTGGTTGAAATCACGGACGCGCTAATTGAGGAAGAATTATTTGTAACCGAAGTAGAACCAGTGCTTAAATGAAGGCCGGGGACTCTGAAATGTGCGTATTACTGTTTTTTTAATTAAAAATGATCATTTTCATGATTTTTCATCAAAAAATGTTGACTCTAAAATAATATTGCAGGAAAAAATCTTACTTGAGATTATCGGGTAACCGCATGAAGAAGTTGTGTTGGAGGGCCTGTTGGAGGGTGATTCGGGAACTCGGCTCGTAGTCGAGCATTGCGTCGATCAAATCAAACAGTTCCGTGTGCTCGAGGTCGTTCGACGTCTGGTATTTCTGCAACTTTTTATTTGGTTTTAAAATTACGCTAAGTTTGTTCGTTGAACCTTGTTCAAGTGGGCCATGCTAACTTTTACTCGTCAATTTTGGGCCCTTGTTAACCTCATACCCTCTTCATCAACAAAACTTTTTTCTCGGATTAATAGGTATGAGTTTTTCAAGAGCTTTATCCCTTATTTTCTTTCTAGCTAAAAATAAATTTCCAGAACATGAATGTTTTTGCAGAAATTCTAAAAAAAAAACGCATCATTTACCCTCAACGGTTTGCAATTCTCTCGGACGTACTGGCCCTCTTGCGAATTGGCGCTCCAATCCAACTTGCCATGATAGAAATACTTAGTTCTGAAATGAGAAATTGAAAAAATCATAAGTTTCAGATTCCCATAACCATTCAATATTTTGTTCTATCAACCGCTTTTTGCATTGCATGACTTTCAAAACTAAAAATAATAACTCCAAAATGTGTGTCAGAAAATATGTTATTCTTTAATAAGTTACGAGAAAAATGTTTAAAAAGAATTTACATTCTTACTTTGTCTTTTTTGCCATCCGGTAAGGAATGCTTCCGAGTACCCTTTCCATCATAGCAAGATGCTCCCTGAAAAAAAATCATTCAATTATCCTAAACTCGGATTCAAATTTAGTCTATAGTTAAAAATAGCTTTCAATATTAAATAAAAACTATTTAACCCTGAAATTAAGGTTTTTAATGTAGTACCTGTTTTCGTGGGTCTGGAAAAGAGTCATCCCCGCGTAGAGCTCGTACAAAATACACCCGATCGACCAGACGTCGCACGGCTGCGACCAGCCGAGTTCTGCAAATTTCAAAATTAATTCCATAAAAATGGCCAATATCACTGAAAAGTCGGACATAATTCTGATAAGCAACTTCGGAAACGTCACAATATCGCCATTTGAAAAAAATCGAATACAGAAATGATAGATTCTCCAACTCTCCTATCCCTACTTATGTTGTATAAATAAGCACATTTCGATATGTTAAAATAGCAATGATATTGTCAGCCTGTTAAATTGTGAATATTTTGCTTTTAAGTAAAGCTACTAGATGTTCACATCGAATGACATAGTTGTGATAATTCTCTCGATAATTTCTTGGAGCATGAAATTCTTGAAAATGCAGGTAAATTTTACCGAGTATGACTTCCGGAGCTCGATAATGTCTTGTTGAAACGATGGTCGAATGGTGTTCGTGGTCAAAAGTGGCAGAGCCCAAGTCGATCAACCGGACTGTAGCATCTTTGACGATCCGGTAGGGCTGAAAAATTATCATTTTATTTCCTCACGATTATCTGAAAGACAATATTTTCACGGAAATGATGATTTATCAAACGATTTCTTGAAACGTAGTATTTTTACCTTTCAATAATATATGTATCAATCATTGATTTATGAGGATCATGTATCAAAACTAAGGTTAAGTCAAACAGTGTTCTGAAACATAGCCATTTGTTGAATATTTATTCCACAGACATTATTTTGAGTAGATATTCATTCAATCGCCCTATTTTTTTAAAATCTCATCGAAGATCCTCTTGAAACTACTTTACCGGAAAAGGATCTTTTAAAATATATTTTTTAAATTTCTCTACCTTTCCCCTTTTCGCCTCTTCGGTGTAGTAGTCACTGCAGACAAATAGGATGTTTTCGGGCTTCAGATCGGTGTGAGTGAGCCGATTGTCGTGCAGGAACTTGACCGCGTAGCACAGTTGGTAGGCGATGTACCTCGTTTGCTCCAAAGAATACGGACGATAGTTGTTCGACTTCTGCAAGGGAGAACGATTTTTGTCAAAAAAATCACTAACAAAAAAGATTTTTTCGTGTAAAAATATGTTGAGTCAATTATATTTCACAATTTTGAAGGATAAAGTTGACAATTCTATGTATAAAATCAAACATCCATGCAATTCTTAGATATTTCAATACAGGCTTGTAATAATTTTCGAATTCAAATACAAAAAATTAGTTTCAAAATTTCGAATGATAAAAGTTGAGTTTTTCCTAATTATAGAAGTATCGAGAAAAAATAACGCAGAAAAATCTGACCAGAAAGTCGAAAACGCTCAGTCCCATCAAGTCGAAGAGTAGACAAATGTGCCCGTAATAGTCGAAATGATCCACCATTTGGATGACCCAGCTAAAAATAAATGTATATTTAAAAAATAACCATAATAATTTATCATCGAATTAAAGATTTTGTTATCAATCTTTTGTCGTTATAATTCGAAGCAATCATATATTCTCATTTTCATCTCTACACGACTTGAATTTGTCTGATTATTTAAATAAGCTTGAAAAATAATTGAGTGAGAAGGAGGTTTAAGCAAATAATGATCTTCCAATATTGTAAAATTTTCTTGATAAAGTCATGATATCATTTTTAATAGTTTGGATTTAATATATCCCTTTATACTCATTATCTCATTTATCTCTAAATCGATATCCTTCGAACATTCGATTTATCTCTTCCTCTCTATCTCAGCTGGCAATAGCATGTGTTTGTCACTTTCTCTATCTCTGCACTCTCTCAAAATCTATAATCTTTCGTCGTCTACATTTAACTGACGTCGTAACAAAGAGCTTCACCTTTCTTTCTCTCCCTTTTCTTGCTCCTTCTTTCATCTCTTTCGCGAATATTCCGAATTTTGAGATCAATCCATCTAGCTAATTTGCAAGACAATTGTTCTTAGAAATGTCTCAGAAAGCTTCCAGTATAAATAAGAATTTACAAGCAGAAATGGGATTTTGCAGTAAAAAATAAGGAATTTGAAAAATTCACGAATAAAATAGAAATTAACAAAACGAGGCTCAAAATCTCTTCCGACTAATTATCGATTATCAGACCGGATATCATATTATATCTACGTAATTCATTGGCAATAAGTAAAGCAATTTCTTAGTTTGAAGATGACGAATTGTGAAGCTTATTTCGTTTATCTTAAATTTTCAAAAACTCACAATTTATTGTCGGAATCTTTCTCCTTGAGCTTGTTGAGGACTTTGATTTCGAGCCGCGCCGCGTCGCGGTACTTGCTTACGTTCTTGATGATCTTCAGAGCCATCACCCGGTTGTTCTGGAAATTTTTAGTTCATTTTCCAATTAAGGTATTATCTAACTATTCCTACATAAAATAATGAATTTTCTTAAATATTTTTGTACACAATATCGCATGTTTTCTTGTTTTTTATACGAGTTCTAAGGATGGTAATTTTCTAAAACTATGAATTTTTGTCGAAAATATGGTTATTACTTCAAATGTGATTTTTAATGGTGGTTAAATTTCCCTTACATTAGCGGCATCCTGAACCTTGACGACCTTCCCGAACGTACCCTCTCCGAGCGTGTCTTGGATTATGACTGAAATTTAGGATTTAAAAAGATGTTTTCAAGTTTTTATTTGATATTTTGCAACAAATATTGAAATGTGCTGTAAAATTTTTCACAATTTGCACTAATAACAAATGGATTTGTCATTATCGCTAAAAATACCGTCAATATCCCCTTATATTATGAACCAAAATTAATTTCTTCAAAATCTCCATTCCGAGATAGATAGCGATTTTGACGACAACATCTATAACTCCCGATAAATTATCGATTTTACAAAGTTATCTCTAAAATTAGCTGCTATCTTGGTGATTTGTGAATTCGTGACAGCTCAGCTCATATTTTCCAGCCAACCGCACTCCGCTTCGTTTTCTGCCTGCTTGTTCACAAAATCGGGGTAGCGGCTGTTCAGACGCGCTAGCGCGAATATCAGTGAAAGAAACAGCAAAGTGAAGGAAAGAGGATTGAGTTATCACAGAGACATTTGCTAACAATAAGCACAACAGCGAATAGAATATAATCATCTATTTAGAATTATCGATTGAAGATAGTTATGATAAAAAAAAAAAGTTTGAAATAAGGATTTTTTCTAAAAATAGCGAGCAGAAAAGTTGAGTTTGAAGATAAACCAATCGATAAATTATTGATTAGCGGAAAGAAATAAGTTCTTTTTCTTACAAAAATGATGACAGCAATGTGAGTGAGAGAAAGTTGAAGCATATTTTAAGGTGATTGTGATATTCATTGGTAGACAGCCGACTAAACTAGTCCAAAAGTGAGCTGCTTTTGCGCTTAAAAACTTTGATCCACATCTCAAAAATAAATGAAAATAGTAATTATTGAGGAGAAAGAATGTAGCATGCTAAATCTTTCATCGAATAAGCTACACTTCGCTTAGCCCGTAAACTAGTCATCTTTGTTTTTTTAATTATCCTTTCGAAATTAGCCTACATCTTTCGAGCACCGTATCCCCATTGGCATAGATGAGATGCCCGTCGCGGTCGTCTTGAATGGGAGGTCGCGAGCCGCTCGGCTGACCCGAAGTCTCTCGTTGCCGGACTCGCTGATCACGATCATTCTAAAATTATTATTCCATAAAAATCCCCTACAATTTGAAGTTTATGCTTCAAAGATTTCTATGACAGGAACACTAAATGATTATCCGATTCGGAAATGGTGCTTTTTATGATTTTGAAAATTACCAAAATCTCAACCTCTTCCAGTGGGTTTTAAAGATTTCTATGATAAGAGACCTAGACAGTGCGCTTAACCAAAATTTTTCGCCAAGATACTGTCGCGTACCCGCTTATGTATCAATTTGTTATAGAAAAAATTCTTTTTCGTACTCCCTACCCTATATTTCTTTGGCCTGACTGAAAGTCTGCCTAGATCTGTATGACAATAACGCTGAATTATTATTACACGTAAAATCAATGAAATTATTTTCTAAGCTTCAAAAAATTTCTGCATCAGCAAAACATTCGATGGAACGATGGAGGCGGCTTTGAAACGTCGTAGGATTAAAATGTAAACAACAAATTCAACCTCTCGGCACGAACCTGTTGTCCGGATGGTTTCCGAACCTTTGCTTTATCGCCAGACGCAATAATTTTATCGACTTTTGCAGAGACCGATGGCGGTAGAGCCAATTGAGCGAGGAGGTTTCCAACTGCGGGGTTCTGAGACGCTTTCGGTAATGGGCCTCCTCCGGGTCCGGAGACTTTCCTGTCCAGTGGAGGTTTCTGCTTTTCGCTAGCGTCTTCGCCGACGTTCTGCGTCGAAAATGCGGCCGCCACGGCGTTGACCGTCTTCTTCGCCTGTTCGTCTGCGGACTCTCGGGGACTTGCCCCTATCGCCGCACCGGACTTCGAAGTCTGTACATTCAGTGGAGTGTCCTTCAAGGGGGCCTGCTCCTTTTTCTTCCTCAACGACAATTTCTTCTCGATCAAACTCTTCTCATCGCTGGGCCCAGGCTGAGCTCCGGAAGTCGACGCAACGCCCATTGGAGCCGCGACAGCGCAAATCGTCGTCCCCGACTTGGAACCATACGCCTTCCGAAGAGCCTTTGGAGCAGATGCCGCAGCGGCATCAGACGGTCCAGCTGCCTGAGCCTCCTTCTCTTTGTCCTTGCTCTGAGCTGGTAAAAACTCGATGCCGTCGATCTTCCGTACAGTCTCGGGAGTCTTAGGCGGAGGAACGGCTGGCGAAGCAGAGGGAATTTGCTGGGAGGGACCAGCGGAAGGCGAAGGGGCAGCTGACTTGACGGGCGACTGTTGAGTGGCTGTGATCGAACTGCCTGCTGGAGGCTTAGTTGCACTTCCCGCCGCACTTTGTTCCGATTTATCACCACCAGACGCCTTCGATTGTTGCTTTTGGATGGGTGGTTTCGTGATTGCCATTTTCGCTGCTGGCCCCGACGTGGTTGAGCTCGGTGCTGACGAAGCGACTTCGGCCGGTTTCTGCTGTTGTGGAACAGGAACTCCAGCTGGAGAGCTGCCTGGGTTGGGGCTGGTTGTGTTGGGACTTGCTGTTCCTGCTCCTGTAGCTTGGTTGGGACTTTCAGGGGAAGCGAGTTGTGCTCTTTTCGAAGCAGCTGACGTTACCCGCAGAGAGGTTTTTGTCGCACCGCCAGCAGACGAAACAGCAGATGCAGCGTCTTTGGTTTTCAGTTCGCTCAATTTTCCCGAGATCGTTCTCGATGATGGAGTTTTCGGGGAGCTTGGTGGATTTGGCGAATTCGGAGAGGGCGGCGAAATCGGAGTGGCAATCGTTTTCGACACTTCTTCGGATAGAGAGTTCTCCGAGCCATTTTCGTCCACCAATCTTGGCATCGTGGGAATTGGTGGGAATTTTGACGATACTGGAGATGGAGCCGGTGCTGTACTGGAATTTGGTGTCTGCAGAGGCTGTTTCTTTGGTGCAGCAACAGGGCTCTTTGGAGGAATCGGGCTTGGCGTAGCTGGGCTTGTACTTCCACCGCCATTTTCCTTCTTCGGCGCCAAGGTCTTCTTTGCTGCTGGAGCTACAGCCTTTTGCGTCGCATCCTTGGCATCTTTCGGAGGTGAAAATGGCCTCCACAGCGACTTCCAATGATTGTAGCTCCGATATAAATGTGGGTCAGAGCAACACTTTCTTAGGCTAGCGAGAAGCTGAGTGTTCCGTCGTCTCGAGACGTAATTCTTGTATTTTCGCTTTCTTGGAATCACCACCAAGGGCATTCGACGCATCGTAATTGGAGAGTTGACTGCACCGATATGCAGGAGAGGATCGACTGCAATTGCACCACGCTTGGAGGGTGGGGGTGGCATTTGTTGAGTTGGAGGAGAGCGTTGACGCAATCGATGTGGACTGACGATCCTAGCAGATTGCACGGACGGGCCAGCGGCTAAAAAGCCTCTTTGCGGAAGACGATGCGATTTGTAGTGTAAGTGTACAGGTAGAGGTGAGGTGGAAAAGATATTGCTGCTAGAGCCGGGACTGTATTCAGATTGGGTTAGACGGGGTGAAATCGATGAAGTTCCCGGGCTCACAGATAGAGAGTTAGGGTTGGAATACTTGAAAGTAACGTCGAGGTGTAGGGGCGAGAATGGTGAAGGGACTGTGGGTGGTTGTGCGAATTGATGGTGATGGTGGACGATGAATCGTGGACGAGCAGATGAGTGGTTTAGTTGCTGGTGATGTGGTTGCTGATTGGGAGAGCGATGCTGGTGATTGTTGTTGTTGTTGTTGTTGTTCCGGTTGGATGTTTCGCCAAAAAATTCTAACTTGGCGCCGATCGATGGCGCCACTCGGCGTCCACTATTCTCCGCGCCTAGAGCAATGGTGATAACGTTGTATGATCGAATATACGAACGAGGGTTGGTAAGCGAGTGAGTAAGATGGGAGTGAGTGAGAGAGCGAGAAAAGACGCAGAGATATGTGGTAGAAAAACGCCAAAGTTAGGTGATATGATAAGTGAGCGGGTTTCAAGAGGAAGTGAGGGTCGCGTCAGGAAGCCGAAAAACGCTGAGCCAAAAAATGATTTTTCAAGCGATAGAGATGAGCAAGCAACAGGTAGCAGAAAGAAGTTTGCGACTGAAAGACGAGATTCCCCCTTTCTGCTGCAGAAGGCAACTTTTGTCACTTGTCTTCCTCGCGCGTGCCGTGTATTTCACTCTGAACTCCTAACTCCTACAACGTGCCATCGCTTATCATGTACTTGCTCCTCACCGTGGATGCTACCCGCAGAATTCTAAGAATTCGAAAAACAAAGAATCTCGAAATTAACAAAAATTCCTGGGTATGATCGCAACTCTGTAACATGAAAAGTGATAAAGTGCGAGTGGGGAGTCGTATAAAAGAAGCGTTCGTGCTGGCAGCGGATCTCGATCGAATATAAATCGCTGCTGCTCGAAGTGAAAAGTAGTCGATAAACGGGCTCCGGAAAGTGCCTTGGGCAAGATGTGAGCGGGGCAGAGAGATGGAGCTGAAATGTGCGGGCAGAGCGGTGAGCGTGATCGACGAAATATCGAGGTGATCAGTGGGGAAGTTGAGAGAGTCAGACGAGCAGAAACGATGATAGGTTCCGTCTCTACTTGGGCGAGTGACTGATCGGTGCGAGAGTAGGGAAGAGAGCTCGAAACATCGGCTAGAAATTGAGGGATCCCTCGTTAAACCGAAGAGATCCTCGGGTAAAAGTAGACGCTGGAGCTTCATACACACGGGGGAGTTTTGGCCCGAGTTTGACGACAGCCGCTCTACCGCTACATTCGCGTCTGATTTTGCACTATTTCCGATTCCCTGCTTCTTTGATCGATGCGCTATTTCGTTGATGCCGAATTCTTCCCAATCTTTCGGCTCTCCTAAAAACGCCCACTGCACCGCTACCTCAGAGCGTTTTCAGGAAGAGCAAGAGAGATAGGGTAGAGAGAAAGAAAGACACAAGCTCTCACTCTGACTTTACACTACCATCTGCATCTTCCGTACTCGATTTCTATCACGCTATCTCTTCTTTCGTCTGTTTCTATGAGTCTCTCAAATCAGTGAATTCTCTCACTTACTCATTCGGATATCGAATTTTGGCGACCGTCTCTCAAAAGCATGGATGAAAATTAATTACCGGAACAGAAACCTGCAGAAATAAGGACCAGAAATTTGAAAAGAATCGGATTTTAATCGATTTAAAATGCGCGCTCATTGAAAAAAATCTTTTTTTAATACAGCAAATTTTTTAAACTTGTCAAGTGAAATCATAGGGATGAGGAGTTCGAAGTGATTTGATCAAGTGAAATAATGTAATTTTGAGTACACATAAAAATATTCGAGATTTTTCCGCTTAGGATTATGAGTGATTGTCAATTAAGGTCACATTTTATGAAAAAATATGAATCATTCAAATTTAATATTCTAACCCAATTATGAGAAAATCTTCGAGGTGCTACCTCCTAAAAAATTTCAGCGCTCAATGCTGTAGGTCATAGAACTCTTTGAAACATATATCTTCAATAACTTATTACGGCAGCAATTACAATACTCAAGATTTCAAATTACCACTGTATTTTGAATGATATCCAAACAGACGAATAATTTGGAAATTTTTTTCTTAGCCTTATTATTCCCACTAGGTGGAGTCGGCTGAATAATTTGGAAATATGGTTACTATAATTTACTACAGTAGTTTATTTGAAAAACCAGACTCACATGATCCCAATCCCTGTCTCGTTCCTTCTTGTGCTTGTAGACCGAATCGGAATGCTTGAGGTTGTTGCTCTTCAAGTCGTGTCTGAAACCATATAATTGTCTAATTCGAAATTTTCTTTAACTCGTGAATCAAAATTTTAATTTCGCTTGCAAATTTTACTCCCAAGTTATCGTAAAATTTAGAATTAAATCGAATCTTTTAAAAACCGCAAGTAACTGATCTGAAAATTTCACCTGCGACTAAAATGAAGCATAGCTTTTTTATTTTCAAATCCTGCAAAATTATTGCAGAGAAATGATAGTAAAATGAATGATAAATTCGGTACCTATAGTCGCCATTCCTGCTTCGTGTCGACGATATTCTCTTTCGCTTCTTCCTTCGTGACCGGCTGAAATACGCAAATAAGTTAATTTCGGATTAGTTTTTGCGTGTTGGAATCAACTTTCATTAAAGAATCAAACAAAAATATTTGGATTTTCGTGAAAATGAGCGTCGCATCTTGAAAATTTTGGAGAATAATTCTCTCAATTTCCCCACGAGATACTTTCTAAAAATGTTATTTTTCAATAAAAAATTTCCCGTGCCTTCTATCGATATAGTTGTCGCGTCTCCTTTCCCTGCCAGACTCCAACTCGTCCCTACGCTCCCTCGATCGACGCCTCGCACGCGCCTCGCGGCCCTCGCCCATCGCCTTCCGTGACGTCTGCAGGGTGCGCGGCGATTCGTACCTGAAATAGGAAATTTTAAAGTGATAATTTTCGATTTTATACTCTTCATAGGAAATAAAGTTGATAGGGGAGAATTACTGAATGAACATTCGAAATGCGTAGCTTGAGAACTGTAAAATTTTAAATAATTTTTAAAAATGCTTCAAAATAATTCTTCCACGCGAAATAAAAATAATTTGTGCTAAAAGATCAAAGCAGCAGCTCGACCAAAATGTTCTTTCGATTTAGTGGCAATTCGTTTCGTATACAAGTCCAGGAACTTGCCAGTTTTATGCTTCAAGATTCTAGAAAATAGCGCTCCCACAAAGAAGATAGTTGTAAATTTCATTTCCGAAAAAGTATAAATTTTAACAGCACAAGGTTTTTAAGCAAAAGTCCTGCACTATTCTCTGGCTTTGGCGAAAATCGATAACCTGACGTACCGTGGATTCTTGAAGTTGCCGTAATCGTCATCTGACGAGGAATAGGCCCGTCTTCGGCGATCGTGGCCCATCTTTGTTGGCACAATCTAAAAACATGTCAACTTTATCAACATTTTCGAAATTCAACGCGACGAAACGGTAAACAAGTAAATATCGAAATTTCAGAGGAAATTCACGAAAATCGAGATTCAGGAAGAAGGAATAAAATCGAGGATCTGTGATTAGATTAAGGAGAATGAAATAGGCAAAATTCGAGAACTTAGAAATCGTTAGGAGGATTTTTCCGAGGTTAAAAGTGCACCGGTTTGCAGTATGTGATATAATGTGCGTCCCACTATCCATACAACGACCGCGAATATTTACAGCGTACTCCGCGTTTAAACGCGTAGTTAGAATTCGATCAATGGGCGAATGAAAGGAAAGAGAAGGAGGGAGAATTTTGTTTCAAATAACTTTTGGGGTCAATAAGGACGTGCAAACGAGATAAGGGCAAAAATGAAATTCTCCAACTGATCATAAATATTCAGGGACTTTTCGGATTTTAGCCAGTATATTTCGTTCCGAAGAAAGACAACACACTATTTTATTCATTTTTGAAGAGCGATATCCAAGGTTAAAATGGCACCTCGGTCTTCCCGGACTCCGTCCGTAGCAAGGGGTTTGTCGGTGATCGTACTGTTGGTCTGAAATTTCGAATTTCTTTACTTTTTAGTTTAATTCGTGGAGGAAAGGGTTCAAAAATTCATTTTTTTAAATATAAAAGATTATTTTGAAAAATACCTATTTTTTAAGTTACGACTCAGAGGGATTGGGTTGAAAATTCAGAAATTCAATTTCTAATTATGCCTTCAGAAACCTTTATCCTAAATATTTGTAAATATGATGGGCTTTCAGAAGAAAACAACCTTTCAAAAATTCAACCTAAAATGTAGGTAAAGAGCGCAAGCTCACCCCTCTGCAAATGCGCGGCATCTAACAAAAAGTGATGGTTTAGGAACCCCAAAAATGGGAAGCAAGTACCTTTCAACCGCCATATGTCAACAAAAAACCACCCCTAAATCGACGATAAACCTTCTAAAACGGTTCTGTGCCAAAAATCAGTGCATAACTTTTCCCTGCAAAGGCCTACAAGTAGTTTGAAGTCTGTGAAAACGTGTTCATTTTGAGATTCGGGAAACTCCGATTCTTTGTTCAAAATCAATTTTTATTTTATTTTTTTCCCATCAAAAATTTGAGTTACATCAGAATACATCTATCTAAGCAAACAAATAATAGCGAAATATGGTTCTCGTGAATCTGCTTGCGCTCTAGATATGGGTTGAAATAGTTCAGTTTCCTTAACTATTGAAAAACGATGGAAATTTGCGATTTTTCCAATCAAACCTTCCCAAATTCACAGAAAATGTTAGTCGAAGATAAATCTCATGGTTAATAATGAACATATAAGGGCTTTAAAAACGTGCATATATTTGGCCCTATATCTAGCCTGTGGATGCATTTTAATGTGACCGATGTTCAATTTTTTGACTGATGCAAATTTTTGAAAAACTCATAACTCTCATAAAAATTATCCAATCGGGCTGCTACCTGACATATATTCATGGCATATCCACCCAAATATGTGTAAAAAATTTTAGCCGAATTGGTGTACCACAAGTGGGCAAACCAACACCTCATCAAAATATGATTGGTGGTGCAAAGCTTACGAGCACTACTGCATTTCGAAATTTTATACAAAATATTTATTGAAAATCGGTAGCTTGAAAATTGATTTAAAGAACAACAATCAAATAGTTCAATTCAGTGTTACTGTAATTTACAATATAGTAAAGTAAATGACGCTGGATGAAAATCGGAATTGGCTGCTAATAAAGCGAGAATTTGTGAATGGTTGGCTTGAAAGCGCGTAATGCACAGAAAGAGTTGATGTGGAAAAGTCCCGTTGGATAAAAATGTTCGATTTATTTTCTTGTATCATCAAATTCAAATTTAATTGAAATATCGTAAAAATTTGTAAAAAATCCTGATTGTGATTGGAAGGGAAAACTAAACATGATACAATTTATTAAAAACGTAAAGAATCGGTTTCTTTAAGTTCGAGGTTACAAAGCTTTCACTTCAGGAAATAAAAGACTAGCCAATATTTAAACAATGCCATAAATTATCAACATATCAATAAATATGAAACTAAAATCAAAATAAATAAATTCACAGAAAAATGGTAAAAAATGCATGGGACTAGATCCCTACTATTATGATAAAAAGGCCTCCCAAAATAGCTAAAATTGCACACTCTAAACCATCAAAGTATCAAAAAACATATTAAAATTGTACAGATAATAAATAAAACAGAAAATATTGTATGTTTCGAAAAATCTAAACTTGAGAAGTTTCTTAAATGATCCTATTATTCCAATGGTAATGTCTTCGAAACATTCAAAATATTGTTGATTTTCAGAGATAGAATAATAAGTTGTGATTTCGAAAAGTAGCAATACGCGGGACTTTAAATTAAATGCATAAACCGGAGCGGAAAAACAATATTTTTGCATGGTAAAAGGCCTTTGGTTCATGAACAGGTATCTAAAATTGTCGTGTTGCTTCTATTTTTGATTTAGACTGGGTTTTTATCGGATAAACGGATAGAAGAAACAGATTAGAAGTCGGAGGAGTTAAACCGAGAATTTACGCCAGCTTACCGGAATACATACGTAATATTGTTTCGTATAATAACTGCGTAATTTTTTAGATTTTTAAAATGCATGTCTTGAATTAAAAAATTACGCAGAAACTATGATTTTGAACACTTCAAAAATAAACGAAATTTGGAACCTGCAAGAACTTAGAAGAATATCGCCTTGCAAGTCCAAAAATATCAAAATGTCAAGTAAAGAGTTAAAGCCATAGAATCCGAGTATAAATTGAGATTTAGCACAAGAATTTGCGGGTTTTGATTTAGTGGTTTAAAAATTTTCAACAAGAATAGATTCTAGATTTTCCTATAGATTCATCTATCTAGAAAATCGGCGCACACACTCATGTACAATGAGAACTATTGTCTAGGAAATTGAAAAGACGAATAAGTTACTTTACAATGAATCAGCAAAGCGGAATCTATTTGGGCAACAAATTCCTGAATTATGATGCGAGAAAATTTGAAATTTCGCAAACCCTTCAGAGTGAATATTTTCGAATTTCCTCGACATCTTCACTCAATTCCATGAAGCATACAAATAAGTAATAAATCACGGTATAATTTCATGCTTGATGGTCAACAACGTATCGCTCAGCCTTGGCGTATTGTTAATGGAAGATGTCAATGAGGGTGGCTGCACCAAATGAGGGTGTGTTGGATGGATTGGCGTAATCGGGGGTTGGCCGCTGGCAACAGAAGCGTTGATCTGTGCCAATTGCATGAGGAGATCGAGTTGGGGAACCATCTGAAAATGTTGAGTTGTTCGCTAATTTTTTAGGATAGCATCTTGAATATCGAGTCTTCACACTATTTTATGCTTCATAATTCCACGACGATCAAAATTAAACTTTTTATGTTCTACCTGTGGAGCTAAATTTTGCGTAGTCTGATTGGCACACGCTGCGGCGAGCTGCTGCTGCATTTGCGCTTGAAGAAGGGCGGACAAAACTTTGTGCTCGAGATTCTGAAGGTAAACCTGATTTCTTTCGTTTTTTCCCCCGAATATACCTGTTTAGTGAGATCATTTCCGGCCATCATGGCTACTGGGTATTGAACTCGTGGCCGTTTGACCACTGGCGGAGGGGATTGTGAGGACTGAGAGCTTTCATCCACCGATCGCTTCCTGCCGGTGTTGTCTTCCACGCAAGAATAATCTGAATGGGATGTTTTCATTTCAGCTGAAAATGATTGAATTTACCTGTCGACAACCTTGGCTTCAGCAGCCCAGGAGGTATATTGGGTCGAGCTCGGATGCAGGCGACGAGGAAGTCGTTCAATCCAAGTATCGAGGTGAGTTTCGAGAGTGTTGAAGCAACTAAATTAGGCTTTTTTCTTGAGAGGCCCTATTTTCATCGAATACCATGATTAACTCCTCCGATTCGCGCAGTCTCTTTCGCATTCACTACGGACTGCATCATCTGATCGGTGATCGTGTCCAAAATACCCAATTGATGTATCTCACCCCAGAACGCCATTGGTTCTGAAGATCAAGTGTTCATTAGATTTTTTCTTTCAGAAACAGGGTTTCCAAGACTTTGCTTTTCTGGATGATTCGATGGATGAAGTTTTGGGACAGACACGGACAGAAATGAACCTCTTTTTAGAAATTTAGAGTGGGGACGGATAATTTTTCTATGAAACTGTCCAAAATGCGCACCGGTATTCATTAGGTGGATGAACTGCTCGGCAGTCGGTTGTGGACCGGCCTGAGTCTGCGTCGACTGCGCAGCTGAAGGTGGTTGAGTAGGAGATGTCGACGCGCTCGGAGTCGTACGATGCGGCGAGGACTCAGTCGTCGTGTTCAAGGTGTCGTCAACGTCCACAAGCTCTTCCTGTAAAAAAATTATTGGAATTTCAGACTCTAGATTTGACGTTTCAGCGTTCATGATATTATTTGAAAGAAGATTTATTGGTTCATAAAATAAAGAATCTTTCTTCTGGGTCAACTTACCGAAGCTTGCATGGCTTGTACGCTTTCCATATTAGGAATAGTCGTGGTTGGGTTGTGAGGTAATGGCAGAGAAGGTACGGGACAGACACCGTTGTTCAAGACAGTACTTAGCTGGAATAGCTGTGAGAACGCTGTCGGCTTGAATTCCTTCAGATTGTGCAGCATCCCTGGAAATTAAACGCTCCAACATTTCCTTATTCTTTCAAGTACCCAGAGTAGGTGCTGATCCAAGCAGTTGATTCCCAAAGAGCTGAGAAATCGGTGGAGCCGACTTTTGACTACAAGTACTGCCTCTTCTGAAATAAAATGATTTTCAAATATGCTTTGGAATTTTTGAAGATTAGTCTCGGCAAAATTATGTTCCGTTACGCTTTTCTACACACTAAGAATAATATAAAATTTATATATCATTCCTTAGCTAGTCCCGCTAAATCATCGTGGAATAGACATCGTATTCTACAATGAGTATCCGGAATAATTTTTTTCGTGGAGTTTCCGTATGATAGTGCCCGAATTAATTTCTCTTTCATCGATCCCCCAATCCCTCGGGTTCGTCATTACGTTCATATTTCACACGGGCCTGGCTCGCTGATCGCCGCTGCCCTGCCATCTCTTATCTTTTCGCAAAATTGTCCATCCTGTGTCATTTCGTACAGCCGTCTTAGCGCGTGTCTCTCGGAGTGAGTCTTCTTCTTTTATCGCCTCGATGTTTATCACTATCTCTCCAAAATTCAGTTTCTCTGTGCTCTCTCGCTATTGTACAATTTCTGCTGCTCACGTACTACGGCGAATGGACAGCGAGCGCGCTTTCGTCGAGTCAAACCCCGTCTCAGGCCCATGACCAGCTGACACAAGTAGCCGTGTGTTGAAATGGGTCTGAAGGGGGCAGTTTAAACGCGAGAGAAGCAGAGATTTTATCGCTAACTATTCAACCCGCTCGTGCGTCCTTTGTTGAGATCGGCTTTCTCCGGATTTCTCTAATTTCGTACTGCCGCCGCAGCACGCGCGCGCGGGAAGAATTTCAGAGCCGTTCCCCTATCATCCCTGGGGCTATTTACAACGTGTGAGCCGAAGAGATGATACGAGCGCGCTCGCTGTGTCCATCAGGCGACGCGAGGCAGCGCAATCACTGGTCACTCGCTCTTTCAGCTGAAATGATAAGGCGCAGGCACACTCCACAGGGTTAAAAGACGGCCAGAAAAATAAAATCATTCCCCCCAAGAGACTCAAGTGACCAACAACTCCCGCATTAGTCGTATACACTTTTGAGTAGAGTGTAATCCAAAAAAAACGAACGCTAGGAAGTATTTTAAAAACTACAATTGCAGAAAAAATAAAGCAGTTTCGCCCTGAGGTTTTAGTTTTTAAGGTGGAACATTTTACCGACTATCCCGATCCGGGTCCTTCTCCTTGGGGGTGATGTAGTTTCGACTTTGGCATTTGGCGGAGCAAAATTGAGCGTGATTGTAGAAGTCGAAAGACCGCATCTCCATCAGGGTTCTGAAACATTTGAACCATGATGCGCAATGCAATGGCATTTTAGTCATGAAACTCATTAAATTATTTAGTTCAAATGAGAACAAAAAATCGGATGAATAGATGCTCATTATTTAACTTCTACTTTAAACTATCTGAAACATACCTCAAATTGGACTTTCCGATCCGTATGCTTCCCTTCCAGTCCTTTTGTTTGTCCTTATTAGCTCGAACGGTGAATTCCTTGGGGCTGATCATCTCACCTGAACTTTTTGAAGTTAATACATTCAAGATAAACTGTCAACTACCGTTCAGTTCGATGCAGTGCTGATGAATTCCAGGACAGAGAAACAGTTCAACGTGCATTTTGGCGTAGAGAGGCCCGCATTTGACCTGAAAGTGTCAAATTTTAGATCGTTTCTTTCAATTGCTGATCAGTTTCACATTTTTATTCGAATCAACCCTGCTATGTTTGAGATATTCAGTTTTGCCCAAAGCACTCAGTAGTTATTCGACTTCAATTAGAGCGCCCCCTGCAGACCTCGAGAGAATCGTAAAACCCTTTGCGACCTACCCCACAATATATTTTCTTAACAAATTCTAATCTTTGCCCAACTTGGGGAAACGTCTTCCGAGCATTATTTCGTTCGTGCCACCTGCTCCCTATATTTTATTTTCGTCCGACAAAAATACTCCCTGTGTAATTCTCCAGAATATCATTACCATCGACTTGTAAAATTCGACAGATTTAGGTTTAGGGTGGTAGATACAGGAAAAGTCTGCTGAATTTTACAAATTTAACACAATGTGGTGGCAGTTTTCTAATAAGTTATACTGGAGGTCAATTACCCGGTAATTATCCGTTCGTCTTTTCGGGTTGACATTTCTCGGCATTTCCCCCTTCTTTTTCAAACCCGCTATGGCCTTATAGCCAAATGTCGTGTCGTGGAGTCATTATTGCATGAAGGCGATCTTCGCGTGCGTGGCACGCATTTTGCGCGCCGCGACCCGTCCCTTTGTAAGCAAGAACACACAAAGCCGACATTTTGCCGATGAAGACATGGATCCGCGAAGCAGGAAAAACGACGAGCTTGAAAAATGAGGCTCATGATAAAATCGTAATTACAAATTTATAACGTAGAGTAAATTTGGAGGTGTATTTCCGGATGCTATCCATTTTAGTTGTCAATTGGAAAGATAAAAATGACTCATGTATATCTTTAACATCGTTTTACTACATTTTTATATGAGGTACCCCGTAAGCTATATGCAACGGCTAACAATTATAGCAACTAAACTATTCTCATTGTGAGATGAAATTTTTCGAAACCAATCTTTTTTCTGATTTATTTTGCATCTTCATAATTTCCTTCGTTATCCTTTGCGTTATTTTTATCGCTGCGCGTACGCGTCTATTTTCGATCTGTTTTTCTAGAGTTCCCGGGGAATGGCGAAAAGTCTGGAAGTTGTGTTCCAGCAAGAGGCGAGGGAGTACGGAAATTTCGGAGGTCAAAGCGGTGCGAGGGTCGCGCGCGCATGAATGGACCGGTCATCGTCACGGTGCGGTGCGCGCTGGATTCGTAGCGGTACGGGCCTCGTCTCTATCTGCTGCGATTCGATTCGACAAATACGCTCGTGCGCCGGCGGACCGCCGCAACGCTATACGCGCGCGCATGGTTCTCGGGAATCTGAAATAGTACGCGAAAAATAGCACGGTGAAAAGATAGAAAACAAACAACGCGCATGGACTGCCCTGTGTGTTGAAAAAGAAGCGCCTCCGAGAGAGCAACGATTTGGAACAGTGGACGGTGAGAATTCAAGAAGCAGAGAATCGAGAAATAGCACGGAAAAAAACGAATTTAGAGAGAAAAACGGGAAAGTGACGAAGAGATAAATGGACATTCACCGTGCGGGCTAAAAATAGCGTTCACCGCACAATGCCACTATGCAAAATGGAGGAGAGCCGTTTTGAAGAGCAAATAATAAACGGACAGATGAGAAGCCAAAGAGACAATGGATTCGTGGAAGAAAGGTTAGATTGGTACTGTAATATGACGAATAGAGGTTACAACAGGAATTTTGGGAAAAGATGTTGCGCAAAATTTACTTTCTATTTTTCGATAGATTATTATAGCTTGTCATTGAGAAAGGAGTAAGAACAAATTATCTTCCTCGAAGCAGCTAATTTTTGAAACCTACATTTTTTGTTGTAAATATTCAATAGAAATTAGCGCATTTATTACTTAGCTAGTTGTAAGAATCGACTAATTTCATCAGCCAAAATAAATGATGTCTTTTCGTTTCTAACGACTATTTTGAAAAATAATTTTTAGCGAATTCTTTGAATAGTTCAACGTTTTTTTCCCTCCAGGCTATAGTTACAATATTTGTTGGTGTCATTCTTGAATCCCCCATTCAACTTGATATTTCCCTGGGCGCGCTTCAAGCTTTCTGTTGACACTGTTTGTTGAATGAGAAATTACAAGGAAAACGAAACGAGCGCATCATTTACATTTCGATGTGACCAGGCCCGTCTATTTTTGGGATGAATGAGAAAATGGCCGTCCTGGAGAAATCGTATGAATTTTACAAAACCAACTAACATAAACTTCGATATGTTGATCATCATATAAGACTTTTTTCTTCAGTTTTTTAAACATATCATGATCATTTTTCGGAATTGTTGATTAAGATCAACATTTTCTTGCTGACAAAAAACTGATTTTGCGACTTAGTAATTGCCTACCATTGTAAAATTTTCAAGACAGTCATTTTGTGCATGAGTGTGCCCCCTTGGATCACGCCAAAACACCCCTCTTTCGACCGCTGTCGCTGTTTCTGTCAAAATCTCGTGCGTTTTCATGCTTTCTCATTGTCGTCGCTGAATTTTCACACGCTATTTCCCAAATTCTGATTCTTTTTCCCACCATTTCCATACTATTTCTCCGATTTAGTTTTCTCTACCTCGATTCTCCCATGCTATTTCTCGTTTCTCTGCGTCTTTTCGTCTCTCGAAATTCGACGGTATTTCTTTAGGGTGACCGGCGAGCTTCAGCAATGTTTGGCGACGACGAAAATAGCCACCACACGTTCGCAAATAGAGCCGTACACAAAGGGACGGTCAGAAGTGCAGAGAAATAGTACAGGGAAATCAGACTAAAGACACAGGATTTAGAGAAATAGTATAGAACTTCAAGAGAAGAAGAAGCAGAATTAGGAAAATAGCATGAAAAATACCCCCAGGGCGTACGATCTGCAGTTCTCGGGAGAGGCGCGCGAAGCTCAAAAAATCTCGACGATCACCCTATTTGAGAATTCCAAATGCAAATATGGAATCGAGCAATGGCAAAAGGTAATTACGGTCATTTTGTAGGAGTAATTAATCGGGCAATAATCGGCTAATTATCTTATATATTGATCATAAATAAATATAACGTCGTGAAATATGCAATGCTTTAAAAACTCCCAAGCTAAATTCAGAAATTATCTGGAAAACTCCTATGTATCAAAACATTTCGTCAATAGGTAGATAGGAAAAAAATCTGATGTCTTCCAACTTTACAAATTGACATAAAAATAAATCATGATCTAAATTCACTCATTTGTGGACCTAGCTCAATTTAAGACTAATAGTAAGTTGTTTAGATTTTGGATCAGGAGTGCACGAGCTTTGACTTCTAAGAGTTTTTAGCAATTTCCAGTATCTCGGTTTTGGATGAGATATATAAATGAGCCAAAAATCCAATCAACAAACCTCGATAATTTTCCGATTCTCCTTTTGCTCGATGTGGAGATTATTGCTGGTGCAGGAAATGCGTCGATGACTTTCCTCATTCAGCAGAGCCACATTCTCGTCGTCGGTGATTGTTTCGGCTGGAGGAGTATCTCGACCATCTTCACTTCCGGACATCTGCAAAAGTCGATGAATCTTAAAAATACGTTAAAGATGGCCCCATCTATAATCCACCCAAAATCCACTCAGATCCATTTGTAGAGCCAACCCACTTTTCAAGAGGGAGCATAGAAAGATAGTAGGGGAAAGGAAAAAAGTGAGCGTGGGTAGATTTTGTATGAACTATACACGAGGACGTTAGAAATAACGAATTTAAACGCGACTTAATAGCATCACAGTTCACGACGAGATATCTTTGATATACGAAAGATACGATTCAGAAATGTCAGAGTTAATAATTGAGGATGATACTAGGATCAGTTACGCCTGACGTGGTGATAAAAGGTGGCTAAAGTTTATGGAGCCCATTTTATTTCAAACAAATATAATGATTATATTAAAGGACTTTTAATTAGCGAAATGTTGAAGTTGTTCAAAACATAATGAATTGAAAAGACAGGAAGTCCTCCATTTCGTAATATCAAATATAGAAGTCTTGGAATATTGCGTGATTATGTCATCAAAAACTGAATACTAAAATAGCCTTTCTCCCTGCACTATCAGTGAATTGATGTTCTCGTTCAAACGCGGCGGTTTATTGCCCTCTCTAATTTGGCCACGCCCCATTTCTCTCTAATTAATTTACGTAACTTTGGTGTAGAAGTATGTCGATAGATCCATTTTTTGTCAAATAGGGCTAGTTCGATTCCCAATGACAGAGCTTTTTGCAAAAAAAAATAGAGTGACTATGATGCAAAATAAAAAAATATATATGTTAATTTTTTATGTGAATTTAAAATGTAACGTGGAGTAGGGAGTTTTTGCCACCAGTTTGCAACTTTAAGCGTCCACTCATGTCAAATGTTATGTAACGATTATGTAACGCGACTCGTATAGAACAACACACGCTATCATCAATTTATCATTTATCGCTAAAGAGCATATTTAACGTGTAGCTATTAAAGCAGACCCTCTGCAATTCTCTAACTCTCTCGACTCTTCATGGTATTTCAAAATTAGAAGTCTTTTCCCGTTATATTTCGATTAGATTTCTTAAAATATCTAAATTTCAAGAGCTATTTCTCAGGTTTCTAAATATACGAGTGTCCATTCGCTATCAGCGAAAGTCAATCACCGATAACCATTAATTTACAGGCGAAATGGAGGAGAGTGATTGTTTACAATATTGACGTGTTAGCATATTATGCAAAGATGTTAATATCGGGTCATACTATAAAATATTAATTATAGCTTAAAATATATCATGAGGATGATTCAACAAAAAAAAGCACTAATAATGTTAACAAGGCATTAAACTATAGAGTCTTAATAGTGCTGTGTTTTCATTTAAGAACTCGAACGTGCTAAAGTATTGGCATAAAATATCGCAGAAATAGATATCTCCATCGTGTAAAGATGATTTCATTTTAGAAATTAGGAGATATCACCATATAATTTTAAAGATCTAGACAAGATTTTACAGTATTCAGTATTCGGAGAAACTAGAATATGATGTATCTCGAAAAGTTTTAAGATGACGAGATGTAATTAGTAAGGAAATTACTATCTTGCGAACTTAGATTCGCGAAATTCCAACATTCAAAGCCTATCATTTTACTGCAGGCGCTCCAAAGATACAAATAAAAAGTTGATGTTACAAAAATTCGGCAGACAAATTTCAAGGGATTATATTCAAGTTTCAAGATATAGGCGGGGGTAATCCTAGAAAGCACGAAACGAATGAGTGTAACGGTCCTAAGCCGTGCCATCGTTTCAAATTTACATAGCGTGAAACGCCGAAGAGCTTAGGAAATATTCATCAGAATTTTAGAAAAAGTTAGATCTAACTAAGGTACCTCATTGAAATTATTTGGCAAGACGAGTTTTTTACTCGAACTTTTGAGACATAGAACTAAGAAAATGATTTTGAACTATAAATTTATATCGCAGTAGAGATGTAACCGAGCAATTTTTGTTGATATGCAATTTAATACTAAAATATTTCTAGGATCATGAAAATTAGTGAGATATCGAGTTGCCCATAGTAAATAAATTTTCGAGAAAGTTGAAAATCCGTTCAGGATATATGGAATTCGAAAACCCCGTGTCATTTATCATGTAGTCCGATTTTACATGCAACTGAATCACTTCACGCTGGATGGGAGCTTTGCGTGACACATAAAATATCCCCAAACGTTTGGCGAACCAAAAATTAGGGATGTAAGAAATAGTAAGCCATGAAATTTGAGGAACTCCGATCATAAAGTTTAGGAAAAAAGATCTCATTGTAAGAAAATGGAATGGGTAGCTTCATATCATCGCTAGAAGGAACCAGAAATTAAATTTAAGAAGTGGTAGTCTATAAGGTTCTGCGAAAGCATATGTAGCGTTTAAGGTATTTCCAGTATATATTTTCTTAGGGTAATGAAAATATTAAACTTAGAAATATATCATAAAGTTACACCAAGTAGAAGAATATATCAACGAGAATTTTAAATAACTCAAACTATCTTTCCGGAAATTCGTTTTAAAGGAAAATATGAAAGTTCGACACAGTTGAAATTACACAAAATTTTCCAAAAACGATGGAAATTTCGGTGGAAGAAATTGCGAACTCGCGTGCAGAAGTAAAGGCACATGAAACTGGGCTGATGATGAGTGGGGCGCATAACGTGAAAATAAACTCTAATGAAACTCATATAATAATGGCCATGTCAAATTGCAGCCGACCTTCCATCTTTCTCTCCATATGTCTCACTCTTTCTCTTTTTCTTTCTCTTCCCCTCTCAATTTCATATTATCTCTCTGAAATCCTCCCATAAGCAACTTTTCGATTACAATGAACTCTTCGCGCGAGTTGAAACTCTGACATTTGTGCGCAATTTCAATAACCCCCGCGAAACAAAAGTTCGAATGAGCTTCTCCTACTTTTTGAAATAATAATAATAATCAAAGTTTAAATTTTGATAAAAATAATTTTAAAAATCAAGTATCGAATAAGTTGGATAAGTAATGGAATAGAAATGAACTCCCCTCAACTCTTTCTCGCTTTCTTGCAAGAGAAAAGTTGCGACATTGTGAAAGGGGGCGGAGCTTAGAGATATTCTAGCAAAGTGTACTTCTGCATAGTGATGAAGGATAGAGGAAAAGGTAGTGGATATAAAATTTTCGAAGTTTAATTAGATAAATTTACTGTAGAAAATATCGTTAAAAGAGAAATTAAATAAAATAATAAAAATGCTGATTTCATAAATTTTAAAACGAATTTGAAAATTTTGGAAGTAACAAAAGTTTTCTGGTGACAATTATGTAGGGTAGGGAAAATATTATATGGATTAACACTTATTTATAAAGTATTTTTAAATGCTACTATATCTAATTGCACAATTAACTAAAGAAAAGTTTATACAGATTTGGTCAAATTCGAAAAACCAAAAGCCTATTGAGAAAGATCATGATGAGACGCAACAAAGTGCTTCGAGATATCGTAAATTTCAAGTAAACTTGTCAAGAATAGGCGGAGCCAAGTTCAAGTTCAGTCTCATGAAAATAACGAGCAAAAATGCGCAGACGCAAGTGAGAAGAACGCAAATCGAGAAGGGGGCGTGGTTTCTTGTTAAACGGAAAAAAGCAAAGCTGGACCTTCGAGAAATAGTATGGAAAAAGAAGAGAAAAGAAGCAGAAACTGAAGAAATAGCATAGGAAGCATAGCGTGCTTGTTGGTCATTCGAATATCTGTCGAAATAGTGTGAAAGAGTCGGACCGAACAATGTACAAATAGAGAAGAGAAAGAGCTCGAACTGCATGAGATCAAGCCTTGAATATGGGAAAAATGATAAGGAGATGACAGAATTTGATACATGATTGCATGAGTTTACAAGAAAAAGGTAACGCCAATGGATGATAAAGTTTATAAAAAAAAAGAAAAGAAAACAATCGAATTAGGGGTTGCGTGAAAGAAAAGTGGTATCGAGATGACAGGGCTTGATATCGATGTTAAAGATTTTTAGGAACAATAACAACAGCAGATGACAGAATCTGTCGTCGATGTCTAATTATAAATATCTAAAGGAAAGGAATTGTAAACAAAGACAATATGTATCTTGCCAAGTGAAGCTTCCTTCAGAAACGAGATTTCGCATGATGTCACCAGGTTCGAGATCGCTATTTTGGAGTGGACAAAAATTTTTCCGTCTGTTTTTTGGATTTATGATTTCATATTAAAGTCGGCTCTTTATTCTATCCGTAACTAAAATAAGCATATTTTTATCATCATGAAAATATGGCGCGTGGGTTAGAATGAGAATAACAAAATGTGTGATTTTAGGTTTCAGGATACAGTATGACAAATGCTTGAGTGAAAAGTATTCGATAATTGTTCCCGTGTGAATGAAATTGTAATTCAAAAAATCAAACCAAATTCTTGCAGGTAAGAATGAATTTGAGCCGACCTAGAATAGGTCTATTTGCTCCTTTATATACTCTCTACTTGCAATAGATTTAGCTCATATCAGCAAAATTGCAAGATATATTCGAGTCAAACACCTGTTTTGAAACAAATTTGATTCGAAACCCAAAATATCGCGCAAAAACTCGTGAATGAAAATACCTGAATGACAAATTTCCGCTAAATTATCGTAAATGAATTTAGAAATGATGTGATCCAACTCCCACCCTGACTCCTTCATTCATCATTTCTCAATGAAACTCCATTAGGGTTTCCACGTAATCATATTTTGCGAAAACAGTGAACGCCAGCTCGTACGCAAATCTGAAACGTCTCGCAATATTTTGCACCTGCAGATCCGCAGACACCGACACCGAGAGAAACCCCCTAGTGCATGTCGAAAGATACTACTGGTAGAACCCGCCACGATTCTGAACCCAACTAAGGAGAAATTCATCGGCAGTCGAAGTTTTTTACGCAAACATAGAAGAAAACCTGTGCATGTTGAAGGATACCGGAATTTTACCGAATGTGATATAAATCCGAAAAACCGAATCCAACGACCACCTGCTCTGTTATGGCAACGGCTTAAACCGCGCTCGAAACTAGCGGCGAATTTGCAAAACTCGACTAGGATTTCAGCTGTCCGCACATTTTTTTTCGATTTTATTTAGACGAGCGAGCGCAATGCTGTATTTAGAAATGCAAAAATCTACGCAAATCGGCGAGACTAAATTTGGAAATTCTGAATGAAACGAGCGAAAATAAATTTGGAAAATATCGCCAAGAACGCAAGCCAAGACGCACACGGTGCATGATGCCGAATAAATATCATACATTTCTGAGGTCAATAAACTAATTTCATATCGATGCATTTGGACAATAGACGAAAACGTAACCATAGAGATCTTAGGTTTCAAGTGATTGCGTATGAAGATCAAATCTTGGCCCCATAGTAAATTGGTCGATTAAGTTAAGAGTAGTGATATATTGTTAAAAGTAAACTTATAAGCTAGAATCTAGCTTGTCCTATAATTAATTTAGTGGATCGTGCTGATCTTATGTAAATATTTATTGAGTTATAATTTGCTTGAAAACCCAACGTGTGATTTAGCGCAGTCTTTACGTTTGCATGACTAGTTTCGGTAGAATAGTATCAATTCGCTTATCCAGATTTGTTTCGACTATTAATATATTTTTATACAGGCTAATTTTTAGATGTATATTTGCTCAACGACTAAAATTCCTTATATCAACTAAATCGACCAGATACATCATTAATGTTTTTTTGCTAAAATACAAAATATCTGCTACACAACTAAACTGCTGCATTCCTGCTCCATTGCTAAGTGCTACTTTTCATGCTCTATTGCTAAATACTATTTCTTGCTCTACGATTAATATCCCTCATATCTTCTCTTCTGCTGTGCGACGTCTAAAATGGCGTGTTTGCGTGAGTTGCAAAGTGCTGCTTTTTCTCATATCTCTAGAAGCTGCGTGAGCGAGCAAAACATAGCCAAATGAGCGCTGAATATTCATTCGGCCTGACACGTTCATAATCAGCACATTTTTCTGTAGTAAAAGTGAATAGACCACGAAGATATTACAGAGGACCGAACAAATGGAGCAAAATAAATGACACAATTTTGATACGCGGGAATTAGCATTTCGCTTGCAGCTGAATTTATGACACTTTTGTTCATTCAAGAACAGGGATCCCAAAAGGTATCGAAAATCGTGCCTGTACCTTATCTGTCAAATACTTTACCCTTTGGGCATCCCTGTTCAAGAGTGATTTCAACGACAATTCAAAACCAAGAAAAAATCTTATGTCCACGCCGTAAACTCGAATTTGACTCCAAAATATCTCTGCCTAATAATTTATGACTACACTATCTGAGCAAGCTAGCTCAGATGTCCGAGTTCATCAACCTCATTTTTGCAGCAGCAGCAACAGCAAAGTGTTGATGAGTTCATAAAGATGCGTCTAATAGCGCAAATTATATGCGACGACTTTCTGCAAAAGAAAAATACAAGCATTTTGCAAAAATAATGCCTGACACAGATCAGTTGCTACCAATAAGCACACTTATGTTTATTAATAATGCTATGTCTTCTTTTTTCTCTCTTCTTTTCAATAATCTCACATCCCTTTCTTTCTCGCTTTTTCTATGTCTTCTTTCCTTCTTTTTCAATGCTATTTTTCGATCCGCTTCAGAAATAACATGAAAAATGAGAGACAAAGGGATACATGGCATTGATGGAAAGTCTGAAAGGTTTGCATACAAGTTCACGAGGACGACCACTTTTGCCTATTTACTATGCAGACGCGCGCACTGCGCTTTTTTTATGAATATTTAAATAAATAGCGTTAATATTTGGCATTTGAACCTGTATTATGTAATGACTGAACGGCTACGATGCTAAATACTGAACTGTGTTTACGCAGCCTGATCAAACTTTTTGAAAAATTTGTAGATTTTTAATATTTGCTATCTGATCAAAAGTGAAAAACAAAACTGAGATAGATTTCTGAGGTTAGGATGAGTAACAATGAGATTTTCACAGTACGAAAAACACTTGACTAATAATTCTATGAATTTATTTTTCTGCATAGACTATTCTGTAAAGACGTAGTCAAGGTGGTTAATATGAGTTTTATGCAAAGCTAAAGCGCACACCCTCACAAGGCCTCATCAAAATGCAGCTTTTTCGTTGCAGAACCGTCCGACTTGGCATTTTAAAGTTTCTAATTAGCCGAGGTTAAGCGCATTAATTTCAAATGAGTTGTGTGTCTAGATTTCAGAAAATCAGATAGATATTTTAGAAAAATTGAAGAAAACGCCAGTCTGATAATTTTTATAATTCTTATATAAGAATAAAATAACTTATAATAGTTACAATAAAGATAGCACATAGCAAATCAATAAATACGGATTTTTTTTTACTTAGGCTTAAAAAATCAAGTAAATAATCTACGTAAATTTAAGAAATAATGCAAAATAGTATGGACATTTTAAATGACTTGATATGAAAGTGGTACACGTAAAGTTAATAAGTACAGGCTAAATCTTTGGTCGAGCTCTGAAACATAATGAGAATAATCTACAGATAATAGTTCAATTCCGGAATCATAATCCCGTATTCTAAAAATGAATGTAGAACTATGGAATTAACAAAATGTAGTTAAAACTTTTAAGCAACAAAGATACCAAAAACATTTAAAAAATAAATCAATCCTCGTCGATTTTCTGGATTGAAGAAAATTTGCACTACCTTCGAATCGCGATCTTCCCACATCGGGGCGGAGGGTTGATGGTCAAAAATAGAAATTCGTACGAGAGCTGGCGAGAGGCGAAAGAAAAGATTCAGAGAGCGAATTTTCGTCGCTTGATTCTCTAGAATTTCCCTGCTATTTCTCTCGCTCTCTCGGTCTAAAAGCTTCTGCTGTTGCGGCTCGCGCACTGAGCATACAGTCCGAAGAAAGACTGCCTGAAATGGGAGAAATAGAAAGGATATGATAGAGAGCATAGAGAATGGCCACTTGCTAAAACGAGAGAGCGTAATTCCTTCTCTCTGCCTCTACAACTATTCTCACTATTTCTCCATTTTTTGACTGTCTAGCGCTGCTTGGAAATCGAAGAAATAGTGCATATTAGATAGAGCACACAGAGAATGACCACTTGCTCAAGCGAGAGAGCATGGATCTTCTTCTCTAACTGCATGGCCGCTCACTATTTCTTCGGTTTTCTGGTTGTCTAGAAAACCGTTCATATTGTTCATTCTTCCAATTGCTATTCCTGGATTTGCTCGTCTTCTCCGTCGTTCTCGCTTCTTTTTCGTATCCACTTTTTCAGCTTTATTTCCTCGCGCTTCGAGACCCGCCCGCATGCAATTGAAGCATGAGCGCTCGCGTAGTCGTCGACGAAAATATGACTGAAGCGTCTGGAAGAAAAGAGTGGGATTACGGTAGGAGAATATGAATCATTCAGATGAAAATGGAATGTGTAAATGAAATTTTTGAGAGCTTTTTTTTTAGAGAGACAGTGATACAATTATTTTCAAGAGAGTTATTGATGTAGGATCATTTCAGGATTTTATCAAATTAATATCATTCTAAGTCGGGAATCAAATTTATAAAATTCATTGAAAGTGGCTAGATTTTTTGTAACATTCTTTTACTTATACTTTTTTCTATCCTATCTTCCAATCTATAGCTGGACTTCATGAGATCTACTCTCGAACTCAACTCTATTCTACTTTTTAAAAATAAGTTTCGAGTTTTGGTGGGTAAATTAGACGATAATGGAGTTAAGTCGAGTTTTAATTTGTTTAAACTCTATAAAGCTCTATAGCACATTCTTCTTTCATCCCCTCAGTTCGTGTGTGTCGTATATCAGGCGAGTTTGTTTGCGCTTCTCCCCTCAGCCGCTTGAAACGTGAACGTTCTTCACTTTTCACGAGAACGTTTTTACGCGTTCTCATGCTCGCTCGAGAGCACGCTAAGTTGGCTTGTATGCGTGCATGCATGTATAAATTTATATGAAAGGAAAAAAATTAAAATAGGAAATTTAAAGTAAAAAAAAAAAAATTTTTTCAACAAAATGAGATAGTGCTACCTTAAACCCTCTTTACTCTCACTATCTTGTTGTGGTGCGAAATTTCGAAGTGTAACTTTCCCTTTTCCCTGATATGGGCTTTATCTCACCAGCATCATCTGATACGAGATAACAAATTGAAATTTCCTGAAAAATCCGTGAAAATAATTGGTAAAGTAATTAAAAACTCCATAAGTTCCAAGTAATCCATCCGATTTCCATCAACGAGAAATATCGTAAAAAAGCGAGAATAAGAATGGGGAGTGAAGAGAGCAAACGCGGTGCGCTTCCATACCGGCTTGTGGAGGCTATTTTCGTGGCTCTCATCGGCTAAAAATAGCTCCCGCACGCTACGCGAATATTGTGTTTGTCTGTGTGCGTATGTATGTGTGTGAGTGTCCATACAATCGGACGACACAAATGGTCGAATCCGAGATTACAAACAATCGAGCAAACGAGAATACGACTGAAGGCGAGCCGCGCGGGAAACTTGCAATACGATTTATGGGAACGAACTAAGTCGGGAAGAACTTCGACAGCATAACTTAAATTCGCCGAATTCGGACCTAGGGAGGACTTAAGTCAGGATGGTCGTGCGACCTATCTCCTATAATGTTTCCTTCACAATGTTGTATCTCTAGCCTTGAATTTTCAAAGATTTCCTTCATTCTTGATAAAGCTATAGCGGTAATTTCGCTCCAGCGGTCTACCCCCAGTATAGTTTTTGAGTCCGACTCAAATGTTCCTTATGTCTGGTCGAATTACTTGTAAACTATTTTCACTTCCAATTAAGCGATGATAAAACATTGCTCAGTTTTTTTTATTTTAGAAATCGAATAGAAGGTCTGAATTTATCTCAGATTTGGATAATTGGTATCTTACTGACACGAAACTTTCAGTCAAAACCATATCTTCGAATAAATCATGCGATGAACGCATCGACTTACATCCAACAATTTTGAATATACTATGTTTACTCACTCATTGATTCTACGCCACAACTAGCAATTACAATAAATTATAATGAACACTTTCAGAAGCGTAGGATCAAATAATCTTTTCGTTTTATAGTTAGTATAAACTCTGGCATATTGTAGCTCGAAAAATTCATTTTTTACCAAGTTGAACAGGAAATTGCAACAATTATTTGTAGAAAATTCGACCATAATTGTAGGATTTGCGTCAGTGTGTAATAGTCATTCAAATAGAGAAAAATAACTGGAACTTCCTTAATTAGCCATTAGCCCTCTACAGGTCAACATTGCGAGAATTCGACCAAGACCATTGTTATTCCGTCAACAATAATAGCTTTACAAAAACACGTGAGCTCACAAACTCCGTCTGTCTTATTATTTTTTTAATCGAGTTTAATGAAGAGGGTGTGAGAAAATTTGTAACACAAGTGAGAGGATTTGTAACAAAAGGAGCCCTCTATCTTTTGATATTATTATTGACAAAATGGAACTATTGAAAGGTATTGTTAGTGATCACAAATTTATTCCTGTTAAATCAACATTGAGCAATAATTATATCGAAATTATAACATATTTGAAGATGATTATTTGAACGTAAATAGTGTCATGAGATTGATACAAGTGATATGAACAAATAAATGAATGCACGAAGTTAAGCTCCTCAAATTTGAACAAAAATATGGCACTAGGATTATAATACTACGAAAATTCTAAATATCTATCCTAGAATTAAGATTAATGTATCTTTTAAAATTAAATATTATGTACTGCTGTTAGATTCTTGTCGATAACGCTGTATTCTCGGCCAAATGTATCGGGATGCGATCATAAATATGATGAACAGCATTCCGACGCATCCGAAATAGGCCGAATATACGATGAACTTAAAGTATAATGATTAAGCATGTGTTTTATTCAATGCTTCATGAGACAACTATTGTCAATCGCACTGATTTTGATATGCAGTATCGATAAAAATTATATAAACTTTTGACCATGAATTCGTACTTAGCTTTTCTAACTAGGCCTAATTTTCCTAGTTATGCTAAACTATTCTAACTGAAAAATCTGCCTTTTAAACTTGTTGATTACAATATTTCTTTAAAAGTGCTAAATCAAATGGATTCTGTATAAGGTGGCGAACTTAAGATATTATTGTGGAAAGTATGCTAACATATTAGTTTGGTAAGAACTTTAATTTTCGTACCTGAGCCCTAATAGCTAAATTGAATCCATGACTATCAGCGACTGCAAATGTTAATATGGACTGAAGCAGAACAGCCACGAAAGTGTTCCATCCGAAAACGAGCCCATAATTTGAAGCCGTCAACTCACTGGCGATATTTGCGCTGAAATGGTAATTTAGATAATTTATAGATAGATCTGAAAAATATTCTAGCTCAATCTGTAGTTTATCATTATACCATAGTGTTGGTAAAGAATTGGGATATTCATTCAAAGGGTTTTGGAAGTTTTAAGGGTAATTTTATTATAATTCATTTATAAATCAATGGTTTTATGAGTTTTATATGATATGACTTGATTGTTAGAATGTTAGTTTTAAAAAAAGTATGAAAACTCAAACCTCGCCGCAGTAATGAGCATATTGTAAATAGCCGTGCATAGGACGTAGCCAATATAAGCGACTATGATTTGGTTGACCTAGGATTGAAATATCTTTAGATAATTCGTGGCTAACTAACCTGAGATAGAACAGCTAAAACTGCTGAGATTATTAAGGACGATAGTGATAATGTTAATTCTCCATATCTCAGCCAATTGATAGATAAATACTGTATGACGAAGGAGAGAATCGCGCCTAAATCCGATGTTTAGGTAAGAAAATGAGAAATACTGAATTTGTCGTAATTTTCAAGTAAATGATCGTCTTTATCAGTTAATGTGCAAATTGCATTATATCAGTTTATCTACGCCCAAACTTTAATTTGCCTAGTGATGATGCGACGATATTATGATGCTCTCAATAATTTAATGAACTAGATCTACTATGTTGGTCAGCATGATACGAACTTGATAGGGTATTAGCACACTCAGCAATTCCATTATCGACCTTTTCAGGGTCAGGTTGCATGGCGATCCACAGCGTTTGCATGTAATTGTAGACCTTAATTAGACAATTAAAGGGATAATTAAAGGATTTTACCTGATACATCCCACAACTCGCTAAAGCCCACCAAATCGACCATTTCAGGACGAAGTAGTTCTTCTTGTAGACGACGAAGCCTTTGAGCGTGTTGATGAGATAGACCTTCAATCCATGATCCAGCTTCGTACGTTCGATTTCGGCGCGGCTAAACTTTCAATGTTATGAAGAGAAGTATCAAGTTTCTATCATCAAATTGATCATGAATATGGCAACATGCTTGACAAGCTAGTTGAGGGCTAGGAAAATTTGTGAATCGATTAGGTCCAACAAATTTGATTCGTTTTTAAACTAGCTTCTGTATGTTCATGACATTATAGCCAAAAGATAGTTTTGCCGTTTTAAAAATGTCTAAGTTCTAAAAGAGCACTTCCTAACGCTATGATATTTTAGACTGATTCTATTCCTATTAAAATCTTACGTCGGTTCGACATCGTTCGCCCCGTGCGGGACTTCTTCCGCAGTGATCATCGTGATCCGCGTCTGTCGTTCGATTCTTCGCGCCGGAACACGAGGCAGGAATAGAGCGATCAGAACTACGGCGGAGCAGGATCCGAATGAGATCTGGAATTGGTCCTAATCAAGATTCTCAAATTTGTCGTGTTCGAAAATTGATCATTGATAGAAGATCGTACTGTCTCACTCTTATGAGAATATAAGAAGCAGGGCTAGCAATGGAATAACTTTTGTCTGTAATTGACTTGATAACTTTGACATGCATGAAAACTTTTAATTTATCAATTTCATGGCTAACCTGATTCAAAAGCAGATATGAACCGCTACCCGTCGACACTAGAATTTGGCCAAGTGTGAAGGCAAACAACTTTCCAACCATTGCAGCGCTACGGATGTATGACGTTACCTAATCAAATGAGGACTATTAACTAATCGAGATTTAGTTCATCTTACCATTTTGTAATGCTTCTCGTCGACTATCGCGTACATGTAAGAATAGTAGGCGATTTCGGAAGCCGACGATAAGCCTGAAATCGTGAAGATCAATAGTTTTCTGAGGTGTGCGGATTTTCACGCATGATTTCTTTTGTACAATAGCTTGTTTAGAGCAAATGCATAGCATGTTGAAGAATTTTAACCTCGAAATGATTGAATTTGAAGCCTTATGGGTTCGTGATAGAGAAAATGCCACGATCTATAAGAGAATGTCCTACCGAATATAATCTGCATGAGCTGCATCTCCCAGACGCCCTGACCCCAGACTAGGAAGGCCCAAGTCCCGCAGAGACAACATGCTTCCAGGACGATGACCGGCTTGTAGCGCAGAATGTCGGTCAAGAAAAACACGGGGATCTGAAAAATGCTGGATTTGATCAGAAAAGCATGAAATCAGTTGTTTCAATTTAATCTTCTAGAATATTTTCGTAAATAAGACAATGTAGGGACATTGATGCATGTTAAATTCTCTAGATGCAATCAACATAAATCGCGTTGCCTGTCTTAAACGGTTTCGTATTTTTCTATTTTTAACGACTTTTTTCGCTTTTCGTTTGGTTCTCAAGATTTGAAAATTTTCCATCACAAAATGTGCCCATTGAAATTGTGCTTGCAGAAAACGTTCTTTCCTGAGATCATTGGTAAGTGATCAGCGATCTTATAAGCGCATTTCAACTTGACACATTAAAATGCTTAGACAGTTGACTTTGCAGGATTTATATTTACTCATCGAGTTAGATCGAAATGAATCGAGTTTCGGACTCTATACCGTAAGAATTGTTCTTCAGAGCAGAAGTATTTGGAGAGTTCATAACTTTACAATTTGATGGATAGCATGCAAGGATAAGAGAAGTTAGGAAATGCTCTCCTTTTTTCTCATGCTATTTTAGAAGTTACGAAGTAGTAAAGTTGCTAAATTTTAGGTTAACGTTAAAAATTGAAATATGATCAAAGTATAAGAATTTTGAAAATATTGCAGGTTTTTGTCGTCTAGAGATAAGAAAATTTCGCGTAAACATTAATATCAGAAGCGTTTTTTATTTATGAAAAAATGCAATAAAATCTTGATCGTTGATATTGTAAGATTATCGACATTCAGGCGATTTTCTGTTTTGCAAGAAAATGGAAAAGGAGCCAAATGAAAGATTATTTTAAGGGAAAAAGATAGAACGCTGAGAAACTCTGGAAAAGTAGCTGCAATGTCTTATAGTTACATAATGAATAGCATGTTAGTGATTGCTCTCCTAATAAATTACATTCCATTTTTATGTAACGATGTGCAGCATTTCGAGGCTTTCAAAATTACAAGCTCAGGGCTAAAATATGAAAACTTACCAGAGCAACTAAATAGGAATATGTCCAGAATGGGTAAATCTGTCCGTAGACTTCCTCTAGCGTCAAATTCTTATAGTGCGACACGAGGAAAGGCGTTAGAAAAGGGGTAGCGGGACGAAACTCCTTCACGATTCCATATGTGCAAATTAGGAGTGTTGTTGCCTTCCAGTGCATGGTATAATTACCTAATTTGGGTAATTATCATTAATTAAAAAAAAAAACTAAAATTTTTGTAAAGTTTTCAATATTTTTTGTTTCTTCAAAAATGAATTATTTTCAGAGAGGAATTATAGAGACAGTTTACAAGGTCATTTCACACGAAGTTAACGTATAATGATTAATTTTCATTAGTTTTGTATGGCCTTCTAAGGATTTGCTATAGAAAACTGGTAAATTTTAGAAGTTTCGAACACTGTAAATGATGAAATTTTCCCTGAACGACTTTGAAAAAGAATAGTTCTTTCGCTATTTATACGACGAGAAAAGAAAAAGAAACGAAGTGCGTATATTTGCCTTCATTGCGTCAAAGACTGAATTCAAGTCAAAGAATGCACCAACTTTGCGCTAACACTGTAATACGATGACAATTCAAATCGCCACTTGCCTTATTTCATTTTCACCCGTTTTTCTCTTTAGTATTTTCTTAAAGTTTACCTTTTTCTTGATCAAACCAAAGCTATTTCACCTCGGAAATGTATGAATTTATGAATAGAATAACTGATGAAATGAGCACTGCCTGTATTTTAATTTTCTCGCTTTATTTCCGCGACTCTATTACTTGTTTTAAAATTAGTTATAATTCTCAGAGTCAACAAGCATAATGGAGAGGTTCTTGCGTATCGGTGGACTTGGACAGGTAAATGTTCGAAAATTCTAAAAGAATCTGAAATGGTATTTAAAATTGCTATGTTTCCAAGATTTTGAAATTTTATCTTTTTTATTTGGTATTCGTTAGACGAGTGGAAACGGTTATAAATGTTCTTCAAGAACTAGAAGTTACGACAACTATTTTGCTAAACCAAATAAAAATCCAGTAAAATAATTAAGAATAAAATAATCTGTTCCAGTTCGGCGCCGGCACCCCGACGGACTCTAACCAAGTGGACACCTCGGAGACAGTCTACATCTCCTCGCTCGCCCTCCTCAAAATGCTCAAACACGGACGAGCGGGAGTCCCTATGGAGGTTCTTTTTCTTTTATTTTTAATTAAAAGTATAAATCGAAACAAAATATTTAAATGTTTCTTGAAGTGTATTTTTAAAAGCCTCTTTTATTGACAAACAAATGGTTTCTTCAATGAGAAATTTCTCATGATTTTTACTAGAAAATTGTAAAAATGAATTTTTTATGAAGGACGCTTTTTGAATTTTTTAATTTCAAAATTCAGGTGATGGGTTTGATGTTGGGCGAGTTCGTGGACGAGTATACCGTGAATGTGATCGACGTGTTCGCGATGCCTCAGTCTGGAACGGTGAATTTCTCTTTTTTACCTTTCTTTCTCTATTTTTAAGCTATGAATCATAGAAATTTTTTTTTTTTTTTAAATCAGCGTTTTTTTCTATTTTATTTTTACTGTATTTTAGGGAGTTTCCGTCGAGGCCGTTGACCCAGTGTTCCAGGCCAAAATGCTTGACATGCTCAAGCAGACCGGTCGGCCGGAGATGGTCGTTGGATGGTAGGGGTTTTTTTTTTCTAAACTTTATCCTCAACTTGATAATTTTTTAAATCATTTACCTATCACATGGAAGAACATGAATCACAGTTCAATTTTCTGTTGTAAAGTTCAACTTTTAACCTTAAGAAAGTTGATTTTCTGATTTATAATTATTAGATTCGGATTTCAAATCTTGGCAATTTCTAGCTTGATTATCTGAATTTAAAATAAAATTGCTAGAAATTATATTTAATGTGAAATATTTGTCCAGGTACCACAGTCACCCGGGCTTTGGCTGCTGGCTGTCTGGTGTGGACATCAACACGCAGCAGTCGTTCGAGGCCTTGTCCGACAGGGCCGTCGCTGTGGTCGTCGACCCCATTCAGTCCGTCAAGGGGAAGGTTGGCCATTTTTCTTTATTATTTATTGTTTTCTATCTAGAAGTAGATAAAAAGGAATTTTAAAAAACTGCTAAAGAATAAGTGGTAAGAATTTCATAGAAAAATCAAGTTTTGTCCATTTTATAATTTTTATAGGTGATCTTTGAAAATTCGCCTTTTCATGACTAGTTGTTGACCTTCAATTTTTGAGAGCTTATTAGTTTATGAGGTCCTTTATTCGTATCAAATTTCTTGACGCTCTATTTTCTCTGAAATCCCTATTTTTTGGGAGTCAAAAATCGGCAACTTGAATTCACTTTTTATCTGATGGAAAAACTTAAAAAATGTTCTTTATTTCCTTTTCCGTATATTTTTCTTTTAGCCTTTCGTATATCCCCTTGAGGGATAGGCTAGATGAAAGATAGCTCAAAATCGGGAGCAACGGTCTTGGCTTTAGGAAAGATTATCCCATACTATTTTCCTGGGCTATGCTTCAGCGTTGGGCTAGAGATTTTCAAACATCAAAGAAAAACAAAAGTGCAAATGTCAAGGCTCTGTCAATTCGGTTATTTTGAGAATTTTCAAAAGTTAGAGGAAATCAGTCTTTTGAAGGTACCATCTCCTTTATAAATTCTAATTCCCCTATGGGATTTTGGAAACCCTCTCGAAATACGACACTAGAATTATGACGCGATAGGTCCAGCTCCTTCTTGAAAAAGAATAAAAATCTCTTTCACATGTTTAAGAGTCGGAGATTAAACAAGCTGGGATGTTTTGAAAATAAGATAGTTTTAAGCTCCCTTGGGACCAACTTGTTAGCTTTTTCCATTCATCTGATATGTGGGGCCAAGTTTGATGTGAGGATAAAGGAAAAATATGCGATTAGGTTTTAAGAATTTGCCGGTTTTATTGGTAAAAGTTCTATTTTTAATTCATTCCAAATTTATTTGTTCATCTTTTCAAGTGGTGCATTTTCTCAGCTCTATGATCTATTATTTCATCACTTTCTATCTTTGTTCTAGAAAAATCGAATAATTTAATAACCAGCCTCAAAAATCTTCCTATTCAGCTTCTAATCTTTCAAAAGCAGTTCTTCATTTCATAAACTTTCACTTAGCACTGAAAAATGACTCATTGTAGTTATTAATTTTATATATCTATAGATGATATTCCTGTATTTGCAGGTGGTGATCGATGCGTTCCGCACAATCAACCCGCAGACGATGGCACTCAGTCAGGAGCCGAGACAAACCACGTCCAATCTCGGACATCTTCAGAAGCCTAGTATTCAGGTATTTTTAGATTTTATTATTATTTTTAAACAAATTTTGTCAAATGTATATGAAATTTAGATCTAGACTTACTGCATTTTATGATTTCTTAGTTTTTGAAGGTGCTTGAAGCTATAAAAAACAGTAAATTTTTGTGAAAAATTAATTTAGTATAATTTGAAGATTTTTATTAACTTCAATTTCAGGCACTGATCCACGGCCTCAACCGTCACTACTATTCGATTCCGATCGCTTATCGAACTCACATCGGTGAACAAAAGGTGAACATACAAATACTTTGAAAATCACTTTTCGATAGACCAAATTGGAGAAATCTTTAAAAGTATTTAGGAAGAAAAGTTTAATTTAATTTAAAAAAATAAAAAATCAGATGCTTCTGAACCTGAACAAGCAGTCGTGGATGGACTCTCTGGCCCTGGAATCCTATGTGAAGTGCGGCAGCAAAAACAAAGACAGCATGCTGGCCATCCTCAAGTTGGCTAAGGCCTACAAAAAGGTGATTTTGAAAAATTATATCTAATCTTTAGACCTATTTAATTTGATAGTAAAATATTCCTCGTGTTTGAGCATCATTTTGATACTAAGTTTGATCAAGTTCTATATGGATTTTGTATTAGAATTAGAAAATTCTCCATGTTATCGGAAGAATTTTGATTTCAAACTAGACCTATTTTGATATTATTTTCAATTTTTATGCAAGAATTTATAAAGCCAGAACATGCGGGTTATGCTGAACAACTCTTTTTCAGTCTTTGGAAGAGGACGAAAAGCTCACAGAGGAGGAGTTGGCGATCAAAAACGTCGGAAAGCAGGACCCCAAAAGGCATATCGGAGAGGAAGTGAGATTTTATTTTTTAAAGTTTTTTTCTGTTTCTATTCTTCAAGCCTATTTTGGATGTTTGAAACTTCTCAATGATTCATTACCGGTATTTTCTATAGTGAGTGATTCAACGTATTCACATTGAAAATATTCACAAAATTTCCAAAGAAAGTTCTAGAAAATAACAAGCATTTTCAGGTCAACAAAATGCTCAGCGACAATATCGTGCAGACGCTCGTTGCGATGTTGGACACGGCCTCTTTCCAGTAAAATTTTTAAAAGTCGAGGTTTTTCCCGGGAAAAATCGATCTTTTATCATTTTTGTCCTCTTAACTTATTCTTTTTATGACTTCACTTTGAATGTTCTTTTAAATATGATTTTTCGGTGATCTTCATCTAAAATTGCATCTTCTTATCCAAACATTGATGGTTTTAAGGTGATTTCTGAGAAAATAAACGGTTTTTATGAAATTTCGTGTTTTTGATGATTTTTAACTAGAGGATTCTATGAAATATCTAGAACGTTTGAAGTGATTCTTCTTTAATTTTCGTTTTTTTTAGAAATGCTCAGGGAAATTTTACGTAATTCTGAATGGGTGCTGGTAGGAGGGAAGTGGACCCGAGTTTCGGTAGGATTTAAAACATTGTTGTTTTCAATTCAGAATCTCCAATTAAAATAACAATAGAAAATTCAATGTTGTACACTTTTGCAGAGCATATCTTATTCGGAGAATTCATCATAATCGAAATAAGCTGTTATAAAATTTCTAGTTTTCAATAGAAATCTTACCTAAAAATTCATAACTCTCGAACAATCGAGTTTTTAAAATTTTCAGATAATGGGTACGGACATTTCCCCGTCGGCAATTGAAGTATCGAACAGAGGCGATTCGGATGATCGGATCGTGATTTTGATGATTCCTGGGAACCCGGGCAACGAGCTATTTTATGCAGATTTCGGGCGGAGGGTCATTCGACAGCTATTGTCCAGAGAAGAACGACTGGGAACGAAGAAACAGCAGTAATGTGTTTTTGAAATTATTTCAGAATATTTTGAGACCTTGAGTAGTAAATTCAAGACAGAAAGAAGAAAAAACAAATCATAACGATTAAATGCGTTTTTTATGATGCATTATTGTGAAACGTAGTTTAAAAATTGAACTATTTCAGATTTCTCTTCTACACGGTCTCTCATTTGAACCATGTCAATATGCCGTTGGAATTGCACGATACAGGAGGGCATAATCATGATGGTACCCATGTTTTAAATCGATAAATTAAAAAAAAATCAATAGTTCATTTTTTAAGACCGCTTCAAACTGGATGTTCAAGTTCAACACAAGCTGGACTTCATCAAAGAACACCTGCCCCGAGGTCATAAGGTCTACATTTTCGGGCACAGCATCGGATCCTACATGATGTTGAAGTAATTAATAGCTGAATTAACTGGCCCCAATTATTCAATTAAAATACTTAATCACTCCCTAATTATCTCGTTTCAGAGTCCTTCCCTATATCAAGGACGACTTCAATATTCGAAAAGTGGTTGGTCTGTTTCCAACGGTCGAAAGAATGGCTACTTCGCCAAATGGAGTTCGACTCCGAAGATTATTAGCGGTAATTTGGCAGCTAAGGATAATTTAATTATTAATTAATTATGATGATTAACTCAACTTAATTAGAATAATTAAGTAATCAATTAATTCGGTTAGTGAAATCAACTTGAACTAGACAGGACAGTTATGCAGGCGACGGAATTAATGCTTTCCTGCCGGCATCTTTCTCGGGTGCTATCGAATGCACTACTTCTGTCCATGCGATTGACTTGAGCCCTTAGTCGAGTTGAAGATTTATTTCATCTTTAAAAAAGGACAAAAATAACAGAGCAGCCGTCTTCTGCCCTGTCCGATCGAAAGAACAAAGTTTTGGAGGCACGGTAGAGGAGGAGGTCATCTCTTTATTGAGGGATGACAAGAGAACAAAAGAATAGAGAAAAAAGAGTGATAAACAAAATCGCTGGGTCAGGCAAATGGCAAAAGTTTTCTGACCGGCGAAAAGATCGAAAGATCAACACCAAAAATTCAAAACTGATGAAAAATGGTGCGATCGAGCACAACAGTTTTGTATGGTTAATTAAGATGCAATTACAATATAATCAGATAAATGAAGCAATTAAGTTTAGTAAATTAGTGTAATTAACTATTATAATTAAGACCCTGGACACGAATGACTGGTTGACGAAAACGCTATCTTTCTGGATCGACTACTTGCCCTACAAATGGAAATACTGGCTCGCCAACTTTCATCTGACCGGGAATAATGTGGGTTTTGATAGTTATTTTAAATTTTCTCTGCAGTCTTTCAGTGCTTATATTAAATTTATAATCAATGATCTTCTGGAAGTTAAAAGTTGAGACATATTTTGAAGTTTCTTGGGAACCTTACAACTTCTGGTAAAGAAAGAATTTTGGATAAATTTATCAGTTTTCAAAATTATGTAAGAAGTTCCCGAATTTTTAAACAAAAATTATCGAGTTATATTTGAAAGATCGCTTCCTAGCTTATAAAAATTGCTAAATTTCGGAAGAAAAGTTGCCAAAACTTGAGAAGTTTCAACTATCTGGGAACCGCATGGCATTCGAAATAGTGTGGGAAGAGAACGCCTGTCACTCAATACCCTACCCAAACCATACACTATTTCGTATGTCTTGAGATCTTGAATATTTAGTAGTTTCGGATAGCCAGTAAAATATGTTTAACTCCAGGTTCCGACCGAAGTCGTCGAAGCCGCCTCAGAGTTGCTGTGCAAAAACGTGTTCCGCAACATTGTTCATATGAGCCATAATGAGTTGGACACAGTCATTCACTTCGACTCGCAACTTATCGCCTTCCCAGAGAACATCTACTTCTACTACGGGACTGAAGACGCATGGGCTCCATTAACTTATGGTGAGGGAGTTTGAATCTAATAGTATTCCTGTTTTCCTATAGACGAGTACTTTTTCTGGCCTCTTTGCGTCTCCTTTCAAATGCTCTCTAGCTTACGCTGGTCCATTGTATAGCGAATCTCAAAGCATGGCAGTGTGGTGTAGTGGATAGCGAGTCATTTTTCCCAGTTTTTTAAGCAATAAGCGAAGGATCATAGAGGGAAGAGAGTGCAGAGAAGCTAGAAAAAGTACCTGTTTCTGGGAAAACAGGTAGTTATTTTTCTTTTGGGATCTAGCTTGGAATAAGATTATGTCGAAAAAGTTGACGTTATCATATGAACCTTTAAAACATAAAAATTGAAGTTGATGATGATGACCAGAGATGCACGAACTTCGACTTCGACGAGTTTTCGCAACTTCGATTTTGAAAATTTTCAAGCCAAAACTGCATGCACTCCTGATGATGACAAAATATTATTTTCTGCGAAAGTTAGAGCACTGATCTAAACTAGACTATAGAATCGTGATATTCATACCTTATCATAGTTATGGGAATAATTGGTTTTTATTTTTAAAAAATATGATTTAAACATGAAACTTATCATAAATATTTTTAATGATTCGAAATTTTCAGGCCTCGAAATGCAGGACCGTATGCCGAAGGGACATGTGATCATCGACGATAAAAACTCCGAGCACGCTTTTGTGATTAAAGACGGACCCGTCATGGCCGAGAAACTACTTCAGTTCATTAATTAGTCAAAGATAATTAATCGACTTAATTAGGAAATTATCGTGGTGTTAATTACTCAGAGACATTCCAAAGTTCTATTGCTATTTAGGAATCTATGAAATCACTAGTGCATTTTTGCTTGTTTAGCGATTGTTAGGCTTTTCTAAATAAATTTTTATAAGAAAAGGTTTATAAGAAACATTTTAAATTATTGTATCTTCAAAATCTTATCCTGGTCTTTAATTAGGTCTCTAGCAATTTTTCTGTAAACCGGTGTGATCCTCCGAAGTCCTCTCAACGTTAAATGTATGCTGTTATCAATGAAGGAAAATTTGGTTTTAGGGTCGAACCCCAGGTAAAATCCATCTTCTAAAAATGCTGGCCCGAGGTCGAAGATCTAAAAAATCGATTTTCAAGTCAAAGTCACCTGATATGTTCTGGCCTATCAATACAAATTTTCGCCAAAGATACAAAAATCAGCCAATTTTCAAGGATTAAAATTACCTGGCACTTTTTACACTTCAAAGCAGAAATTCTCTCCCGAACATACTTCATTTCTTTATCGGCTTCCTAAAATGAGTTAATGTTGAGGATTCTTAAATTTAGCAACTTTTTGATTCAACTGCATCCGATTCATGTCCTTTCGATCTCGACTTAAATCGTCGATAATCGTGCTAATGTAGTTCATGGGATAGGTCGGGAAGGGTGCCATTAGAACTATATGCTTGACTATTCTAAATTAGCTTATTTCAAACAACTATAAATTTTTCATGGCCAGAAATGATGAGGATCATTAATAAGAGATATCTGTATACCAGATTCAATATTTTACCTCGAATAAAAGTCTAGACTTTGCTGGTACTCCCTGAAAACTCGATCATCTTCGACTTTATCCCAAATCGGCACTTTTTCGTGTTTAGATGGGCTAAAATTCGGCTAATTAGCATAAAAATAGGCGAGTTTTTACCGAAAGACAATAAATAAGACATCGGGCTTTGTAGATTCGATGATTTTTCTTGCGGCACGATATCGAATCAAAGCTTTCTCCCCGAGTTCCGGATTACTGTAAATCACACTGTTAGCTGAAAGGTTTTAAAATTTATATATCGTCAAGAGGAAATGCTTACGGATAAATGTAGCGAGCTCGAAAGTACGATAATTCTCTCCGAAAGCATTTTTGATAACCGTAATCTGGTTGTGAGAGTAGGAATTTCCAACTACCATTATACGCAGTTTACCGGTACCGTTCTAAAGTTGATTTAAATAAATCATAATGTTGTCTCGTCAGTTTAACCACTTTTAAGCAGACCTTAAAGCGTTGAACACGAACACTGGTTTCAGTGTGTTCAAAGTGTTCAAAATTTTAAGTCCTGTTTTTAAGTTTGGTGTTAAATTACGAGTTTAGTTGAAACAAATGAATTAGTTTTTTTCTTTTAACATTATAAGTTTTATACGCCAAGGGTAGACCTAGAAAGCACTTTCGTCAAACGAAAATAAGCTAAGGAGTAGGTCGCTCGAGCTAATTAAGTTATGATACCAGGTTGTGCAGGTCAAAATTTTGGCTTATAGGAAGCCAGAGATAGAAATTTGTTAAGGAAATGTATTGAGGGTGGGTCGCAAGGAGTTTCTGACGATCGTTTCTCCCTGGATCTGGTCAAAGATAGAAAAGATCTGTTAATAGATTTACCTTAAACCTACAATGCCTAGAACGTGTATCTTCTACTAAATTTGATTCATTGATTATTCTTAATCGATAGCATTTTTCGATGATACGGGCCCAGGGTACTCTTGCTAGGGCTTTGTTTTTGTTGACTTCAATCGGATTGTTCGGTGTTGGTTTCTGATTTCTTAACCACCCATCTAAATAAATATTACTCAATGATTCGATCACATTAACGTAGTTATTGCAAATGAACGATTACTTGAGACGAAATAAACGAAACGCAATTTTTATGCGCGGAAATTCGCGCGTTGTTTGCAGCACTTTTCCACTATTACGTCATTTTCAAGGGATGAGTACAACGACTATTTGTGCACTATTTGTTCTGTCTCAAATTATCGGTCATTGGCAATATCATAAAAATTATACTTCGATCATAATATCCATGGCAGAAAACGGCGAAATTTAGGGCAAGAAGGATTGTTAGGGTTAACACGATACTTTTCCAAGACCAAGTTCGGTAGAAACGTTCAAAGCAATAATAAACGACTAGCGAAATTAGTGTAATCAAGTCTGAAATAACATTTCTAAACACATTTTGAAGCAAACATTTTCTTACATAACGATTTAGCCATATCCTCTATCAACGTGGTATTGAAATATAAGATTATCGGGAAATGGACCAAATATATTGTATATGATATGTCGCCGATTGGTTTTAATAGATTGAATGATAAAATCTAAATGAATTATTTAGACGCTTAATCATTTTAAGAACCTCTTTCTTATTGCAATTCATCAATATTAATCCTGAGACTAATGTCATCGTAGATCTCATAATTACACCGGGAATAGATATCGGAATGAATAAAATTATGAGAATTAGTCGAGAGATATATCGAATATTCAGCAACCAATCAATATGGTTTAGGTTTAGGCTGAATAATAGGGACTTGGAGGATATTTGAGGATCGACATCTAAGTTTTTAGTCATTTGGATTGTTAATAAATAATAACAATAATTTTTATATTTTTTACTATGATCTATCCAATTCCTTTAAAACATAGAATAAATTGACTTACCCGATCGCTCATTCGATATACTTTTTGGTAGTGATATGCCAATAACAACTTTATAATCAAAGTCCGAGTACAGATAACTAATCATCCCGATCGCAAACTGCCAAATTCTTGCTGGCATCATATTGAAGGACCAATTATCATCCAACAAGCAATAGTAAGTAAAGGAAGACACGCATATAAGCGACAATATTATGGTCTAAATATACAATTTAAATAGGATTATATTAGTAGTCTGCCTTATTACTCCTCGAAGTTGCGAGATTCGTGGCTAAGAATATGAGTGGTACAATTAAGTAAAATTGCAACTCGACGCATAGACTCCAACAATGCAAAAATGCATTACGATTAGTGTTATCGGCTTCAGACTTAATTAAGGCAAGTAAATATTTAATTAGCGCAATTATAAGTTAATTACCTGAGCGAAATAATCAGCGGCGTTCCATGCTACTTGATAATTAACGAATAGCAACATAGCAGGTAGGTAATATTCATAGTTAGTGGACCACCATACGTCGTTCATAGAGAAATGTAAAGAAAAGAATATTAAAAGTGTGGATAAATAGTATAGCGGAAAAATACGTTTTATTCTAAAAATCTTAATTAAACTTCAATTAAAATATCATTTTACCGCTTATAATAGAAAGTTAAAAACGTTGGAATATCTATGGACCTTTTCTTGGATAATATCCACATCATTAAGTACCCGGATATAACGAAAAATCTGAATTGTTAAATTATGTTAAACTTAAAGAAATAACAAACTACATATCAACTCCTAAATATCCATTCGGAAACCAGTTTGCGCGAAGGTGAAACAAAACTACGCTAATTATAGCTATGCCCCTCAAGCATTGAATATCTGACCTCATATTGAAAACCTAGGTCATAAATTTTTGAAGTTCTAAATTATTATGGTAAATCGAAAATAAAAAAGAATATTTGATAACAAGACATGAAATAACGGCTTAGATACTTTGGTAAAAGTAGAGGGTAGATTTAAGAGAAAGAAGAAATTTATCTTGCCTTCAGAATTGTATTAAATCATGATATCTGAAGAAAATACAATCCTCAGGTGACACCTATAATGCTTATGATGTTCAAATCTTTACAATAATGATCTGAACGGTGGAGAGAATCTCGGACGTTTCTATTCATGGCAATGTCATTAATAGCCGGACATCCACGCACACAACGGTCATAATACCGGTTAGATATCCATCTAACCATGCTGAGATATGTAATATTGCTGGAACATTTTTTCCTATCGGGAAATGTTTGATGTTTCAAGACCCTGCAAAAATTTGCCGCAGCAAATTCCCGATCTTTCCAATGTTTCCATCCATCATTTTCGAGGAAACATATCGAATAAATCAATCTGTCTCCGAGATTCAATTCGATAAAAAAGAACGCCAATTAAAAATTAGAAGAAAAATGCAGATTTTGTATAGATTGTTTTCAAAAGAGAGTCATTAATTTCATTCGAAATAAATATCACGAAACCGCAAAATATGATTTTCGAGGTTTTGATACAAACATATCGTTACAATAGTGTACTTGAACATGTTAAGCTTCAGAAAAATACATTTTAAAAATTCGAATACATCAAAAACCTTTATTCCAGGAAAGAGTATCACAATGTTTTGCCGCGAGTAAAGGGTGCGATAAAACGAAAATCCAAAACCAAGAAAACGAGAGAATAAATTACGCATTTTGAGGAAATCGACAAGAACAAATTTTCGACGTCAATCTTCAGGAATTCATATCTAGTTTTCAATAAAGTGAAATTCCTGAAAATTTCTAAGAATAGATTTTAGGCAGGAAATAAAATTTCTAAAAATCACTGTAAAGTAAATTATCCCATACGACTGGGTAACTTTTCGAACTCGTCCTCCTTCTTCAGATAGTCGACAGTCCAGGGGTGGTGCGGGTAGCTCTCCTTCAGCTGAGCGATGTAGCGGTTCACCACCTCAAATTATTTCAATTTATTTTATTTTATATTTTTTTTAACCTTATGTTTTCATTCTTACATTATCTTTAGCTTTATTTTTTATGATTTTTGTTGAAATTTATTTTCAAAAACCATTTTTTCGTACTGTATATTCACAAGGGAATTTCCCACATAGGAACTCACAGAACTTGACAAAACTTTTCATATGGGTGTTTTCGATGACACTAATCACGATGGTCAAATCAAAAAGTTCAAAATAGGAACCTGGAGCCTGGAAATTTTTAGCTGTATTTCACTCGTATTTCGTGCAAGTAATGAACAAACTTGTCAATTCGCCAACAGAAGTGAAGAAGTGAACATTTTCATCGATTTTCTGACTCGAGGTTCCTAGTTTGCAATTTTTGATGTCATGACTGTGATCACCGTCATCGAAAACTCCCATATGAAAAGTTTCGTAAAACTCTGTGAGTTCTTATGTGGGAACTTCCCCTTCTCTTGTCAGACAACAGATGAGAGAATTTGTTATCGAGGATGAGAAGGGAGAATATAAAGAAAAAAGAAAAACCTCTGCATCCTTGCCCAGATAATCGCTAATGACGACCAAGTTAATGAGCGACTCGGGGTTATTTGCATCACGTAGCTGAGCTTCCTGAAATTCCAACTTTTGATGTTTAATTTTATTTCTTATATTTAGGCTCCGCAAACATAATGCACGCTAATTTAAAAGGCAGAATGCGTCTCACCCATTAAATTAGTTTCATCTACTTTTCAGGTACAAATGCGTTCGGCAAAATTTCTTAATGAACCAAACATCTAGATTGCACCAATATCTAATCGTAGATACGGTTTTTACCTCGAAGACTAGCCATAAGAAATGCGTGTGAGGCCTACTTATATTTACCGTTTTATTGACGTCGCATGAAACGAACAAAAAGGTAAAATCTTTCTTACCAAATTTTGAAGCATAATAATTTTCAAAAATGAAAAATTATCTATCTTCATGAAAATTGAATAGGTTTACCTCGAAAATACAAATTTAGGAAAGTGCTGTAATCTAAATAAATATACCTGCAGCAACTTCTCGGCCTCTTCGTATTTCTCCTGGAGAATGAGTGCGGATGACTGTCCCACGAGGAGCATGGGCGTCTGGCCGTATTTGTCCATCATTTCCTGGTAGATGTAGAATGCATCTTTCAACTTGTCTTTGCCCTAAAATCGAAAGTTCAATAATTTTGACGATCAGGGAAGAAATGGAAAACGGGATTTTTTCTAAAGTTCTAAAATAAAACACAATTCTTTACCAGACTCATATTGACCCAAGCGAGCGCCAACTGCGTCAGCGTAGCGTCTTCATCGACTTCCATCATTTTCTTCAGAGCCTTTCTGAAATTATAGAACATAGTTCAAAAAATAACTTTCCCTATATTCTTTCAATCTAAATTCGCAATGTTCTAGACAAATTCAAATTTGTAAAAGAAAGATTTGAAATATGTTCTAGAAATCCTACACAGCCAAATCAACCCTGTCCATTTTGAGGAGGGTCTGGACTTTCGCCGCACTCGACTCCAGGGAAGTGCTTTTGAACAGCGCTCGGAGAGCGTCTTCGGGGTTCTAAAAATAAGTTTTAAAAATCTAGAAACTTTGAAAATATAAGTTGTTGTCCCAGAAAAAATCTTCTAGAACTCATTTAAAAAGAAATAAATTTCTATAAATTTGAACTTAGCAGTTCTAGAAGGAAATTTTGTTTAAATCCTGAATTTTTCATAACTTACTCCGGACTGATTGAGGATGGTGGCAGCGAGAATGATGGCTGTCTCGTCATTAGCGAGTTTTCCCTCGGTAACCTCGGCCTGAACCTCCTGAGCGACGCGGTGTCTAGAATATTTTTTTCTTCAAACGTTTCAAATTTTATCGTAAGCTTCAGAATCCTGGTCAGCAAATTGGAATTTTTCGTTGACATTGCTGGTACATATTGGTATTTTTTAATAAAAAAAGTTACCTCTGCTGCGGATTCTGGAAATTAGCGAATCTCCTCAGGGCCTTGTGTGCGAGCGACGTTTTGTCCGAGATTTCACTCAACGGGATCGAGGCTTTTCCCTGAAAATAATAACAATATTCATGGTTAGTTAAAAATAGTTACTTTTATCATAGATTCAAAACTTTAATGGACTGTAACAATTTAGATTTTAAAAATTTTAATTTTATAAGGGAAGTGCACAAGTCGGAAATCATAGATCCCGATAAAACTTTCCAAGTGGGAATTTTCAAAGATGGGGTGAAGATGGTGAAGTCGAAAAGTGCTAAATAAGAACCTGAAGCTGGAACTCAGTTAAAATCGTCAATTCTTCACTTGTATTCACGAATTTGCAAGATTAGCTTGCATTTTGAAAGCGATTTTGTTCATTTCTCAAACACAATACGAGTGGAAAATGACTGCGAATGCATTGCTTCTAAGTGCCTATTTGAGAAATTTTGACTACTATCATGATCCCCGTCATTGCAAGTCCCTGATCGGTAATATTCATCAAGATCTGTGAGTTTCCGACCTGTGCACTTCTCTTGTTAGCTAGTTTTTGAACTTTTGTTTTTAAGTTTTACCTGCGCAATGTATGAACGATACATGTAGACGTCACGCCACAGACGCTCTTCGTCGTTTTTGGCAGAGAACTTCTGAAAAAGATATTTTTAGAGTTTTTGTGCATTTTACTACTTTTTGTTATAGAAAATTGTAGAAAAAAATGAAATCTTTGAAAAAGAACACATCTTTCCGACCTGAGCCTCATTGATGCACTGCTGATAGTTGCCCAGGTAGAAGGCGTTCTTGACGTCGAACAGGCGGTCCACCGACATCTTCTATCGTAATTCCCGGCGTTAAGTTGGAGTCCAGAAGGCTGGCGTTACTGAAAAATCCTCACTTTCTCGAATAGGAAGTCCAGTTCAAAGACGGAAATTTTCGAAAGTTCACCAACTTTTCTTCGCTTATAAATAATAGCATTTCATCTAGAAAAGTGGGTGAACTTTCCGAAATTACATGCCGATAACCCTGGTGGATGTTTCAAAAATAAAACAATGCCAATTTTTTAAAAATAAACAAAAGGCGAACTGACATCCGACAACAGACTTTATCATCTGCTGTCGCTGTTGGGATTTGAGGCCTTTCATGTATGATATCAGACAATCAGATAACGAAGAAAACGACAAAGTCCGTCGTCTACAACAAAAAACGTAAAACACGACCGATAAAACGTGTAAGAAAATAACGTGCGGCGTGAATGCAGAGTGGCACTTTTCGAACATTTGGTTATCGTTCTTTTCATTTTCATTTCCTCTTTTTCTTTTTTCTTGAAAAGAAAGATTATTTTGATAGCGCTATCAATTTTCTATTTCTCCCATTGAAAATTGGAAATATCATCGTTTTTAATTGTTTCTTTTAATTTCAGTCTGGAAATTTGAGTTTCGAGATTGAGATTATTTTCGAAGTTTCAGGCTGAATGCTATCAATTTCGAGCTTATTACCTATTTTTTCAACTTTCACGTCGAAATTTACGATTTTATAGGCTTATTTTTACTTTTATGCTATTTTTTGTATAAATTTCGAGCTAGTTTTTGAATTTCCAAATTGAACCTCGACTTAAAAAATTTTGACCTTTGAGGGTAAAACTTGATCCCGTCGAAATCCAACTATGGGCGTTCTCAAGAAGAAGGAAGACATCAAACCAGACGATACGAGATCCGCAGTAGGGGGTGGAGATAAGGTGCGGTTTGAAAAGTAGCAACTCATTCTAATATATTTGGTTTTAAAATTTTGATCGAGTTTTTTGAAACTTACAAAAATTAATATTATCTGAAAAAAGTTAAGAATGGTTCAATGTTTCGAGCATTGAATTATTGGAAGATATAAGAATGATATTGCCTTTGATTTCATTCACAAATCTGACAATGAAACGCCAATCAATTGTGAATCTTTTTTTAAAAGGTTCGACCTTTAAAATTGATTGAAAAACGTTTAAAATAGTGAAAAATATGTTATTTTGGGGGATTCCAGAATTTTCAGACGGTCTCTGACTTCGGTCGTGGAATTCGAGCGATTCTGATCGGGCCGCCTGGGTCGGGCAAAGGCACTCAGGCGCCTCGACTCGCCGACAAATACGCCGCCTGTCACCTGGCAACTGGTATTTTTTTGCCTATTTATTTGTAAAAATTTTTTGTTTCACATAATTAAATCTTAGTTTAGATCTTTAACATTTGATTTGTGTATTCTGTTCAGAGATACTTTTTTTTTTTTTTTAATATATTCCAGGCAAATTAGGACTTTATGCAGATATTTTTCTTTCAATGTGTTCTAGGAAAATGACATTTTCATCACCTATAAAATATAGTTATCCCTGATTTTTTATGCGCAAAATGATAAATTGATTATTTTAGGAGATTTGCTGCGTCATGAAATCACGCAGGGCACAGACCTGGGTAAGCGAGTCAAGCAGGTGATGGACGAGGGAAAGTTAGTGAGCGACGACACTATGTGCGAGATGGTCGAGAAGTACCTTGACAAACCGCAGGTTCATTTTTAAGATTTAAACAAATATATTCTAAAAAATATTTTGAATGAGAAATGTTGATCATTTTATATAGCAGCTTCACACTTTGGTGCTTGAATAACTTGATTTTTCGCAAAGATTTTTAGTGAATATCTGATTTTTAAAGTGCTGAACTTTTCAGTGCAAATTCGGCTTCATTCTCGACGGTTTTCCGCGCACCAAACCACAGGCCGAAAAGGTAAATCTTACTTTTTTGAAAGGCGATAATTGTTCTGTATAATGGAGTTCAAAAATTTCAGTTGGACACTTTGTTGGAGAAGCGCAAAACCCCTTTGGACGCGGTTGTGGAGATGAAAATCGACGATGAGTTGCTGGTGCGTCGCATCACAGGCAGACTCTTTCACATCGCGTCCGGCAGGTCCTACCACGTCGAGTTTAATCCGCCTAAGGTATAGTTAATTTTTTTTGCAGAAAGTTAAGTTTTCATCCTTTCTTTCTACAATGTCCCAGAAAAGAGGATGGAATTTTCGGGGAGCCGAAGAATGGATCGGGTTTTTCTTTTTTTATAAAGAAATATTTAGCCATCAAACAATACGAACTTTCTAGTAATTCGGGAAAAGTCATACTATGGAAATTGTTGTATTTTTATCGACTTCTTAATATAGGGTGTCCCATAATTACCTATTACGCATATTAGGGCGTTATAATTTTAATTTATAAATGGAGATTAAGTCGATCTTAATATCCTTGGACGCTCCATATAAAAATTGATAATAGGTCTAAGTTTCATAAGATTTGGCCATACTATATCTTTCGTCGAGCATGACGTTGCAAATTTCGTATAGGTATTTTTGCATACATTAAAAACGGCAGATGGTTGAAAATAATGATAGACAAATTTTACATTTGACATGTACAGTATCATAGACAAGAGCTAATATTTATGCTACAATTTGTGTTGAACCGAATCACGGTGACGTCGTCAGGATTTCGAATTCAACGATAACTGACTTTTACTACCAGCAAGATATCAGTCTCTTATCAGCGATAAAAGCATCGTACTGTAGTATGAAACCTGTCTAATATTCTACCTATACCAGGCTCCAAATTGATACCTAATTTATAGCATTTCGGATGATTTTAGGGTATGAAAATGCAGCAGTTTCGGGAGAGTAATAGGTAATTATGGAACACCTTCTACCATTGCTCTTTCCTAAACCTAAACGACATTATTGTAACAATATGTTGAATAAGCTTGGAACAATGATTCCAGATCCCCATGAAGGACGACGCCACTGGGGAGCCGCTAGTGAAGCGGGACGATGACAACGAAGCCACGCTGAGAAAGAGGCTGGTGCAGTATCATCAGATGGTAAGTAAATTTCCCAAAACAATTCATCTTGAATACGTAAATAATCTTCCTTATCCATTTTTATCGGAAAATTTCATAAGTCTAATGCTTTTATTTTCGGTTTTATTATAATTTGGCTAAAGAATCTTTCGTTCTGAGCGAAAAATCGAGCTTTTTCTTAAATTATTTCTAATCAGCATATATTCAAATTTTTTTTTTAAATTACCGTAATCCTTAATTTTCTAATTATGCTATTTTCCAGACGGCCCAAGTGGTCTCTCACTACCAACAGCGCGGCATCCACACTGCAATCGACGCGTCGCAGCCAATGGCTAAAGTCTCCGAGAAGCTCGACGACGTCTTCACCAGGGCTTTGAAGCAGAAGGTCGCAATATTTTTTAATTTTGATTATATTTCAAGAATTTTGGACTTTATTCTGATTTATCAGATAATTGAACAACTGGGAAGTAGAGATTTAAAAGATTTTCAGAGTATGATTCAGAAAATCGTATGTTTTTGAACATGGGAAGATTTAGTTGAAGAAGCTCTAGGCTTGTAATTTGAATAATTGAATTATAATCGGTACTTTTTTCAAAACTTTAAATTTATAATTTTCAGCCACGCGTCGCCTACGCCTAAACGCAAAAATTGCCGAATCGTTCACTTGAAGCAAGGTGTCCATATCAAGGGAATTATTATCAAAATAGCATTTTATTATTTAAAATAAGGCTATTAGTTCCAAAAATTTAATCCAAAGTTTAGTTATAATTTCAATATACAAGTCAGGGACATATTTTATAATTTCCGTTAGAAGTTTCGTTGTTTTTAGATTATTTATCGTTAAAGTTCAATAAAGTTTACGGTACAATCTAATTTTTTTTGTAAATATCATATGTAGCAATGAAAACCTTGAAGATTTCATGAGAAGAATAATTTCTGAAACTTCTTTTTTTATTTAAAATCTCTACCTCATTTCTGGGGTAATCAAGCCTCCATCGACTACGTATATATCGGAAAATGGGTATTATATTTCAGGCGGCTTTCTTAGGTTACGTTTCTCTAATTCCTCTCAAATTATAATACCACTCCAATTTGTTAAAGACGCATAGGACGTGATATAACTCGCTAAAATAGTCTCCTATTTTCTCGGGTACAATGAAAATTCGAGTTTGCTATTTTCACCTGGAAAATTCAATTCGCCGGCAATTTTTCTGCTCGATTATTTTTCGAGTTAAAATTTTATGGCTACAAAAATGAGTTGAATAGATTTAATTCACCTGTATTGCCATTTTTCTCATTTTTGCTGGTATAATAGATTTATAAAATTAGAATGAACTAGGTTTTAGGTGTTTCAGAAAATCCTATCTAATATTGAACTTTTTTTTTTTTAATAATTGCATTTTATTTTACATCCTGCCTAAAAGTTGTTTTAAAATTTCAACTTATTGAAAAACTCGTGTTTCAAATAATTCTATAATTTGAGATCAATTTTTATCATTTATTCAAATTTCTTTTACTCACAATATTTGATATTCTTATCTAACTTATATAATTTCCACAAGTTACCTAAATCTTTAGTCAAGAATCTTTCATATCTTTGCCACCTCTCAAAATTACCCGTTATTTCTCTGAAAAGAAGATTTAAAGCTAATGCCCACATCTGGATTTTCATTGCTAGAGGGGGCACATATTGAGCTTCTAGGAGACATTATTGAGGTTCAAATTAAAATGAGATACCATCCGGCTTCTGAGCCTATGCGTTATCATATGGAAAGAGATTTTCTATGATTCTTGAGAAAATTTAGGGGAGCTCGCCCTTTAATTTCGAATATATCATTCAGCTTATGAAAATGATTTATTATTCTATGAAGATCAGTTTTTAAAGTATAATTCCAACATTTTATTGCAGGCCTATTGCAAAGTAAAGCGAGTATTCTAACGTTATGTGCTTTACTCGGTCGAAATAATTATGCTTTGTGGCGGGGATTTAGTAGTTTAATAGCTTATTTTTTGCATACCTATTCTTAATTTAGGATCTTTAGTTTGCCTTATTTTTATTTAAACTTCCCACATTGTTATTCCTCTAATTGTCTTACTTTCTGTTTCTTTTTCCTCTCATTCCCTAATGATCTCTAATCATAGGCCCAGAGAAAGAAAAAGAAGCTGCGTGTTTTGACGGATTGGTTAACTCAAACTCGGCATTTTCATTGATTGAAGAGGCATACCCTTTGCGCCTTATCCTTTATTCCTTTTGCAAGTGATAAAGAGACAAATTTTCATCAAACTAGCAGTTTATATTCAAAGCATTTTCTTTTGGATATGATATTTGGTATTTTAGATGATTCTTCCCTATCTTCAATGGTTATATTTTTGAAAAATTTTAATATTCTCATATTTTCATGATATATTCAATCTTCGGTCACATATCTAAAAAAAACTTCCCTTTCATAAATAATTATCTTCACATCCAAATATTCAATATATCTTGCGTGCTATGCCAAATGTCAAATTTAATATCAGAATTTCATATACTTTAAATCTCTAAAGCCTTAGGATTAGTATCCAAATGTTCTTTCGAGTTAATTATCTGAAATGAATGAAATTTTCAGATCTCTTTTAAAATGAGTCCTAAAATGGCTAAATTAAATGAGATAGATAAGGAGAAAATGGAGAATTTGAGAAAGAGCGAAAAAAGTGGAGTCTAATAATCTAATGGAACATATATGCACATATGGGTTATCTTCCATTTTCTGAGCGAATAATTGAATTATTTTTCTTTGTATCTATCTTCAAAAATTCAGCTTATTTCTCCATCAGGCTTTAAGGTTAGCCCAACTTTTTCTCGACTTCTCTAAATCTATCAACTATTCAATACCTTCCAATCCAACGATTAAGCATAGCTTTGTAAAGTCATTTTGGGTATATGAAATTTTTCTATAATTTAAGAACAACTTGCGAATCTAACAGAATTTTTCCAATTCGAACGAAATCCAAAATCAATACGAGTTTTCTCATGAACTAAAGTCACTGCGAATGCGATTTTTGGACAGCGACTTTATTTTTGAATAAATTATATCAGGCTTGTTTTTGCTCGTATTCTTTAACGTGTAAACATTTTTCATCAAATTTCGACTACAATTCAATTTTCCTGGGATAAGTCCAAGGGCGTGAGCTGGTATTTTGTATATCATGAGATTTAACTCGTCTATGAAATCCTATTCATGAATATTAGAGCCAGTGTAAGGATTAATCTTCTTTACAAATTTTCGAGCCTAATTCTTATGTAACAATTCGTCCATGGTATTTTCATTTTATGCTAAGTAAAAGTTATACTCAATCTGCGTCAACACTTCGCAATGAATATCGTTTCAAAGTTTCAAGATTTTGACTCCTTTGAAACGTTTTTATTTCTTATACAAAAGGAATTTATTCTCTTTCAGGAAGCGACGAGAAATCAACGGAATGTAACAGCAAAATCGATATTTTCTAAAGTTTCGGAAATTAATAGAAATGAGCTCCGATGTCGTGGCCGAAGTCGCGAATGACCAAGTGATTCTAGTTGAAGCGGACCCGAAACCACCTCATATTTGTGAGAATTAAAATATATATTTAAAATATAAACTCTCGAAAAAAAAACATAAGTACCCCACTATATAAAGCAGATTCGGATATGCAGCGTGGATTTCGTGTATCATCGATATTTCATTATGAAAGAGTATATCGGAGAACTTCTATATGCCTGTTTTTGGGGCGAATATACTTTCAGAAATCTAGAAGATTTCTCTTCATATTCATCGTTAGTTCTAAAAGTTGTTTCCAGACCTAGGGAGCGCTTTCGTCAGACGAAGAACATAGACGGGGGCTAGGTCACAAAAGCGAAATTATAGCTATGATATAAGGTCGCATTGGCAAAAATCTTGACTAACTACAGATCATAGAAAGAAATTTGTTAAGAAAATATGCTGGGGGGGTAGGTCGTAAGGGCCTTGTGACGATCGTCCTCCCTAGGTCTGCTTGTTTTATTATTTTCTCGAATTTTCGATTTCTAATATGGTGGAGTTACTGACCAAATGATCAAATATCAATTTAATTGCATATCGTTAATTTTCAAACTTATCTGGCTATTCCAATAATTCAGCCCCAAATACCTCTACGATAGTAAGAAATACGGTTGTTCGCGCCAAAAAGGATAAGAAGCCCAAGCACAGACGAACTCCGTGGACGTATTTTCAGGTTAGCATCTAAAACTTTGCAATAAAGCGAGAAATGTTCAGGTACTAACCTTAGGAATTATCCTATTGTTCCTTATTCTGGCATGCGTTATTATTGAAACGATTAGGTAGAAAATCGATATGAAGTTAAATATTGGCAAAAATTTAGTCGATTAAAATTTTCTGAAGCTACATGGACTGAGCACACCGAAGATCAAAAGAAGCATCACATAAGAATTGTGGACAGCGTTAACGCAAAGAATTTAGGATGGACGGTGGGTAAACTATGAATTTTTGGTAAAAACCATGCTGTCCGTTTTACTACTGATTATTCGACATTTTTAGCAACAAATCCAAGCCAAAATATTGCCTGAAAAATGGCATGATTTCATGTAAAACAAATTGAAGCATAGATGCAAACTCATTTAATAGCCTCCATAAGTAGATCTACACTACCAGAAATTTTGAAATAACGGGATGACATGCGGACGTACGCTATAGTTAAGGGTAGGCGAGGGAGTGAAGGTAGGAAGAAATAGTGTGGGAAAAGATAGCTCACGTCCTCACATCCCGTTATTTCTCAGTTGCCACACTACCAGGGCTACGTAATAAAGTTCGAAGTTGTTAAGATGGTATATTGGATATTAAAACATATTTTTAGGCCTCGTACAACCGATTTGCATCGTTGGCTTCGGATGAAATATTCTCGTCACAGCACTCAATGTCCGATCACAACACACTGTTTCTGCCTAAGAAATCGACTAAAAACGAACTGGAGGATACCGAAGAACATATCAACTATTTGCTCAAGTAGGCTTTTTTTATCTTTAAATAAATTGTATAGTTTTCTACTTGTGACAAAATTTCTCAACATTGTTACATTATATAGTAAAATATCATTTTGATCCTACTTTCTGAAACAAATGAGGACTATTTGGATTATTACTATCACGTGAGATCTGTTAAAACGAGCTCATATTTTATATTTTGGGATTATTTATTTCGGAACTCAGAAAAGACGTATCGATACCTGAATCTTTCGATGCTCGACTAAAATGGCCACTTTGTTGGTCGATACATCAGATTTTCAATCAAGCCGGGTGCGGATCGTGTTGGGTATGTTTCGGAAACAATCTCTAAATTCCAGAAAAAATTGATATCAATTCGTGATTGCTCTTCTTTTATAACATTAAATATCATCGGTACAACAACAAACGTAAAACATCTAAATTTTGATCAAATGAATATGAAATATAGATACGACTAATGTGTTGTTACAATTTTTCTAAATCTAATTTTTAAAGCGTATTTCAGTCAGTCTCCTCTGCTGCTGTAATGTCGGATCGAATTTGTATAGCTAGCAACGGAACGATCCAGAAGCAGATCAGCGTTAATGATTTGACATCCTGCTGCAGGAATTGTGGAGGGTAATTTTCTTCAATTATCCTATAATTATATATTTAATTAGTGTATTTATTTTTACTTAACTACCCAATTCTAGATGCGAAGGCACCGAGTGGGCGTTATCAGCGTTCTCCTACTGGAAGAGCACGGGTATCGTATCGGGTAATTAACCGCTTAATTAGTGGGTAATTAGTGACCTAATTAGGGGGCAGTTTCGGAAGCGGAGAGGGTTGCCGGCCCTATACAAAACCACCAACCTGCGGAGGGCCTTGTTCTTCGAAATATTACGATAAAAAAGAGACCCCATCCTGTACAAGAACTTGCCAACCACTATACGGAGTAAAATATGAGGATGACTTGTCGAAAGGTATAAATTTCAGAAATATCACAAAACTAAATGTTTATTTTTCTTATATGTCAATTTGTAAAAATTCGATAGTAATTACGAGTGGTTATACAAAGGCCGAGAAATATTTATAGAATATATTAAAGAATAAAACTTGTAGGTTTAAAAATTTCAGCCTCAAAAGTATACTGGCTCAGAGCTAATTCTTTACTAATTCAACAGGTCTACACTGATGTTACATCGAGGATAAATCAGCTATTGCAAAGTAATTCAGGATATTTAAGAATAGTATGCGATTTTAAATATATTTAGACAAAACCGTCGAAATAATACAAAAAGATGTTCTTCTACATGGTCCGGTACTAGCCTGCTTTTCTATCTATGAAGATTTGCAGCATTATAAATCTGGTGATAAAATCTTAATCGTATTTAATCAAATAATTAATTTAGGTGTATATAAACTACATAAAACGTACTTGGTCAGTGAACTATATGGGCACTGCGTTAGGTTATTAGGTGAGATTGTAGCTTATTGACGTTTCTTTAAAAATATCGATTTTAGGATGGGGTATTGACCCTCAGAGTCAAAAGAAATATTGGTTAATGGCGAATAGCTGGGGGCGCGATTTCGGAGAAAATGGTGAGTTAATTACCCTAATTAAATAGATTTAATTAGTATAATTAAACAGTTAACTACCAAATTTTCTTAGGATTTTTCCGGATGTCATTTGACGAAATTCCTGAAGAAATCGTGGCCGGTATTCCATAATGTTAAATCGACTTATTTACTTTATTTTATTTGTTATTTTAATTGTATACAAACGTTGTAAAATATTTTATTCTATTTTTTACAATATTTTGTACTCGCTTCATAAACAAGACCAACTTTTATTATTCACAGTTAAAGGTTGAGAATCATGAAATTTTTGCTTGAGATCAATATGGAAATGAAGATTTTTTAATTAAAAAACAAATATTGAAGTGAATTATAATTTTTACACACAAAAATCTAAAATATGACCAAGTAATGTCGATTTAAACCGCATGTTAGCAGGATTAAGAGAAAATATTTAGCTAAAATATCAAGTAGGCTGCTAAAACGCGATTAGGCTTTAATCTTATCAAGAATTCAAAATTAAATAACGTAAACATCGTATACGGTACCGAAATCTTCCGTTTCAGGCATAGAGGGCAATGAGCGTTTATAGAGATTCCTAAAGTATTTAAATTTAAAAAATTTTGTAATTTTGAAATTATTATATCATTCTGAATTGGAATCTTATGCTTTAAATCTAACATTTACTCACTACTTTTCAAATATCACTACTAATTAACTCCGAATCAGCTGCTCTATTTAAATATCATCGTTTTATGAAATTATATTTTTAGCAGAAAGTAGAGTCTTGAGAAAAATCGAACCTTGGGCGGTCGAAAAAGCCCGGCAGCCAGCCCCGTCCACTGACCATTAGACCACCGCGTGGGATTGTGATCGACGATTTTTCGAAACTTCGCTTCGAACCACGCTTTCCCATCAAATCGAGTGTCTGGAAGCATTAAATAACTAAAACTATAATTCTTTTTTGCATTTCGTTTAAATTTGACTACAAAAGCTTAACCACGGCATGGCTCATTTCCTAGACTTGCGCAAACGAAGAGCTAAGATCGAGAGTTTAAAATAGCGAAAGTAAAAATTTAAAGAATCCCTACATAAAATTTAAATCCAAAGGAGCTAGTGTACTGTTCTAGGAAATATATGGATTCATCGTCTAGCTTTCAAAGTGATGTATGGCTTAAGGGCTATTTTTTTTTAGAAAGAATGCTTATTATTTTCGTTTGAGTGCACTGCACCTCAGAATATTATTCATTATTTTCTCTCAATATATCATCATCATCTACCTACTCACAAATTTTCACCATGATGTTATAATTTTAATTTTGAGGTACAAAGTCATATAATGAATATGATAGTATAGAAAGAAACTAAACTAAAAGCTAATTCTTAGATATAGCCATAGATTAGGTATTTTTGTCCTTATGATATATTTTCTAAATAAATTACCGGCAGACTCCTCCTTTGAACGTTCAATACGCCTCTTTGCAAATCGGTTATAGGTACGAGTTGCCGACTAGAAACGGGGATATAATGATGACCACTCGTCTTTGAAGACGGCAATTTATGAACAGGACTTTCTTCTAACGGAGATAATGCGCCTACCTGAAATTAAAATTATTCTTAAAATATTTCAAATTATATCAAAATGCGGGCTTTTTAATATCAACATTGCCCAAATCTCTTCTGTGCTTGATAAACGGTAAAAGTTTCATTGTACATGAAATTTTAACGTCATTTACAAATACGTGATATCATTGATATTTTATTATTTTATAAGACTTAAGCTTGGGAATTTTGAAAAGTACAAATATCGTGAAAGGGTGCAATTTTAAAATATAGATAAAGGTAAAATTTTACAAAAAAAAAACCTACATCACTGAAAAGTCCATATAGAGAGGCGGCTAGAGACAATGATGATAGATATGTCAAGAATATAATGCACACTCGTACTGCTGCGGGCATTTGTTACCTGGAATTAACATATTTCATCCAGCGTCATTAACGAAAATTACGGGTTAAAATTCGAGCTGATAGTACAGAATACTCGATAAAAATGATGAAGGAATATTTTTAACAAAGACTATTTTAAAAATTAGGAACTTGATCAAAGTGTCTAAACAGATATAAGATAAAATAATTTTTATCTACGTCATTTACTAGAATAATGGGCTAACTCTGGTAAGAAATATTACCAAATTGAGTGCAATCTATGAAATCAACGTGCAATTTTCCTGTCAAGAAATAACAAACGAATTGCTATAAATAAAATCTAAAGTGAAAAGAGACATGCATGAAAAATGGCCCTATTGTTGAGAATTAGCTATACGAAATAAATGATAAGCATGTACGAATTTTCAGCTGGATATATTATATACAAATTCAAAAATGAAGCCCTACAGTTTGAAACTCCAAATTTGCGCAAAATTAGCGTGGCTCAACTCAAGATAATCCTTCTAAAAGAAGACTTATCTAGACTATTTCGAGTGAGGAGAACTTAAATTTGAGGGGGGAGAGTTGAGAAATTTAGAATAGAGTTGGCGTGTTTACTCTAGATCATGAGCTTAGCTGAGCTATTCGAATTTGCATCCACCCACTAAACTAAATTTAATGATATATTGACATAGTAACCGTAGGATGCAAAACTATAGAGGAATTTAGGTTTTTGCAGCTTTATTTAATATTTATAAGTCGTTAATGATCTGTAATTCATAGTAGAAATTAGGTTAAAATTGAGTAAAATGAAATTAAAGTTTAAGTTTAAGGATAATTATCAACATTATATATATATATATATAAACAACAAGCTTAGACACCCCCAAACGCGCATACAAATATGAAATATGTGAAACATGCTAATTTTCCATCACGGAAGAAACTAGTTGAGTGTGGATTTTATTTATGTCTAATTCGAAATGTGGCAACTACATTATTTCAGGATCATGATTAATGACATTATATGAGGAAGTTTCAAGGAAATATAGTAAAATTTGAGAAAATAATATAGACATGCCTATCATTTACGGCAAATATTTTTTATATACACGGAAGTTTAACCTAACTTAGGATTCTTGCAAAAGCTTTGGAGTACTTTGCGCTCATAGTGAAATTTAGAGAGTAGGCCATTTTAAACGGGCTGAAAATATTTACGATAGGCGTATTTATATCATACATTCAAAAATGTAATAATCGACACTGAACTTAATGGTTTATAAACTATGCAGCGCCAAGATTTCCCCTATGCAAGGCGAACTTTGACAATATTTACTAAGCCCGAAAATTTTTTGGATATGCCTATATGTTTAGGTAAATAGAGAATGAATTATTCCGAGACCTAAGGCGCTTTTTTACGACGCAAGCTTCGGATATACCGAGGAATCTAGTGTGTATGAAGAGCGTTTGCGTGGGATTTTAGATCGAAATTTCATACGAAAAAGTGGAAAAAAAAACCAAAATATACATTCGAATTATAAGCATAAGTTAATAAACGAAACAGTCAAGAACGATATTGATATGTAGGTGAAGGAGTATTTTTTGAACTCAAATATAGTCTAAGACTAAAATTTATAGGTTAGAAAAACTATAGATTGCTGTATTAAATGAAATTTGACCTATTCTGCACTCAAATATATAGCTTAAGCGTAAGAATTATAAAGCTTATGAAGAGCTAGAAATATCTAATGATTATAAAAACACGCGTGCAACGCTGCTACATCATTTTTTACAAATTTTGCTACATAGTAAAACGAAAATATATGCTCTTTAGACGCACCTTATAGAAGGGGGTGTAGACATAATTAAGATGGGCTGTATTAAGCATGCTTGGATGAATGAGTTTATATTTGACAAAAGGTGACCTAATTAGACATAATTAGCTTTTTAGCTTTTTCCCGGATAAAGTTTTGCAAGTACATCATTATTATCGAAAGCGAGTGCATTACTGCCAAAAATATTATTAGAAAGTAGCTTGCTTTGCAACGTAATTGAATCAAAGCTAATAATAACGATAAAGTATAAAAGTAATGCATGAATTGGCGCTTAAATTAGTCATAGTTGCATTTTCAAGGCAGATAAATAAATAATACACGTCTTGAATGATGAGATCTATTTATGATAATATTACTCAACGAAAAGCCTACCAACTTTGGTTTTCAAATAATAAATAGGAAACACCTCCATAAGGAAGTGGATTTTTATATCCCATAGCCACATTTAGCATTTTAAATATGAAATTTTCAAGACTAATACCAAGTGCTGCTGAACTTACAAAAATATCAAATATGATTAATAATTTCGAGATACAGTCTAGATTGAACATGATTTCTTAAACTCCAATTTAAATACCACAAGTCTAGGTGAAAAGCATAAGTCAGAAAATTTCGGGGGGATTTAAGAAGTTTATGCATATTTTTGAGAGCGAATAATAGGAGATTTACCTAAGCCGCTAAGAAAGATTTCGAGTTAATGTGTTCGGTTTAAATAAAACAATAAGCGAATGAAGTGGGTGAAATACGTAACATTCATAATCCGTTCGAGAGTTGGTATTGAAATTTGACGCACTTGAACGCACTGCGCGGATCGGAATCACGATATTTACTAGATGTTTTGAAACTCAAAACGAAAGAGACTTCCTGGTATGCTACAGAATATTATGATGAACAGTAAATATGATGGCATGTGGCTAAATTGGGTGATAGAAAAATTAACTTATTATAATGATGTCGGTATAAGGTTTGGCAGGTAGTAAAACTGGTTGAAAATTATTCTCTCAATATGTATAAAGCTTTTTGAATAATACTTTATGTATCTATTAAAACCAATCAGTGAAAGATATACGACAAAATAAAGCATGATAAGAATATTTATATAGGGTAAACTAGATATCCGATATTTGGTCAAAATATGAAAATATCCTCCTCAAAGAATTCCTGCCCTAAATAGACTAATATCTAATTTATCATTACGTACCCGAGCACACGAACGCACGTAAAAACTGATGACCTGATATATGATCACGCATGCATAGATTAAATACATGCCATAAAGACTGATAAGATACCAGAAAATATGCGAAATGACCAAAACGTTACTGGAATTCACCGAGTTAAACACATTTTGCGCGAAACGTCCTTGGAAAAGCCGCATTAGTTTTTGGGGCTCCCGAAAACAAGGGTTTAAGATGAACTACGAAAGCCAGCCAAGAGGTGATGGATATGTAATTAAAGTATACTTTGAATAGCTTGAAACAAATAACAATTTAAGAAAGTATACTGAGTTAAACAATAAAGATAGGTATTTAGTTATGACATATCTAAATAGAAGTAGAAATTTTCTTAGGATATAGTTCTAAAGAAAGACCATTTTAGGATGCTTCTTATATTTGTCTTAGGATAATTATTGTTTTCAATATGAAAGTCTAGATCGTATTTTCAAAATATATAATTCAGATGCACGAAAAATAACGCTTCGACACACAAGAGGATGATCATATTTTCGAGAAAAAAAATTTGGGCATTAACCTGCAAAAATCACATGAATTTGTTATACTTAACTGAAATAACATATGTACAAAATCGCTAAAGCGAATAATATATAATTTGAAATAATTATAGCTCAAAAAAGCAATGATACAAATGTCATATAAGGAATGAAACACTACGACCTTGAGCATCAAACTATCACAAGGCTGATATTTTAGGTATCGATTTAAAATAGTATATATTTTAAGATATAGAATCGTATATATGGGGAATCCTGAAACTAGGCATTTTCGTGTCCCAATTACGAAATTTCCAACACTAATTTCATTATTCGACAATCGCTTTTGGTTTGTTGCAATTTATTCCAATATACTATGGCATTTATACTCATTACGGTTAATTTTTTATTTTATACTTTTCATGTTATTTTTATTTTTTTAAAATATATCTTATTCTTCCTCAATTTTCTCTCCTACATGACGTGTCCACTTGTGGAAAAGTGATAAAATTATTTATTGTCCTTGAAGATAGGTATGTTATTACTTTGAACCCATACTCTATACTCCCTATGAAATTTTTTGATATAAAATATTGTGTAAAGTTTATAGAATCAGACAGAGTCTCTAAAAACCCATTAAAGACCTTTCAGGGTTATCAATTTATGGTTCAATTCAGTGCATTTTATTAGCATGAAAAGCGCCAATTTATGAATGTTAAATAGGAAATTTTATCGAGAAACTAATGAGATTTCAGAGAAAATTGTTAGGAATTTTTCAAACGGCAATTTTTCTCGTTCGAATGGGAAAAGCATAGTAGCATCTGGGTTGAATCAATTTTCGAAAAATTTTCGACAGAACCCAGAAAGATTTCTTAATTTATTCTGTTATCAATCACTTTACTACTCGCAATTTTGTTGAGCGTAGTATCTGATTCTTTACAGCATTTAAATAATATTTCCAGTTTTCAATTCATTTCAATCATGCTTTATCATAACATCCATTAGGTTTTAAATTTTCGCTTACACTATCAATAGAATTTTCACACATTGCACGCGGTTCATGGTATATCTGAATAAATTGAATATTCTCTAATATAAAATATCTTGTACTCCATGTCCAGCATAAAATAATTTCTACTCCTTTTGATTAAAAAGAGGAAGAGCATTTGTTATTTAGCATTCTTTCCAAAAAGCCAGTTCACAACTATGCATTTCTAATGCTCTAAATAGATCGCATCATCACTTTGAGCTGAATTCCTCATAGCTTTCAATTTGCATTGATTTATTTCAGTTTCGAAAGAATTTTTGACCTGCCATTTTCCATCTCTACTCAAAGTTCAAAATGATTCCATATAGCATTATAAAAATGACCTGATATTTGAATTTCAATTAACATTGGGATTTTTTTTGTAAAAATATAATTTCTGAAAGAATTGCTATTTTTCATTTTTGATCTCAAAAATACTCGTTTAATTTATTTCCATCTGCCTTTCTTTGACGCAAGTGCGAGAATTTGGATGGAATTCATAAATTCATATGCCTTAAGGAACGAAAATATTATAATTCTTACAATAACAAAGATATTTATAAAATTCCGACAACAAAATCTTATATTTGTCCTTTTCACTACTTTTGTTTAAGCTTCGTTTTCAATTGTACTTGCCTCAGAATGTTTACAAGCAGTAACTCCAACGACAAACGATATCATCAGCTATTTTGTCGAAGTTTAAGAGTACCTTTTAAGATGATAATAATTTTAACGACAACCTCTAGCATTTGTCATTGTTACCGAAATTTCAAATAGCAACGACAACGATGTAATTAAGTTTGTTTTTCAATGCAGAAAAGTCCACACAAAAGGGAGATTAAATTTATTGAATTGTACTGTGACGCAAAGCTGACAATTTCTCTAAGGAAAGGGATATGTATTTTAAATTTCAGCGAATTTCTCCAATTGTCGCTGGATTAATTCATTCATAGCCAAATTAGAAAATGCATTACATGCACAATTTATTATTATTGCGAACCGTTTCAGTATTCATTACTTTAACACTAATTTAGCCGAGAATAACGTTGCTAATCTTATTACGTACATTATTTTCGCACACAATTTTTGTATTTTGGTTTTAAGATATCGACGTTTCTTTATCATTAGCTAATATTAAGGGGAGCTGTATGATATGTAAATGCAAAAATAATTATTAGAGTCATTTAGAATTTATATCTAATAACATCATTGGTAAATGATATAGATAGAGATAATAACATAAACCACCTTCCATTAATTATATTTCATGTCGTAAGAGTATTTGGCTTCCAAAATAGCCTTTCAGAGTTTAATATTTTGATTTAAGATTACTATATATCAAAAAAACATTTTTTCCGGTTATATTTTTCTTCATAAATTTGAAATAATTACCTTACAAAACGTTGCATATTCACAATATTTCCTCGTACGCAGTAATTAATCACGATACTCTCCATAAATTATTCTCCCCTTATTGAAAGAAATTTGATACTGTGAAAGTTTATACTAGCACAATAATAATTCCGAGAATGAGTCATTTTTATCCAATATTTTATTTTAGCTATTCTAATTTTGGCTCTAATTATCATTTAATTATTTGTAAAATTTCACGATTATCTATGTAGTTTAATGAAAATGAATATCGTGACTCAGCACTAATCATTTGATTCACTTCTCTAAATTTTCGGTTTTTATGAGCTAACGAGTTCATAAGCGCGTATTCATGTTAGGATTTTACATATCGCTCAAAACGAATCCTTTTAAATTTCATTTTTATCTTCACTTTATGCGATAATTTCAGTCTCTCTTTTTGATGGATTTAGTGCTCATTATTTTATCCCTCTTTTTGTTAAGCGTTTTTCATAATCACAAGATAAAGCAATCATTTTTTCTTTTTTAAATCTCAATAACATAATCCTTTCTAACAAAGAACCCATTTATTCTTATTTTTAACAAAAAATATTTAACCAATTTTCAAAGTTTTCTATGCTACATGCGTGTTTTGTGGGCTTTTTATCATTAATCTTCTTTTTATAATTTCCCCCTTTTCTGTCTCTTTTCTCTCCGCTTTTTAAAATGTTCTTTTTCAATTACTTCCCTTTCTGTATCCTCTTTGAGAGTGAGTGATCTCCGTCTTTTTACTCTCCAAGCTTGCATACTATTTCCAGCTTCTTTTAGTTATCTTACCTTTTCTCTTTTCTTTCTCTCCCTTTTTCGTTCTTTCTTTCCTTCTCTCTCGCCAACTGTCTGTTACGTTGACTAGCTTCTCTGTACGCTCTCCGTTTTCCTTGCTCTTTCGTCAGCTCGCCAGGCTTTTATCCCAGCTAGTCTTGAATCGATTGCTCATGTGTGAGTTAGAGAAAGAGGTGTATTTCTTTTACGTTCTTCTACTTTCACACTATTTCTCGATTTTTCTGATTCTCTCCGACTTTCTTTATTCCTCACACTATTTCTTACTTTTTCTGCTTCTCTAGCTCACTCTCTCTCGTTTTCTCTCAGCTTCTCGTATTATTTCGTCGTTTTTTGCTCCTCTGCATCTCTATTTTCTGTGTACTATCTCGCGAGCACACGCTCTTACCTCTATGCAATGCGCGTTTTCGTTCACCGCGCTTGTGCTGCCGCAGCATCAGCAGCGAGAATTTCAGACCCGAGAATTGTCTTTTCTCTCCTTTCCACTCTCCAAATTTCACGCACTATTTAGCTAAAATAGATTAATCAAAGAATTTCTGGCATTCATTTCCGTTAATTATGCGCGAAGATTTTGATTAATTCGCCTTTTGATAAAATCGACTTCCTTATCAATTCCTCTCAAAAGAAATTCGACGATTGAGCTTATTCATAAGTTGATGTTGGCTGATGAATTTTCAGGATACTCAGATTTTGATTAGTTGGGTTTCAAACTTTTTGATCTCGATTTAACTTGGTTGGTTTATAGTTCGCGCGGAAAATTAGTGATGATTTTAAGATAAATAATCTATAACATTCAAATGATCTTTCATCAGATTTCATGATATTTAACCATCATATGCTTCAATCTTTGCAAAGTTTAGCAGCATGACCATTATTTCAATAGCAAGAAGATTTATAGTATTATTGCTCTTTCAATATTAGTAATATTTTTAAAAATCCGTATTTCTTTGGTATGTTTAAAAATTTAGCAAATCACTAGATATCTTTAGCTGGCCCATTGGGTTACATGAAAATGCCATTATGAAACTTTTCTTCAAACTCATCTAAATTCGAAATGATCCATAGCATCATTATCATACCATTCTTTTTGATTCGGTAATTGATCTCAATGTTTCATAAAATCATAAAACTACAACCGAGACACAGCACGTGTTAATTCCCATATAGAGATTTTAAAAATTAAAGAGAGGAAGTGTAAAAGGATAAACAACATCAAAGTGTTCGTGTAAGGCCAAAACATAGTTGAATTGTAAGGGTGATATCATAATAGTTTCATTTTATAGATCAATCTTCATTTGAGGCCTTCATGTTCTAGTCTCATTAATTCTGTTAAATTTCTCACCTTGTATTGATTTTGCGTGAACATCTCTCTATCTTCAAAAATGATGTAACTTTCTTCTATCTTCACTTCTTTTAGCTACATATAACAATTCCAAAAATAGCCCTCTCGTGTCATTTCCCTATGAAACACTCTCGTGTGTTCGTGAATGATGTTATATTTCTGCGCTATATATCGATTTTGAAGATGTTTCCTCAATAGTTAAATTCGTCGCTTTCAGAGCTGCGAGTGCTTCGGCACCGAGTATTGGTGTCATTACGTTGTTGTCGTTATTGCGGTTTCAGGTAGCATTATTTTTATTTCAACCTAGTCTAGAATGACTTTTGATCTTTCGATTTTCAGAACTAGAAAAGAATAAATCTTTTACTTTTCATCCATTACCCTTCTAGTGTACATTATAACCAGGGGTATGCGGAATTTGAGTTTTGAAAAATTCGGAATCGGAATTGAAAATTTTTGACTTCGAAATCTGAATCGGAATTCTGCACACCCCTGATTATAACATCAAGAAACATCCTACAATTTTGAACATATTCTTGTATCAATAAATTGTTCTAAATATATTCCTGAGAGCCAAAGCCAACAAATTGAGTTCCTAAAATAAAGAGGAAGTCAGTTCAGTAATTCTAAAAATAATTGACGTCAACCCGCTTCAGAATCTTCTCCGACAACGGCCGACGTCGAGTGTCTGCTGGCGAGCCGTAGAAGCAGTGGTGGGGGCTGCGTCGTCGTTGGAGGTGCTACTCCTGAGTTCGGCACGTCATCGTCGGTCTCGACGCAACCAAAGTATCAACAGCAGCAGATCGCCGTGACCGGGTCGAGCAAGAAGAAGCGAAAGTTGAAGAGCAAAGAGGACGAGAAAAAGCAGCAGCACTCGCCATCCTCCTGTTGCACCAGCACTACGTCCACCATCTCTCCCAGTCAACACATTCCTGCTACTGGTAAGGATCTTTATTCCTTCTCTAAGCTTCATTAGAAAGCCTTCTCTGATGATGCAAAGTGGTAGGATGGCGATAATTCGTTTCCAAGCCCTGTATCTTCCTGATGACTTGTTGTAGTAGCTCTTTATGAGAAGGAAATGCTTGGATGAAAACAATTTTCACACTTCATGCAAAGAGATCTAATTTCATAAAGGTGAACGATATCTAAAAGCCAGATACTTGCAGGTCCGTCACACCGTGGTCAGCGCCGTATCATACTCGCGACAAACCGGACGGTGACCAGCTCGACCGCCACGAACGCGTCTGCTGTGCAGCAGGTAGCGAGTTTTAAAGTTCAACTTGGATAAAGTATTTTTGTGCACTCACCCCCAATGTTTCTTCGTTATCGACGCTTTCTACACTCTGAGCCACATAAAAGAAACCGTATAATTGATTGTGACTTCAAACCACAACGAATCTGATTCCAGAGCGGAGCAGGCGGCTCGCAGCGGCGCAAGTCCACCTCGAGCCAGCAGCAGCCAAACAGCTCGGTGGCGAACAGCCCAGACCCCGTCGGCAGAGACACAGACCAGGCCTCTGAAGACTATCTGGACAGGCAGCACAACGATACGAGTCGACCATCGACAAGTAGGAGGAATCAACCCAACCCGAATTCGAACTCCAACTCGTCCTCGGGTACCCAAAACATTGGTTCGCCGACGCATCAGCAGGTAGAGAAGAAGATCTTTCTCGATCTTGATGGAACAATGAGACAAATCATATTTCTGAATGTGGAGCTTTCGTCTCTTTCCATTAAGAAAAATCTTTAATTTTCTCCCTCCTAAGTAAGGTTCGGACAGAGTCTGAACTTGAAAGTTTGACGTTCAAGACCTTGCTCATTCCTCCTTCAGCGTTTTTAGCTACTAATATTGATTCAAATATGTTCAGGCGGAGCCTCCCGAATCCGAATCACCTCATCAACGTAGTATGCTTATGAAGATACTGACCTGCGACTGCAATTTTATGGGGCAGAATCACAGGTGGGAGCATTTTTGTCATTTTATTCCCAGATTGGAACCTTTTGCAAACCCTATTCCCGGGGGCTTTGTGTAACGATATGCTCCGAGTGTCATCAGTGACTCATGCCTGAACTTTGTCAAATATTTGCGCTTCGTTTGACAGGTTCATGAAGTGTCTAGAAGCCTTTGTTTGAGTCTAGCGCTATAAAAGTTGCAACCTCTTTGTTGGCCTTTGTAAATTGTCATCTAAGTTTACCCTATTCCTTTAAACGTTTGATAGCTGTTTTAAATCTATTGTGGACTACATTGAGTTCAAACATTATTGTTGCCTTGGGTTTAAATTACCAACTAAAAATCTATTGAGCAATAAAAATCTCATCCTTCAAATATCCTCTGCCTTACCTCACCCGAGATTTCGAATTCCTATATGTCTAAATGTTCATTTATGTTCTATTCTGTTTTTCCTGCTTCCTTCGCGGTCTCTCATTTTCACCTACTATTTTCCTCATTTCCTTTGGCATCGATAATGTACGAAGCTATTCTCGTTACGAGAGAGTAAGGGAAAATGGAGGGGTTAGAGGGAAAAATGGGAAAATAGCGTGTTTTAGAGAAAAGACGACTATGGCATAGAGCAAATATTGGTTGTAAGCGCCCTCCATTTCTACATACGTCTTCCTTTACTTTTGGGGATCTTTCTGGCTTCCTTTTCCCCTTTTCGTTTCCAATGCTATTTCTCCAACCACTTTTCTATGGCTTCTTTTCTTTCTCACCTTGAATGATATTTCTTTCCTCGAACTTCTCATTAGTCTCTCAAATTACAACGCTATCTCACCTCCCCTAAATGAGGTCTTCCTTATGCAAAGGTTGCACGAAAAGCTGGTGAAAAAGATAAAGAAATTAGAGAAATAGCCCAAGTGCGTGAATTTTCCTACGAAAAACGAAGAACCCACACCGTTATATCATCTATTCATATGCCAAGAGTAGGAGGGGCGAAGATAGCGATTTTTTGAGGCACACCTAGTTCTTGAAGAATCAAATAAAATTTTGGTTGTAAAAGTTGCAAAAAAAAGATTAACGTTAAAATTTTGAATTTGAATTATCACGTACTGGTGGGTGCAAAGAGTTGTGAAAATATTGTTCAAACCTAATTAATTAAACAAAAAACCCCCGAAACAAAGGCAAAATTTCTAAAATATTGTGAAAGTTGAGTAAATTTGATTTTTTTTAATCGGGTATCGTTCTCAGAGAAAAGTTCCTCCGGTTGGGGGGAAAGTTTTGTGTTCCAAAGGGAACTGGGGAAACTCGAGTTTCCTCGATTTCCCTCGAACTTCCTTTGGTGGGAAAACTGATAGAAAGTTGGAGTAACTTTCCCCCCGCTCCTCCAACTGGGAGGATCGTTTTGTTGAGTTAATAAACGCATACTTATGTTGCCCTCTAAATATAATGTCATTTATAATTGAATATTTTGTATATTTGTACCAGTGAATTTTATGTGAGATTAAAGTATTTTTCTTGACTAAAACTAAATTACTGTAATTCAAACCATAGTGCTTCGGGGAATCTTATCATTTTTCCGATAAGAATTTTATCAGAAGTATGAGAATTTTGATATGGATATACCGAGAATTGTTAGTAAATATAAACAGATGAGCCTGTTACTATATGCTTAGATATTTAGATAATACAAGAGCTAAAATCCTTATTATCATCTTTTAAGTTGAGATTTTAAAGGCTTTTATCAGATTAAGATATCTAAACCATAAGTTTATCCTCATTTCTATATTTTCGCGATTCTTTTATTTTTTAGTTAAGTTTTTAAATAACGACATTATGCTATGAAATTTTAAATTCACCATTGGAAATTCTTGAAACCTCGGCAAAATGTTATGTATCTCATTCAATTCATTGCAGATTTTCAATTGATGAATTATGATCACTTAAATTATGAAATATCGCGATTTTTGCACATTGCGCTGAAAATTAAATGAGTTATTTTCATCTTTCGAAGTATTTTCCGATAATCAAACCTAAATTTGCTTCCTGCTTCCGAGATTCTAAGAATTACTAGCTATATGCCATAAATCATAGGTCAAATATAAAATAACAAATCCAATAAGTTGGGCTACAGAATTGCTCTAGGCCAATGACGCACAAAATGATAATTGCCGTCACAATTTATCCGTCTCTTTTCTTGGCTTTCTGGGGACAAAATCCGAGATCGGGGGGTCAACCAGAAATATATTCTTATAAAAATTATGCTAATTACAGAGACCAAGTTGTAATACCGAAGGAAATTTTGAAATCAAATTCTTAACCAGTAGAAAATTTTAATGAGCATTAGGAAATATTGCTTGTTGGATTAAATTTTAAGCCTTTACAGGAATTTTCGGAGATCATATATGATAGATCTAAGAATTTCGATTACAATACATATTTACTATTATTGAATATAGTTTAACAGAGATCTTTTGCGACGTAAATTGAAAATTGCGATAATGGGCGCCCGATAACTACATATATTTCAATATTGTGCTACAAAGTATTTCTGGGCTCGAAGTGATCTATGTATTTATGAATATGATCACTATTGTTATTTTATTGAGTTTATGTAACGGAAAAATACAATTGAATCCCGGGAGAAATTTTTCGCTTCAAAATACTAATTACATGATCACTTTTTAAAGGTTGTATTTTAAAATTTATATCACATGATTTCATACTTCAGAAATATATAATTATATTAGTCCTTTTAAAGGCTCCATCTAATAAATTGTTTCCTTGATATTTTAGTATTTTGCTCATTTTTGAACTTAGCATTTTAAATGTAGCTTTCACAGTCATTGAACGAGTAGGCTCCAAGAAAATTACATTTCAAAAGAATATGCTAGAAGTTACAATTCTCCTTGAAATGCGCTCGCGCTACAAAACGTTTCATTGTCTACCAAACGAAATTGGACTCAGGACGTCAAATATTGAATATTGCGTAATTTTTCAAACTTTATCCTTTCTTCCTGGAGGATTATTTGACAGTTCATTCTTTTTGCGCTACTTTGCGACATTTTTTTTTGGAAAAAAGTGCAATGCACACTTAATGAGACATCAGATATGACGCGTCTGGTCTGTGATTAATTTTGTAGGGTTAGTAATTCATTCGCGAAAAATCGGGACGAAATTTTCCGACGTTACCCGAAAAATTGTACCTGACTGCGTAAACGGCCTGAGAAGTTCTCATCTGAAGTGTATGAAAAAGGAGACTTTATGGGAATTTTCAAACAGATTTTTCGCGATGAAAAGTTTCCCTAATATCGACATTTTCACCGTATAATTTGCGTTAAGAAGAATTATATAATTTGAGCGCTAATTTACCGTTTTTCAGTGGAATCATTTAAAATTTCTCGCTTAATTTGCCCATGTGATCGTTTAGAGCTTGATAGGAGCCTGTTGCTTAGATACTGTAGAAAAATGTTATTATAGTTTTGAAAACAAACAGGAAGTAAGCTTTTAACATTGATGATTTTTAGCACTGGCGCTGACAATCAGTATTATTGTTACAAATTCTGTGGGATTTTTAAAAAAATTTATATATCTATTCTACCAATCGAAATTGTTGTGAACAAGTTCAAACATCGCGATTATAAAATTTTTGAAACATAATTTGAAATATTCTCAGACTTGTTTTGCAAGCCGAGCTTCGAAATTCTCGTGCTTTTTGAAACGATATTAGGGACTAAAATAATGCTTAGAAATTTCTGTATAAATTTTAGAATATATATCAATTATTATCTTAGTTCTCAATACGTCAGAGGACAAACTAAAATCTATTTCTGACTTTTAAAAATAGCCATGTCTCAAGAAATTTTGATGACTTCTGAGATGAAATTTTCATTTTTTTCAAAATTCTATTTTATATCAGCTCAAACCAAACAAAGATATAGTTTTCTGAATATTCGACTCTAATTCATAAATTGGTTTAATCGCTTGCGTTTCACCACGTCATCGATTTTCAGTTTCGTTGTGTGTGAAATCTCATAAAATCCCTTCGTTCTTGCAAGAACGCGCCTATACAATTATTTTTCAGATCTAAAGCTGATTTTCGCGAACTCACATATTTCAGCCTGTTTTAGTCTTATATTCTTTATCAGATAGAGGTTTTTCAATTAGCCTAGGCTTGACAGTGCGGGGTTGGAGAGGCATTTTTCCAACGTCTCCTAGGCTACGCCAGTGATTACGAATACAGAGCTTTCTAGGGGCAAGGCTGCAGTGTGGTATGAAAATTATTTGTCTCCCGAGCTCAACACCTATCCTATTCGTCTTATTTTTTATATTTCTCTCGACGAAATTCAACGATTCTATCATTTCTCGACATTTATAGCAATTTTTACTTTTCTTCCTTTGAAGTACCGATTTTTACGATATATAGAAAATCCCCCAATATTGCAACTTGGAGATATAATATGTAAAAATGAGAGTATTAGCCCTACCTACCTTTTCCTTAAATAGGATTTCGTAAAATTACGAGATCGTTGGATTCCAAATATCCTATTTAATCGTTTTTCCGGCACCTTTCTCCTGTATGCTTAAAAGTCCTGTCTCTCTAATTTTCTCTTTCGCGAGTTTTGACATCCGTGAGTTATGCGATTCCTCGAAAAACCGATGTTTCAGTAAACCGCGATCCAACATTCCAGCTCTATCATTGGCCGTCTTTCTTATACACGGATTTTAAACTCTCCCTGAAATTAACATATCTGTTGAAGTAAATTCTCGAAAAGCTAGTCAAAATACGCTCGGAGCACATCGAGACCCTGGCCGGTGAATCGGGCCTCTATTCGCCGGTCAAAACAGCCAAATTCCACACCGTCCTACGCCTCTATCCATGTAGTATGGCCTGTTGCAGGTATAGGGCCCAAAATTTAAAAAAAAAATAGGAAATTACGTTTCAACTTTAGATGGATAATAAGCTAAGTCCGAAAATGTAATTTGGCGTTCATAAATGCCGCGAATAAGCAGACAAGAGTTTTCTTTTAATTATATTAAAATATTGAGTCAGTGATGCTACTAAATTTTGAGGGCATGAGTCACGTGGTTTTTCGAAAATTGGGGATTTTGAAAGTTTTTCGAAATGAATGTAAAAGATTTCAGTGGCAGCGTTGGCACCGAGAAGAAGCCCGTCTCCCAACAACAAACACAGGATAACCTAGACAGGTATGTGGTTAGAGATTATTCCCAAAACTTCGCGGAAAATTCCTGAAAATATGATTTTCATTCCCAAAACCTTATCCAGGTATCCAAAACGTCTAATTTTGCGACCGAAACCTGTTTATGTCGGTTTTCATATCGTACCCCTAAACTTGCACAAGAAGGAACTAATTTTGAAACGTTGAAACAATACTTCCTTACCACATAGACTATGTGATATTTTAAAGATTAAGTCGAATTTTTGTTCCCTTCAAAACATAACTGCAATCGAAAAGGAAAAACTGATTTCGTTCTGAAATTGTATTTTGAAGTTTGTTTGATCTCAATTTCGGAACAAAGTTGCAAATCGTCGCATGCAGGAGTGTACAAAGATAACTCATTATTAATTAACGTCAACGCAAAACGCACTTTTCGGGATAATTTTCAAAACGCGCACGCAAAAATTAGAAAAATTGCGTTAAACGCCGACGTATAACTTAAATCTTTGAAAGACATTACGTTAAATGCAAGCGCAAATAAAAAAAATTGGTTTTGTACGCTCCTGCACTCGACGATAAATTTTTTCTAGTTGTCTGATTTTCAATTTCCGGTTCGTGTTCAGAATTTCATAACGAAGCAAAGGGAGGCATCTGAGTATCGATCGGGTCTAGGTTTCTTGAAAAATGCCCCAGGAAAAGAGGGTTAGAAAATAAGAGCTTAAAAATGGGTACATTCTTTTCTTATGTGCTCAGAATATGAACTATCGGCGATAAATTACTAAAGCCAAACGCTTTGTCTACGTGCAATTCGAGGGTTGAAAAGAAATCAAGATCGCAAAATACCATGATAACACAGTGTAATAGGATAAGATGTCTGACTTTTGGAGAAACAATGTTCCAGTTCCACCATGGCAGATTATTTTTTGTCAAAACTTCAAATAAAATTGTTATTTTAAGTGTTGATCCCTTTTGCGGTTCTGATAAATATTTGACTAATCAAATAATAACAATCCCACAAGCCTTGGGCACATCCCTCCTAGCAACCTGCGCAAAAATTAGGGATAACAATATTAGATATAACGCGTTGTTAAGAGAATCGTGACACTATGTAGACGAGTATCGAGGCATTACAGTATTTTTCAACGTGCTGATTATCATCGCTCGTCCCACAAGGCTCTTCTTCTTCTCTCCGAATTTCCATCTCATTAATTCGCATATCTCTAGAGATTTCTCTAACGTCTTTCCCTGACTTTCCTGTTTATGCTCTATCTAACAATCAATGGTAACTTATCATTAAAGTCGCTAAGCACGTCTTGTCACGGCTAAACTCGTATATTACTAATCAATACATAGCTAATTTTATTCAAACTGAAACCAACTCAATCTAGTGAACTTTCCACGCTCTAAATAAGAAATTCTATTGATTATGTAATAGAGATCTATTTAGTCTTTATATTTGATATATTGGTTAATACATTTCCTAAATATTAAATAATAATCATATCTATAAATGGGATAACGAACCCTGGCGCATGCAAATGAGCTTTGCGATCTAATGTGGAAAGCGTTTGCGGTGATACGATTTCTCGGAAGCAAATCGCCTTCGTTTAACAAGGTTCACGAAGCTGAACAACAAAAAGTCGAAGCTAGTGATAAGTAAGAGTTTCTAATGCTAATAATACAGTAAGGGTGAATCAAGCAATTTTCATTAGAAATATTTATGATGTTAGATTTTCATGAAGCCGAATTCTATCAATTTTCTCTCATAATTTAGAAAAAAAAAACTTGATACCGAAGTATGTCATTAGCTTGTGCTAATTGTGTTGCAAAATTTTGAGTATGAATAAGCAAGAAATATCGAGATGATTTTCCTCCTTTTAAATCCTCAAATCATTAATTTATTTATTCTTATTAAATTTTCTTTCTCATTCAATAATAATTGAGACTTTCGCGCGCGCTTCGCATTTTTGTGCGATAATAAAATATCAATTTCGAATTCAATTTGCTCGGCAAAATGCAGCAGCAAAAGCGAAAGCGCGAATGTAATAATCAGCTGCGTTGCGTCAACGCGCCTTTTATAGGAATTTATATGCAAAAATGCTCGGCTCAATATAGTTTTAATTATTGCAAAAACAGCAAGTCTCTCTCTTACCATGACTTAACATATCATTTTAATGTCGGCTGAAATAAAACAGCTAAAATCTGAAAACTCTAATCACCAATTCACAGATGTTTCCTCGGGCGTGCGTAAGCAGGACCCAATGTTGGTATTTACAGCCCAAATTTTCGCGCACAAGCGGGGCATTAAAATAATTTATTTTCGAGATTTAGAGTTAAAAATATTCGAATTCGAGGGATACGATATGAAAATTGGGGGAAAATCGAATTTTACGGGAGAAGTTAGGCCAAAAATACATTTTGGGACATAGTCGACAAAACTTTAGGCCGTCGTACGAAGTCGTCTACAGTTGGTCGCAATCTTTCGATCAGCTGATGAAGAATCGAATCGGTCAAAAATACTTTGCCGAATTTCTGAAGGGCGAATATTCTGATGAGAATATCCTGTTTTGGCAGGCCTGCGAGGAGCTCAAGCGAGAAAAGAACGCAGAGAAGATCGAGGAAAAGGTAGTTTTTCTTAGTTTTATTAAAAGTTACGAGGTTTTTATTACCATGAAGACGAGTGATAATTTAAACAGAAAATTTGGCATTCATGAGAAACTTTAATGGAAAGTTTATTGGCTAATTTAAAAATACTCTGATAGTCGAATAACTTTGAAACTTACGCTAACTAAAACATGACGCTTTTCATCGATAATTTAACGATTATACATATTTTAAGCATTATACTATCCTCCATGATTTGAACTGCCAATACTTTCCAAATCTTAATTTTTGATTAAGAAGTTTTTGAAACTCAATCTTAACAATTTTCAGGCCCGAATCATCTACGAAGATTTTATCTCAATATTGTCGCCTAAAGAAGTCTCCCTGGACAGTCGAGTTCGAGAAATCGTTAATTCGAATATGTCGCGACCATCAGGTATTATAACTAGAGTCCGCAAACTATGCCTGCTAATTTTTCTTGCTCACTTGAAATTTTATTAGACAAAATGTTAGCGAATTTACTGTTTTCTGCTATTTTTTCCCAGAAAGTGGAAACGTACGAAAAGGTCCTAGGGAAATCGGTGGGGGATACAGCAAGGCCCAAGTTGACAATGCATTTATCCCAAAGCGCCTGCAAGCGAGCGAAAACCGATTCAGCTAATTTTATGCGGCGCGACAGAGTCGCAGGCAAATAACTGAAGAGCGAAATTCGAACGATTCAAACGGTCAAAATTGTGTATGCAAATTTAAAAAGGCAAAATGCGCGTTCACATGTCGAGTTAGTTTTCATCTAATTTTTAGGTGGAAATTGAACCGAAAATTTTTTAATGATCTCATCATTTAAGTTAGACTAGGCCTATTCGTATATATTTCTACCCCGAAATTAGTGACGTGGCAAATGCGTTTGCGGAGCCTAACTAAAAATCAACAACACTGTTAAGACGCTAAGCAATGTGAACGTTTAGGGCTATAGCTAGAGCTAACTTTAATTTAAATTAATTAGAAAATTTCAGCGAGTACATTCGATGAAGCACAAGCCCAGATTTACACGTTAATGCAAAGGGACTCCTATCCTCGGTTTCTCGCCTCGCCCCTCTACAAAAACATGATTGGTAATCATGGGATGCTGGAAGAGGTTTAAGGGTCGCAAAAGGAACTTTTACCAAATCTATTATATCGATTTTGGGTATAGAAGATGGGGGTCTTATATCTTTTAAAATAGACTCGTCGTGATTAACAATTTGGAAACTTTTGAAGCATGGATCAAATTTGAATTTTGAAATAAGGCCTTATCTTTTATTTTAAAAGGAATTTAATCATTTTCAAATATCAACGGCATGACAAGATTACATGTTAGTTTGGCTCGTAGAAAAAGACACCGGGACACCGGGACACCGGTTAGAAAAAGACACCGGCTTTTTTCTTTTCTTCTCTTGCTTTCTCATACTATTTCTTAGAAAACCCGGTGTCTTTTTCTAACCGGTGTCCCGGTGTCCCGGTGTCTTTTTCTATGAGCCGTTAGTTTCACTGCATTAATGAGCATTATGATTAATATATGAAATCTCTCTCCTATCAAAAACGGGCATTTTCCTTGATTTTTTCTCCGCTGCTGTTTAACAATTTTGTACTTTGCTATTTTGCGAGATATTAGTCTGACTAGAAAAAATCTGACGGCATTAGAAATTTCTAAAGCTCTGTACATATGATTAACTTCATATATGACAATTATATGTTGAAGGAGGTTATGTTTATAAAAATGTAGCCCCCTTCAAATATCTCGAATCTCTCAAAACTATGAAACTATTATTTATTGTAACCAACTTCGGCATTTTCTGCAAAATAAATCTCTAAATATGGATCTTAAAATTTAGCGATATTTGAGATTTTTATCAGCTATTCTCTCAATTTTCTTTCTCAAATCGTCAAACCACGAGTACGAATATGCGTATATTTTAAATTGTAAAAAGGGACGTTATTTACAAAAAAAAAATCTTATTTTTTGGAAAATTCGCTCCTTTACCATTTATTAATATCTCTTAGATCAACGTTTTCTGAATTCTCCTATTTTTATCCAATTACATATCAAGTTTAAATTAGATCCTATTTCGTGAATCATCATATAATTGAGCAATCTTTGAGTGGGATATTACAATAGTCGTCGAAATCAGAAAGATTCAACATTTTTGCAACAAATTTCCTCAGAATTTGCACACTCCATTTATCTTCGAGGTTAAATAGAAAATGCAAAAGATTAATCAAAGTCATAGAAACATGGTTGATTTTTTAAACTCGACACGTAAAATCTCGCGTCATAGATTGCAAGAATTCAATTCTACCAAGAATTTTAAGAGGTATGTATGTACTTTAAACAGCATTTTATGCAAGTTAAAATTTGCATATCCCTAAAAATTTAGCATGAGACCTGGCTCATAGTACACGCATCAAGAAATTTTCCCTTGTCCTGAGCTTAGGTGAAACTGGTCAACCTCATTTTCCGAACAAATTTTCAACTCATGTAACATCTCCGCTAGTCCAAAAATTTACGTTTGCATTCATTTTAATGCATCTTTTCCGCAATATCACTGATTTTTACATCAATTGTTATTTTCAACTCTGCATTTCTAAACGTTTCTTTCAGATTATGCTAATTTTTAGAAAGTAGAGTTTTATCGAGGGTTGGTGGTATACTCTGCTCTTATTACATATGAAAAATGGGAGTACTTTTCTTCCGTCGTTCCTCTAAGTTTTGAGAAAAATGTACTGGGAACAAAATTTTAAAGCAAAGTATACGATCCAAAAAATTTACGTCATTCCCTCGGTTGCCAATTTTGTCGTCGTCGTCGTTCCAAAGTGTCTCAAAAATCATTTAAAGAAGCTTTTCAATCGTTGACATTTCTAGTGTTTTTGAATACCCCAGTGATCTCTAATTATACAATGTGCAACCAAAACATTTTCTATTTTTCATTTTTTTTAGAAAATTGTAGAATAACCTAGATCAAGAAATCATTTTTAAAATTTTGTGTGGAAAAGGAAGTCTGCAATTTTTCTAACGTATATCACCAGTATCATTTTCGCAAATCATAATTATTTTGAACATGAACATTTTTGAAGATTTAGTGATTTTAGTTCTCCAATTGGTGCATTTCTGTGTAAGTCTTATGTTTCAAAGTTTAGCACTACATATGGTGTCTTAAATCGTCTGATTTTTAAACTTTATTTTACAAGTCGATTACAATGCAATCTCATTGATTTTCTTCGCTATGAATTATACTTTCAAATGAATAAAAATATTTTCTAAATGGTCGATTTTTCTGGTGAAATCTCGCAGATTCAAAAAGAAGACGTAGTAGTTTCTAGTCGAAAATGATTGACGATTTCCGTATTTTTAGACGGTTTTCTTAGGTCTATTTTAAGTTACGAGACAAGACATTTCTTTGAATTGTTTTTGAAAACCCGACAAAACTGACACCAAACGATGATGAACTAAAAATTGTCATTCCCTTTTCGATTTCTTTCCAATTTCAATTTGGTAGTCTATCAATCATGTTTAAACATGATTTCAGGAAAAACTCAGTTCGAAAATCAATTGGTTGGAATTTTGCAGACAAATTTTTGGAGGAAAAAGAATTTTCAACGTTAAGGGCGATAAAACACCACGTGGGGCAAATGTTAGAGTGAAAAAAAGAGATAAAGAAAAAGTCATGCGTTTGGTGTGCTAATAGTGAACGAATCGAAGATTTTTGAGGTATCAGAACTTGGTTTAAAAACCGATTTATTTAATTTTATAAAACGCACTCAATTGTTAGGTCAGCAATTATTGAATAAACTTAGGATTTCTTCCTGAAAATTTGAAAACATAAAAAATATTAAATTTTTGAAGTCCTTAAATTTCGTTGAGTTCAAGTTTTCCCGAACAACTGTTCCCGATCAGACTAGAAAAGTAAAAAGTCACGTATCTCCCCTGCGTCCCTGACATTGTCATGTGTTGAAGGATAGGAAGTGCATTTTGACTGACTCATATGATCGTCGTTCTAAAATTCGACTTTTCTATTTTCCTCCTTCATGAGTTTCGATTGTTCTGGGTCTTCGCGCCTGTCTGAACTAACTTTTATAAGGGACATCTTTTTCTTCTCTTCTCTCATTGTTATCATTCTTTTCCTAACTATTTCCTCTTTTCTCTAACCCTTCAAAATTTCTCTAGCTCTCTCAACTTCGATCGTTATCTCTCATGCTATCTATCTCAAAATTGTGCATCACGTCAAAGAACGATTCATTTTTCAACAGGAGGCGGGACTAACCTCCAAAATTCCGGCAAAAAGACGCAGAAATCACTGATAATTGATAACGAGAGACGGACCTTGGTGAGGGGGAAAAGAAGAAAACGTGCCGAAAAATAGCAAAAGGAAAAGACGCAGACAAAGAAATGCCCTCGGCGTGGAAGACCTACTCACTTTTCGGTGCTTGCATCTTACCGAACGGCGCTCAGCTGTTGCTAGATTCACCATCAGACCTTCTGAATCCCACAACAGCATTTGGAATTCGGCACCCGGACGTTACTCGAATTCGGAATTCATACCGTCAATAATTACTTGGACTCTGAATTATTACACGTTTACGATATTCAAACGTCGCTAGACCTCTGAATTCTTGAAACGATGCTGGTCACTTTCATCGTTGCCGGAATCGCGATCGCCGTCCCCCTTTCTCTCTATGTCTATGCGAAACTCATCACTGAGGTTAGTTTCTGAAACAAATTTTAATGAAAATTTTAAAAATAGCAAGAAACTTTTGAAGTTTATTGTAAGCTTCAAAATTTTCCTGCTCTTATAACATTTTCGTATTCGTTAGTAGAGAGCTTTCTTTGAATGGTTTAGATTTAAAAATACAAAAATATAGAAAGAAAAATGGAAAATTGTAGCAAATGAGGAAAGAACGCTTGTCAGTCTTAGTGATCAATGAAAATGCCTCAAAAATGAGGATACAAAGAATTATAACCAATTACGACAATGCTTGATATGGAATTGCGAAAAAAATACCCGAAAAGTTCGAAAAATCAACGAACCTTAATCTGGAAATGGGTCCTCTGGCCACTTTGCTTTTTCGACCCTCTAGATAACAGAGAGAAGAGTCAAAGTGTCCGTTTTCACGTGTATTTCATGCTCCGTCGCGAATTTCCTTCGGTTTTTCTATTTTTCGTTTTTTTCTTTATTTTATATGTTTTGAAAGTTTTAGAATGACAGATTTCATGGACCAACCCCTCGGGTTGCTGTGCGAGGTCACGAGACGGGAATTAATCCATTTACTGGAGTCCATGTCGGGGCAAAAAGTACATTTTTTCAAATTTGTTAAATCTGTGTCTCAAAAATCCCAACTTTTCTAGAAAATGATTGTTTTGATAGCGTGTTCCTTTGCGTATTTTAGAGATTATCAAGACAATCATCGACTTATCAAATGAACGTCCATGAAAATACTTGTAAATGTGCTGAAAAGTAAAGAAATAACATTTTCCAGGAAATGATAGTCGAACCGTCTTTGCTCCGCCCACTCGATCGGGTCGGCTCGATGTCTTTGTTGAAGAAGCACGGCTGCGAACGCGTCCTGCCCCTCAAACCAGATACTTCGAATTGGGATTCGCAGGTTTTTTTATTTTTAAAATTTATTTTTAGCCTTTTTAATATTTCTCCTTTACTAACGATAATACGATGCAGATTTTTTCTAATGATGTTCATTTTTTCAGAACCTAAGAAGAGTCTACATTCTTCGATCGACCCTGGAAAACGCGATTCTCGCAGCGCAACACTTCAGAGCGAATCCCGATAGAAAGTTGAGGTGGGTTTCAAAATTCCATGTTTTCTGCAAACCCTTTTTCAACATTCATATTGAAATTTTTCTATTCATAAATTATTTTCATGATAGCACATCATTTTTTCCTTAAATCTGGATCCTTAATAAAACATCATGAAGTTTATCTTAAAATTGAATATTTTTGAACTTCTGATTTATTTATTTTTCGTATTTGAGCGTAATTTGGGTGGACCGTCGTCTCAAATTATGCTCTGACGAGTTGGAGCGTCAAGGATTGGCCGGACTGGTCGACGAATTCGAGCTGTCGATGTGCCTCATTCCGATTGAAACCGATCTGTTCTCCCTCGAACTGCCCATCGCGCACACTCTGGACTACTATGCTATGGCGAATTCACTGCTTCAGGTAATCATTTTTCTCTATTTTGTATAAATCGTATTTTTTCACTTTGAAGTTGTTTCTTTTAAATCATAGAGTTCGTGTTTCAGGCAGATTTTTCGGAAATTTTATTTTTGAATTTACTATTTTACGAAATCGATTCCTAGAAATTTTATGATTTTTTTCGGATGGTCTCACAATCAAATATCGAATAATTATGAGAAATCGTTCCTTACTTTCGAATTATTTTGAAATATTTTTGACTTTTCGATAATTTGCTACAGAAATTTGTTGCACATTCTATTTCAAAAGTCGAATTTATTTCGAAAATTTTGAAGCATAATTTGAATATTTTATTCATTACAACGCGCTATTCGATTGAATCGATATTGGAATAACTTTCAATTCTAGAAGTTTTGAATTTCTCTGAAACGTACTATCATTTTGCTAGCTACAATCCTTGTACAGCTTGATTCGGACTGTTCGGAAAATCGAGAGAAATTTCTAAAACTGAAAAAGCCCATAACTAAGAAAGCAACTTTTCTGAAACTTATCCAGACTTATTTCCAGTTACAATCGCTGTACGGCCTAATTCCAACTGTTCGTGGAATCGGTGAACATTCTGAGAAGACGTGGAGACTCGTCAAGCATCTCTACGAAGACAGGGGGGAGCCGAGGGCATCTCCGGATCAACCTATTAGGTTAATTTTATTTTAAACGTTTTGAAATTTTATTCTTTATTTTTTTTGCAAGTTTTTATACTCCATTGTTCATTACCTTTCCGGTAGTTCTAGAAATTACTTTCTACTTACCTGACTTTTTGAAATTTTAGTGAGCTCTTCCTGTTCGACCGCACTGTAGACGTGGTAACTGTCTTGATGACCGCATTGACGTACGAGGCAATGCTTCACGACACGTTCACGATCGGCTGCGGCAAGGTGACGTTCGGCGACGACGTCGAGGGCAGGATGAAGAGTGACCAGGTATTTTTTAATTTTCATTCTTCTGTTTGTATGAAATTGAAATCGGGATCGTTTGAGTTTCGAGGGTGCTTCATAAATAATTGGTTTAGAATATTTTTCAAACAGTTAGTGATTGCGTATAACTAGGATTTATTTACGACATTTACTATCGTAAATTTGGAATTCGGAATTAAAAGTCAATATTATGAAGACGAGATTACGGTAATAGTCGACGTCATTCCAGGATTCTGATGGCCAACGTCGAGCTCGATTTTATGTTCTCGACAATAACGATGGTGTTTTCGCCTCTGTCAGAAACAAGCACATCACTGGAGTTTTTCCGTTCTTGAGTGCGAAGGCAAAAGAGATACAGTTCACATATGACAAGGGCGCTTCTATTGATCAGGTATTTTTATTTTTTGAGGACCATCTTTATTGAAATGTAACTGAAGCAAACTATAGAGTTTTGAAACATATTTGTTTTCGTTTTGCTACCTTTTGATTGAAATGATTAAAATGCATTTTTTCTATGAATTAACCAAAATTTTAATACCTAGCTTTTCAATTTCTTCAGGTCCGTGACATGAAGGCGTTCGTTTCGAACGAGTTGAAACATGTTCGTGCTCAACACCGTCAATTGGAAATGCACATTTGTGCCTGCGAGGTTTTGCTTGAAAGAGGCTCTGCAGTGGGTTCGCTCTTTTCAAATTTATTCGAGTTTTTGGAAAGTGAAATGAAGTTTTCTAAAAGTTAACTTGGAATTGAAGTTATCATAAAGTTTATTGAATTTAATCCAACTCCACTTCCTATATTCTTACCTTCTCTACTTCAGGTGCATCAGAGCTGCTTCAACACGAGCATCAATTAGTGAACGGATCTGCCGATCTTCAAGAAGTGTTCAGCTACATCGAGGACTGCATTTCGCGGGAGCAAAGCCCCTGGAAAGTGATCGCGCTAGCTTGTCTGGGTTGGTTTTGGCTTTTTAATCCAGACTACCTTATTGAATGTTCATTTTGAAATTGCTTTAATAGACGCTTTCTTGAGACTTATGATAGCGTTTTCAGCCTCGATCACGCAAAACGGTGTGTCTTCCAAACTTCTGCAGTCTTTCAAGGAGCACTTTCTGAGAGGATACGGCTTTGAATACTTACCGATTCTGCATTGTCTTCAAACGAAGAGACTTCTGTTCGAAAAACCGAAACCGATCATTCCCGGATCACTTGGAAAGCCGCCGCCCCAATTGGGAGCTCATGTGACAGGTATTATTTTGATCTTTAATTTGATTTTTTATCCTTGATAATAAGATAACATTAATTTGAAATCATTTATCTTTTATCAATTTTGTAATCGTTACATTTTATGCTATCAGTGCTTAGTTTTTATAAGATATCAGTTAAGGTCAAAAGTGACAAAACGAATTATTTTTGATGAAATTTTATATGTGCTATCATCAGATTTTTTGAAGGGTATAAATTTTTTATTCGGGAACTTAATTTAAATAATTTATATTTTGAGAGCAATCAGTAACCTTCCCGTTTCTCGCTAAAAGACTTGGGTTAGTGCCCTCTCCGTCTGAGCCTCCGGTCGATTTGAAGACTCCCCAAACGATGAACTACGTTTTCGGAGGCGCGTTTACGCCAATATTTTGTCAGGTAACATCTTTTCGAATTTTCATTTACGCTTCAAGAATTTCGAGTTCAGATAAGTTTCTATTAAATCTATTGTTTCTGTCTTATGCCCCAACAGTTATGATCATAGATTGATCTAATTACCCTAAATATCCAACTTAATACCCTAATTTAGAAAATTAATTATAGCCCAATTAAGATCGTCGCCGACACGATGATCCAAGGCTGGAACACGAACGAGCAAAAGAAGACGTTCAACGGACGGGTTTTCGTCGAGGAAAATAGGTAATCTTAACCCTTTTGTAATTAGAATTTGCTAAACTTTATCCCAAATTACCTATTTTATCAATTTACTGTATATTTGTTGCAAAAGTATTCGAAATTAAACATTTATCTCTGCCTTTTCTTCATTATTTTTATCTTGTTTATTCGTAACTTATCGTTTTTTTTCTTAAATAAAATCCCTTCAATTTTGGATACCTAAAATGTTCAGTTACACCCCAGCCGACGGCAAGCCGGACAAGAGAATTCAGCGAGCCATTCTGATCTACTTCGTGGGCGGAGTTACGTATGCGGAAGTTGCGGCCTTGAGGCACTTGGCTGTGCAAAATAATTATCGATTCATCATCGCAACATCCCAGATTTTGAACAGGGAAACTTGGATTCAGGCACAGGCCGAGGTTGTTGCACACGATCCGATAGTCATTTTGAAATAGATGACTTTTTAAGATCTTTATTTTTTCCTTTTAACATCGTTTTTGTAAAAATTGTAAAGAGTAAAAACCTTCCATACTTGAAAATTATAATCATTTTTACGACATATTATGTCTTGTGATATCATTAGACTTATCAAAAACATGTGCGAATATTCGGGTTTTAATTTATTTGCATTGAATTGTCTTATAATACTTGAAAATAATAAAAGATTCGACTTGAAATTTTGATTTTTTCAAGATATAATACTATTTCTGGGTAAAGACTGGCAAGCGTTAATATGATTGAAAATTTACATCTTTAAATGATGCTATTATTTTCAGAAGCCTAAATATTACATTCTAAAAGGATCTAAATTGCATAGAAAAGCTGAGAAACATATTCGTCTTTTGCATGAGGTGAGCACATTATATCTATATAATAATTTTTTAAATGAAAATTGAGCCAAATTCAATAGTTTTGAACTAATTTTGTCTTTATATAGTAGGATTGGCCATGGAATGAAACCTAAAATAAAAAAAAAAAATCCGGATAAAAACGAGACCAACAAAACAGTAACCAGTCAACTTGATTTTGGTGTAAAATGAAAGATCTATTTGTCCAGAAACAAGACAAACCTTTAGCTCGAGGTTGATTGGGATTATTTTACGTAAGATGTCTAACCAGCCACTAGTTTATTTTTAAAATATCAATTAATTTCTAATTTTATGGGGTTTCTGTCTTTATTTTATCGACTTATCACGAATTCTTAATCCTAAGTAATGACAGCTTGATTTTTGCACATACGATTTTCCAAGAAATCAATATAACGCGTTCTAAATCCGATTATAGTCAAGGTTTATAGTCATAGTTCAAATTATATCGTCCATTTTTCTTGGTCCATATTTTATCATGTCAAAAGAAACTTTGAAAAAATCTACCTTTACGCACGAAACTTGCGATTTCTTATCTTTTCAACGCATAAGAAAGGTCAGACTATTGTTGCCTTATCAGTGATAAAATCAATTTTTATGTGCTTTAGAATAATTAATACAAAAGCGGTTCATATGAGTTTTACTATAACGGTTATTTTGCTTATAGGTAATCATTATCAGCAAGGGTACAATCCCGGACCAACTTCGAAGCTTGTCAATAATTTTGATAGAGTTCCGATTTTTGAATAGAAATTGATAATGCGAAAAATCATATGAACGAAAAGGAAAGTTCCTGATTGGATAATTTTTGATATCAATTACGCTGAAATTTGTATCTAATTTGCGAAGCAGACGAAAAAATTATGTAACAGGACATCTCATGAATCACGCAAAACTTTTCAAGCATATCATGTCCTGTTCAATATATTGAGATAAGAAAGCTTTGCGTCAATTAGATTAGAATTCTTTTTGAAAACGCAGATTAGGTTTTAGTAAATTGATCGCGTAATACCTTTTTTGTGGTTTGTTTCAGAGTCGGAATTTCTTCCTTCACTTTAATAGAACGAAAATAAAAATATTCAAGTTCGAGTATGATCATGTTTCACAAAATCTCATGGCAAAATAAATTATGCAACCCATAATGGGTTACGATGCAATCAATTAAATCTTAAAAGATGGATCAAACTTTCAAAACTCAGGCCTATCAACCGAGCTGGTGGTGTCCATTCGGCGCTGCGCAGACGGTGGTTCGTCAGGTGCTTCGCGACTGTCCCTCTTTGCCGTTTATCAGGTACAAATCCGAGCTTAGTGCCTGAAAATCGAGTTCGAATTTAGAGAAATCGTCGAATATACCGACGGTGGTTGTGCGGGCATTGACTGGATGATCCCGGATGGAACGAATGAAAATACACCGATCGTCGTCTTCTTGCCTGGAATTACAGGTATTCGATTAGAACAAAAATCGTGCGAACTTTAAAGGATCAACGTTTCGTGTACAGACATTGGTCATGGAATTTGTTTGAACAATGATATTTCCTGCAAAAAAATTTCGAAGATGAACAAATTTTAGGAAGCACCCACGACTCTAGCTACATTCTGCATGCGGTTTGCGAGGCCGCCGACCAGGGCTGGCGATCCGTCGTCGTGAACCCTCGAGGACTTGGCGGAGTTCTTCTAAGGAACAAGAAGTTAGTAAAATTATAAGTTTCAAAAATTAAGCGACCACATGTAAAATAAACGTCTTTCACTAGTTTTCAACCTACAAACAGAATTTCATAGAAGAATAAACAACGATTTTAAAGAACCTACAATGCGTGCTACTCCGACGACATCGCGCACGTGCTGAAGACGATCAACGAGCGATTTCCGAACTCGAAGAAACTCGCGTGCGGCTTCTCGATGGGCGGAATGATCCTGTGGCATTACCTGTCGAGGTACGGCGAAAAGGCGCAGGTCGATGGCGCGATGATCATCTCCTCACCGTGGGACCCATTCGACGCGTCCGAATCCATCGAGGTACGTCGTAAACGCGCAAAGCGTTGGAAGCAAATCTAAATAAGCAACAAAATATTGGCTGGAATGAATATTGAAAATGTTTTTTATGAGATTTTTTTGTCAAAAATGAATATGCTTCAAAACGTTATCGTTGTTTGAGCATCAACTGAAATATTCTTTTGATCGTTGCGTTTCAGTTTGAAGAAAAAATCATCAAATAATCGAAAATAAATGTTATTTCAAAATTTTTCGGTAATTTATATTTTCGAAAGTTAATCTGTTCGCTTTTAGCGCTTCTTCCCCCGTCTGATCTTCAACCGCTTCCTCGCCAATAATCTAATCAACATCGTCAAACCGTACCGATCGTTGTTCGAAGACATCGTCGATTTCGAGAAGGTTCTGTCGGCAAAAACAGTCCGCGAATTCGACACTGCGTTCGTCTGTCCGCTGTTTGGATATCCGAAAATCGATGACTACTTCCATGATGCCGCGTTGCATCCGAAAGTAAGCAATTTTTAAACAACCACTAAGCCTGAACCTCGTAGAATTTCGCTCCAGTGATAAAATCTAATTTTTATTGGAGCGCGTTTCTAGTGAGTCCAGGTTGTGTGGGAATAAATAGTTTATCTATTCTTACATTAAACCTTCAGGTCGACAAAATTCAAGTACCCATTGTAGCTTTAAATTCGATCGACGACTGTTTCAGTCCAATTGAATGTAATTCCTTTTAATATACAGTCATAACCTAGGGCCAGTACCATTAGAATAATTAGAATATTTGAAATATCACGAAACATGCTATGAACCTACACGGGTTAGCAAAAATTATTCAACCGATTTGAATTAACGAGAAGCCAAGGTTTCATGAAATAAAATAACCATGTGCTAAATTTTAATGAACAGTTTGTTAGATGAATACATACACAAGAGTAATTACATGCCTAATTTAGCAATCCCCTTGGATGAGATTTCACAGTCCCCGAATGTCCTATCAATAATTACCTCTCACGGAGGTCACACCGCTTTCATGTCGTCGGCTAATCCCAATGCAAGAGGTTTGGTCGAAAGATTGCTGCACCAATGGGGCACGATGATATTCGAAAATCAACCTGAAGAACAATTCGAGATCAATGAATTGGTCAGGGCGCAGGGATAAAGTTCGTTTTTCTTATTTTTTTCAATTTGATAAATTATATAGGTTCCCAAATTTGACATCATTGACAGAAACGATTTCCTTCAATATCTTTTGAATTAGCAGACCAAAAATGTGAATAGGTGTAGCATAACCTCGAGTGTCGCCGTTCAAATTTATCTTGATTTTCATTAAATCGTTGAGTATGTTTATTTTTAAACAGAAGTTCTTTTTTCTATCTCTGCGTCAAAATTTGATTTTTAATCGAAATTTGACCATCATCTAGAAATCTCACCATCAGGGATACGCGTGCATTGCCTTATTATTGTATCTTTGAATGAATTAGTTGTCGTTAGTTACGATATATTAATAAATTTTTGTATAGTTAAGGATGATGATTCATGTCGAACATATAGACAAGCATATTTCACGTCTAGAACTAAATTGTAAACTATCTGTCAAGTCCAGAAGCATGAATGTGTTGAATGTTCGTCAGACTTAATGAATTTTCGAATGGGAAAGGAATTTTTCTTCTGAACTCATAATACTTTCTTTTTTTTCAAAAATTTGCTCGCACTTGCCTTGATGATTCTTATTTTGGTATTCAAAATTAAATATTTCTATTCTTCCACTTCTAAAAGTATAAATAAAGCTCTACTTCCACATTTTGAAGTTAGCACATTTTCCCTGCTTTCATGAGAAAGTCCTTTATATCTGTCGCATAAAGCTCGAATGAACCTTCCCAAGAGAGGTGAAAATGCGGTTAAAAATTAGGCGAAATATTATAGGATATGGGGAGATTAAAAATAGAAGGGAAAAGTTGGTGCTGATTGCTGAAGCACTCTTTATATCTAGGACTTTTCTAATTTTTTAATCCCTCAATTTTAAATTCTTTATTTTAGCATTTAACTTTCGACGCTTATTCACACTTCCAATAATGAATTTTTATGATCTTCAACTTTTTTAATTGCTCCATTTCGTAGAATTTCGAAGTCTCTAAAAGGTATTTTATTCGAGTGCTGGTATTGTAGTATCGCAACTTGCCTTTATCCACAATGCTTCATCATATGTTAGAAATTTTCGTTAATTATATCGATCCTCTTCTTTACATATACTTAGAAGCATAGTGCTATTTTCGATTTCAGAAAGTTCTGTAAACTTCAACAATGCTTTCGAAAACTTGCAAGTTTCCCGAAACTTTTGCGAAAAAGTTCAGCTATTTGTAAACCTCGAGCCCTCAAGCCATGTGAAATAGGGTAAGGGTAGGGAAAGCGAGTCTTTTCTCACACTATTTCGCATAGCCTGAGGTTTCCAAGTTGCCAAAAAGCTCCATCTCTCTTTTCAATTTGTATCGCATTTTGCCTCGGCATCAATTAGACGCACGGCCCCTCTGCTCGCATCGATGTAATTGGCATTGGCTTGTGAAAAGCATCTATATTTTTCTATCGGCCTATATCGCTTTCCAACGAAATACATCGCCACTGCTTGTCGAGGAATGCCTGTTGACAGCACTCTGACTCTTTAGGATATCGGAATATCCAACACTATTTTCTTATTAGAGAGGATACTGAAATCTAGAGAGAATTTAAATCATGCAAATTTTAACTTTAGACTTTTTCAGGAAGTTTTAACGTTGAAAAGTGAGCTAATGAAATTTTGGGAGCTTTCACTTTTCAAGTCAAACTTTTGAAGAATCTTTAATAATTTAAATTTAGCTGAAGTTGTATATTTTAGAATTCAGATAGTAGGTTTTTTTTTTAAATTGAAGTTAAAAATTTTGAGATTTAATAGATTTCTTCGAATCTGGCCACATTTTAAAATATTCTACATTTTTCTCAACCAGGCTACAATTTTCCTAGCCAAATCATGCTTCATAGATCATAACTTCTAGACTTACGTCTTCATGTTATTAGGAGGTCTTCACAAATCTCTGAATATTCCTAATGAAGTATTTGAAATCTGAATTCATCAGCTTTTATAATAGCCATTTTTTCGCCCTTATACTTCATCATATCATGAAATATTGCCAATTATAGGTATCTCTGCGTCTCTAATCATAGTAATAATTAAGGATACTTACTCTGTCTTCATAGATCTTGCAAGAAAGCGCAAATAAAAATATGTGCATGCTACGTTATGTTTCATAAAAATGCCGCATAAAACTAAATTTATGGAATTTTCTATATGCTATTCTTTTATATATCTTTCTAGTATAATGCAATATATAGTTTGTCCTGGATTTAGTCCGTTCTTGGAGAGAAGAATGTTGGTTTACATTATTTGAATCCAAAATCCAGAATTGCGTGCAAAGTTTCATCACATGCTTCCGAAATTTTGTTCCTCAATTTTCGAATCCAAAAACTCCCCTTTTTGTTTTAGGTAGACAAGCCAAAATTTATTTGAGCGTAGATATTGAATATTTTATGTTTATGCTATTTTTGAGATATTTTTTTGGAAAACTAGCTATCTGCTTCAGTTTTAAATTAAAAACAACCCAAATACTATGCATTTTTAACTTAATCACCAATATTATTTTACAATCCTAAACTGCAATATTTATAATGCTATAAGAGCTTCAGAATGTCTCAGGATCATCTTAAACCTATTTTTAATAACATCCTGCTAGGCATTACATTCCAAATTAACTTCATTTTCAAAATATTGACTTTTTTATTTTCTAAAATCCATGTACCGAGAATGTTCATGTCTCATTTTAACGAAATCATAAAGAGTCCTAAAGAAGACTCTCCATTTAATCGAACCAACTAAATAAACTAAATGGATTAACTCGTTTAACAGCTTGAAAGTGCTCGAAAACTTTCCAAAAGACGCGATTAAATTGGATTTCGGAGTGAGGGTGAAAAGACACAATCCGAGCCTAAATACATACTTTGTTAATTTTTTGAATAAATTATTTTTAATATCATTTATTTTTTTAGAAAACACTAACTCTAATTTAGAATCCGCAAGCTCTGCCCACTTTGTGGAGGAAAAATTGCTCAACTCTTCCCAGAGCTAGTTTGATTCAATGGTGTAGATTTTGAAACGGAACTCTTAATTTCGCAAAATCACTTGCGGGCCCTACTCTAACCTAATATTCATTTGATGCTTTTTGCTATTTTTCCTTATATTTAGAAAATACTCTGGTATATTCATTTTCTTTTAAAAGAAAATCCTACTGGCTTCTCAACTTATTTGTTTACCAGAAGATGTATTCCTCTTGAATTTCACCCCTAAATTGCTAATTTGTATCTAATTGGCTCATTAAGACCCCACCCTAAGCCTGCAAAATAGCCTTAAAATTGGTTCAAGCGGGACCCGTGTCTAGGAGAACTGGAAAGCACCCTTTCATTTTCACGTTAGCACATTTCATTCGTTCGATTCAGGGGAAGTTATGTATTCTTTGGAAAACCAAAGGTTTCTTCCAAAGAATATTTTATTTTAAAATGGTAAATGTGTTTACTTTATCCGTGCAGACTAGGCTGTATTTGCCATCTTTTTTCGCGCGGCGGAATATCTTATTTATGCAACAAAGCGAAAATTTCGAAAAAAGTTGCAAATTCGATGTTGCAAAAATTTTAAATTTGTTTTAAAAATATTTTTAAAGATAATTATCATATTCGTATGCAGAACTAAATAACAAAATGTTTTCATTACGTTTATAATTCTGAAACAAGTACTATAAGTTTATATCTTAAGCATACTGATGTTTTTATAAAATTAATTTTAATCAATATATCATATATGCCATATTATGTCGTCCTAGATCCACTACATATCCCCCTATATCCATATATCCAAAAGATACTCGCATCTCACTCCGTCTTCTCAAATATTCAATGTGAGAAAGTGCGTATGTGTATGTTTTTGTCGCTTTCACTTAATTTCTAATTATTCTCACCACAATATTTGCCGTTTCCTCCCACCGAGCCAAGCCACATGTAAGTGTTGATTCGATTTGGCAACCGAATGGCTCAAGAAGCCACTTGCTTTATTTAGCCATATATGCTCGAGGATAGGCAAGGAAGCTAAAAACTCAGCTGGGCATACATCATTGATTATTTTTTTAAACATATATTTGAGCTAACTAGTAATCTATATAATCAACAATTATTGCTACAATGAATAATCCTCTGTTGAAGAAATATCTAATATTTTAAACTATTTGTCTTGAAACATACATATTTTTATCGATTTTACGTCATCCCTATGAGCTTCATCCATTTTTCACATTATAACAATCCTATTAAAGAGCCATTCGTAATGTGAACTTAAATATTCATTTTGACGCCTATTTTCTTATAACGTATTTCAACCAACATTCTAGCTGATTTCAAGTTTTGTGTCTGCTCATTAACGTTGTACTTTGCTTATCCTTCCTCAAAAGGGAAATCGACGTAACGCTTCAATTCACAGGCTCACATCAAATTACGCACTTCCATTTTTACGGAATTACTTCTTGTCCTATAACGTTTTTGATATCTAAGCCAAACGTCTATTTGAACCTAAATTTATTTCCTCGCTAGTGTCAAAAATGAGCATCCCTTGCAAATAAGGAAGATATTTGATATATTGATATCTAATTTCAGACAAAGATATAATGATTTACGAGAAATTTATACCCTAAAATAGTTATTTTAGCCTATATGTTGATCTTTCAGTCTTAAAATAATGTGAACTTTATTTGTCCATGTTTCATATTGAATATTTCATTATAATTGCTCTCATTATTACCGAATTCGACCTTCAACTAAAATATTGAGCATTCCTGCAAAATAATGACTTCCGTTTCAGCTTCAAAAATACTGAAACTAAGAAATTTGGCTGTCTAAATATTTCCTAAATATGTGCTTCTTAAGGCATATAGCGATAATACTAGCCATATTCAATCTATCCTTATTCGTAATGGGTAATAATTAAGTCATACATATCATCTTTGTCAAATTAATTTAAATTTAGGTCTTATTATGGGTATCCTACACGAACAATTGTTGATGATTTCACTAATTTTCACCGCCTCAGGTTTAGTTGGAATGATGATTTTTGCTATCGTTTGGCTAGTCAGGCCTAAGGTAGATTTAAAAAAAAAATATTTTAGTAGCTTTATTTTGGCTATGTTTACATACCACTAACCAGATAACATCACTGGTTAAATATTATAACATGGTACCTTATAAGCTATGTATCATAAAATTGTTTAAGTTTGCCTGGGTTTTCCTCAAATGCTAGATTTAAGATGCTCCAGAAACCAATTACCGTTGTAAAAAGAAGGTGGAAACATGCTGAACTCGAAAAAGAGGCTGCAATAACCCCAGATACAGCCGAAGCAATCATGAAAAACATAAGGGGAATACCGTATTTGATACAGGTCAGTGAAATTCCATGTATCAAAATTTAACGCAATTAAAGAAATTAATTCAAATCCTTTATTCGTTCGCTGTACTATTTACTACGAGAGAAGTATCATAAAAGCTTCCTTATCGTTTCATAGTGTTGGTATTTATTTTTAAATATGTTTCAAGGTTTTGCCAGAATAATTGAAAATTTAGCCGAATACTGCTCAGATTCTACCATATTCAAAGAACTAAAATCAATTGCAGGCAATTCAATACTCGATGGAAGCCTCGTACTACCGTGACGTTCTCTCTGAATACGGCGACGGCACAATGCGGAGTGCACATGTGATTCACACTGCTCCCGCCTGTACAAGCATATTGGATTCTGAATCAGAGGAAGAGGAGGAGAAGAATCTGAAAGTCACCCCGAGGTGAGATCATTTGCTTTTCAAAGCTATTAAAACACTAGGTTTCAATTTTTATCATCATCAAATTTAAATTTTGAGAAGTAATAGCCTTAAGAAACGTTGTCGTTAGTATCATGTTTATTCATAGATTATTTCAATTAATCGAGGATTAAAATATTTGGTTTCCAGAAACTCTGCCGAAGTCGAATGGGTGCCAATAGGCGAATCGTGGCGAAACGAGCAACTTCGACTATCTCTGGAGCGCGGAAGTAGTAGCTTGCTGGTAAGAAATACGTAAATCTGCTTCAATGCTAATTTTATGGCTCTAAACCTCAATTGATTTTTCGATCTTAAAGATAGAATACAATAGATCAAACTTAGTATCAAATTAACCCAGGAAACATGCCGAATATTTTGATATTAGAATTAATATAATATAGTCAAAAATATGAGACTATAAAATTAGTAAATTGGGAATATTTGATTTTGATACAATTTGAATCGATGTACAGTTTATAGGTGTTTCCCTATAGCGAATCATCACCGCATCGCGATTCGCTGAATAGGGAGAAAATCGAAAACGAATTCGCCAGGATTGACAGTATCAAGAGGCCGAGGAAGTGAGTTTTTTTACAAAAATAATTTGTATCTAAATATTTTTAAATACAGGATAAGTCAAATAAGAAGGGCTATTCTGATAAGGTCATTTGAATATACTAATTTTGCTGCGACATAAAGTAGATATTGAATGATGTTAACCATAACACTCTTGAACTAGAAGTTTTGTGTAAATGAATAACGAGTATTAATAATATGATGAAGTAGATAATATTTGTTCGTTAAGTTTCGCAATTTTCTAGAATCATGGATAGTTTTAGAGCTATGATAGAGTGATAAAACAGCAAAATGAACTTAATTTAGTAAAAATCACTTTTAAAATGCACATAATTTTCGTAAGTGTTTTATGGCTTTCTAGATGCAAACTAGAATATTTAGTAATAACAATCAGAACCGGTTAATTAGGAAATATAATTAATTTAGAAAGCCCCACATAGCCGACACTCAGTTTCAAATTCGATGCATCGGAATGTCAGCGGAATTCATAGAACGATTTAATGACTCTTTCAGGGCCTTTGACACTTAATTTTGCATTTTAAAATAGCTTTGTATTTTAACAAATATTTGAAAAATAATGCTATCGTAAAACTAAAATTATTATATGAGTGTACTTTACTTTAATTATTTCATATTTTATGGTGGTATTTATTTTCAGTTCACTTTCACAAATTATTTTGTAAATACTTAATTTAATTCTACCTGTACTAATGATATCATTATTTCTGAAAGGGTATGAATGTTGTCATTGTGTAATATCATGATAAAATGTAATATTTTTATGCTACGATGATACCTGGTTTGTTATTTTTGAATATTGCGTTATAATCGATAATAAATGTATCAAAGTACACATTCTATGGCTTGAAAGTGACGCATTTGGCTGAATTTTACGTGATAAGACGGGCCCGGACAAGGCCTTTCAAATATTGACGAGAATTAAGATCGAGACAAAAATTATCGGTCGTTTTTATCACGAATTATCAATTTTTATCGGAGTTTTCGAGAAATCAAAATTCCGTAGCCTCAGAAAAAAGAAGCATTAGAAAGTCTTGTGAGCATAACTTCAATGTAAAAATCGCGTTCTGCTCATTTTTTGTATGTATTATCATGATAAATGAAGATTGATTATTGTGTAAAGTAAAGACGCTGAATTTCAGTAATGGCACGGTTCTAGTTAGTTTGATGAACAAACATATTATTCGAAACTACAGACAGCATGGCGAAAAGACATAAAGTCACGAACAAAAGAAAAGGCACTTGAAACGAATTTTATATATGATGAATGAAATTTAAAGTCATCAATTTTCATACCGAAGAATATTGTAAAAAAATTTAAATATGATGGATTATTCATGAAATTAAAGGAAAAATACCCCACTTGTTCGTATTCTGAATTTAAGACGCGTTCTTTGAGTAACCCGAACAAAGGTCGGACAACTGCAAAAGTGTCTCGGATCCGAACCAAACTTATATGGTGGATACACCCATGGGTCCTAATCACAAAAATTAGGTTTTTAGGTCCCGCCCCCAAAAGTGGGCGGAGCTAGGTGGGGGTCAAAGTTGAGCATTTTCACGATTTGGCACCCCTCAGGGGGTATAAAGAAAACTTTTTTGCTATAAAAGATTTTCGAAAATTTTAAAAAGCATAGAGTAGCCCATGTAATTGCGCACCTTCTGGTATATAGATTTTCGAGCAACAACCACCTGCTGGGTCAGAAAGGGGTCCTTATGTCAAAAATGGCGGTATGCTGATGCCCCATTTTTTGCATAAAATCGATTTTCCTGAAAAGTTTAAGGCGAGTTCCAAAAATCTAATGCTATATTCAGATTCTACGTATCAAATTACCCTAAAATCAGTCATAAAATAGACAGGTTAGGTATGACCCTACACTTTGCCATTGCACCAAAGTTGGCGACCCAAATATCGAAATTTCAATTTTGAGGGTTAGACCCCACAATCTGTATACCAATTGATAGCCCTTGAAAAATTAAGAAACTTTTGTGAAGACACTACATGGTTATCTATTATGGTAAACATGGTATAGAGGTTTGAATAGATCAAACCCAAGAAAATGACAAAAATCTTCAAAAATTCATAACTTTTGTAAAATAAAACCAAATTGAAAAATCTTTTCGGAATATAGCAAATTATGGGCAATACTTCATTTTCGCTTCCTAGGGTACCGTGCTATCACTTTATCGTGTTATCATATGGGTCCATGGCATACCACCCATATGGTACCCGAGTAGTACTATACCAAAATGGATATCAATCGACTCGAAATTGATTGGAGAGTAATATTCGAGCCCATTTCTACCAATGTCAGAAAGTGGTTTCATTATATCATCATTGTAATTGACTATAACCACCTGTTGAAAAAGACCAGAAATGGGGTATTTTCAAATGACCATAAAAGGCGATAGACTAATCTGTTTTTCAAGTGGTTTTCAGCATATTACTCAGGTCGATAAGGGCTTTCGTTTGGTATATAACATGATGGATATTGGTTACTAAATGGTGACTTGACCATATGGGTCACTACCATTTGGTACCATACCATGTTTGGTATTGTTCGACTCCAAATTGAATGGGAATAAATACTAGATGTCTCTAGCTTCAATTTGAGCTCGAATTTTGGTAGACTGCCTATGAAAATATTCTCGTATCATTTTCTTGAAAATTGACATTAAGTTTTGGTTTTTTGAGTACCACTCCCATACCATAATAGATAATCATGAGGTGTCTTCACAAAAGTTACTTAGTTTTTCCAGGGCTATCGATTGGTGTATCGTTTGAATTTTTCCGATCGATTTTGAAAAATTCGACCCTTGGGCCACGCCTATTTGATTGATTTTTTCTCAAAAGGATCATACCTAACCTATGCTTTTTAGGAGTTATTTTAGGATAATTCGATACGTAGAATCCGAATATAGAATTAGATTTTCGGAACTCCCCCTAAACTTTTCAGGAAAATCGATTTTATGCAGAAAACCGGGGTCAGCATACACTCATTTTGATATCGGGACATTTTTCTCAAAAGGATCATACCTAACCTATGCTTTTTAGGATTTATATTAACGTAGTTTTACCTGGAGAATTCGAATATAGCATTAGATCTTTGGAACTCCCTCTAAATTTGCTCAGTAAAATCGATTTTATGCAAAAATACATGTTTTTGAAACTGCCATTTTTGACATCAGGACCCCTCCCACATCCAGCAAGCGGTTGATCTCCTAATCCTATATATTTTTAGAAAGTACATTCCATGGCCATGTTCATTCTTTTAAAATTTTTCGGAAATCTTTTATAGAAAAAAAGTTTTCTTTGTGCTATTTGCAGTAGTTAATATTCAAGCATACTCTGACTTGAGGACTTTAACCGTTTTTTTCTCAAAAGTGGCATACCTAATCTATGCCTTTTAGGACTGATTTTAGGGTAATTTGATACGTAGAATCTGAATATAGCATTAGATTTTTGGAACTCGCCTTAAACTTTTCAGGAAAATCGATTTTATGCAAAAAATGGGGCATCAGCATACCGCCATTTTTGACATAAGGACCCCTTTCTGACCCAGCAGGTGGTTGTTGCTCGAAAATCTATATACCAGAAGGTGCGCAATTACATGGGCTACTCTATGCTTTTTAAAATTTTCGAAAATCTTTTATAGCAAAAAAGTTTTCTTTATACCCCCTGAGGGGTGCCAAATCGTGAAAATGCTCAACTTTGACCCCCACCTAGCTCCGCCCACTTTTGGGGGCGGGACCTAAAAACCTAATTTTTGTGATTAGGACCCATGGGTGTATCCACCATATAAGTTTGGTTCGGATCCGAGACACTTTTGCAGTTGTCCGACCTTTGTTCGGGTTACTCAAAGAACGCGTCTTAAGGATATTCGATTACCATTATATATTAACAAAGTAATAAATCGCCGTTAATATGTGCAAAATAATATGAAAAATGATATAGTTTTGAAAGACCTCCACTTTTCATATTTCCTGAATCTGAATTACATTTTCATTGACAAACGCGTTCATATGATTGAATCATGACACTGCAGTGATAGTTGATTGTTTAGAGAAGCAGAAAATATACGACTGTTAAAAAATAACATGAGAAAATAAGAGATGAAAATGATAAAGCGTAAGTGATTTTTGACTTTGACTTTATTTGTTGATCTGAGGAAGTGTTGGATTGATTTGATATTTATTAGGAAGTTTTCTTGGTTATAGAACTTAATATCTTAAATTTTGAGGTGTATTTTATTTAAAACTATTTTGAAGTTCGTTATCTTTCTTGTGGAAGTTTCGGAAATTAACTTCCTTCATTTTGGAATTTTTTTATAGTCAGTTCTTTGAATTTTTAATTAATTTCGAAGTTCTTTGAAGTTGTTCAAACTCTGAAGTTGATTTTTCTCAAATTATCAACCAGACATTGTGACCTTTATGCTCTAAGTTCGACAAATACCTCAAGATGCTTCCCGAAGGATGATTATTCTTGTTGACTGAAAGAACGTCTGCGTCTTTGCACTCTTTTCTTATTCTATTTCTTGTTTTTCAATTGTTCACATTTTACATTAAAAAAAGAAATTCAAAATACCACTTCCAGTAAACAAGATTATGTATTTCGTCTTAACGTGATCATTTTTAGTTTTATCATCATGACATTTCTCTTATATTTTGATCATACTTTATAGATATTACTAAAAATGCGACTTTTCACCCTATATTCTTTTCTAAAGTCTGGTCTTAATGTCCTAAACTCTCTTGATGGTTAGCTTTGATATCTTTTGTTCATTTCTCTTATGTCCAATTAGCAAACTATCACTTTTCTAAGAGAATCTGAAACCCTTTTGGCATATAAATAGGGTGCTATCAAAGTTTCGCTGTGCCTAACTGATAAAATGCTCTCATTTTTGGATTTCTCTCCTAATCTAAACTTTTCCCCTCTTATTTCAATATTCCATGCTATATGTTTCGTGATTTTAGACCCGTTTTTTCATATTCAAACTATTCGTCTATAATCTTCCTGCATCTTCCCTAGTAGTCCTCATTCGTCCCTGACAACCTCCCATATCTCTCGCCCAGCTATGGCCAGCCTTTATCAGCATTTCCATGAATAATCCCCACATTTCTCTGCGTTGCCTGGGGTCCTCGTTTTTCTCTCATTTCGTTTTTTTCTCATCTTTTTCACCAGTTCAGCGACTCTTTCTGCTTCTTTTACAGCATTCTTTGTTCCAATTGTTGCTTTGTATTCCTAATCACGGAGTCGATTTTTCGATTTTATATTTCAATTTTGACTTTATTTCTTCAGAGTATTGATTTTCATTATTTTCTGGTCTAGGAAAAATAGTATCCTAGGATACAGCTATGTAAATATGTCACATAGAAGAGCGTTATATTTTTTCTAAAGATAATTTCTTAGTAAATTGTGTTTTCCGATAGAAATCGAAATTTCATTTAGTCCAGTGGGCAGCTTTTCAAATACCCAGCTTTTCCTCCCGGACATTCAGAAAATCGATAGCGAGGGCCAGTCACTTCGCCGCTCTTTTCTCGCTCTTTTCACGTCATGTGCTGCATCTTTTTCTCTATAGCCTGAGGCCAGACATTCATCCCAATCAATTTTTCTTTATTTTTCTATCTTTACATCATATTTTACAGAAATTTTTGCGTAGCTTTATTCGCCGTAACGAGTACTATCCAAACAATTAGTATTTTTACAAAAATTTTAGGTAATTCTACCGTGAACCAAGCGGGATTGTAAGATCTGACCTGCCAAAACTAAACCTATCACACTACCTCTACACCACTCCGCCAAGATGGGTTACCGCTTTGAGTTGGACCATGTCGCAATGCCAGGCGTTGCTAGTATTTTCACGCTTCTATTCATTCTGTACGAGTTCTGCCCCTCTGTGCTGCTATTTATTCCGATCGGCATTTTCGTCGTGATCTACGGGACAAAGAACAAACGATGCGATCCCAGAGATGTATCGTATTCAACTCTAGAAAGCTCCTTTTCTGACCTCTTTTTGTTGAAAAATTCCCTTTCTTGATCACTTTTCCGGAAACTCTTCCTTTCTTGATATTTTTCTTGACATCTTCTTCATCAGTGATGATGACTGATAAGCCTTTACATCCGTGGCTCTCAGGTCGAACGCTTCTTCGCCGGGTTCCGCGTCGGTGGCCACCGCGGCGCGCCACACAGCTTCCCCGAGAACAGTCTGGCTGGATTCGCTCAGGTGAGCCTTTCGGAACAGATTGAAACCTACTCGAAATATAGCCCCGGCTTATTTTCGAGTCAGTTCTGAACCTATTTATATTTCAAAAATGAGAACGTTAAGCTGATTTAAATTGAGAATATTTCTTCCGAGCAGTTCCATACAGGTTTTTTTTGCCTAATTTAGTAAACCTTACGCGAAACTAGGTATAAATTTATTCCGACAAAGTTAATAATTTATTTTATACAGCGATATTCAACCCTTTTTTTATAATAAATGTCATGTAAAACGTGACTTGTGTCTACGTGATATCATAAAGAATTCAATCTAGCAATCTAGATAGAGTCCAGAGAGCATGATCGTAATACGTATCAAAGGATATTGATCCTTCTTTGCTAGAATCAAGTCAATAGTGGGTTAGATCCATAGTATTCTAGTATAAAATAAGTCATTTTAAATAATTTATGCTAGTTTTAGGCCAAACGTGATGGCGCGGATTTGATTGAGTTTGACGTGGCCATGACGAAGGACGGCAAAGCTGTTCTGCTGCATGATGATGATTTGGATAGGTGGATTTAAATATGCTACATAAAATATGAAGTCAACGATATTTGAATAATGAAATTAGTCTTCAATCGTTGATTATTCAGAGAAAAAAATTAACGAACCTTTTTAAGATGAGAAATTCTATAGGTTTCATTAAATCAAACATCAGCATAAGCAGATATTATATAATTTCAGGCTTATGGGGTGAAATAACACTTTTCAAATTCTAGAACCACCAACATGACCGGCCCTATCCGTGATAAGACTTTGAAAGAGTTGGACAACGTCAATGTTGCGGCACGTTTCGTCAGAACCAAGTGGGTGCAAAATTTGTTCAGCTCTTAAATATTATAGAACCATTTTATGCTCTTATTCTTAAATATTTGAAGCATTTTTGCAAAAAAAAATAGTCAAGCAGCTTACTACTTAACCACGTGGCGTGCATTCTTTAGTTCATAATATCATCTCATGATTCAAAAACTGTGTAAATTATCTATCACCAGCCATTCGCTGCGTCTGTTTCTTGATTTCTCTAGTAAACGGAAATATGAAATATTATAGAATTTTAAGAGGATGAAAAGGAAGCAGAGAAGAAAATATAGTTGAAAAAGAAGCAGGATGTACGCAAAAATCAGTATACACGTACTCAGAATGAGAACTGAAAGTCATCATTTCTTACTTATGTTTTGAAAGCAACTCTTTTGGATTTTGAAGGGTGGAGTAGCGCAAAGAATGAAATATCATGTGATTCAATATTGGCCGATGATCTTTATTTCTTATTTGAAATCGGTATCAACTATCAGTAGTATCTAATTGAAATGAAATTTCTTGAAGATGATTTGAAACGGCTTGAAACTTAAACGAATCTATCCTGAATTTTTGAGAAGGAATTTTTACGTTGGTTTATCTTTATTGAGGCTAGCGGACTGTTGAGTGATTGTCTATAATTTTATGAGGCTATGAAAAAATCAAAACATGCAATGAGACGCGAATAAAATATGAAAATGACTATTTTCGAATTGCTGAACTAGAAGAAAGAATTAATTTGTTCGTTTTTGGGTTTATTTTAAAAATTTCGAAATACAAAAATTAAATAAATTAAAACCACTCTAATCCTTAAAAATCATAATCTGATGACGTGTTGATCTAGGAAAGGCGTATTGGCCGAGGTGATCGCTGAGAAGATTCCCACCCTGGAGGAGACCGTCAGATGGAGCGTCGAAAACGACATCCGAATGCTATTTGACGTCAAGGACACTGATACTGAGGTAAGTCATGCGATTAAAGATAGGGGATCAAAACGGGTGAGATACAATGTTGAAAACTTTAACATGGTATTTATTTATCAATGATAAGGATATGTTTTTAATTTAGCGGTAATTAACTGATAGCTCGGTCTTTTTCATGATGATAACCATACTTATAAATCACCCTGCAAAAAATCAAAGTCCAATGAAATCATCAGTTTGATAACCTTGAAATCCCTATCATTCTGCAGAAATGATCATGATTTGGAGGTGGGAATTGAAAACATTTGAAAAAAAATCATGTTTCAGAAATCTGAGGCTTTTATCGACAAATTTTTAAGATATTAAATTGCTTATTAGATTTGAAACCAAGCCATTTATAAAACACACCCCTTTTTAGCTCGTGGACATAATCGCGTACCTCTTCGAAAAGTACGACCTCTACGACAAAGCCATCGTCTGCTCGTTCTATCCCTGGGTCGTCTACCGCATCAAGCGGGGAAATCAGCGCATTTTGACGGGTTTGTAAGCTTCACACACTCTTATTTTTAAAAATAGAATTAAGTTATTTTAATAAATCTACTTTCTCGTGCAAAATACATTAATTTCATTAAAATGAAATTTTTTCCCGAATAAAAAATTAGGTCTAACCTGGCGCCAAAAGTACTTCTCCTTCCACGACGTTGAAAATAAACGTCCGAGATACACCCATCTGAAGCAACATCTGATGGAGATTATCGACTACATTCACGTCTTCCTGCTCAAGACTGTCACACCCTGGTACCTGGGAGCGGATTTGCTGCTGACGAATAATCTCGACATCTCACAGTGAGCATAACCATTACTTGAAAATTGACTGAAAAGAGGAGAATCTATTCTTATAGGTTCAAGAAATTTATGAAATATTTTGAGAAATAATTTAATAACTTGAAAACTTTGTTCATTTAGAGCCTTTGTCGACCAACAACGCAGAAAAGGTGTCAAAGTCGCTGTGTGGACCGTCAACGACATGGCTGAACTCCACTGGATGCTTCACACCCTGAATATTCCTATTTTGACTGATCATCCGGATTATATCACGAAGGTGAGATTTAAATTTAAACAAATTTTTACAGCATACGTTACAAAATATTCTAAGTTGTTAACTTTCATTTATTATTTAGTAACCTGTTTTGCATTTAATATTTAAATTTGTAAATCTGTCATAAGAATAAAATATTTAGCTCAACCACCTGGACAGACTAAGTGAAAGTGAATACGATCCCATTGATAAAATCGTCCAATTCCACGTCCACTCAAGCGAAATCGAAGTTAATTAAGACTGTTCGAATTTTCTATTTTAATTGAATTATATTTATAGCAAAGCGTGTAATATTGCTATCAAAAGTGCGTTTGAAGCATGCAAGTTTCCCATATTTTCAAATTCCTCGATCAAATCTTATCATTATGATGCAATATAGCTTTACAAATGCTCTAATTAGAATGTGATATATTTCTATCTGTATCATTTTTAGATTTTTGTCCTGTTTAAAGAGTTTATTATGATTATCGTACAATCCAGATCTTTTCTAATAAATGTTAAAATAAAATGACAAAATTAATGAATTTTCGGATCCGCAAACTTCTTTGACGATTTTAATGAACGTCCATTAAGGTTTTGACATTCTCGATTGTTAGAATCTATGATAGAGCGGAAAACGTTCAACTGGGCATGAGACAGTGAGACGTTGTTCAGAAATACGGTCCAGGTGACTGATTCCGAAAATGGCACGGTGGTAAGCGAGCCGTGATAGGTGATGAAGTCACGGTGTCCTGAAAACTTTAGATAGGTTTCAAAAATGATCAAGACTTTTATTATTTGTTATCTTATTGAGTAGATGAATTATTTATAAAAAAAGATCTTTTTAAAAACACTAAAGATAATGGAGAATAGCTAATCTTGAAAATTTTAAAGTTCATCATTTTTTTCACCTGGACTTGGAAAGAGTCGTTCAATATGGAAGTCCTTGGGGAGATTTACCGGTCTGCCAGTTTGCAGAGCCTTCTTCACGTTGTCGATTAGAGCCTTGTAGTTGAAGTTATCCTTGTCCGTTTCTGAAAACTTTAGGTTGGCAACTTTTCTGGGACATTTTCGGGAACTTTTTACCTCTAATGAAAACGGCCAGAACAGCAAGACCATCTCGGTGATTCGCGGCGGAACAAAAGTTGCCGTACTTGATGTTGTAGAAGACGAAGTGGACCTGAAATGTCAAATAATTTAATTTTCAAGAATTTTAAGGTCAAGTAAATTTTTGCAAGTTAAGTTTGAAATACTTCGAGATAGTTTGTTTTTCTCTTCCGTAATAATTTCATAAAACCTTATGACTCAATCCAGAAACTTCCTTTTCCAACGCTTATTTATATCTATCGTATGTCCAAAGTGGTAACTTATTACATTAGCCATAAAGCTTTATTCTCTCATTGTGTTGGCACAGGGCTTTCAGAAAAATTAGAATGTCTCAGGGAAGGTATGGACTTTTTGTTTGGACCACTTTGGGCAAATAAAAAGTGAGTTCTTTGTTCTGGCTTTGAATCACGAAACAGATTTTAGCGTAGATTGCTGTTAATGGGCACAAGATTTGGTAATCGTAGATCAAAATTATGTATCGGAGTGTTTTCTGGTTATTAGACTAAGAACTCGGATATGCTTCGGTAGTCGGAATTTATGACTTTGGTCTATGAGATAGGAAAAGTGAATACATCACTCTTTGCAAGAGTGCACATCCCATTCAAGACGCATTTATCAAGAATCATAATTATGAACATGAAAAATGAATGTTTTTTTTCGAAAATCATGTATGAATTTATGATCATTTTATGTCTTGGTGTAATATAGACAATGGAATTACAGCACAAAATCCTATATGATCTATCGAAATTTTTGCAGCATATTTCAAATTCTTCTGAAAGAAACACGAATTAATGATTATTTTGAGTAAACTCATCGTTTGGAATTATTACAGCATAAAATATCGTTAAGTATTTGAAAATTTCTGTAACTTATATACAAAGTTTATATATTAGTCATGCAGCATTTCCAAATTTAGATCTTAGAAAATTTGCAACAGTTGAATTCACCTCTCCCGCATAGCTTCTGCCATTCAGCCTGTGTTCGGAGCCGCAATGCTGGTCGGCGCCCCAGTGGGCGTGAAATTGGGCGAACCGAAATCGGCCGGAAGGCAGATGTGGAGCCGAAATTGCTGAAAAATATAATATACCCCAGAAAAAGGAGATTATATGGAGATCCGGACATTTCTCAAGCAATTTCGCATACTTTTTACGTAAACTGAAAACAGGATGTTAGAATTTGTTGAAAGATGAAAGTTCTAAATTTCTAAATGTCAGAAAATGCGGTTGTATACAACCGCATTTTTACAGGATCACAAGAAATTGAGACATAGGACTTTTACTCTTTTACAAAAACTTACTGGTTTGCGAATTTTCGCTCGCATCCACCCGAAAGCCAGTCGGATTGACGTAAAGAACACTGCAATCCCCGGAATGGTAGCTCAGTTTTAGAAGTTCTGGCTGGAAATAGGAATTTTTAAAGAAAAATACAGCTATGATTTTACCCTGCAAACTTCTGGTGCATAGTGCAGTTTGGCAATTCGGATGTCGATCGGCGATTGACGCTGCTTAATAGGCTTGTTGTTGGCGTTCTGATTTTGTGCGGTTAAAACGGACGACTGAAAATGAACTGATGCATAGTTTTCGGAGGTACTATTTTTGAAGTAGCGTTATGATGAAAAATGAAGATGGATAGGCATAAATGTCATTATAAATGGAAGTACAAAGAAAACAGTATTTAACATAGCTCAAGGAATGCGATAGTCTTTAACGATATTTGAAAAACTCACCACTTCCTTTGAAGTATTATTGTTAATTAGCGACTGCTTTCTAGCCATGCAATATCGACACTCTGCAACCACACACCCTGGCTCGGTGGTATCCATGCTGAATTTTCAGATCCCTATTTTTTTTTGCAAAAAACTCGGAATTTCTCGGATATAGCAACAAAGTTCAGAGCTTCGTTATAGGAATGAAAACAAATAAAAAATTGCACGTGAAATGAATTTTAAACAAACTTTTGGAAGTCTAATGAGCATAGGTCATGTTTTTCAGACTAAAGGTAAATATTTGAATTCCAAGGATTTTTGAAACGTGATATATGAAAATTGGGCTTATTCAGAAACGTCGAGTAGTCCCGAGCCAGGAAGCTTGCTTATATAAATCCAGATATGCCGACTATGAGAGTGAAGGTTAGAGAAATGGGGTAGGGAAAAAATGCTTGTTCAATACCCTAGCATAAGGTTACCGCTGAAAGGTGGGGGGGTCTACTCGGTGAAAGGGAATTTTATATCTCACCGCATATGACAGAGATCCAGAACCCCTTTTATAGGCCCATCCATCTCGAAAATGATGTGCTTTGAAATTCAAAAAGGTGTTTATTCCGGACATAAATGAGCATCTGAAGCATCAATTTGATCAAATTTCAGAAAAATGCCCAATTTAAAATGGACCAGGAGAATTTTTAGACTTAGTAGTAGGTTTCAGATTACGCTTGGAGTAGATTTATAAATTTCAACTTTATTCACAACCGAATATTCTTAGCGCCATAATTTAAGAAAAATGTGAAGTTCAAAAATAGACCTTCAGATTTTTTTAGATTTAGTAGGTTTCAGATTACGTTGGGAGTAGATTTATGAATTAAAATATGATCTGTAATCACTACAGACACAACAAAGTTATACTAGAAATTTGATCAATCAAAACTTTCATGGATATTCGTTTTCAGATACATGTAATTCTTCTTTTCCTGAGCTGTAGGGCTATTATACTCTCTAATATTCGTCGTCGAGGATCCAGGCAGCAGTTTGTTGTCGACGATTTTCTGCTCCAGTTTGTCAGGTCTGAGAATGATCGACTCTCCTGGGGGTGCTTCAGAAATATTGAGGATCTCTTCTTTTTTATAGTCCCTAAAACTAATTTTCAGTGAAATGATGACAGATTTTGTTACTGTTGTCTCAAGAATCTCATAAAAAGCGATATTCGATAACAAAACTTTGTCGAACTTTTAAAATGACGACGATAAATGACAAAGTTTGTTGTCGAAGGGAAAGCATACACAGCATCATTGCCTCCGTGATAATAACGAGCTCGGCTACTCGGACCGGGTTGGTCATCGTTGTCGCTCAAATCAATGTCGACCATTTGATTGTCCTGGTTCGGAATCACGGGGAACTTGTAGCGTTTATCGGAAGACGCAGGTTCAGGTTCACGACGAATGAATTCGTAAGGATCGATTGGGGTTGACACAGGTTGGTCCGGAGCGCTATCCGCCTGAAATTTGTGAATTTTTTTACTGGCTATGTTGTAAAGCTTTCTAAACCTAGTATCTAATTTAGGTCCATTAATATTATTGAGGATTGTGCTTCTAGATATGCATATTATTTCAAATTTAAAATATTTTATCTTGCAAAGTTCTACAAGTCTATGTGTTGATTCAGAACAATATCCATTCGTTTTTCTCCGTTGGATTTAAACAAAAAACCCCAACCTTCTTGATAAAATGCCTTGTATACGGTAAAGTCTCGTTGTTTTTGTAGTACTCTTTGAAGATGATGTAGAAATGCTGAAATTTCTGCTCCAGACAAACTGCCACCGCGTCCATGTTTTGGTATCTAAAATTTAAATTAAGACGAAAAACAAATTTAAAAATACCGCTCTTTTTCGTCTAAATCCGGATTTTCAATGATGTCGTAGAAGACCTCAGACACTTCAGGTGGAATGATTTCCAAGAACCTTTCCGGCACAAGAAGGTCGTCTTCACTCATCATTTGATTATTTCTGAATTTAAAAAAATAAACAGTTTATTTCTAGAGATAATATTGAAAATGAATTCAAATAATGAAAATTTCATGAAATAACACAAATTTTGAAGACTATCCTAAAAATGGCTCAAATATTATGAATAAAAGATTGTAAGCTTAGATTTTTAAAAATATTGATCTAAAAACCAATGAAATTTTTTAGTGAGCTAATTTATAAAATAAAATTAACCCTACTCCACAAACGCTTTTAGAATAATACAAAAAAACGGAAATTGTCTATCTATCTGGTTTGGAATTGAGCGAGCAATAAACGTTCTATATCACCTCTGCAAGCACTTTGAATCGATATGAAACTGATAAGCACTTCCACTCGTAAGCATATCGCGCAATTTTAGTGATTGTGGTCTTATAATACTTTTGATAAAATGATAAAAACTAATGAAAAACCATCAATGGCAATAATTTATTCGATCAATGAAATAAGTTACAGTAAAATGGCAATCTGAATAATTCGTCACTTCGTTACATCGTAACCTATGAAATAGCATAAGAAAAGATTCGTTCCTACCTTGGATCCGTAGAGTCATTCACCCAAGATCTTAGTGGATAACGCTCACCCTCCGTTTTCGGAGAAGTATTCCTTGAGCCCGATGTACAAAGACTGAAATTCTTGTTCCATGCCGATACTTATTGACCCATGAGTTTGATCTTCTCGATGACGTCGGCGTCAGGATTTCGTAGTAGAGCTGAAAGTATATTCGTTTATATCTCAATTCCGAGGTTAACGTTAACCTGTGTCACACGATGCTATAATTCATACATTATTGCACTAAATTACGAGCTGATTTTAAGTTCAAAGCTAACGCTAACTCGAAACTAATTAGTTTATGATTCACTATTTGAGCAACTTCCGGTAAAATTATCTCCAGAAATTGCATTGACTCAGCTTGATAACGCTCCCCTTCTTCATGAACCATTTTCTGAAAAAGAATATTTATAAAGTTCAGAATTACAATTTTAGTTTGAGTGTTGACTCGATTAGTGTTAATAGTAAATATAGCGATAAGGAACTTCCTATGCAGAAAATCAATATCACCACGCAATAATGAACTAAAAATTAACGAATAATACCTAAACGCTAAAATAATTCACTGTAAGCGTGCATAAAGGATAATCAATTATGAAAAAATAGCGTAGGGTAAAGATAAATAAGCTTTGAGATGTAGCCCCTATACTGGACACATTAGCTAGCATAGGCTTTTTTTTGCAAATGTCGTCCTTATTCTACCTTTCAAACACGGAAGCACGCGATCCAAGGTCGTGGTTCTTACGCGTAGGTCTTTATTCTATAAACTTTCGATGTTGAATATTTACTTATTTTTGATCTTGCTAAAATATTCTAATTCATGCATAACGTCGCCAGATTTGGAAGATGATGAAATTACCACTCCGATGAGTTTCTCAACTTTGGAATCTTCAACCATTTCTTTGGGTATCAATTTTAAAAATGGAAAAGAATAGATTTTTCATAAGTGAGAGCTATTAAATGAATTGAAACTTGGCATCTTGTTCTAAAATTACTTCCTATAATGTAAACCATTCTAATGATTTAATGACATTTCAGATACCACGGTAACGGAGACATTCCCCACTAGCCTATCAACGATGTCGACGAGTGTAATGACGTCTTCAATGTCAATGTCGACAGTAATTTAGATTTCATATTTCAAACATAATGAAATGTTTAGAATCTCTGCCTTGGAGCTTGTGTAAACGGCCAATGCCCTATCGGGTTCACTTGCATGGCTGGAAATTTGTGTTGTTCTTAAGTTTATATAAACTAATTAGTAATGAATAAACAGTTATAGCGATTCTTAAAGTTATTATTCTCTATACCTGCAAAATTTGCAGATTTATTCCTAATGCGTAAGATTTTCGGCCATTCAGCGTGATCGCATTAAGGAAAGACATCATTTTTTACATCCATTATCAGTCATTTTCTGCATCGTAGATTTATCGATTATTTTAACAACGCATTCATTTATAATTATTAAGACAACACCATAACCGCATAATAAGTAATTCCATTGGTTTTAACAAAATTCGTCTACTCGTAAATTATAATCTCATTAATAAATTTAGATGTTGTAAAAAGTAGAGTCCATACTATTCGCTTCATTCCCTTTCAACGCGATGTAGTTGCATGGTAAAAACGCCTAAAGTTATATTTTTAAAATTTAAGTATGTATAATCTCGGTACCAGGATTAGCATTATCTGGGTTCGACGCGGGAAGCCAGTCGGGTACTTTTTCAGGGTCGGCAAACTCCTCGTACTTCTTGAACTTGATCTCGTCCGGCATGATCACCTGAAATTTTAAATCCAGAGGTTATTTTGAATATTTAATGTAAATGATCTATAATATTAGTGTCTAGATTTATAATAAAGTACCGAGGATTGAGCGTTAAATTTTAGTGCAAATTCTGGCCACTTGTGTGATATTTCGCTCCAGAAGCAGCTTTTCAATATACCTGAACTTCGATCTGTCCGAACTTCGCCCCATATTCTCCCTTCCAGTATTTCGTATCCTTTCCGAACACCTTAATGCAGAGTTTGCGGCACCTGACGGGGTACTGATCAAAGACGATTTCGGCTTTGGTCCAGTCTTTGCCCCCTGAACGATGAATTGTAATTGACCTTGACAGCGAAAAGTATATCCCTAGGAATAAAAGATATGATGGAACGATTTTTATCGAGTAACAAAAGGTTTCTATGTAAATCATGTTCTAATCACCATACCTTCACCATCAGCCCACTCCTTTCTGAACTCCTTGAGTCTTGGCCATTCGGTGGGAATTTCGTCAAAGTGCCCTAATTGTTCCGGGAACTCCTCTTCTGGACGCATCAGATACGCGATCATCTGGTACTGCGCTCCGCAGTCGTGCCGAGCATTGCACAGTTGGGTGATTTTGATCGTCGGACGCACGAAACTCATTATTTCGGGCTAAAATAATGAAGTTCGTCTTCTTTAATTCAAGTATCCATCTTGTTCGTGATTAAGGGGAACAATTTCTTTGTTATAAAATGTCCACTCAAACATGCTTTTCATTGCCTTTGCTGAGATGGAGTTTCTAGCCCATAAAATACCTCGATGCCCCATTTGATCATATCGATCTCGACATACATGGACTGCCAATAGTGCGATGTCGCAAACACCGCCACAGTCTTGTCGTCGTGAGGGCAGCCCGCAGGAGGGGACTCGATTTTGATCCTGCAACTTTCAATGACTAATGATTTACATTGCCATTAACTTACGGAGTATCCGCAGAAAATTGGACTTTCACCCAGTTGTCGTAGAGTTTGTCGAAGTCTTCCTTCGTCATGTCCTCTCGGATTTTGAACAGCGGTATTGGGACTCGATAGCCACCGTCGCCGTCTCTTCTGAAGAATAATATTTTGAAAAGAACAAATAAAATTAAAGACTCATAAAAGAACAAGCTTAATGAAAGTTTATAAAAAAAACAACAAAAGTAGTATGAAATTTATCTGGATAAGGGCAGGTAAATTTTCGAAAACAATATTTTACCCCTGACTGATCCTGTACCAGTAAAAGTCGAACAGCTCGCCCCTCGGCTTTCTCCCAGCCGGAACGCAGTACTCGCCAGGAACGTTAACGTTGTCCTTGGCCCAGTCGATCCACACCTTTGGAGGAAGTCGATCCTGCAACCCATTGTCGTGGATTTTTTGCCAGTCCTCTTCGTTGGGGGTCATATTGGCTGAATTTTGTGAATATTTGAAAAATTATATAATAAGCTTAAAGAGTAGAAACTAAAAACGTCGAAAATTGAGGGTGAGACATGATTCAAACATGAATTTCACAATAACACACTTCAAACTTTGGAAGCATATTGAATCAGAGGAGATTTTGAAGAACGTTGGTCTTTTCCCTGAAAATGGTTTAGAAAATTTCGATAAACGATGCAAAAGTAAATTTTTCGAGAAATGAACTCTTCTATCGAAGAAGGGCTATTTAACGCAGCCAGATGTAGGCCTTTAGAAAAAAAAAATAGAAAAGGACATTCTCTGTTCGTTTTTTTGTAGGCGGAGTCCGAGTGAAGTTTGTTTTCTTAATCGAAACATGTTTTTGAGTTAGTTAGAGATATCTGGAAAGTTTTTCAGTTTTTGTCAAATCAGTCGATAAACTGCTCGGTTTTCGATTTTGCAATGAGTAAGAGGTAGTTGTTTTTGAGATAATGCACTTTGTTTCGAAGATTTTTAAACAAGAAAATAGCTTTAAATAATTTTATTCCTTCAAAAATTACCATTTTTATACACGAAATAGATAGAATTCTCGAGTGAATTTGGTATAAAACTCCAGCAAAAGGTAAATTGAAATTAGGTTCGGTAACAATTAAAGAAAACCTATTCGTATCACAATAATAACTCGGTTTTTAAGGAATGACAAGTTTTAGTAAAACTCTAGCGAAATGACAGAAATCACCGGTTTCCAAAAATCAACTGAGAATGGCATGAAAATTATACTAAAGGGCGAAAGATGACTAATCATGAGAAGAAAAGGATAAATTGATACATGTAAAATGGGTATTTTTGCTGCAATTGAAAGTAATTCAACTTCAAAAATAATCACCCAAACATGGATAATTTTTAAACGGCAGAAAACTATCCAACTTAGACATCGTGCTCGCCGTTAGTTTTCAGCACCGAATACTACCGACGAGCATGATAATCATTCTATTATGCACAAGTAAAAAAGATAATTCGTTTGTAATTGGGAGTAATTAAGACAATTACCTTGAATTAGTTATCCTGATTATCCCCTTCTAATTGCCCCAAGGGTTGAATCCTCCGCGTCTGCCTCTGCGCATCATGCCGAGAGGTCCCCTCAAATTCAGCGGTCTATATCCGTGGAAATTCTGTCGTGTCGGATCACGGTATTTTTTGTCTGGGTCGGGGAAGTCGCACTCACCGTGGAACGAGATCGCGTTCGGAAGCAGAATCTGCAAATTTTGGAACATAAAAATGATCTTGTAACTTTTGTCGAGTTGATATTCCAGATGATAAAATTCTTAGGAAAATAAGAAAAATCTGATCGGTAATTTATGGCTTGAGAATTAGGTCAGGCCAATTTTGGCAAGATAGTGAATTTTTTAATTGCAAAGCTTTAAGGAAAAGAAGAATGATCAGACATTTCAAGGCGTGAAAATTAGCTACTATCATTTTTGATCAAGTCTTGCAATCTCGTAATTCATTTTATTATTTTGCAAAATTTCTTCATGACATAATTTTCAGTGTCTTTTTCATATTCTAGAACATTCTTACGAGTCGAAAAGACGATGAAAATGAAAATTTAAAATTTGAAGAAAAAATCTTACGGAGATTTCCGGTTTGGTGAATTTGGGTCCGTAGTGGCCAGCCCAGAACTGGGTGTCCTTGCCGCGCGTGTAGATGCCGATTTTCCGCATCCCAATTGGGTACTCCTCGATTTTCACCTCCGCCTTCGTCCATTCCTTTCCGCCTGAATTTGAACATTATGTTTGTAAGACTTTCAAGACAAATTATCCGAATGATTAGCTATCTGACAGTGTACAAATGTTGCTCAAAAAGTAACTTATTTTCAAATGTATCAAGAGGTGTTTTCAAATTTTCGCTTGAAAATGCGTCATCTAGAAAACTTATTTAAAATAACGTCATTTTACCGGTCCACTGCTCCCATCGCTTGTCGAATTTGCCAGTTCGAGGCAAGACGACGTTCGAGTCAAACGACTCGCCGTTCATCATAAGCATCACATATCTGGAAATTTTCATTTTAAGCCCTGCCCACTTTTTCGCGCACTCTTTATAGCTTCAAGAACAATGAAATTGTACATCAAATCTATCATAGCTTCAGATTTCGAATTAGATCAATCTTCGTGAAATTTTCAGATAGCCATAGTAAGAAGATATTTGATCCATTTTAGTATTTTAAAATTTTAATAATTGAATAAAGATGAACCTACAGTTCATACTCAGCGCCGCAATCCTGACGACAGTTGCAGAGCTCGGTGACGACGATTTGCGGACGCACGTAGTCAAGCACCCAGCCCTG